>CM029642.1:46112777-46795178 GCA_017311315.1 Dendrocalamus latiflorus | reverse complement strand
CGGCGAAGCTGCTGGCGGCGGTGGCCGGGGAGAAAACGGGGAAGCCGTAGTTTTCGAGGTCGTCCAGCACGGGTAGGCGGCGGCCCAAAGGGGTGGGGGCAGAGAAGGCAGCGGCGCGGGGTGGGGGGAGGAGGCGGCGGCGGCGTGGGGTGGGGAGGAGGAGGCGGCGGCCGCGGCGCGGGGTGGGGTGGGGAGGAGGAGGCAGCGGCGGAGCGGACGGGTGGGGGGAGGAGGAGACGGCGGTGGAGCGGAGGAGCGGGGGAGGAGGCGGAAGAGGAGGAGCGAGGGCGGAGCGCAGCGGAGGAGTGGGAGGTGGGACGGCGGCGCGGTGTGGGGGGTTGGGGGCGGGGAGCCGGGGTGAGCAGCGTCTCGGGCGGAATTTTCGCGAGGTGGGGGGATCAAAGAGAGGAGAGCGGGCTGAGGCGCCCCCAACCTCTCCTCCGCCCCCAACCGGCGCCGCCCCCGCCGCAGCCGCGCCTCCTCCTTCCTCCGCCCCTTCCTCTCTGAGCCAGCCGCAGCCGCGCCTCCTCCTACCTCCGCCCCCAACCGGTGAGATGCAGGTCGCGCAGTCTCCTTCCTCCGCCCCCAAGCGGCGCCGCCCCCGCCGTCGCCTCCTTCCTCTCCTCCGCCCCCCCGTCGCCTCCTTCCTCTCCCCCGCCGCAGCCGCGCCTCCTCCTTCCTCCGCCCCCTTCCTCTCCAAGCCAGCCGCCGCCGCAGCTGCGCCTCCTCCTACCTCCGTCCCAACCGGTGAGATGGAGGTCGTGCCGCCTCCTTCCTCCGCCCCCAACGGCGCCGCCCCCGCCGTCGCCTCCTTCCTCTCCTCCGCCCCCAACCGGCGCCGCCCCCGCCGTCGCGTCCTTCCTCTCCCCCGCCGCAGCCGCGCCTCCTCCTTCCTCCGCCCCCTTCCTCTCCGAGCCAGCCGCAGCCGCCTCCTCCTACATCCGCCTCCAACCGGTGAGAGGGCGAGAGAGAGGGTGTTTCTTTTCTTTCTTTTTAGAAAAAAGCAGGTGGGTGGGAGAGAGAGAGGGGTAGTAGGTGAGGAACTTTTGAAGTGGAGCCCGCGCGAGCACAGTCAAAAAAGGCAGTGAAAAGAGAAGGAAGTGTAGGATGCACCATCACCTTGAACTCCTCCTTTTAAGAAGTAGAGATTTACCGTGATACACCCAATAACTACCACCTAGATGAACTGTGGATATTTCAAGCTTAAGTTCTTATTGCCATTACCACCAGACCATTCATTTCATATAGGAATTGCTAGCACAGAATGTGCTGTGAAGGGCGTTGCCTTCCAAGAATTCATCTATTATATCCATGCTAAGTATCGATAAGTTCATTAAATTTCACAGCATCTTTTTAATTCTTAATGATATACCTGCTTCTCTGTTGCATGGCATGTGTCAGACCCAGATTTTATAATCCGGAATCTACTGTGTTTAACTGCACTATTCCCTGGATCAGTAGATAGTGCACACAGTTACAGTTCTGAATATCAAAGTACATATCATGCGAAAATGTAAATATAATAATAGACTTACTTCATGGGCCGATTAGGCCGAAATCAATAAATTGCAGCAGCGGAAGGACGGAGCACACAGGTGGGACCTTCAGGACATGCCCACAGGCAGCCAACTGGAGGTTCGCGGCCTAGTTCTTGACATCTTCATCTTCTCTGCCATCTTGTCCAACCTTGTTGCTGAGGCGCGGTGATGTGACTCTTGACTCTGAATTTTGTCGCAAAAGCGAGCATGAGCACTCCGACCCCGTGCTCAGCGAGCCAACACACAGAATGCAATATTTAACATGTATGGCTAACCAAAGAATGGCTTAGGTTTATTTTATTCTTGCGAAGAGTGCTTTTGAATACAATTATATAAAAATTCCTAAGACTTAGCATTTTGAACAAAAGCGTAATGTTCAGGAACATGCAATATTAATAGCGATTCAGATTCCATCCACCTTTACATGGTATCTGCACCATATAGCAATTCTTCAGCGTTATAGCCGCTTAACTTACCGCTGGGACGACCCAGGACAATTCCAAACTAGGGCAGTCCATCGCCCTTTCACTTTTCCATTCCCACCCACAAAGCATTTTGAAATAGAACTATATCTGGTTAAGTTCCCATGTCCGCCCTTGACCGTGGGCACGGCTATTCGAATAGTTTTGACTCTGCAGAGTTTGTACACTTTCACCACAAGAGATAATCAACTCATTGCCCCACATGATTCCTTAGACATGTGGTCGAGCAGACCATCACAGTGACTTTTCAAAGTATCTAGACCCTTTTCTCATCTCACTTTTATGGGCTTCTCCCACTTGCGGTGGGTCCCATCTGTGCGCGGGATGTTCCCACAACCACTAACGCAGCCGGGCTCCCCTCCCCGCAACGTTAGGACAGCTGGGAAACTTCACCCTACCTGGTGTCCCTTCAGGCCCCCTTGCCATAGCGTAGCCCCTCAACCCTACCAATGAGATGAGTCCAGGGTTTCGATAAGTTTACTTAGCCAAGTTGTACTTTACAGACTTGTGGTTGTACTGTTTTACACAGGAGGTCATGACAAGATTCAGTCCTTAGAATTATCTGGGCGGTCTACCACAAACCACACTCTCGTGCACCCAGCACCATACCCCCAACCATCCGCCCAGATAAATAAGCAATTTGAGGTTTTTGGGAATATAAAATATCCATATCCAACATACATCAGTCATTACCACCATGACTGCCCAACCAATTTTTCTCAGGATTAAAAGTGATGCTAGGGCGCTCTCGCGCCCATGATATCTAAACAATACTACATGGCATATAATTACGGACTTATTTTCAAAAGATTACTACTATAATTTGTGCTAGGCGACAATGTTCCATATTCAAATATTTTCAAAGGAGGGGTAATATTAACCAAGTACACAATGGATATAACTAGAATCTTAAATTAACATGTATTTGCATATAACGTAACAGCATGCAATTTGATAATTTAAACAAAAGTAATTTGCAGAAAACATAGGTTCAACATGATCAAAGTATTGACTCGCCTGACGCGGTTTATCGCAGTCTTGAGCTCGCACAAAGTTGGCTCATGCGATGATCTTTAATTCCTGGTCTTCATCGATCTCGGTCTCGCTTGATCCATAGAATCTTCAGGACTTCAGTTTCTAATTACGCGGCTTACGACTGAATCCAAATAAAACCAAAGAACCAATAAATCCAAATAACTCCAAATAAACTCAATTTAGTTTTATTATGGGTTATTGGGTGATTTGAGGGATCTGAAGCAAGGTCGGTGATAGGGTACGATGACTCGATCCTTTTATTAACATTCTCTTTTATTGTTTTTGTACTTATCAAGGAAGTTTCATGAGTTCGGTTAGATCTATGAGTTGGAGTACAAATCTAGCTGGGTATTATTTTGTCGAGCGCTAATATTCCGGGCTTATACTGTATACGCAATGTATACAAATTTGATCTTATCTGCTTAACTCATATAACTAGTAATTTGATATACAACATTTTATGGGACCTTAATTAACCATGTTATTAGTTAAACATTCACTTCAGAGCACTTACATATATTGGTCAGATCATTTTAATGTATGATGGCCTAGGGCCATTATATTTTAGTAACTGTATATTAAGGTGATCTTTTGATCTGGAGGTGTTGTGGACTTTGTCTGTAGTGATATTTTACCCCTAGGCATTGGTCATACGTTAATCTTAAATTTCTATGGCCGATGAAGTTTGTTACATAAAATTATATTTCATCATTGCTACTAATTCAAGGCTATCATTTCAGATTTTATGATTGGTGGTATGGCAATGACGATGTCTACATTCTTAATAGGGCTTAAGGTGAATGCAAAATATTTACTAACATGTTTACTAATGGACTGCATACATATCCTTATTTACTACTTTCCTACAGCTATAGGCCTTAACATTACATTTGTTCTTCAGTTTAATCTTTACAAAGCATGCACCTTGTTTACATTTTATAATCAAATTCTCATTCCCAATATTATTTGTCACTTATGATTTATCATGTGCTTCTATAATTATATTTGAAAATTTCTAATCTTAAGCAAGAAAGTTAAATCTTAGTTGGCACTTATTTAGGATTACACCTTTAGCGTTTATTAATTTGTGAACTCATTCTAATTAGCTTCAAATATTCATTTGAACATTAACATTTGTGGTGTCCATGATAATTTGTAAAAGTAGCCACGCAAGATGTTGATTTAGTGCACAACAGGGTTACCCCTTCTTTTTATCACTTTTTATTGCCATGTAGCTATTCAAGGTTTAGCTTCTTAATTGTAAGAACCTGCATTAAAAACCTTTCAAATGCCTTCTCATTTTCCTACTTAATTGTTTGGATTATAATTCTAGGATTCCTTTATATATGTGTATGTATCTATATTTTTAAGAGCATACTTTAATCAGTTTCATATATCAGAGTTTAACAATCTTTTATTGGCAATTAATGAGGATTAAACCTTTAGCAATTTACCAATTCTATAAACTCCTTCTTATTGTATGCAGATAGCAGCTTGCCAAATTACTTCATTGAACAAGAATTGTTGATTAGTAGTTATCAAGAGCAAAAGGGAAGTTCGAAGCTTACACTGGCTGGAGAGGAGCTCCCTAGTCGGGCCCACGGTTCAGCCGAAGAGAAAGAAGAGCAGAGCAGGGCTCGGCCAGAAGGGAAAGGAAACAGAGGAGGGGCGGGCGTAGGGCCAGGCGGCGGGCTCGCCGGCGCGACCTTCGGCCGGAGGGGCGGGGGACGCCCAAAACGGGTTGCCCCCGAGGTGGCGAAGCTCCGGGTGGGGCGGCTCCGGCCGGGGCGGCGGCGACTGTGGCCGGCAACGGTGGAGGCGGCCGGGCGTAGAGGGCCATGGGGGCGGCGACGACCCAGGGGAAGGGAGTCCAATTAGCGTGAGCACAGGCAAGAGGGAGTCCCGGGGGAACGTACCGGTGCGGTCGGGGAAGCCGGCGAGTGGCCGAGGCGGCCTGGCGTCGGGAGCCAGGGGCGGCGGTGGGCGGCTCATGTGGAGGGCTCGCCTCGGTGGGGAAGTGCTCCGGCCGGCGGTCGGGGAAGTCTCACGGCGGCTTGGGGATGCTCCCACCACGGGGAATCGGACCGCGAAGCCCCGAGGAGGGAATGGCGGCGGAGGCCATGGTCGGGCGGCGGTGGCGCGCGGTGCCGGCGAGCTGGGGTGGACGGCAGCTCCGGCCGGTGGCGGGGATGACTTCGGGGCGTCGAGGAGTTGCTCCCCCAGCAAGGAATTGGGGGGAGACCACCCGAGAAGGAAATGGCGCGGGCGGCGGCGGGAGTGGCCGGTGGTGGAGAAGAGAGGCATTGCGCGAGCTTCGGTACACCGGAGTCCGATTAACTCGGAGAGGATGTGCACGGATAGCAGTGGCACGCCTTGACGCTGTCGGAGAGGGGTGGCGTCACCGGAGGGCCGAGAACGACGTGGAGGTGCGGCGGCGCACGGACGGAAATGGGGAAGAAGGGGTAGGGAAGAAGGATGGGAGTGGCGCGAGGGGCAAGGGGGAAAGGAAACGGGGCTCTTGTAGGCGCAGAGGGCGAGAGAGGCACGGAGAACCGGGCGGAGGCGACGAGGGACTGGCGGAGGACCGGGCGGCGGGTATGGCCCACCGGCAGAGCGCCGCGCGGGGCTCGACGCGCTGAGGTGCAGGGCGATGGAACAGGACGGAGGCGGAGGGGACGGGTCGAGTGGCGCAGCAGAGCAGAGGAGAGGCAGCGTGGCAGCAGGCGCATGATGGCGCGGGGAGGGAGGACGTGGAGGCAGCTCGGCCGCGCAACGGGAGGAAAAGAAAGGAGGAAGGGGAGAAGGAAGAGCGTGGGGGAGGGAGAAGAGCGAGGGAGGCAGGACGCGCAGGGCCCAGCGGGCAGGGAAGAAAAGGAGGAAAGAGAGAGGGAGAAAGAAAAGTAGGGGGACCCACATGGAAGTGAGAGAGAGAAAAGGAGAATGTTGAAAATTGGAATTCTCATTCTTAATTCATATTTTAAATTTTTATATTAGGGTTTACTAATTTCAATATTTGCATGACATTTAAAGTTTTATATTTTCATTTAAGATTTGCATCCAACTTTTGGGCTATTCATTTTGGGATATATATATATATATATATATATATATATATATATATATATATATATATATATATATATATATATATATATATATATATATATATATATATGTATATATATACACACACACACACACAAATATTCTTTTGGGTTTCATTTACTGACTTGGATTTGAATCTAAGATTTTTTTTTTAATTTTAATTCTTAGAGTTTTAAACTCCCCAAAATTATTGCTTATCTTTTATCATCATAATTCTTATTCGTATTTGAAATTTATTCCCAGTTTTTATTTTGCTCAGCACAGAATTCGGGAAAATCCAAATAAGATTTTGAGCCAAAAATTCAAATGCCAATGAGATGCAAATAAAAGTTTTAAATTACTCCAAATTTCAAACATCCAGATTTTAGGATGTTACAAACCTACCCCCCTTAAAAAGAATCTCGACCCCGAGATTCCGGTAGAGCAGAAAGAATGAAGGTGGGTTATGTGGGCTAGCAATAGGTTTGGGGTGCTGCTCGACGTATAGTTCTTTAACTTCACAGAGAGATGAAAATCTGCACAACAAGGGTTAGCACTTGGAGAAGTCAAAAGGAAAGAGAGATACCTTGTTCTCCTGGATAGGTCGTAGACTTCCAGATACTTGCTCTTTGTATTCATCGTCTTCACATCCTTGGAAAATGGAATAGTTGCATCGTCTATTAGACATGTGATGGATGTATAATTCGTAGCTAGAGGTAGATAGTAATGGTTTGCGCATTAGAGGGTAGAGGGCCTTAGGAATGCAGAGGTGACAATGAACACTTCTATATGGTGGTCTTTTGTCCTTATCGCTATAAGACTTCTGGTTCTTCAAATCTTCTCGTACTGGTTCGATTAGCCCTGAGTCCAGGTTGTTGCACCCCCAAAACATACATCGCGGTAGTTCTTCGATATTTTCATCTCTTAATGCTACCCCCCTTAAATAAATGACAATTGTCATTATTCATCTATGGTATTCTTAGCTGTCCTGATCAACAACAGATTTGAGGAGCAATTCCTAGGGCAAGGGTCTGGTCCTTTGCAGAAACAGGTGATCTTGCTCAGTGGGCTCCCTCCTGGCGGGTGGCCTTCCTCGCAGTTGGAGTAGTTCACGGAGCATTGGTATGCACAATGTCTTTCCCATTCATGTCGTCGACGCGTTTCTTGTCATGGTGTTTAGTTGGCGGCGATTTGATCTATAAGTCCTCTGGGTGGGTAAGGAGAGAGTGTTAGCAGGGCAGAGTCTCGAGTCTTGGTCTTTGGCGATCCATCAGTAGATTTGACTGGGTTGTAGCAAACGGGGCGAGAGGGAATAGCATGAGGTAAGGATTGAGTCGTGGGGATAAGATGATCTAACCCATGTTAACTTTAAAAGAACATACCCAAAAGGGCTGGGCTAACACAAAACCACATAAGATTTTCAAAAGCAAGCTTTTCCTGTGACTGCGAAATAGGACGCCCGAGGGCAAAAGGCAGTACACAGGGTCGAATAGAATTTTGCAGCAGTACAACGTCTACTCGGAAAAGCACACATAGGAGGGCACAGGGTTCATCCGCGTAGTTCATTTAAAACGAAACCACCTTATCTTCATGCACATCTTCGACGTTCCTATCCTTAAATTTCGGAGCAAGGGTATGAGAAGGTGAATAAAAATTTTCTTTTAAAATTCATAGAAAGGAGAGGAAAGTATTGGGAGGTAATTGTACTCATTCTTGTAATTGTTTTGAAAGTACAAAACCTTACAATACCCCTTTTTTATAGGTATACTAATCTCTCCAGTATCCATCAATGATTTGATTCACTCCCGTATGATCTCAAATCTTCATACATAAGACCTAAAATCCAACAGCCTTGATCATTCAACTTTCATTTTTGCAATTTGCTCTTAGGCTATCTTTCTTCAGCATTTAGTCACAATATCATTGCCGTCTGAAACTCCAAACAGCGAAGGAGATTATTTATTCAACTTGATCCACCATTCATACTCCTCCTATTGTATCATTCATCATTTCATTAATCTAGTCATGGTTATCTACGTCTCGCATAAATCTTTGACTTTCAATCGTATATTTGTGGATTAAATATCATATTTTTACCATGACTGTATAATCAAAATCTCGGATCCACTATTGGTCAACTTATTAACTCTACAATCCAATGAAAATCCAATACCTTTACATCTAAATCCACCTATATATAAATTTTCCAGCAAAAATTTTATTAATCGAATCGAGGTTACCAAATCCTTATGTGTGCCTGAATTTCCACCATATCTTTATAAATCCAATCTCAGGTTCATCAATTGCCAATTTTATCAGCTTTCCAATCCTAAGAAGATCTAGCTTTCTTTTTTTTCCACTGATGACTTTCGTATCGTGACCTCCTAATAATCCAGTCTAGTGTCTTTGATCCAAATTCATAGTTTGCTTCTCCAATGATTAACCTAAATCTTTATTGTCTATCTACCCTCCAATTCTGAATTCTAATGATTATCCAACATTATTACTTTTATATTCACCAGTGTCATGTGTATCAGGACTTCCTAATAATCCAAGATTGTATTCAAAATCATAGTTGCTCCGCTAGTAACCGCCTAAATCTTCCGTGACAACCTCCGAATTAATTCATTATCATGAACATCTTCCAGGAATAAGGTTATTAATCAAGCCTGTACTCTGATAGCTGTTATCATATCTCCAATTTCTTAAAACTCTATTAATTCATCTAGCAATCGATCATATCTTATTATTCCATTATCGTAATCATCTGTTAGGAATTATATTACTTATCAATGTTATACTCCCGCACCTATTTCCATATTTCCTATTTCTCCAAGAATAACTTAATTCATCTGTCTGGTTAATCTATTTATTTAAGCTCCTCCAATTCATTTACCCAATATTCAGACGATAGTTTCCTCCAAGGATAAAACAATTAAGTTTCAAGGGTAAACATCATGATTCTTGGCCCAAGCTTGTTTTCATAGACAATTTACAAGAGGAGTATTGAATTTTTTTTTTTTTTTACTTTGACATTGGGATGAGAAAGCTTCAGAAGTAAATTGGCTAGTTTAACATATAGATGAGAGGGAATCATCTAAGAAAGATGAGAATGAGCCATATAACTTACATTCGTGAAAATATACACTGAGGAAATAATTCTAGTTATACACTAACGGCCAGGCTAACTAGGTCACGACCTGCAGTCGATATGCTCTGATACCAAAGCTGTCAGACCCAGATTTTATAATCCGGAATCTACTGTGTTTAACTGCACTATTCCCTGGATCAGTAGATAGTGCACACAGTTACAGTTCTGAATATCAAAGTACATATCATGCGAAAATGTAAATATAATAATAGACTTACTTCATGGGCCGATTAGGCCGAAATCAATAAATTGCAGCAGCGGAAGGACGGAGCACACAGGTGGGACCTTCAGGACATGCCCACAGGCAGCCAACTGGAGGTTCGCGGCCTAGTTCTTGACATCTTCATCTTCTCTGCCATCTTGTCCAACCTTGTTGCTGAGGCGCGGTGATGTGACTCTTGACTCTGAATTTTGTCGCAAAAGCGAGCATGAGCACTCCGACCCCGTGCTCAGCGAGCCAACACACAGAATGCAATATTTAACATGTATGGCTAACCAAAGAATGGCTTAGGTTTATTTTATTCTTGCGAAGAGTGCTTTTGAATACAATTATATAAAAATTCCTAAGACTTAGCATTTTGAACAAAAGCGTAATGTTCAGGAACATGCAATATTAATAGCGATTCAGATTCCATCCACCTTTACATGGTATCTGCACCATATAGCAATTCTTCAGCGTTATAGCCGCTTAACTTACCGCTGGGACGACACCCAGGACAATTCCAAACTAGGGCAGTCCATCGCCCTTTCACTTTTCCATTCCCACCCACAAAGCATTTTGAAATAGAACTATATCTGGTTAAGTTCCCATGTCCGCCCTTGACCGTGGGCACGGCTATTCGAATAGTTTTAGACTCTGCAGAGTTTGTACACTTTCACCACAAGAGATAATCAACTCATTGCCCCACATGATTCCTTAGACATGTGGTCGAGCAGACCATCACAGTGACTTTTCAAAGTATCTAGACCCTTTTCTCATCTCACTTTTATGGGCTTCTCCCACTTGCGGTGGGTCCCATCTGTGCGCGGGATGTTTCCCACAACCACTAACGCAGCCGGGCTCCCCTCCCCGCAACGTTAGGACAGCTGGGAAACTTCACCCTACCTGGTGTCCCTTCAGGCCCCCTTGCCATAGCGTAGCCCCCTCAACCCCCCTACCAATGAGATGAGTCCAGGGTTTCGATAAGTTTACTTAGCCAAGTTGTACTTTACAGACTTGTGGTTGTACTGTTTTACACAGGAGGTCATGACAAGATTCAGTCCTTAGAATTATCTGGGCGGTCTACCACAAACCACACTCTCGTGCACCCAGCACCATACCCCCAAACCATCCGCCCAGATAAATAAGCAATTTGAGGTTTTTGGGGAATATAAAATATCCATATCCAACATACATCAGTCATTACCACCATGACTGCCCAACCAATTTTTCTCAGGATTAAAAGTGATGCTAGGGCGCTCTCGCGCCCATGAGTATCTAAACAATACTACGCATGGCATATAATTACGGACTTATTTTCAAAAGATTACTACTATAATTTGTGCTAGGGCGACAATGTTTCCATATTCAAATATTTCAAAGGAGGGGTAATATTAACCAAGTACACAATGGATATAACTAGAATCTTAAATTAACATGTATTTGCATATAACGTAACAGCATGCAATTTGATAATTTAAACAAAAGTAATTTGCAGAAAACATAGGTTCAACATGATCAAAGTATTGACTCGCCTGACGCGGTTTATCGCAGTCTTGAGCTCGCACAAAGTTGGCTCATGCGATGATCTTTAATTCCTGGTCTTCATCGATCTCGGTCTCGCTTGATCCATAGAATCTTCAGGACTTCAGTTTCTAATTACGCGGCTTACGACTGAATCCAAATAAAACCAAAGAACCAATAAATCCAAATAACTCCAAATAAACTCAATTTAGTTTTATTATGGGTTATTGGGTGATTTGAGGGATCTGAAGCAAGGTCGGTGATAGGGTACGATGACTCGATCCTTTTATTAACATTCTCTTTTATTGTTTTTGTACTTATCAAGGAAGTTTCATGAGTTCGGTTAGATCTATGAGTTGGAGTACAAATCTAGCTGGGTATTATTTTGTCGAGCGCTAATATTCCGGGCTTATACTGTATACGCAATGTATACAAATTTGATCTTATCTGCTTAACTCATATAACTAGTAATTTGATATACAACATTTTATGGGACCTTAATTAACCATGTTATTAGTTAAACATTCACTTCAGAGCACTTACATATATTGGTCAGATCATTTTAATGTATGATGGCCTAGGGCCATTATATTTTAGTAACTGTATATTAAGGTGATCTTTTGATCTGGAGGTGTTGTGGACTTTGTCTGTAGTGATATTTTACCCCTAGGCATTGGTCATACGTTAATCTTAAATTTCTATGGCCGATGAAGTTTGTTACATAAAATTATATTTCATCATTGCTACTAATTCAAGGCTATCATTTCAGATTTTATGATTGGTGGTATGGCAATGACGATGTCTACATTCTTAATAGGGCTTAAGGTGAATGCAAAATATTTACTAACATGTTTACTAATGGACTGCATACATATCCTTATTTACTACTTTCCTACAGCTATAGGCCTTAACATTACATTTGTTCTTCAGTTTAATCTTTACAAAGCATGCACCTTGTTTACATTTTATAATCAAATTCTCATTCCCAATATTATTTGTCACTTATGATTTATCATGTGCTTCTATAATTATATTTGAAAATTTCTAATCTTAAGCAAGAAAGTTAAATCTTAGTTGGCACTTATTTAGGATTACACCTTTAGCGTTTATTAATTTGTGAACTCATTCTAATTAGCTTCAAATATTCATTTGAACATTAACATTTGTGGTGTCCATGATAATTTGTAAAAGTAGCCACGCAAGATGTTGATTTAGTGCACAACAGGGTTACCCCTTCTTTTTATCACTTTTTATTGCCATGTAGCTATTCAAGGTTTAGCTTCTTAATTGTAAGAACCTGCATTAAAAACCTTTCAAATGCCTTCTCATTTTCCTACTTAATTGTTTGGATTATAATTCTAGGATTCCTTTATATATGTGTATGTATCTATATTTTTAAGAGCATACTTTAATCAGTTTCATATATCAGAGTTTAACAATCTTTTATTGGCAATTAATGAGGATTAAACCTTTAGCAATTTACCAATTCTATAAACTCCTTCTTATTGTATGCAGATAGCAGCTTGCCAAATTACTTCATTGAACAAGAATTGTTGATTAGTAGTTATCAAGAGCAAAAGGGAAGTTCGAAGCTTACACTGGCTGGAGAGGAGCTCCCTAGTCGGGCCCACGGTTCAGCCGAAGAGAAAGAAGAGCAGAGCAGGGCTCGGCCAGAAGGGAAAGGAAACAGAGGAGGGGCGGGCGTAGGGCCAGGCGGCGGGCTCGCCGGCGCGACCTTCGGCCGGAGGGGCGGGGGACGCCCAAAACGGGTTGCCCCCGAGGTGGCGAAGCTCCGGGTGGGGCGGCTCCGGCCGGGGCGGCGGCGACTGTGGCCGGCAACGGTGGAGGCGGCCGGGCGTAGAGGGCCATGGGGGCGGCGATGACCCAGGGGAAGGGAGTCCAATTAGCGTGAGCACAGGCAAGAGGGAGTCCCGGGGGAACGTACCGGTGCGGTCGGGGAAGCCGGCGAGTGGCCGAGGCGGCCTGGCGTCGGGAGCCAGGGGCGGCGGTGGGCGGCTCATGTGGAGGGCTCGCCTCGGTGGGGAAGTGCTCCGGCCGGCGGTCGGGGAAGTCTCACGGCGGCTTGGGGATGCTCCCACCACGGGGAATCGGACCGCGAAGCCCCGAGGAGGGAATGGCGGCGGAGGCCATGGTCGGGCGGCGGTGGCGCGCGGTGCCGGCGAGCTGGGGTGGACGGCAGCTCCGGCCGGTGGCGGGGATGACTTCGGGGCGTCGAGGAGTTGCTCCCCCAGCAAGGAATTGGGGGGAGACCACCCGAGAAGGAAATGGCGCGGGCGGCGGCGGGAGTGGCCGGTGGTGGAGAAGAGAGGCATTGCGCGAGCTTCGGTACACCGGAGTCCGATTAACTCGGAGAGGATGTGCACGGATAGCAGTGGCACGCCTTGACGCTGTCGGAGAGGGGTGGCGTCACCGGAGGGCCGAGAACGACGTGGAGGTGCGGCGGCGCACGGACGGAAATGGGGAAGAAGGGGTAGGGAAGAAGGATGGGAGTGGCGCGAGGGGCAAGGGGGAAAGGAAACGGGGCTCTTGTAGGCGCAGAGGGCGAGAGAGGCACGGAGAACCGGGCGGAGGCGACGAGGGACTGGCGGAGGACCGGGCGGCGGGTATGGCCCACCGGCAGAGCGCCGCGCGGGGCTCGACGCGCTGAGGTGCAGGGCGATGGAACAGGACGGAGGCGGAGGGGACGGGTCGAGTGGCGCAGCAGAGCAGAGGAGAGGCAGCGTGGCAGCAGGCGCATGATGGCGCGGGGAGGGAGGACGTGGAGGCAGCTCGGCCGCGCAACGGGAGGAAAAGAAAGGAGGAAGGGGAGAAGGAAGAGCGTGGGGGAGGGAGAAGAGCGAGGGAGGCAGGACGCGCAGGGCCCAGCGGGCAGGGAAGAAAAGGAGGAAAGAGAGAGGGAGAAAGAAAAGTAGGGGGACCCACATGGAAGTGAGAGAGAGAAAAGGAGAATGTTGAAAATTGGAATTCTCATTCTTAATTCATATTTTAAATTTTTATATTAGGGTTTACTAATTTCAATATTTGCATGACATTTAAAGTTTTATATTTTCATTTAAGATTTGCATCCAACTTTTGGGCTATTCATTTTGGGATATATATATATATATATATATATATATATATATATATATATATATATATATATATATATATATATATATATATATATATATATATATATATATATATATATATATATATGTATATATATACACACACACACACACAAATATTCTTTTGGGTTTCATTTACTGACTTGGATTTGAATCTAAGATTTTTTTTTAATTTTAATTCTTAGAGTTTTAAACTCCCCAAAATTATTGCTTATCTTTTATCATCATAATTCTTATTCGTATTTGAAATTTATTCCCAGTTTTTATTTTGCTCAGCACAGAATTCGGGAAAATCCAAATAAGATTTTGAGCCAAAAATTCAAATGCCAATGAGATGCAAATAAAAGTTTTAAATTACTCCAAATTTCAAACATCCAGATTTTAGGATGTTACAGCATGGACTCCTCATTTTCTTTTTCATCAAGACGCTCCTGGGCCCTCAGAATGCAGGTCTTCAGGTGCTCCTTTTCAGAAGGATTAGTTACCAGCTTCTCTGTTCCTATGAAGAGGTTCAGACCAGCACGCCAGAATCCAGGTGCAGTATATCTAGTGTGAAGGACTGTTGCAACACGGCAAACCGTAGAATACATCTGCCAAAAAAGTAATCCGTATATGCTAAATGAACATAATCTATGAAGAAAAAGATATGACACTTATAGAAGTGTAGGAAAAAAAATGGTATTTGATGCTGTAATAGAAGTGTAGTATGAAAAGAATGGTATTCGATGCTGTAGCAATCAAAACAATTGATTAAGTAAAATAATAACAACATGGCTGTATAATACGCAAAAAAAAAATCTCCAACTTAAAAAGTGCGGAGGGCCGGAGCGGAGGGCTGGAGGGCAGAGGCGCTAACGCCGGTCATGTGGCACTGCGGCGCGCCGGCGCGGGCACGAAGCTGGAGGCCTAGAGAGCCCAGAGGCCAGATCTAGCCGGATTGCCGGAGGGCGGAGGCGCTGGCGCGGTCGCGGTGCCGGCGGAGCGGATGGCCGGAGGGCGGAGGCGGCGAGGCACGGTCGCCGGTCGCGCCGTCACTAGGGTTAGGGTTTGCCATCGCCACACACGCACTGGGCTCGGGCAGGGGCAGGCAGGACCGCACGAACAAATGGGGATCGGGGGTGGGGCGGACCGGGACGGGGGATCAGCAGGGCGCGCGCATGCTATGGGTTGGGCCCTGGCTTCACGCAGGCTGCTGCGTTTTCTGTCGGCCGGCCGGATAATTTAGGCTACAAACAGTTGATTTGGCCCAACTATATATATGTGTATGTATTATACCTTGTATATACTAGGTTTTTTGTTAAAAAATTTGGGTGTTCAGCTGAACGCCCATGAACTACTGTAGATCTGCCCCTGCTTAATGGCTACATCACAGATGGTTCATAGAGAATCGATTATACTACAACTATCACAAACAGTTTATATTAACAACCGTCTGTGATATTGTTATAGACGGTTATTTATATGAACCGTATGTAATAATGCATATATCATTTGTAGGCTATCCTCCCCCAAGCTACCTAGCATAGTAGGTAATATATATCATTTATCGTATCTTTCGAGTTTAAGCATGGGGCTATTTGTATAAATATAGACGTTCGGACGTCAAAATTAAAAAAAAACATGGTACAATCGGCAAATAGTTCTTGGCACGCACGGCAGGTGGGCTCGGCTTACGTGCCTCGTCAGACCCACCACGCCGGGCCAGGGCGCGCACGACGCACCTTCTCGAACCACCCTCCCTCCTCACTGACCAACGTGGGCCCCACGCGTCAAAACCATCATCGCGCGCTCGTAGTTTTGGGGTACGCATCAGAGGGACGAAAGCACGGCTGCACCTGCACGAGGAGAGGATTAGCCTCGCGATATTTGCAAGGCTTCGCTTTGCTGCCTTCTTTCCCCATGGCCGGAGCAGCCTCGACGCCGGCGAACATGCGGGCCGTGCAGTACGACGCCTACGGCGGAGGCGCCGCCGCCCTCAAGGTGAGCCCGCGCGCTTCTGTTCCTTTTGTTCAAGAAGAACGGGGGGGGGGGGGGGGGATCCATGGGGCGGAATCGTGTGTGCGTGTGCTACTAGTCTTTGGTAAATCAGCTAGATTATCAACTAATTGGTTGGTTGGTAGTTTTGGTACTCGCATGCCCTTGGAGGGACACCCCTGGGTGAGTATTTAGTTTACCAGTTCGACTGATTTATACCAGATTACCACTAGTGAACAGTCTTTCCTTTCTTGGGATTCTTTATGGTCGAACAAGTAGGACATGTTTATTTGAAACATGTCAAAGTCAAATTAATCAATTGATTGGTAACATACCTAGTGTCCAGTGGCGGACCAGGACAAAATTTTAGGTATGGCGGACTCTCCTGAGTGGACAAAGAGTATATTACCTAAAAGCAAAGGAATCCATACACAAAATACATTGCAATCGCACTAATAATTGAGAGTAGAGCTGAATTCAATCCCTTAATCACACTAATAAGAGTATATGGCACTAGGTGCAATCAATTTCTAGCAAATAAAAAATAAACATTCAAAATCTTGAAGCAAAAATCAGAAACCATCATCCACTATTCCATTTGAGACAAACCATCTATCTGGAAATTAGAATTTAGAGGAGCACTTGCTTTCAGACTTGGACATTGTGGTGGAGGTGGACCGGTGGTGCTGCGGCGCCGCTGCCCACTAGCTTGCTCTTGCCACCGACCGGCCGCAGTTCATCTCACGCCCCCATCCACCAAATCGCCACTGCCGGTAACTACTGCGGCGCCGCCTGCGCCAGGTGCCCCCGAGGCTTCCAAGGCCCAAATGCTGCCGCCTCTATGCTCTAGCCCTCCTCGCCTCACAGGACTGGGAAGTGGGAACAGCATGCCGCCGTGCGCCCTGCCAGCCCACCCCCTGGTCACCGCGCCCTGGGTGCCGCGTGCCGTGCCTGACCGCTCCGGTCATCGCCTCGCTCTAGGGTTAGTAGGTACACTGGTGGAGGAGCAAGCGTGAGGGGAATGGGCATGGTGCGGTGCCTGCCTCCCCAGTTCCTCTAGTCCATTCTTGTACTAGGCTGGCCAGGCCAGATCGAGCCCAAATCAACATGGAACGGCCTACAGCCCCACACAGCCACAGGCCACATGCCTAGATCAACGAAGAAACACTGTGCCGTCTCCTGTTCTTCATCTACTTCGCTCCTCGCCGGTGGCTGGGGTCTGGGGGGGGGGGGGGGGGGATGGAACTCGGGCAGCGGCCATATCTCGCCACATGGGGCGGTCCGCCCCTGCTGGTGTCTGATGCTTATAAAAAGCTTGGTAGTCAGCAGTAGTCGTAAGGTTCAGACCAAAGAAATTAATCTGCTGGCGGTGTGGTCAAAGAGTCAATCGGGTGACAGGCTGATTCATGTGATTCTGATTTAGTCAAAGAGTCGCTGACC
Source organism: Dendrocalamus latiflorus (assembly GCA_017311315.1). Classification (NCBI taxonomy): domain Eukaryota; kingdom Viridiplantae; phylum Streptophyta; class Magnoliopsida; order Poales; family Poaceae; genus Dendrocalamus; species Dendrocalamus latiflorus. The sequence goes on along the minus strand of CM029642.1, from coordinate 46,777,617 downwards.
AACTCTCTTCAAAATACAAATAAACCTGATTTAGTGTAGATGAGAGATTTCCCTTACTGCAAGATTCTGACCCCAAACAACGAGATTTCTTCAATTTTCTTTTCTTGAAAAGAAACCAGTCAACAATAAGATTTCTTTTTCTGTTGTTTGCTTTTCCTTGAGAATAAACCATTCAATGAATTCTTGACTTCCTCTAATGCAGCATGTGGAAGTTCCAGTCCCTTCAGTGAAGAAGAACGAGGTCCTGTTGAAGCTGGAAGCAGCAAGCATCAATCCAGTTGACTGGAAGATACAGAATGGGATGTTTCGGCCTTTGCTGCCCCGTAAATTTCCGTTCTTCCCAGGTAATTGTCCTCATTGAGGCCTCATAAGCTTCTTTGTACATAGTAGTTATTGTGAATCCTGTTGACAATTCTGTTCTGTAGAAACTAGAAAGTAGTGTTAACTTTGGCAAGGAACAAGAATTGATTGCATTACTGCATCAGTTATGTTACTCTTCTTTTTTAAAAAAATAAACTTGTGCTGCCTATTCTTTTCCTTTCATCTGATGTCTGTGCGGGGTGTAATCATGAGCTGTACTGATGCGATATTGTTTATCTTCGTTGTCTTCAAAACTGATTACTGGCTTACTGCAATGCTGATATTCACTCAAGGGAGGTCAACACCACTTTGCTTTGCTCATTTATTTTTGGGCTCGCAATGCATTTTAATATTGTTAGCAACTTAGCACGATACTCTCTATAAACAAAATTTTCAGCGTTAGTTTCACTTGCTTTGTGCTTATGACAAATCTAGAGCATAAAGGGCCATATGCTATTTATATCTTAAAGAAGATGACCTGGTAAGGAACAGTCCTCTTTCTCCAACATTTTTCTGTAAGGCTACAGCTCTTCATGGTATTTCTTATTGAAAAGAACTGTACTTTATAAAAAGATGGCAATAACCACATAAATACTCTATGAGATCAATTTATATTAGATGCTAAGAACTATTCTCAGTCAGTTCTGCTTTTTTTTTTTTTTTTTCTCGAATACGCAGGAGAGCTGCGTATCATTGCATTATCAGTTCTGCTAATTTCTACATAACTGTTTTTCCTTTTTCTGCAGTGACTGATGTGGCAGGAGTAGTTGTTGACGTTGGTCCTGAAGCCAATGAATTCAAAGCTGGAGATAAAGTTGTTGCCATGTTGAGCTCTGTCGTAAGTGCACTTCACTCATCCTGAATAAACTTCACTCTTGACAACACTAATGATCTTCTAGAAGTTAGAAGTTGACTTTATGATTGCTAGAATATCTGTAGTGCATTATTCAACAGCATTGTCCACGCTGTCCTCATCCGCTTATGTTTTTATGTTGTGTTCGTTCTTTTATTTCAAGGTGAAGTTATGTAATCTTTCCTTTCTTGTAACAGTCTGGAGGTGGACTCGCAGAGTACGCTGTGGCATCCACTAATCTAACAGTCAAGAGGCCTCCTGAGGTATCTGCAGCTGAAGGTGCTGGACTGCCCATTGCGGCTGGCACCGCGCTACAGGCGCTGAGGTCCATCGGCGCCAAGTTCGATGGCACCGGCAAGCCTACAAACGTGATGGTCACCGCTGCCTCTGGTGGTGTCGGGCTGTACGCTGTGCAGCTCGCGAAGCTGGCGAACCTTCACGTCACCGCCACCTGCGGCGCGCGCAATGTGGAGCTCGTGAAGAGTATGGGCGCAGATGAGGTGCTCGACTACAGGACGCCAGAGGGGGCCAGCCTGCAGAGCCCGTCCGGCAGGAAGTATGACGGCGTCGTCCACTGCACCGTCGGCATCGGCTGGTCGACGTTTGAGCCATTGCTGAGCAGCGTGGGGAAAGTGATCGACATTACCCCGAACTTCTCTGCCATTCTCACCTCTGTCCTGCACATGGTGACATTGCGCAAGAAGCGCCTCGTGCCGCTGCTGGTGTCGCCCAACAAAGCCGATCTGGAGTTCTTGGTCGGGTTGGTGAAGGAGGGCAAGCTGAAGACGGTGATCGATTCGAGGTTTCCGTTGAGCGATGCAAGCAAGGCGTGGGAGAAGAGCATCGACGGCCATGCAACCGGCAAGATCATCGTTGAGATGGAAGGCTGATCGGTGATGCCACCATTACCAGACATGCACAGATCTATATTTCTTTACACTACACGCTGGACAGAAGTACTTGTATGTGTGTGAGCGCAATCAATCATACACGATAGTATTCATTTGTGCGTTTGTTTATTGGGGTGATGTTCTTATTTCTTCTGCTTGTCTAACCGTCAAGAGCTGTGAATTGCAAAACATATTATATGTGTCGTTTGATATCTGTAAAATAGTACAAATTGTGTTTTGCAGAATATGGTTTTTTCGACGTTACGTGCGATTATTTTGTGAAGCAGTTGTACGTGAAACCTGGTCCATTCGTTCTATATTTGGTATGCATCCTGGTTGGATGCTACAACCACTCGCTTGAATGTAAAGGGCAGAACAAAAGCCATAGATCACTTCAAACAAATTTGAGAATTTCTGTAGGATTCAAAGTTTCAAACCCACCGGAACTTTCAGGTTGATCCAGTCAGCAAGCCAACATTCAATTGAAGTTTCAGCTCTATCCAGCCAACAAGCGAACAATTCAATTAACTTCTGTAAAGGAGCAAAAGCTGACACTAAGAGCACAAAGCGGAAAAGAATAGCTTGTTCGCATCTGTTCTTCCCAATTAAATCCTCTTTTGCTATTAGACAACTAAATTAGAAACAGGGGCACATGGTTACCAGTTAAGAGCGACTCGGAAGGAAGCATGAAACATAGGATGTGCTGGCACCGACAGATTCCAGGAAAAAGCAACTTCTCGCACTACTTTTAGCAAGCTCTAAATTATCACTTATTCCAGAACAGTCAATAAAAACTATAACTCTTTGGCACCTCGAATCAACTACGCTAAACCGAGAAAAGGGGAAAGAAAACGTAAAAACACACATCAGCTGCTCGACAAAGGACAAACTTACTAGGGCTATATCTGAGTAGACAAAGACTTGTTCTTTTAGTTAAGACTTATGACTTTTGACTATGACTTGTAAATTTTGGACTGTTTATACGAGAGATTACAGAGTAACAGAAATTCGCGTGCGGTTTTTGCTAATATAAATAAAATCGGTACAGTATGTCATATAATTAACTAGTAGACCTCATCTTGAACTTCGTTTAAATGCTAGTTACTATAGAAAAGTTAAAAGCTGACCAAATATTCTGCAATTACACTACTACAGAAAACCGTATTACAGACGGTTCAGAAACGTCATCACAGACGGTTTTGTGAGCCGTCTGAATTTATGGGTCAGTAATAATACGAGGTCATCACAGACAGCTTTTAAACCGTCTGTGGTGCAAATATCACAAACGGTTTTTAACTAAAAACCACCTGTGAAGTTGATAATCACAGACGATTTTTAACTAAAAACCGTCTGTGATATATAAATATCACATACGGTTTTTAGTTAAAAACCGTTTGTGCTATTCTCTTCTACCCCTAAATCTATTTCTGTTTATTGGCTAGCCTTAGGAGATGCTAGCCATACCCTCTGAAACAAGCAGATTAACATGTACATGTATACATCCAATTCACATCTCAATCATTTCACAAATATAAAACATCCATTTCGCAAATCAATTAATTGAAATGAAATAAAATGTACATTAACAAATACACAATTACAATCAATGTCAATCTTATCCCAAACAAAAAATCATTATACGTTGTGGAACTCTCCATCTACTTTTATGACTCTAGCCATCAAAAAGTACGCGCACTCTCCTCGAATTTGTGCAAGGTCCGGCTGTTGCAATGCAGTTGTAGAGATGGGCGTAGCCTGTCGATAGGAATATCAATGTGCGTACATATATAACCTAATAAGTATGAAATAATTGTGGGAAGATTGACAAACCTTAGGATTGGTGATCTTCGAGGAATCGAGGAGTAGTTTCATATAGTGGCAAACGTAGAATCCACACGTGTTGCCCGGCGGCTGCTGCTGGCACTGCAAAAAAAATAGAATGTGTTAATTCAAGAGGCGTTACTACCAAGTGTTGTATAGGATTAATTAAAGTGTACTAGCGAATGTCCGAAAATTTCGAACATGTTGCAAGGGCTTGGCCCCTTTCGTCGAGCCACGTGTCTCTGCAACGTACGTGGCGAATTACCTTCGTGATTCAAAAAAGTTAGCTTAGTCATTCGGAAGGAAAAAATAGTACAATATAGTTATGTATGGAAAAAATGTACTTACCTACCGAGTAATTGGCCGATAATTGTGTAGTCGGTTTTGTTCTTACTTAGGGAATCAAGGTATATTGCTTTGTTTTATTTTGGTATAATTACAATTAAAATCCAATGGAACTGCTCATTGTAGGGCATAAGAACAAATTCCTTATCGCGGTGAGCCAGCAGTGTTGTTGTAATATACCTCTCGACGAAGGATGCATCCTCGTTGATGGTATCCATGGCGACCAAGTGTGGGTCCATGAAACCAATTGGTGATTTGGATTATCTACCTTTAGTCACCATGTATCTATATATATATACACAGAAAAGTAACAAATTATATATGACATATATCGGTATTACATGAACGGAGACTGTGATTGTACACACTTACAGCGTCTAGCATCGAACGAATGGGGCGTCGAGAGCGTTGAGCGTGAAAAGATCAAATAAATCCTCAAAGGTCACCGTGAAGACATAATCATGAACTTCGTGCTGTAAATGATCTGGCCTAAATTTAACAATGATACCTGAGCGCCATTCTCCCTATGGCTTATTGGCCTGTTCCATATACCAAACGTGTAATCTCTGGCAAGTAAGTCCTAGGGTTAGGAGGCGCTTTTCCGAGACGATCATCGGCTCACCTAGCACGAATTTACGGGCCAATGGCAGGTACGGGATATCATCATCGGTCTTCTTTGATTTGCCCCTGCTGCCTCGACTGCTGGTCGACTTCATGGTAGTCGACTGTAAAGGTAGCACCGGTGCAAGTTGCTTCATTGAGAATAGCACTCGTGGAGATGGCACCGGTGCAGGTAGCGGTGGTGGAGATAGGTCTTATGGAGATGGCACCAGTGCATGTAGCTCTAGTTCAGACTGCCCTTGTGGACCTGCCACATGTGAAGAAGCCTCCAGGTAGATGTTGCTTTTGGGCCATTGGATGAATGTTCTAATGGCTTGCTCTAGAGTCACGATCTCGTCGTTGGGGGGCTTTAGTAGCGGGACAACCTCGAAATTGGTATGCACACCATCCACATGAACTTTCTGAAGCCTGGTGCTAAAGGTGTACGGTGCACCATGGCCCATTAAGCAGACGGATATGCCTGGCCCCAAGCAGCGCACAAGGAAACGGAGACATATCTCACTTGGAGTTTGCACTTCGTAGGCTCATACGTAACGATACAAAATTAGCTACTCCAGTAGGCCTATCAACGGATCGAGCATTCTAGAGATAATAATTATTACCAGGATGTCGTCCACAGGAAATCTGGCCTCGCTTTCCGTTGTAGGACTAGACGCGCAACTACTCCGACGGTTGGGGGGCTGGCTAGCACAGGAGCGGCGGCAGCAGCCTCCTGATTTTCTGTATATCTTCGTATCTCATCTCTGACGTAATCAGCCAGCTCCTCTCTAAGAGATGCCTTGATCTCCTCTCGTAGCCGTGCCTCACGCTCTGCCTTGGTTCTCTTCCTACTCCAATACAATTCAGAGTCATCTGAGAAACCATGTTTTCAAGGAACATAAAGCCCAAGGCCTCTCGTACGACCCGGGTGCTCCTTGTTTCCCAAGGTTGCGGAGAGTATATCTTTCTCCCTAGTTGCCTGGAATGATCCCTGGGAAGATTCTACACTCAGCGCTTCCTGCAAGAGCTCGACATGTTATTTCACTTCCTACGAAATTGTGGAGTAATTACAAGCAACGTAGTTCGATCGATATCTTACCAGACGGTGGGACACTTCCTGTTCTGCAGGGTTTCGGAAGGAGATGCCCCCCGATGACGTGGTAGATGACCTCGCTCTAATCCAATTTCGAGCGCGCTCATCCGGGATCGTGGCAAATAGCGGGGCGGTGTCTCACGGGATTTCCTGTTTGTCCTCCGTCGTCCACTGTGGGATTTTACCCGTATACCCAACTGTGCCAAGTCTGTGGGGGAGTGTGTTTTGTGCCTGGAGGGCCTTGTGCACCGCACTTGCACTTCTAAAATCTTCGGTCGTCTTCATCGTCTTAAACTCTTCCAATTGTGGTTCCAGGAATGGGTACTTATGAAAAGGCGTTAGATCCTTCTCCACGTAGTGCTTGACAAGCACGCTTTTGAAGTTCTTCCATGCTTTGCACACCGCTAGCAAGGCATGTCGTTGTACAGAGTCATGGTGTTCTTCTGGGATCTCGAACGATGCAAAAATTTCTGTCAGCAACTCACGTTTCTGAGTCTCAGTCACGGTCTTCCACGAATCGAATGTTATCTCAATTCGTTCTCGTACAACTACTCCGATCATTCTTCGGAATGCGCATGCTGCTCGGCGAGGAAGGAGAGGGGTCCCAGATCCATCGACCTCTGTGATGGTAAATCGGCCCTCAGACTTTTTCGATAGTCCTCTTCCTTGGCGTTTTGATTTGGAGCGAACGCATCCGGCGATGATGTTGAAGAATGCGCGGATGACATGTTGGCCTTCTCATATATGAAAAGCGCAATGTAGCATATATATATATATATATATATATATATATATATATATATATATATATATATATATATATATATATATATATATATATATATATATATATATATATATATATATATATGAAAATGACATGGAATTACCTGAAAGTACATATATTCATAAGTACATCTATTCATGAAACAACTATATATTCATAATAGTAAGATTTAACAACAACATATAAACAGGTGGAAATATTAAGCCATCTAAACAACATATCATGCAATAGTCTAAAACCAGCATATATTCAGATTTGAGACATAGATCATTGAAGTAACGTAACATGCTGCCATCAAAAGTAGCCAGACATAAAGGACTAAAATCAGCTTGTTAGACTGGTTTTAGTTGCTCTCAGATGTAGGGTTACACAAGATTTTAATCTTGGTTGTCCCACTACTACGATCTTATACTCTTCACTGATTGAATAAGTCAAATGTGAATCAAACCTTGAGATATAAGAAATTCAGTTAGATACTACTTTCAGACAGCAGTAAGGCCATAGGAAAAGATCACCGAAAATAGCTCTACAACATGAACTTTTGGTTGATGTTGTAGAGCTATTTTCGTGAACCACAGGACTACTAATCTAGCAAAACCGAAAGGACTACTAATCTACTAAACAGGTGATCACAGATTGCACAGAATTCTGACTACTCTAGCAAAACCAAAAGGACTACTAATCTAGAGCTCAAGATTCGTGATCCAATCTCTGTACAAGACCAGTTACTTTATGGAGCGAGTAAATCTAACATAAGACAAAAATAATTGCATTAATATTGCTCTCAGAACAGAGTTGCACAAGATTTTAAGTTTTGGCCTTCTCATGCTAATGTTGAAGCTCTGCACTGATAATCTAAACTCTAGTGACCAAGATGTAAGCTCTAAATAATGTTTCCACTGTCAAAACTTGCAAATTTAGTGAACAGCATATACTAGAACAGACACAAGCAGCATATACCAGAACTTGCACATGCAGCCTTATATGACAAATAGTAAAGGAAAGAATCTGATCTGCAATTACAAACAGCTACTGCATGGTATGCATTTCAAGTACATGTGAACAATTCAAATCAGCTGAAGGAATCAGCTCTGACCAGATAGTGAAAACAATCTAATAGAGCTCAAATCTAGTCCTAGTAGTTAGATCAATCTCAGCATTCAACTAGTTCATCACAAAGCACACGAATCAAGCCCACAAGCAAACATGTTTGCAGAGAATCAAAAGAACTCACAGTGTAGACGGTACTCAAAACCGTCTAGAAGAATACCAAGCCGATGAATAACAGAAAAGTGCAACGTAGAATGATGATGAGTTAATGACTTACGGCGCCAAAGATTATGACAAACAATACAACATGATCAGAACCGATAGCATAAATAATCAAGATGAAATTAAGATGACAGGAATGTAGGGAGTCTACTACTATTGATATTCAATAAAACTACTGCTGCAGCTAAGTACTATTGCTGCTGCTGCTAATACTGCTAATCTGCTACTACTACTACACACATAGCCTCATAACTGTATCGAGTAATAGACTTCAATATCGAGTAATTGACCGATAACTGTGTAGTCTCACACTACTGCCTACTGCTAATACTGAAGGAGACGAGAGGAAGGAGAGGAGAGGAGAGGACAAAGGGGGGAGGAGGAGGGAGTGCTCACCACGGCTCAGGTCGACGGCGACTAGGGAGGGCTGAGGAGGAGGAGGCGACGGCATGGACGGTGACTAGGGAGGTCCGAGGAGGCGGCGGCGACGGCGTGGACGGCGACTGGGGAGGTCCGAGGAGGCGGCGTGGACGGGGGTCGACGGTGACCAGGGAGGGGCTGGAGAGGAGATATTACTACCAGAGGAAGGAGAGGAGAAAGGAGAGGAGGAGGGAGTGTTCACCGGTCACCACGGCTCGGGTCGGCGGAGGAGGGAGAGCCGAGGAGGAGGCGGCGACGGGCTCGTTTGGGAGAGAGGCGATCTAGATCTGGTTGGTATAGTGCTTAACTGCAGTGCACGCGCAAAACCCTAATTTGAGGATATATATAGGAAGACTTATTACAGACGGTTCTAGTTGAGAACCTTCTGTGATACATTATCACAAATAGTTCTAAACTAGAACCGTCTGTGATATCATTATTATCACAGACGGTTATTTTTTAGAACCGTCTGTGATAATATATATCATAGACGGTTCTGAAATAGAACCGTCTGTAATAAGCTCTCTTCCCACATGCTGGAGTTATTACCTACACCAACCACCAGGCACTGTAATAAGACCTCTCACAGTGTATTTCTTTACAACAGCCCAATGAACATAGAGATACATATGTATGACTCATTCTCAAAATTCACCTATATATCACACATTTTCACACACACACACACACACACACACACACACACACACACACACACACACACACATATATATATATATATATATATATATATATGCAAATTCACAAATACATCACACACATGCATTGTTATATACATAAATGCAAATTCACAAATACATCACACACATGCATTATTATACACATAAATGCAAATTCACATATACATCACATACATGCATTGTGTGTGAATCAAACCTTGAGTTCTAAGAAATTCAGTTAGATACTACTTTCAGCCAGCAGTAAGGCCACAGGAAAGATCACTGAAAATAACTCTACAACATGAACTTTCGGTTGATGTCATAGAGCTATTTTCGTGAACCACATGACTACTAATCTAGCAAAACCGAAAGTACTACTAATTTACTAAACAGGTGATCACAGACTGCACAGAATTCTGACTACTCTAGCAAAATCGAAAGGACTACTAATCTAGAGCTCAAGATTTGTGATCCAATCTCAGTACAAGACCAGTTACTTCATAGAGCATATGACAGTTCCCACAAGCATCACTTTTGACAATGATCAGCTAGTAACAGCAGATCACAGAATGAACAGAGAAGACACTCATTGTGCAATGATATTCGAAATCACCTGAAGAAACCAAAAATTGTAAGGCACGATGAAATCGCTGTACTAGAAAACCTATCAACCCACTGTGGCAAGTGGGAAGATGGTTCACGGAGATACAATGCCGCTCTTCCTCTCTTAACCGAAGCCAAGAAGGAAGCCGAGGTACAGGGATGCCGCACAAGACCACAAGCAGTTCCGGCCAAGAACCACTCACAAGCATAAGATAAACACCTCAAACACTCTTGAGTTCTTGATCTTGCCAAATGCTCAAATCAGAAAAACCTTCGAGGGGAATTTGAGCACCTCGGTTGCCGGCAACGGGCTCGGGGAAGGCGACCGGCGACGGGCTCGAGGATGGCAGTCGGCGATGGGCTCGGGGATGGCGGCCGACGACGGGCTCGGGGATGGCGACCAGCGACAGGCTCAGGGAAGGCGGTCGGCGACGGGCTCGGGGGACGGAGGCGGCGACGGGCTCGATCGGAAGAGCAGCGACGTTATGTCTCTGTGCTCTGGTTGGTATAGCACTATAACTGCAGAGTGCACACGCAAAACCCTAACTTGAGGGCATATATAGGAAGGCTTATTACAGACGGTTCTAGTTGAGAACCGTCTGTGATATAATTATCACAGACGGTTCTAAACTAGCACCGTCTATGATATCTGTAACATCCCAAAATTTGGCTTTCTAGAAAAATTTAAATTCAAATTAACTATTTTAAAGTAATTGGAATTTACTCGGCTTTTATTTGATTTTCTGGGTTTTATTTCCAAAATTTAAAGCAAGAAAATGCATTTCAAATATTTTATTAAAGCCAAAAAGGGAAATTTATATTTTTCCTAGCCTTTCCTAAATTTTAAATAATATTTGAGAATTTTCTGAAATTTTAAAATCAATTTCAAAGTTAAAAAGTATTTTATAAAATTATTAATATCAAATCTGAAATTAAAAATATTTTTACTAAGTCTAAAATAATTCCAGGAATATTTTATGATTTTTCTGGAATTTTTAGACATTAAATATTAATTTTCCAAGTGTTTGTAAAGTTTCTAGTAATTGCTGAAATTTATTCCGAAAATAAAAATCAAATTAATCCTATCCCGCCATGTGTCGTTCTCAGATTTAATCAACCTCTCTCCACGTTTTAATCCTAGCCACACATTATAACTTACCCCTTCATAAGCATCCAAAGGCCCTCATCCACTCACTTGCCACATGTCGCGAATCCGACGGCCCGTACCCCTTCACTTACTCTCACTCTCTATGACACATGGGACCCATATGTCATATCCTTCTTCAACCTCACCTTCTTCCTCCTCCCACTCTCTCTCTCCTCCACCATTAATACCGAAAATAAGCTTTAAAATCCCGCGTTTCTCCCTCATAAAATCCCGATTAAAGCGTGGAAACGGATGCTCTATTAATTCCCGTCATTCCGCCGGCCGTTTCCCCTCAATTTAAGTCCCCTAATTGCGGGGGCAATAACTCCGGCGAGCTCCAAAATGGCCGGCCTCCCCCTCCTCTCCCCGCCTATAAATACCCCATTCCACGGCTTTCTTCGGCACCGCCTCCCACCGCCCCTCCTCTTCCCTTTCCCGGCCGCCTCCCGGCGCCTCACCGCCGCCGCCGGTGAGTGCCGCCGCCTCCCCTCATCCGCCGCCGCCATTCGCCGCCCCTCCCGCCGGCCGCCGGCCGTGCGCCTCGCCGCGCTGCCCGTGCGTGCGCCCGCGTGGCCGGCCTCGCCCGCGTGGTCGCCCATGTGGCCGCCACCTCGCGCCCGCATGGCGCCATGTGGCCGGTGTGCCACGTCGGCAAGGCTTGTGGTCCGTGGATCCGGTCCACGGTAGACCGGGCCCACCAGTCATTCAAATTATTTTTCCCGCCCAGAAAATTCAAAATAGCTGACGTCATAAATAGCATTTTTCAGTACAAAAATAAATCCCAAAAATCAGCCTTTTCATTTTCTCTCCTTTAAATCGTTCGGAAGCCATAACTTTTTCGTTTTAACTCCGATTTGAGCCGTTCAAATTTCTAAATTTTTCTAAAATCCTAAACTATCCATTTATGGACTATTTTTGAATTTTTGAATTTTATTTAATTTTTTTTTGAATTTATTTGTTTTGTTTGTCTGTCTTCTCGCGCGTAGATTCCGCCGTCGCTGAGGATTTCATCGAGTCGCAGCAAGAAGAACCAGTCAGCACTCAAGAAGGCAAGTCTCCTTTGATCATCTTGAACCTATGATTTTGAAATGTTTTAATTATTTTAAAAATTATGTGCATTGCTATTTATATAAAATATTAGTTCAAATCTTAAGGCATTAGTTATATCCAACCTTGTTATGCCCTCACTTGAATTTGAATTCCATGTACCTTTGCAACCCTAGAAATTCCTTTGACTCATTAATGAGAGTAATATATTTAATTGTTGGTATTAGAACGGTAGAAATGCTTAGTCATGCTATGTAGTACCCTGGAAATCTTGAAAATGAGAAATTATGAATTATTGTAATACCCTTGTTTTTATAAAGTTAGTGGTGATTGGAGTTGCCACTGTTCTTTTAAAATAAAATAAAATGTGGAAGTGGGTTTAGATTAGAGTGGATGGTTGGTTTGGGTTGGTGCAGTAAGCACGAGATCTTGTAATGTGTATGTTCCACCCTAGTCAATTAAGGACCGACGCTTGTGTTTGTCCAGACTGAGCATTAACCGTACAACCACAAGTCTATATGGGTACGACCTAGCTGACTAACTTATGATAGTTTAGTTTAGGTGCCACCAGTGGAAAGTGGGTGCCAGGAATGGACTGGTTATTCACAGTGAGGGACAGGGATTTACTGTACTCATATGGCGCAAGAGGGGGCTTCGGTTCGGGCAGTTAGCCTACCTACGGTGAAACCTCAGCGGGTGGTATCTAGCTAGATTAGAGTAAGGCAAAGGCTTTGTGATATTTTATCTGGGTCTCATGCCAAAGGAAGCGTGTTGACTTTTAGGATAATTTATATCTTGTGGGTAACATTGTACAACCTCTACAGAGTGTAAAACTATTCGAATAGCCGTGCCCACGGTCAAGGGCGGGCAAGGAATGCATTCACATGGTAGATTTCTGGTTTTGTTTTAAAATCAAAAGTTTTGTATTCCGAGAGTGGAGGGAACTCTCGGAAGGGTATCCTGGCAGTTGGAGCCAGAGAGGGTGGATGTAACCCGCAATATTAAACTTGTTCAAGTTGTTTAAGCTAGTGTTGGTAGATGGAACCTTCACTATATAATTATTGATAGTTTCTGCTACAACATTTACTTTATTAAATTGAGACCTTCAAAAATAATTAGAAGTAATTGAATGAAAATGTTGCTTTATGCAAAAGAACCATATAGCCTTCCTTTGTCAAGCCTTGCATATATTGCATTTTTCCCAAGACTTGCGGAGTACTTTATGTACTCACATGCTACACTTAAAAATAAACCTCAGAAGATTGCGAAGCTCAAGAAGGTGACTACGACTACTGCTTCGCCTGCGGCTGTGATGGATTCTTCCCGGAGAACTAGGTCACGCTTCCCCAGTCAATTGCCTGTGGCGTATTGATGGGTCTTCGCCGGATTTATCTTCTGCTTCCGCTGTGTTTTGTGTGTGTGAGGTCTTGAAACCTCATTTGTAATAATGAGACCTTTCGGTCAGTACTCTCAATTATTGTAATAACACGTTGCTGGTAATGTATTCATTTCTGTTTAACTGTGTGCACTAACTTTGATCTGGGACTAGTGCAGTAATACACAGAGGGTCCGGGTTCGAAAATCCGGGGTCCCGACAATATCACAGAGGGTTCTAGTTTAGAACTGTCTGTGATAATTATATCACAGACAGTTCTCAACTAGAACTATCTGTAATAAACCCCTTCCTTCCCACTCACTAGAGTTATTACCTACACCAACCAGCAGGCACTGTAATAAGACCTCACAGAGTGTATTTCTTCACAACAGCCCAATGAACATAGAGATACATATGTATGACTCATTCTCAAAATTCACCTATATATCACACATTTTCATATATACATAAATGCAAATTCACAAATACATCACATACATGCATTGTTATATACATAAATGCAAATTCACAAATACATCACACACATTCATTGTTATATACATAAATGCAAATTCACATATACATCACATACATGCATTGTTATATACATAAATGGAAATACCCACATATATATCACACATTCTCATTCCACTTGCTTATTTCCTTTAAAAATTAGCCCTTCATGATGATCAATGCATATGTAATTAGTTTCGTCACGTTGTTCGTTGTTGACCCTTATGCCATTTCCAAAAAGAGGTAACTCGTCAAATTGATTGTATTCGTCCTCGTCCACTACATTCTCTACTCCGACAATTCTCCTTTTTCCATGAAGAACTACATGGCGCTTCTTCTTTGCTAGATCGGTTACATAGAAAACTTGAACAACTTGGTTAGCGAGTACGAATGATTCGTCTTTGTATCCAACCCGTACTTGTCAACCTTCACCTGTGGGAGATGCACCCAACGGCATCGAAATAAGGGGATCTTGAAAACCACGTAGTCGAGCTCCCAAATCTCTTCTATGAACCCATAGTACGAGTTTCTCAACCCATCGGTACTGAGCGCATCTATGCGGACACCGCTTGTCTGGTTAGTGCTCTTTACATTCTGAACCTGTGTATAGAATGTGTACCCATTTATGTCATATCCTTGCCATGTCACAACTGTAAATGTTGGCCTTTTTGCCAACCATGTCAGCATCTCACTTGGCGAGCTCCTAGCGATTTGCTCCTTCAACCATTGGTTGAACCGACTATTGTGTTGCCTCATGATCCAAACATCCAGCCGCTCCGGATTATATTGCCGAAGCACATCCTTGTGCTGGTCGACATAAGGCGCCACTTCAGTCATATGTTGCAAGACCGTGAAATGGGCTTGAGCATACGCGTCCATATCTGGAGTGATTGCTTTCTTTCCGATAGTTCCGATACCCTTGAGCCTCCCCTCATGACAAGATTGAGGCACATCTATCGGTTGAATCTGATCCATATAATCGACACAAAACTCAATGACCTCTTCGCTTGCATAACCTTCAACGATGCTGCCCTCCGGCCGAGATCGATTCTGTACATAGGACTTGAAAATTCCCATGAACCTCTCAAATGGGTACATGCTACGTAAGAATACGGGCCTGCACATTTTTATCTCCCATACAACGTGAACAATGAGAGGGCAGAGCATCTAGTCCTTCGAGGTCGATGACCTTCTGAGCAATTGTGTTAAAGAAATAACATAGCCTCATGATTGTCTCTGGACTTTGATCAACAAAATATTTCTAATTGCAATAGGGAGCATCTGTGTCATCAGCACATGACAATCATGAGACTTCATGCCATTTAACTTCAAATCTTGCATCGACACAAGTTTCTTCATGTTGCCGGAGTAACCAGACGAAACTTTGACACCATGCATGCACTAGCACAGTTTTGTTTTCTCAGCCTTGGACAGAGTGTAACACGCAGGCGGATGGTACGTTCGTCCATTATCTGTTTTTGTCGGTGCTAACTCAGGTCTGATGTCCATATCAGCCAAGTCAAGCCGTGTGTTGATGTTGTCCTTTGTTTTATCACGAATGTTCAGTAAGAGACCAATCAAGCTGTCATATACATTCTTTTCTACGTACATGATGTCGATGCAGTGTCGAACATCTAGGTACTCCCAATAAGGTAAGTCTCAAAATATTGATCTTTTCTTCCAGATATTCTTCTCATGAGCCCTCAATTTACGTCCCTTTCCGATGACAACATCTAAATCCTTAACTATATTATAAACCTTTTTTCGCTTAAATGCCTTGGAGCTGAATTGTCCTCCTTCTCTCTGTCAAATTGTTTCTTCATCTTGCGGTATGGGTGAGCCCTCCGAAGGAACCGGTGGTGACGCATGTACACGATTTTGCGTGAGTATTTCAGCCACACACTCTCGGTACCATCTAAACAGTGAGTACAAGCTTTGGCACCTTTTGTACTCTGGCCCGACATGTTAGCAAGGGCAGGATAATCATTTATGGTGCAGAACAATAAGGAGCGCAAAGTGAAGTTCTCTCGTTTGTATGCATCCCATACCTGTTCCCCTTTGTTCTAATGTACTTTTAGATATTCCACCAACGGTGCTAGGTACACATCAATATCATTCCCAGGTTGCTTTGGCCCTTGGATAAGTATCGACAGCAAAATATACTTTCGCTTCATACATAAACAAGGAGGAAGGTTATAGATGCAGACAGTCACGAGCCAAGTGTTATGTCGGCTGCTCATGCTACTGAAAGGATTCATTACATCTGTACTCAGTCCAAACCTTATATTCCTTGGTTCTGCACCGAAGTCTGCAAAACTCCTGTCGATGTTTCTCCACTGGGTGGAATCAGCTAAGTGTCTTAGCATTTCATCCTTCTTGCACTCCTCCGAGTGCCAACGCAACAGTTTTGCCTCTTTTGGATTTGCAAAAAACCATGTCAAATGGGGAATTATAGGAAAATACCATGCCACCTCAGTAAGAGGTCCTTTCTTCATCTCTGTTCCCTCGCCGTCATCTGATTGATTGTTACGTTTGTATCGGGATGCGTTGCATACCGGACATACATGCATGTTTGCATACTCTTTACAGTAGAGGATACAGTCGTTCGGACATGCATTTATTCTTTCTACTTCCATTCCCAATGGACAAAGAACCTTCTTGGCTTTATACGTGATTTTAGGCAACTCATTTCCCTCCAGAAGCATGTACGCTAAAAGACCTAGCAGCGTCGTGAAACTCTTATCGGACTAACCGTTGCTTACCTTCAATTTTAACAGTTCAGACAACCTTGTGTACTTTGACCTGCAGCATGTGAACAAAGGTTTCTCCGAGTCCTCTATCAAGCCCCAGAATTTAACATACTCTCTTTCTCATCATAGTTCTTTTCTACATCGCGAAGCATCTGATCCAGATTGTCATCGTGCAACCTACCCGAATCCGAACAACAATCGACATCATCCGGCGGCATATCATTCACTTCATCGGTGATGTCATCCGGTGGCATATCATTGACTTCGCCATGACTGGTCCAACACATATAACCCTTTTTGAAACCCCTTCAAATCAAGTGCACTTCAATCTGCTCTCGGTTCTTAAACATCTTTAAATTCTCGCAGTCAGTGCATGGACAGTACATATATTCCACCCTCCTTATTCAACATATCCTCCCCGGCATCTCTTGTTAAAGCAAACACGCCATTAATGTATTCTTCAATCACATAGTTCGCGGCATACATCCAGCTTCGGTCCTATGTTATGCATATATATAACAACTGAGTATTAAAAATTAAATTAATTAATTATTACTACATATATACCACATGCATTGAGGCTTTGCTAACTTAATTCATATTATAAACACAACAACTATTTCCCCAGCAATCGATGAACCACTTATAACCAACAATTTTGACAAATTTCGCCTCCCCCATGATGGGAACTGATCATGTATGGTCAAGTAGATGCAAACCATCTTCAATAACACTCACCAAAACTTAGATCTAAATTGTAATGCAAAAACAATTTCATTAATAACAATATCTAGGGCAACCAGGAACGTATGAATCTTCAAATCTCTCCTGCCTCCTCCCACCAAATTAACTGGCTTGAAAGCCTTGTCTCCTCCAGGTGCAGCACCGGCTAGATCTGGATCAAAATGAAGATAGATGCAGTTCTGAGAAGCGCAATAAATATATAGCTGGATTATCACAGATAAGTTTTTATTAAAAACCGTCTGTGATAATTCTCAGGTTATCAAAGACGGCTTTTAATAAAAACCATCTGTGATAATCAGCTTAACACAGATGGTTTTTTTCAAAAATTGTATGTGATAATTCACAGATTATCACAGATGGGTTTTAATAAAAACCATCTGTGATATTCCAATATCATAGACGGTTCATCGGTAAGAACCATCTGTGATACTCGTTTTTTTCCGACACCAACATGGTAGACGGTCTCCAAATTAAAACCGTCTGTGATAGTATACGTCACAGATGATTTTGTCAAATCGTCTGTGATTTGGCGTCTACTAATAGTATTTTTGTAGTAGTGTTAGTAACCAATATCACCACTACTTTCCCTTGCCACAAAAGGAAAGCACCAATTTATGACCTGATTTCGTTGATAATCTCACATGAACCCAACTCATGATGCAGTCATTTTGCGAATCTTGATAGTTCCAACAACCATGAAACATCGAACTTCTACTGATGCATACCAAGAACTCACTTCGCGGCCACCACGGGTAGGGATTTAGGGCAAGCTATACAAGCTTAAATTAAAAGTTCTACTACGAAAATTTAGAAGTCATGTGAGTAAAAAATTATACATCATTACCACTAAACACGCAATACAATGGAAGAAAATTTGAAGCAGCCTAATTCAACGTAGCGTACGTCGATATAGTAGAAATGGTCTATCATCCTCAAGTGGTAGTTGATCTCCACGAACCAATTTTCTTTTGCTCGGATCGTCCTGATCAGCGCCGCGGTCGCAATAGCGTCTCTACCGAAGTACACATGTCTAGAAACGGAAGATGTGTATTGATGCGCTAGCACAAGCATGCACAACAAGGTATTCGAAAGGAGATGGCTAGGGTTTCAGTGGGTGATGTAATATCTCTCTCTTCTATAACCCTATGCACCCCTTTATATAGAGCTCTCGATTAAATCTTTATCCAATATGAGTAGAGATCGTCTCCCACTCAGAATTTATCATCTGAACTCATATTGTTTCAACCTGTTAAATGTGTGACCCTATAGGTTCATATATACTTGGTTGTAAACCAAAAACACCTTTTCAATCAGTGGTTGGTAGCGGTCGTTAGTGTTGAAGTATAAGTGAATTATCCGTCTTTCCTCACCAGCTTAAGCTTTTTGGTAATCTGGCTGGTACATGCAACTCAATATGGTATCAGAGCTAAGAGGTCTTGAGTTCAAGACCCGGTTATCATAACTAAAAATAATAATTACAGTCCACTTCTATTCCACGTCTTAGGACCGAGAGAGCCTACACGTGAGGGGAGTATTGAAGTATAAGTGAATTACCCATATTTCCTTATCAGTTTTAAGCTTTTGGGTGAACTGGCTAGTGCATGCAATACACACAAAGATCAAACTGGATGAACCTTATGTAATATGATATGCAATCAGGTCTTAGTCATTTATGATCTTCATAACTCCTTATGACTGGTCGTATCTGGTTATGACCAGTTCGCAGACCAGTTTGTGATATATCCAACCAGCTCACGACCACTCAATATACCCACATGACTAGTTCGTATCTGGTCAGACTACACGACATGTTTGTGTATTCTTCTTTTGCCTCATGATACATTATCGAACTCCAGGTGAGAAACGTGTCATCTATAGACTATTCAATCTTTTCCTGATATAGTGATGGATAACTTCATATGATCGACTCCTCGACCTCTCGTGCTATAGACATGCACTTCTTTTTTTCGACCACATTGAGGAGCCCAAAAATATATCTCATATTATGCAGGAGGGACAAATCCCATTCCAGCTAGTCATATTCCTCCACATATTTTATCGTAAATCCGAAAGTTACTTTTATGACTATCTACTTATGAAATAGCATTTTGCAACCCCTAAGTGCACTATTATACATGTAAAAAACTATGCTGATCTCAAGTACAAGGATTATACATTATCATTACTTGAGACCAATTGATGACAAATAAAAATATAACAATCTCAACAATGTCTCAAGGTGAACCAATCCAACACCATGTTCTCTAACATTTGTCTGCATTATTGATTTGATATCCATATATACATGATTTGTGAAACATGATCATCAATCAATATATGTTTTGATCTATAAATTATAATTGTCCCGTATAATGATGTAAGATCATGGATAATTTAGAATAATATCAAAATATGAATAAAGAGTTCTATGAACAAGTTACATACTTATCGATTAATATGAAAAATATTTATTGAAGGGATAAAATAATATATTATTTAAAAGATCATAAACATAGAAATGATATAATCATCTCCATGATTAACTCTAGAGTATATTACCAACAATCTCCCACATGCACTAGAGTCAATCATACAAGTATTTAATACCATAGCTCTTGCGTGTGTCTCATGCTTTGGCTACAGGAGAGATTTCATCAATGGATCAATAATATTTAAATTCATATGCACTTTACATATTTTTATATCACCTCTATCAACAATCACACGAATAGGGTGAAAACGCTATGATATAGACTCCTTGGCTTGGGCAATAGTTCCACTATTATCATAATAGAGATCTAATAGACTAGAAGCACTAGAGATCATACCTAACTCAGAGATGAACTTTTTTTTCCCAAACAACCTCCTTTGCAGCTTCAGAAGCTGTAATATACTCAGCCTCTGTTGTAGAATTAGTAACCGTCTCTTACTTATAACTTTTTTAGCTCACTATTCTTCCATTAAGACAAAACACAAACTCAGATATGATAAAAAATCATCTTTGCCGGTTTGGAAGTTAGCATCAATGTAACCATTTACGACCAGCTCTTCCTCACCTCTATCAACAAGGAACACATCCTTAGTTCTTCGCAAACACAAAGTACTTTAGGACGTTCTTATAGCTATCCAGTGACCTTCACTTAGATCTAACTGATATCTTCTCATAGCACTTAGAGTATACTGCACATATATGCGTGTACAAAGTATGGCATATATGATAAACCCCATGACGGAAGCATATAGAATCTTACTCATCCGATCTTGCTCATTAGGTGTCGATAAGCACTGAGTCTTACTAAGACTAATGTCATGTGATATAGGTAAGAAACCCTTTGTAACATCCTGATTTTCAGAGCCTTTTTGAAGTTTTTAAAATAAAATTCACCATTTGAATTTTTCTGGAATTAATTAAAGCTTAATTGGAATTTTATTAAATTGAAAGGGATTTAATATGATAATATGAACATGAACATTTGCCAAAGTTATTTTATTGAGTTCCTTGTGTCTCAAGGAATTTATTGGTAATTTTCCTGGATTTTTCTGGATTTATTTGCTATTTTCTAGAGCTCAAAGTAATTTATTTGAATTTCTGAAAAAAGAAAAGAACCCAGAAAATCCCAACCGGCCAGTGGGCCGAAACCCACCAGCCGACCCAACCCGCTCAGCCCAGCCAGCCCGCAGCCAGCGCGCTCCCGCCCCGTGCCACGCGTCGCCAATCGGTGCCGCGCCCGCGCCCGCCTTCCTCCGCTCGATGCGCGCCACGCGTCGCCCATCCCGGCCGCCCGCTCGCGCCCGCGCGCTATCCGTGCCGCCCGCTCGCCCGGAGCCACCGACAGGTGGGGCCCACCTGTCAGGGCCCTCGTCCCCGATCGGGACTCTCCCGTCCCCGTGTCCGGCCCGGACTCCGCCCGAGCGCCGCCGTCTCCGCCGCGGACTCTCCGCCGTACCCGATCCGGCCGCCTCGGCGTCCGTGTATTTAAGGGGGCCGACCCCTCGGCTTCTCCCCCGTCCCGAGCCGCCGCCTCCGCCGCCGCTCTCGTCGTCTCTCTCCGCCGGAGCGCCGCTGCCGCCGTCTCTGCCACCGCCGGTGAGCCGTCCCCGCCGCCAAACCTCGCCGCCGGTCAGACCTCGCCGCCTGTGCGCTCGCCGTTCGTCGCCGCCGGTGAGTTCCGCCGCCGCCTCGGTCGCCGCCGACCGGCCAGTCGCCGCCGTCACCCCTCCCGCCGGCCAGACCCCGCCGCCCGTGCCCCGCGCCGCCAGCGGACGCGCCCGCGCCTCGGCCGCTCCGTCCGTGACGCCTCGGGACGCGTGCCGCCACGCGTCAGCCATCGGCCGACTCCCGCCTCCCGCGCCGCCTCATCCCCGCCGCCCATCCAGATCTGAGCCAAAGGCCCAGATCACGCCGCGTGGACGCCCTCGAGCCGTCCGATCGACCGCCGCCCGCGCCCCGCAACCCCTCGCCTTCCCGTAGACCCGGTCTACCGTGCGCCGACTCGCTGCCAGCCGGGTCCCACCCGTCAGCCGTGCACCCGTGAGCCAGCCGCCGAGTCAGCAGCCCCGTCAGCTGCCACGCAAGCGCCACGTCAGCCCAGCCGCTTGCGCCAGCAGCCCAGTCAGCCGTACTGTTCCGTGAGCCGAGCCCACCGTAGACCCAGCTCCCCGTGCACCCGGTCCACAGCACAGTGCAATTTCCGATTTTCCCCGATTTTCTTTAGATCCAATTTTCCAGAGGCCCGTTCTCCCTCGTCCTAGCTCCGATTGACCCGATTCTTTTTCCTAAATTCATCTAAAATTGAGCTCTTCCTTTTGGTCCAGGTTTGGAAGTTTTTGGAGTTCATTTGAATTTTATTTGAATTTGTTTTGTCTTTTCGTTTCGTTTTCTCTCTCGTTAGATCACGTGTTCGAGGGAGCGGAAGTTGGATTTGAAGACCAAGAGCCCTCAGCTGAGCAAGGCCAAGGCAAGTCGTGTCCTTTGATCATGTTGAACCCAGTTTGCAATCTATTATTTAAATATTTTGTTTTTAAATTATCTTGCATCGCTATTTTTTATTCAAACCCTTGTATTGGTAGTTATCGTCCCAATTGGTTATTTTCCCTCCTTGATATTTTGGAATACCTTGATGCCATTGTCACCTTAGGTTGGGAATTTAATTAGTGATGCTATGTTATTTGTCACATTGGGTTGGTACGATTAGAATGCTTAGCCTTGCTTATTTTGCGAAAGGGTTCATCATCGCATGTGGTTAATTAATCTTGACTTAATGATATACTTGAATGTGGTGGTTAACCACGGTGATAAAACTTGTTGCCATGGCATGGGTAGTGTCATTGGTGTTGATTATACAAAATTGGTTTTCACTTGGGCGATTGATCGTGCAGTAAAGGGGGTGCGAGAGGCACATGGGATGTGGATGATTCGCCTGAGTGCAATTAAGGACTTAACTTTGTGCGCCATTGATCTGAGTCTTACCGTACTACCACATGTCTAGTATGGGATAGACCTAGCTGATTAACTTGCAAAGGTTTAGTTCAGATATCATCATTGGTAAGTGAGTACCAGGGGTACTGGTTTGCTCACAGTGAGGAACAGGGTTACTGTCCTCATACGGCGCAAGAGGGGGCTTCTGACTGTGGTGGTTAACCCTTCAGCAGTGAAACCTTAGCGGGTGATGTCTAACTAGATTGGAGTGAGGTAAAGGCTTTGTGATAATTTATCTGGGTCTCATGCCTAAGGAAGCATGATGGCTATTAAGATGATTTATCTCTTGTGGGTAACGTTGTGCAACCTCTGCAGAGTGTAAAACTATTCGAATAGCCGTGTCCTCGGTCATGGACAATACTCGGTGATTTCACACGAGGTATAGTTATTTCTAAAAAGTTTTGGACAGTGGATGGTTAATTCACTGTTGGTTGGGAGATCCATGAGTGGTTGGTTTAGCTTATGGATGGGAGATTCATAAGTGGTTACTTCAATTCCTTTGATTACTATTTATTATTGTTTTACTTCAAATTGCGCCTTCAATCTATTTAGTGTATTTTCAAATGCTGTTTTATGCAAATTAACCTTTCAGCCTTCCATTGGTAAGCCTTGCATACTATATTGCATCATTTGTTACAAACGGCTTGCTGAGTACCAATGTACTCACGGCTTTACGCCTATGTTGCTCAGTTGAGGATGAGGAGTGCAACCAGCAGGAGGTTCCAGAAGGAGAGTTCTTCGACGTCTTCGCGGATTAGGCTTCGTTCTCCACTCGATAGCCTGTGGGTGTGTCGATTGGTTGCTGCGCTTTCTTTTGGATTTCCGCTGCTAGTTTTTGTTAAGCCCTTCGGGCTAGTCTATTGTAAGCTTGACCATAAGGTCGTACTCTGATGATTATTAATATAATTTGGTTTTTCCTTAGAATATCGTGATATGGATGATATTTATCTTTGTTTATACTGTGTGCACTAGCGTGATCCTGGACTAGTGCAGAATACACAGGAGAGTCCGAATTTGTATATTCGGGTCTCTACAGAGATGGTATCAGAGCTATATCGACTGTAGGACGAAGCCCTAGTTAGAATGGTCGAATTAGCAAAGTTTTCAAATTTTATTTTCTAAATCAAATCAACCAAATGATTGACTAGTAATTCTTGATTCTTACCTCATTCTTAGGATTCTTGCTCCTTGTCTCCTCTGAAATATTGTTTTCAAAATTCAATTTGACTTCTTATCCCTATAATGTCCATAGATGTCTCGAGTGTCCCTCCATCAAAGTGAAAGTTGGCATGGAATTCTTCAAGCTGTGCTGTGAAGTCTGGATCAAGGAAGCACCCCAATATGTCAAGACAAGATTGGAGATTTCCGTGAAGATTAGGAGCCATTAGATTTCAACCTTGTTATAGTTTTAGCATCGTGTAGATCGTCTTGCTTCTTATTTGCCGTTGGGTGTGATGTGAGCTGTAGTTTTGCTTCTAGCATTATGATGCAGTCATGTCAAAGTCTTTTTGTGGAGTTTATTGCTTCTTTTGTTAGCCTTTCGGCTAAGTGTCTGTTTAGTTTAGGATTTACCATTAGATATCCCCCTTAGACGAGTTTACCGCTTACCTTTTGCTGTTCCCTCTTACCTACTGAGCCTTGAGAAGCCAGTCCTCAGCAAGTGATCTTTCTTTCAGAGCAGAGCAAAAAATGGTTGATACTCGGAGCACCGCAGGACGCAGTCAGATGAACCAAGACCCGGAGAGCAGCAACGCAAACCAGGCAACCCAGGGACCACAAGCAACTCCAATGGGTCTAGACCCGACCTTGAGTCAGTTCATGGCAGCTCAAACTCAACTCATGAATACGATGATGCAGAATTTAACCAATATGATGAATCAACAGCATCAGGCAACCTTTGCACCTCAGCCAAATCGTTCAACATCCAGATTTGCAGAATTCATGAGGACTAGACCGCCAACTTATTCCAATTCATCTGAGCCTTTGGAAGCAGATGATTGGATTCGTTCAGTGGAAAAGAAGCTAAACCTTGCTCAATGTACCAATCGCGAGAAAGTATTGTACGCTACCCACCAGCTAGAGGGAGCCGCCGCAGAATGGTGGGAGAACTACTGTGCCGCTCATGAGGATCAAGACAACATCACTTGGGCTGAATTCGCAGAGGCTTTTCGTCATGCCCATATCCTGGATGGGGTGATCGAAATGAAGAAGGAGGAATTTCGTGAGCTGCAGCAAGGGACAATGTCAGTAAGTGAATATCTTAATAAGTTCACCCAACTAGCTCGCTATGCACCAGAGGACGTCGCCACGGATGATGCCCGTCAGAAGAGGTTCAAGAGAGGATTGAACCCGGGATTGAAAGTTCAAGTAGTGGGAAACGACTATACCAGCTTCCAAAACATGGTGGATAAGGCAATGATCATTGAGGAAAGCCGTCACGAACTAGAGGAGTCCCGCAAAAGAAGGGTGATGCAGCAAGGATCTCAGATGCCCCAGGCTCAAAGGGCTCGTCTCAGCACATATCAGCCAGCCCGTGTCCCTCAGCAGTCAGGATTCAAAACCCCCGCACCAGCCCCTCGTCAGCTCTTTTCTGGGCCTCCGCCAATTAATCAGCAACGGGAGAATGTCAACCCTACAGCATCAGTCACTTGCTACAAGTGCCATGAGCAAGGTCATTTCGCTCGCACGTGCCCGCAGAAGCATCAAGGAATCACGCCAATTCCGTTCAATCTTGGAAGTACCCCTGCCAAGACCCCAGGAGCAAGCCGTGGAACATCGTCAAGTCAAGGAAGCCAAATACCACAAAGCGTTGCAAGGGGGAGCCTCAACCACGTCGTCTCCAATGTCGCACCTGGTAACCTATTCTTTTAGTGAGCCTGAATCTCGGGGTCGAGATTCCGTTTAAGGGGGGGGGAGGTTTGTAACATCCTGATTTTCAGAGCCTTTTTGAAGTTTTTAAAATAAAATTCACCATTTGAATTTTTCTGGAATTAATTAAAGCTTAATGGGAATTTTATTAAATTAAAAGGATTTAATATGATTAATCTGAACATGAACATTTGCCAAAGTTATTTTATTTGAGTTCCTTGTGTCCCAAGGAATTTATTGGTATTTTTATGGATTTTTCTGGATTTATTTGCTATTTTCTAGAGCTCAAATTAATTTATTTGAATTTCTGGAAAAAGAAAAAGAAAAGAAAATCCCAACCGGCCAGTGGGCCGAAACCCACCAGCCGACCCAACCCGCTCAGCCCAGCCAGCCCGCAGCCAGCGCGCTCCCGCCCCGTGCCACGCGTCGCCAATCGGTGCCGCGCCCGCGCCCGCCTTCCTCCGCTCGATGCGCGCCACGCGTCGCCCATCCCGGCCGCCCGCTCGCGCCCGCGCGCTATCCGTGCCGCCCGCTCGCCCGGAGCCACCGACAGGTGGGGCCCACCTGTCAGGGCCCTCGTCCCCGATCGGGACTCTCCCGTCCCCGTGTCCGGCCCGGACTCCGCCCGAGCGCCGCCGTCTCCGCCGCGGACTCTCCGCCGTACCCGATCCGGCCGCCTCGGCGTCCGTGTATTTAAGGGGGCCGACCCCTCGGCTTCTCCCCCGTCCCGAGCCGCCGCCTCCGCCGCCGCTCTCGTCGTCTCTCTCCGCCGGAGCGCCGCTGCCGCCGTCTCTGCCACCGCCGGTGAGCCGTCCCCGCCGCCAAACCTCGCCGCCGGTCAGACCTCGCCGCCTGTGCGCTCGCCGTTCGTCGCCGCCGGTGAGTTCCGCCGCCGCCTCGGTCGCCGCCGACCGGCCAGTCGCCGCCGTCACCCCTCCCGCCGGCCAGACCCCGCCGCCCGTGCCCCGCGCCGCCAGCGGACGCGCCCGCGCCTCGGCCGCTCCGTCCGTGACGCCTCGGGACGCGTGCCGCCACGCGTCAGCCATCGGCCGACTCCCGCCTCCCGCGCCGCCTCATCCCCGCCGCCCATCCAGATCTGAGCCAAAGGCCCAGATCACGCCGCGTGGACGCCCTCGAGCCGTCCGATCGACCGCCGCCCGCGCCCCGCAACCCCTCGCCTTCCCGTAGACCCGGTCTACCGTGCGCCGACTCGCTGCCAGCCGGGTCCCACCCGTCAGCCGTGCACCCGTGAGCCAGCCGCCGAGTCAGCAGCCCCGTCAGCTGCCACGCAAGCGCCACGTCAGCCCAGCCGCTTGCGCCAGCAGCCCAGTCAGCCGTACTGTTCCGTGAGCCAAGCCCACCGTAGACCCAGCTCCCCGTGCACCCGGTCCACAGCACAGTGCAATTTCCGATTTTCCCCGATTTTCTTTAGATCCAATTTTCCAGAGGCCCGTTCTCCCTCGTCCTAGCTCCGATTGACCCGATTCTTTTTCCTAAATTCATCTAAAATTGAGCTCTTCCTTTTGGTCCAGGTTTGGAAGTTTTTGGAGTTCATTTGAATTTTATTTGAATTTGTTTTGTCTTTTCGTTTCGTTTTCTCTCTCGTTAGATCACGTGTTCGAGGGAGCGGAAGTTGGATTTGAAGACCAAGAGCCCTCAGCTGAGCAAGGCCAAGGCAAGTCGTGTCCTTTGATCATGTTGAACCCAGTTTGCAATCTATTATTTAAATATTTTGTTTTTAAATTATCTTGCATCGCTATTTTTTATTCAAACCCTTGTATTGGTAGTTATCGTCCCAATTGGTTATTTTCCCTCCTTGATATTTTGGAATACCTTGATGCCATTGTCACCTTAGGTTGGGAATTTAATTAGTGATGCTATGTTATTTGTCACATTGGGTTGGTACGATTAGAATGCTTAGCCTTGCTTATTTTGCGAAAGGGTTCATCATCGCATGTGGTTAATTAATCTTGACTTAATGATATACTTGAATGTGGTGGTTAACCACGGTGATAAAACTTGTTGCCATGGCATGGGTAGTGTCATTGGTGTTGATTATACAAAATTGGTTTTCACTTGGGCGATTGATCGTGCAGTAAAGGGGGTGCGAGAGGCACATGGGATGTGGATGATTCGCCTGAGTGCAATTAAGGACTTAACTTTGTGCGCCATTGATCTGAGTCTTACCGTACTACCACATGTCTAGTATGGGATAGACCTAGCTGATTAACTTGCAAAGGTTTAGTTCAGATATCATCATTGGTAAGTGAGTACCAGGGGTACTGGTTTGCTCACAGTGAGGAACAGGGTTACTGTCCTCATACGGCGCAAGAGGGGGCTTCTGACTGTGGTGGTTAACCCTTCAGCAGTGAAACCTTAGCGGGTGATGTCTAACTAGATTGGAGTGAGGTAAAGGCTTTGTGATAATTTATCTGGGTCTCATGCCTAAGGAAGCATGATGGCTATTAAGATGATTTATCTCTTGTGGGTAACGTTGTGCAACCTCTGCAGAGTGTAAAACTATTCGAATAGCCGTGTCCTCGGTCATGGACAATACTCGGTGATTTCACACGAGGTATAGTTATTTCTAAAAAGTTTTGGACAGTGGATGGTTAATTCACTGTTGGTTGGGAGATCCATGAGTGGTTGGTTTAGCTTATGGATGGGAGATTCATAAGTGGTTACTTCAATTCCTTTGATTACTATTTATTATTGTTTTACTTCAAATTGCGCCTTCAATCTATTTAGTGTATTTTCAAATGCTGTTTTATGCAAATTAACCTTTCAGCCTTCCATTGGTAAGCCTTGCATACTATATTGCATCATTTGTTACAAACGGCTTGCTGAGTACCAATGTACTCACGGCTTTACGCCTATGTTGCTCAGTTGAGGATGAGGAGTGCAACCAGCAGGAGGTTCCAGAAGGAGAGTTCTTCGACGTCTTCGCGGATTAGGCTTCGTTCTCCACTCGATAGCCTGTGGGTGTGTCGATTGGTTGCTGCGCTTTCTTTTGGATTTCCGCTGCTAGTTTTTGTTAAGCCCTTCGGGCTAGTCTATTGTAAGCTTGACCATAAGGTCGTACTCTGATGATTATTAATATAATTTGGTTTTTCCTTAGAATATCGTGATATGGATGATATTTATCTTTGTTTATACTGTGTGCACTAGCGTGATCCTGGACTAGTGCAGAATACACAGGAGAGTCCGAATTTGTATATTCGGGTCTCTACAGAGATGGTATCAGAGCTAT
This sequence comes from Dendrocalamus latiflorus, assembly GCA_017311315.1. Taxonomy (NCBI): domain Eukaryota; kingdom Viridiplantae; phylum Streptophyta; class Magnoliopsida; order Poales; family Poaceae; genus Dendrocalamus; species Dendrocalamus latiflorus. The sequence continues at coordinate 46,748,720 of CM029642.1, read as the reverse complement.
ATCGACTGTAGGACGAAGCCCTAGTTAGAATGGTCGAATTAGCAAAGTTTTCAAATTTTATTTTCTAAATCAAATCAACCAAATGATTGACTAGTAATTCTTGATTCTTACCTCATTCTTAGGATTCTTGCTCCTTGTCTCCTCTGAAATATTGTTTTCAAAATTCAATTTGACTTCTTATCCCTATAATGTCCATAGATGTCTCGAGTGTCCCTCCATCAAAGTGAAAGTTGGCATGGAATTCTTCAAGCTGTGCTGTGAAGTCTGGATCAAGGAAGCACCCCAATATGTCAAGACAAGATTGGAGATTTCCGTGAAGATTAGGAGCCATTAGATTTCAACCTTGTTATAGTTTTAGCATCGTGTAGATCGTCTTGCTTCTTATTTGCCGTTGGGTGTGATGTGAGCTGTAGTTTTGCTTCTAGCATTATGATGCAGTCATGTCAAAGTCTTTTTGTGGAGTTTATTGCTTCTTTTGTTAGCCTTTCGGCTAAGTGTCTGTTTAGTTTAGGATTTACCATTAGATATCCCCCTTAGACGAGTTTACCGCTTACCTTTTGCTGTTCCCTCTTACCTACTGAGCCTTGAGAAGCCAGTCCTCAGCAAGTGATCTTTCTTTCAGAGCAGAGCAAAAAATGGTTGATACTCGGAGCACCGCAGGACGCAGTCAGATGAACCAAGACCCGGAGAGCAGCAACGCAAACCAGGCAACCCAGGGACCACAAGCAACTCCAATGGGTCTAGACCCGACCTTGAGTCAGTTCATGGCAGCTCAAACTCAACTCATGAATACGATGATGCAGAATTTAACCAATATGATGAATCAACAGCATCAGGCAACCTTTGCACCTCAGCCAAATCGTTCAACATCCAGATTTGCAGAATTCATGAGGACTAGACCGCCAACTTATTCCAATTCATCTGAGCCTTTGGAAGCAGATGATTGGATTCGTTCAGTGGAAAAGAAGCTAAACCTTGCTCAATGTACCAATCGCGAGAAAGTATTGTACGCTACCCACCAGCTAGAGGGAGCCGCCGCAGAATGGTGGCAGTATACATTATCTAAACCATATCCTAGAGGTTACAACAGTGAGGGTATCAAGTTTTCAAGGAGGTTCAATGCATACAAGTGGTTGTAACTACCATTACCTGTAGTATAACAGTTTTATCAAACAATATACAATAATTAAAATACTGGAATCAATCATGGTAAAGGGGGTTCTTGCCTTGCTCCTATTGCTCAGAGAATGTTTCGGATGCATTCTCGGTGTCATCTGGCATGGAGTTGTCTAACCGATAAATATATTTAGATAAAAGCAAATAAGAGCTAAATAAACAGAGACAAGACTCAAATGTTTTGTAAATTCAGAAATATCTTGTTTATATAAAATTTAGAAATAAAGATCACTAAATTTGGAGTTAATATGCAAAAGTTATAAGTGTTTGAGTTTTGGCCTGGTTTGAGTTCTCTACACTTTTTACGACTACCCAAGATCCTTGGTCACTACGGTACTTAGTCACCCTAACTACTGACTACCGATCATGGTACTTTGACCACACAGGTCTTCGACTATGTTGATCCTACTGCAACTCCGGTCGTACCATTCATATAGAGCTAGTACTACCGATCTTCATCCATGCAGGTCTTCCAAGCATCAACTGGGTACTGTAACTTACGACTATCAACCAGGACCTTGACTACCGACCATGGCTTACGACTATTGACCATGGCTTACAACTATCGACCATGGCTTATGACTGTAAACCATGGCCTACGAATATCGACCACGGCCAATGACTATCGACCATGGCCAATGACTATCAACCATGGCTTACGACTATCGATCATGGCATATGACTATCTTCTGCACTTACGACCGATCTACCACACTCAAGGATTTTGAGTCTGCGGTCGAAGGTTTCGACTATGCTACGGCCAGAGATTTTGATAACACGAGCGGTCTAAGATCACGACCATGCCAGCTGTGTAAGATCACAACAACACAAATAGTTGAAGATTATAACTACGTAGGCAGTCAATGATCTCAACTATGCAAGTGGTCAAAGACCACGACCATGCAAGTGGTTGAAGATCTCGACTACGCAAGCGATCGAAGATTATGAAGACGCAAGCGATCGAAGATCTCGGCTACGCAAGCAGTCATAGTTTACGACAGCGCTGCCAGATTTTGACTTTGACTGCTATAGTTTCGTTCTCATGTTCGACTACTATGGTTCCCTTTTTGAGTTTGACTACTTTAGTTCTCTTCTTGATTACTCTAGTTCTCTTTTCATCTATAGTCACTTTAGTTCTCTTGTCGACTTTGATTACCTTAGTTCTCTTTTAGACTACGATTACACTCCTCAACTTACGTAGTCTACGAGGGAGGAGGAGCTCACCGAAGATGATGGTGGCTCACGAGACGAAGCGAGGGGAGTTGGCATTGGAGACCTCGCCAGCGACGAAGGGGTCTGCGGTGACAATGATGTTTGGCAACAGAGAAGCTATAAAAAGAGGTGTGCATGAGCCTACATGCATGCTTGCAGAGGTACAGGCGAAAGGAATTGATGTATGGCTCATCGGAGAGAGAAAGTCTTATAGTGACGTCTGGTCAGAGATGAAGAAGAAGGTCTAGCTTGAGTGATCCATTGCATGCAAGGTCAATCAAATGAGTAGGGCGCTTAAGGAAGAGGTAAGGCACATTGAGACTTAGGGAGGAGAGAAACTCGCTAGAGAAGCTAGCACACGGTGGCGTGATCACCGGAGTCATGTACGACTTTAGTTTTCTCACTGTTCCAGAGAGGGGAGTGCTCAAGGAACGCATGCAAGAGACCGAGTGGCGAGTTGAAGAGCTATGGCATGGTCGAGGGTGGGTTTTATAGGCACAGTCTCAGGCTCTCGCCGTGGAGTGCGAGGTGAAGAAGACAACAACGGAGAAGTGAACTGTCATGTTGGAGTGACGAGTTAGGCAGGAGTAGGCAACAGCAAAGGGGAACCACGGGTGCAGCATCTAAAACCGGGGGCACCTCGGGCCACGACCTCGGTGGAGCGACGCATGCGCGTAAGGTGGAAGACAAACCCTGTCAGTAGGCCTAGCACATCAGCGAGTGAAGAGAGATGTCCTGACGGGATTGTTTTAGCATGCAAAGGGTTTAGGGGCTGTGTATTCGAGTACTCGTGTATTTGAGCACTCGTGGCAGAACTTGCTAGCTGGGATGCACGGAGGAAAGGTGCGGCGCAGGGTATGGGCTGTCAGCAGAGAGCTGAAACAACTGAAACAACGGGCGTGGTATTCAAAACAATAAGCATGGCATCCAAAACTAGTGGCCTGTGCTCATGCAGGCTAGAGGTGGAAGAAGGGTCCTGCAAGTGGGCCACACTCGACAGAGAGAGAGAGGGGGGGGAGCTGAGAGGTTTGAGCAAAAGCTAGACACATTATATGAGCTCGAAAGATTATAAAAATATTTGAGAATGCTTCTTGTTGGAATTAGTCTAGACTTGATTATCAAACGTTGAGTGCAGAGTACAAGTCAGTTCAATCCAATTGTGGAATCGAATCAGGAGGTCAAGTTGTTTTTAGTTTTAGAGTTTAGTTTTAGTAAGAAATCGAGTCTTCCAATTTGTAATTGGCGATGTTTTTCCATGTTTAAGTTGTAAACTTGAGTATAAACAGAGCGGAGTTTACCCCAAAAAAGGTGCAGTGATTGAAGTGCCACCAAAAGATCTTGTTTATTCTATTGCTCTGTTATTACTAGGTTGTCATCGTTGTACTCGAAGAACAGAGAAGTCCCGAGAACTCAGAAGGCTTCGAGTTTGACTAGCGACGCGGGTGGATAGTCGAGGTTCGACTTCGAGCGAGAATGCGAAGAGTATCAGATGGTGTTCGAGTAGCAGAGGAGAATCAGACGGCGTTCAAGTAGCAATGGAGATCAGACAATGTTCGAGCGGCTTCAGAGCACTGGACGATGTTCGAGCGGGTATTGTGAAGGATTACTACAAGGACCAGTCGGAGATTCTGAGCGCAAGAGTGGTCGGAGATCCTGGGGCACGCAATGTCGGAGGCTGTGATGGCTGAAACTTACACTCCTTATATAGTGCAAATGATCATGTAAATTTTCAGTTGTTATCTTCTCTTGATTTTTCTAGAAAAATCTAAGAAGACTTCTTGTCGAATTTAATTATACTTATCTTATTTAGATAGTTTCATAACTTACTTCGATATTTATTTTTAGTGCAACAATTTATACTCGTGGCCTTTTTAAGATGATTTCCACCATGAGTTTTCTCATGCCATCTTTTTAAATCATCATTTTAGTTTTTCTAACTTGGTCTAAAATTTTGATTTGCATTACATGCACTTTTGATTTTTTTTTGAAATTCAAACTTTTCAATGAAACTCCAATAAAGAGCCAAGGAAACAAAAATGCATTCAAAAAGTTTAAAATTTTTCTCATTTTTGCATGCCCTAAAATTCAAGATGTTGCAGTTTTATCCACCTTAAACAGAATCTCGTCCCGAGATTCAGACAGAGAGAATAGAAAGAAGGAGGTGGGGGCTAACTGGCTAGTTGTAGGTTTTCCATAGAAAAGTGGGTTAACACTTGGATAAGGAAGAAGACAAGGCACAACCTTGTTCTTTTGATAGGTCCTAGTTGTCTTTCCTAGCTCTGGGCATGACAAGTCCTATGGCGGCTTGGAGATTTATCCATTGTATCTCGGCTGCCTTGGTCAACACTAGGTTCAGAGAGCAATCTTGGGGGTAGTGGTCTTGTCCTTTACAGAGAAAACATGTGACCTTGCTTATTTGGCACTCTCTGGGTTGATGGTCTTTATCATAGTTGGGGCAGCTTATGAAGTATTGGTCATCCCAATGTCCTTCCTCTCCACAACATCTACATGCCACTACGTTCATAGGGTAGTCTTTGGGTTGATGGCATTCCTTATAGTGGGAGCAGTAGGGGATTGGGCACTCGTAGCAGTAGTGTCCTATTTGTCTGCAGGTAAAGCACAATCCTCTTGTAACTTGTCATAGCGGAGGGCATGATTGGGTGCCATGTCCTATCTTACTACATTTAGAGCATGTAATACTTGGTGGGGCTTCCAAGTCTGGTAGTAGAACTTCAACAGGCGCAGCTTGTTCCTCCTTGGGACAATCATGTTTTTCTTTGACAAGGCTGAGGCTAGGGGTAATGGCACCATTTTCTTGTTCTTCTATTTTCTGTTGGGGGCATTCTCTTGCATAGTGTCCCTTGTTGCCGCAACAAAAACAAATAAACTCCTTATTTTGCTTCTTCTGAGGGCACTTTTTGGCGTAGTGTCCAGTATTTCCGCAGCAGAAACAAGTGATGTTCTTTAGGGACCTGCCTAACGTAGTGCTATTATTATTTCCATTGCGATGGCCTTTTCTCATCAATCCTGGTGAAGCAGGGCTAGGTGACAGCTTGTATGGGTGGTAAGGGCCATGGCAAGCAGACACTATAGGTCATGTTCTCTTACACTAGGGATAGTTATCTTGTTTCCAACCATAGACCTTGTATGGATGGTCAACACAATGGCTAGGAACAAAAGCAAGGAGAGTCTTGGTCCTTGTGCGGGTTGAGACTTCCAAGTTGTTGTCTTCTTTGATGATGTTGTTTCCTCCAAAGATCGGGATGTTGAGGGATCTTCACTTGTTCTTGATTATCTTGATCTTGGTTATTTGTCACTTCACGTTTGTAGACTTGATGGCAGCATACAGAGTCTAATTGAAAATCTGTAGCAAAGCAACGGCTACTGGTGGGGACATATGTGAGAGTATCCTATGCAATACATCGGCATCTTAGTATCTCAAACAAAAGCTAGCTCACATAAACTTCCCTAAAGCAAGCTCTCTAGTCTAATAGTCTGGATCTAGGCATCGTTGTTGGCCTTGGTAGCGTTGGATGCACCAGAGTGTTATCTTTAAGTCTTTCAAAGCACTTGCTAGTTCCCATGGTTCATATTTAGATCGTGCCACTCCTTTGTGCATACTTAAATTACAATTGTAAAGTGAAGTAAGTGGCTAGAAACAGTGGGAGAATTCATGATAGCATGAGATGAGGACAGATGGTTTGAAGTAGTTGCAAAATACATATTTTCAGCTCATGCCATAGTTTTGAAAAAATCATTGCAAAAGCATTTAAAAGTAACGTTTGCAATAGTTCTAAATGAATTTTTGAAAAGCCCTTTTAGTGTAGTGTTTTAGGAACATTTTCAAATCATTTTGATTCTATTTTAATGATGAAAATATTGTTAAAAACTTTTATTTTTAGAAGTTCACTTTTCTTTAAACCAAAGGTCATTCCGAGACAGGATGAGAAGGAAAATTAAAGAATGATTTAGATAAGATGAGAACGCAAAGAGAAGAATATAAGAAGCTTTGCTATTCTTACTTCTCATTTCTCACAATTATTTTTAAATTTAAAATAAGTTGTATTTGGCAAATACATCATTAATTCAACGACCATTCTATCTAGGGCTTAACATAAAGTCAGTATGATTTTGATACCAAAGCTGTGGGACCCAGGGCGAGGGTCGCCGCACGTGTGTTATGTACTAGTCTCATGATCAGTAGCTAGTACACACATTCATAACATTGAGATCACAACCATACACTTTGGATATATTCATAACAAAAGGGTGAATACAATAAGGTTTTACAGCATGTGGTTGACTGGCCAAGAGAATACCTGAGTCAAGAGTAAATTGCAGCAGAAGACAAATAACTAGGAAGAAACATTAATCCAATGGTATGCCACTATATCCACAGGCAACCGACTGGAGGATTAGGCCCTAGAAAACCCATGGTCGAACTCTCCTAAGCTGGGGGCGAAGTATGCATTATTGGGCATGGAATCTTCGTTCTCTGATCAACAATAATTTAAGCAAGGTTGAGTACGTTGTGTACACAGTAAGACCTGTAATGCATCATAAAATTGTACACATATGCATGGCTATCAAAGGATGAGGCTCTATACTAAGTTATTTTCAGCATGAAGCAAGTTTTATTTGCAATATCGGTAATGAATAATTTTCAAATGGAATTGTAAAGAGCAGTTGATAGGCATGTAATAAAATAACATTTGCATAATTTTCATAACAATAGCTCAAATCCAATCACAACCTTCCTCGGCTGAGAATATCGCACAATTCCCACCCGTGGGCATGGCACACGATTAGACGTTCATGCCATCCCATATGTTTAATGAAATAGTTTTGAAAAGGAAAAATATACCCTTTGTGGCTACATCCAAGCTTGCTCATGACTGTGAGCATGGTTATTTAAATAGTTTTGATACTCTACAGAGGTTGTACAACTTTTACCCACACGAGATAATCAATTTTTACTATTGACAACTTCACGCTTCCTTTGGCGTGTAATGAAAGTTGATTATTTTATAATCTTTAGATCATCTAGTCAAAACCTTGCACTAGCCCAATGAACATCGAACCTCTCTTAGGTATATTCCCTAAGAGAGCATTTGAATCCTCACTTAGGTAAATCCCCTAAGTGATGACCCTCACTTAGGTTAGTCCCCCAAGTAGGCATTCACCGTTGTATTAGGAAGCTTTGGTCCCAACACCTTGGTGAAGGGAGCCCCTGCGAGTAAACCTAATCAGAGTGTCCTTAGTACATATGTGCCTACCACAATGCAATGCTAGACCTAGACAACTTAATTAGTTAAACGCAAAAGCTCATATAGCACATGTGGTTGTACGGTGTGACTTAGATGGACTCAGGTGAGAATCTCCCCCTATATACATGTGAGATTCCCACTCATGCAAGATTCAAAGCGTGCTTGCCTTGCTCTTGTTGCTCAGAGAATGTTTCAGATGCATTCTTGGTGTTGTCTGGCGTGGAGTCGTCTAACTGGTAAATAAATCCAAATAAAAGCAAATAAGAGCCAAATAAATGGAGACAAGACTCAAATATTTTTGTAAATTTAGAAAGATCTTGTTTTTATAAAAAATTAGAAATAAAGATCACTAAATTTGAAGTTCATATGCTAAAGTTATAAGTGCTTGAGTTTTGGCCTGGTTTGAGTTATCTCTGCACTAGATGAGCTCGAAAGATTATGAAAATCTTTGCAAATGCTTCTTGTTGAAATTAATCTAGACTTGATTGGCAAACGTCGAGTGCAGAGTACATGTCGGTTCAATCCGGTTGTGGAATCAAATCAGGAGTTCAAGTTGTTTTCAGTTTCAGAGTCTAGTTTCAGTAAGAAATCGAGTTTGAGTCCAATTTGTAATTATTGATGTTTTTCCGTCTTTAAGTTGTAAACTTGAGTATAAATAGAGGAGAGTTTACCCTAGAAAAGGTGTGGCAGTTGAAGTGCCACCAAAAGATCTTTTTTATTCTATTGCTTTGTTAGTATCGGGTCGTCATCATCATACTAGAAGAATAGAGAAGTCCCATGAACTCAGAAGGCTTCGTGTTCGATTAATGAAGGCAGGTGGATGATTGAGGTTTGACTTCGAGCGAGAAGCCTAAGAGTATCAAATGGTGTTCGAGCAGCAGCGGAGAATCGGACGGTGTTCGAGTAGCAACGGAGATCGGACAGCGTTCGAGCGGCTTCAAAGCATTGGACGGTATTCGAGCAGGTATTGTGAAGGATTAGAGCGAGGAGCAGTCATGGATTTCGAGCGCAAGAGCGGTCGAAAATCCTGGGGCATGCAGCAGTCGGTGGCTGTGATGGCCAAAAATAACTCTCCTTATATAGTACGGATGATCATGTAATTTTTCATTGTTTTATCTTTTCTTTATTTTTCTAGAAAAATATGAGAAGACTTTTTGTCGAATTTAATTATACTTATCTAATTTAGATAGTTTCTAAACTTACTTTGATATTTATTTTCAGTGCCACAATTTATACTTGTGGCCTTTTTAAGATGGTTTCCACCATGATTTTTCTCATGCCATCTTTTTAAATCATCATTTTAGTTTTTCTAACTTGGTCTAAATTTTTGATTAGCATTACATGCACTTTTGATTTTTCTTTGAAATTCAAACTTTTCAATGAAACTCCAATAAAGAGCCAAGGAAACAAAAATGTATGCAAAAAGTTTAAAATTTTTCTCTTTTTTGCATGCCCTAGAATTTGAGATGTTACATCTTTCACCCGAAGCCTAGTCCATAAGCCACATGAAAAAACATTTTGAACCTGGCCAATATGAGTGTGAGGCCTATTTCTTATAATCCTAAAGCATACATGGTTTAGTGCCATATTACCTAGTAAAGTGGAGGGAAGACAATTTATCAGGTAGGCTCCTTGCTACTTCTTAAACATGTGACACATGGTATAAAGATAGATCAAGACTAAGGGCTAAGCTGATACGTGCTTATGCGCTTTGAAAAGGGTGCATAAGTAAACATGTGTAAGTAAAACCTATGTGTGAGGTTATCGGATTTTCCTATTGTGCTAAGTAGATAGTATCCACTAAGAATTAGATGTGACTGGTTAGCCCATCTGTTTAACGGGTTGGGATAGAGACTTGTTGTTAATCATCCAACCTTGCTCTTTTGAGATCAAGTTTTCACAAGTGTTAGGGTTAGGTTTGGTGAGTAGAGTGCTTGTGGGAGTAGAGTGCTTGTGGGGCAATCTCTATTCTCTAAGTTGGAGTGGCTATAAAATTTTCCTCCTCAAATAGTAATACATCAATCTTTATTTATCTCTATGACTATCTTTTGTATTGATTGATTTGCACTTGTTTTGGTTGGTTTTTTCTCTTCTCTTCTTTTTTCTTGATCTTGTTGTGCCAAGGATATGTAAGAGATGAATATAGCCTCTTAAAAATTAACCACCACCCATTTAGACACTTTGGCAACAAGTTCATGAAGAAACCCGATTTTGCTTGATTTTGACCTCACCAAGTGATTTAGTGATCTAAAGATTTTTGGCTTGACTTGTTTGGTGTTGTTACTTGCTGTAATATGTGAGACAACATCTAGAGCCATCTTGGTCATCATCTACCTACAAGCAAATCGTATTCACCGATTTAGGTTTTTGCCTATTTTTCGTGCAACCTTCCTTCTAACTGAAAAAGGGTACAACTTTGACAACGATTTTCTTGATTGTTTGTTGGAATAGATTTGTGATATCCTAGAGAAGGTTCTTACCAATTTCATGTCATTTAGATCTACGGATTAAAAGTTTCTTAGATTTTGGTTTGTGAAATAGCATTGAAATTATTGCTCACCTGAAAATATTGCAACAACTGTCTGATCGATACTGTAGTAGCGACTAGACCAAAAAGTACTGTTCACTTAACTAAATTTACTGTTCATGGCAGTCGTACTAGTAGATTGAAGTAGTTCGACCTCTAGGTTTTGCCGGTTTGTTTTTTTTTATCCTTGAGCTATTTGATTTGGGATTTTGGTTGAGGATTCTATTATCTGCAACTCTGTATTTATTAGACAATAGGATCACAAATACTTAGGGAAAATTTTTGGATGGCACCATTCACCCCTCTGTTGCTTTTCTATCCTACAAGGTTTCATAAAGTTCTTGAAAGTTTCATTAAAACATTTGAAAAGGCTTTATATTCCAGTGAATTTCATATGTTTCTAGAAGATTCCAAGAAAATTTCAATACCAAATTTCAACAAGTTTCAGATTTTCGAACTCAAGTTTTAAAAAGTTTTAGTCAAAGAGCTTCAATAAGTTTTAGCAAATTTCAACAGGTTTTATCAAGTTTTAACCCCAAAGTTTTAGCAAGCTTCAATAATTTTTAATATGTTTCATCAAGTCGTTGGGCGAAAGTGCTCTGATCTTCCTGTCTCTTCGCCATGGACGAGAGAAGTACTGGAACCCCCAATAGTTCATAACAACCCACTGTCTAAAATAAGCAGGAAGGTTCCTAGAATTTTATCATGTTATCACCTAATTTCTCACATCTGCTTATCCAGTTCTACTCCATGACGAGGAGTGGAAATAGCGAGAGCGCGTTCAGTTTCTCCACCAACTCATGCACTCTTCACCATAGTTTCCATTGAGCCCTTTTCCCCGACGCCTTTCATTCCCATTGAATACTCAACTGTTTACCATAGTTCCGCTCATCTCCTACATCCTTCTCTACAACTCACTTCCTATCGCTGCGTGCTTCTTCTAATGGTGTGCTTCTGCTACATAGAGGCCGGCGGGTTAAAGCTGTGGCCATATATACTAGTGGTAGTGGGTGATATGAGTACAGGTAAAAGCAGTGGTAAATATTAGAGGACATTTGATCACGGTGGAGGTAGCGAGGGCAGTTCTTTTTCACTCTCTAAGATGCGTTAATTGTACATTAATTAATTGTACACCCTGGTCATCTTGTGCCTATTGTTGCACTGAAGGAGCGAAGGATTTCACGGGGAAAAAATCTTTTACAATGCAACATGCTAGTACTACTAGATTGTGATTTCTTGTTGGCAATCATGGCAGCTCATGCATCTTGTTTCCCACATGTTGCGTGAAATTTGTTAAGCCAAGCTGACGATGTTATCTAACAGTGCAGGGGTGACAGTGAAATTCCTAGGCATGAAGTGCAAATTCTATGATCATCTGGGATCCCTCTTTTTGTTAACATTGAATTTTTTGTAGGAAGTTTTTTATCATTACGTAAAACACATCTATTATGCGGTAGGCTTCAGTATACGTGGAAAGTACATACAATGAATAAACTCCACTGCTGCAGACCAGAACAGCAATGGAGTGGGTGTATGTGCTTGATCAGTAAGAACAGTTCTAGCTTTGTCATTGTGGTCTAGGTCTGTCTCAGTTCTCCATTGACCAGTACGTGTTATTCTGCACTTGCTATAACTCTGTTAGCTTATATTATTCTGAAAGATAGAGCAAGAAGCCGGCTTGCTTTGTTAATTAAGTAATGTACCATACTGCTTCAAAAAGAAAATATACATGCTTTACACTTGCTCGTATAGGCTCATGTAACAAAGAGTATATGTTTTCAGGAGTGGATCTTTACATCGGTCAAAATGTGTAGGATCGTCGATGGCAATCAGACAGGGTGAATGATTGTAATGCGTAGCGGAAATCTTTTTCTTTAAATCTAATATCTTCCAACTTGTTAAAAAAAACAAAACAAAAGAAAAGACGGCACCAACTATTTTGCTTTTTCCTTGAAGTTACTGTAGCAATTTACAGATCAGAAGAAGAAGACACGACACAATAGTACTACTCCTAAGATAATCTAATTAGTTTATCTAAGCCTAATTAGCATCTCGCCTAATCTCCTCTCAAATCACAAGTCTCGGCCAGCATGTGTATTAGTAACCACCCACACATAAATGCATATGCTGCCTTGCTTTATCTCCAATCAAATTCACGTGAGCACACCAATCACAGCATGCATCCAGTCAAATGGCCTAGACGAGCTCTCACGCATGGGAAGACACCTGCAGAATTGATCAGCCGAAAGACTAAAGGAAATAAAGATCCACTGCCGCTGTATACCTTTGTCTTTCACCGGACGGACGATCTCACCACAACACGCAGATCGAAGACGCCAGGACGCTCGTGAGAACATGTTGGATCAACCACATGGTCCATCAGAACACTAGACAACATGCGGCCTTTCGATTTGACGAGTTGCGTCTGAGGCAATTAACACTGCGAAACAAGATGCGCGCCGTCGCCGCTCAAAACAATCTTTTATTTTGTTCGCTCCAACTACGACGCCACGCTGCCGATCGCGCTTCAGAGTGAAAAATCAGAACACGCCGTCGCTCTCATCCATCAGCGAAAAAACAAGATGCGCCGCCACCAAAAAAACCGTACAGCCCATGGCCGCCGGCCCTAAGCTTTTTATAGCGTGTCCACAAATCCCCAAAATAAACTCAAACCCTAATACAACTCGTTCAATTGGGTCTCAGCCTTTTTTTTTACCTCAAATAGTCTTTTAGCCCATTAATTTTCAAGGGACCCGAAACCCTTTCTAACACGGGTTTTTCCAAAATTCCAATTTTCCTAGCGCGTCACTTGTCGAAGCCTCCAGAACCGCACCTCCCGTAGCTTCTCCATGCACCATCCACCTTTGATCTCCATGCGCCCCAAGCATGAGCCTGATCATCTCATGACATCCTGGACCGTCTGAACCTCGGATCTCCCCATCCTAGTCTCGGTTCTCCTCGTCACCGACAATGATCGCCTCCATGCTCAACCTGCACATGCAAAGACCAAAGAACATTCTTCCGGCACAAGTTCGTCTCAACTTGACCAACATCAATCCACACACCACACGTCTCGCAAAACACCGATAAGCAGTATTATCAAATATTCATCATAAATTAACAATGTCAATTATTTATTACCAAATTAACCTAGATCTAGCCATATGGTCTAACAAATTGTTTATGAGAAATCGTACTAGCCCATATACTAGTGGGTGATAGTAGTACAGGTAAAGCCGTGTGGTACATGCTAGAGGATGCACCGTGGAGGTAGCCAGGACATTTTTGTCTTTTGCACTCTTTATGATGCGTTCATTGTAGTCCCTGTTCATCTTGTGTCTGTTGCTTCACTGAAGGAAAAAAGAATTTCATGGTCATGTTAGTACGTACTACTAGCTAATAGCTAGTGTTTTCTGTTGGCTCAATGAAAAAACCATGGCAGAAATTTATTAAAGCCGAGCTGAGGATGCAACAACAGTGCGATGGTGAGGCGACCTCACAATTATTTATAGGCCTCATTGTATCATATTAAAACTCAAAATAATAAATACATTCGTGTATATTGCACACACGTTGAGCATGCTGTTTTGCCTAAGTGTCCAAATACAAATGTTAGTTTGGACGTGCATATATACCAGAAAAATCTGTTTACATCTTTCCTGATACCTACCATTCGTGTGTCATTACTATTATAAAAGAACGAGTTGGTGGTTGTACATCCATTCTCCTCTAACCGCTCTATTCACTCTGTTAGAGATATATGTATAGTTTGTTATTCCCCATTGTTATGAGGGGTTCTTTGCATATTTACCTCCTGTACTTTGTATATATATACTGGCCCATTGGCCTCATATGAATACAAGCGCTATTCATAACATGGTATCAGAGCCAAAACTAGGGTTTTGGCTTACCTAGGGTTCCGCGCGCCGTCGCCGACTCTGCGCCACCGTCGCCGACTCCCGCGTGCCGCCTTCGCCTCCGCTGTTGCCGTCGGCCGCCGTCGCCGACTCCCGTGCGCCGTCGCCGACTCCCGGCCTCCGCCGTCGCCGGCCCGCTCGGCCTCGGCGCTGCCGCCTTCCGCCCGCCGCCGCTCGGGATCTTGCGCCACCGCTCGGGATCGTGCGCCGCTCCGCCCCGCCGGCCGCCGCCCCGCTGTCGCCGAGTCGTCCCGCCGCTCGGCCTCCACCCGACGCCGCCGGCCCTCCGCGCCGGCCGCTCCTCCGCGCTCGACGCCGCTCCCTCCGCGCCGGCCGCTCCCCCGCGCCCGACGCTGCCGGCTGCTCCGCACCGCCCCGCCGGCCGCTCCGCGCCGCCAGCGGCCACCGCCGCCGCCTCCTGCGTGTGCGCGTGTGTACGTGTGTTTCTAACGGGCCGAAGGCCCGTTAAGTTTTAGGGTTTCGAAAAAAAGAAAAAAAGGAAAAAAACGTCGTTCTAACCGCCGCGCCGTCCAGCGCCGCCTGTTAAATTTCGTTGTCTTGGTCGCCGCGCCGTCCAGCGCCGCCTACCAATGGGCACCGTTTCCCTCCCTCGCTGCCCGGTGATCTTTGATGGTGTTAATTACACCGACTTCGTGTCTCACATGCACATTCACATGCGTGGTCTTCGTCTCTGGGGCGTCCTCTCTGGCGATGTCACCTGCCCGCCTTGCCCTATTCCTCCGACGGAGCCTACGCCTGTTGCATTGCCTCCGACAGCCGATAAGGCTGCTGCTGATGATGACGCTGATGATAAAGCTGCCTCTGCCTACCAGGAGGCTCTGGATTCCTACAAAGATCGTCTGACCGTCTACACTCAGTGGTACGATGACGACGCTCGGGCTGCTGCTGTCTTCATCGCCAGTGTCCAGCCTCAGTTTTCTTCTGAGGTTGTGGGACTCCCTTCGGCTTTCCAGATGTGGACTCATCTTCGTTAGCGCTACGAGCCCTCTGGTGATGCCCTGTACCTGTCCGTGGTCCACCAGGAGCACTCTCTTCGGCAGGGCGATGCTACTGTTGACGCTTTTTACGCTCAGAGTTCTGCTGTTTGGCGTCAGTTGGACTCACTTCGCACTGCTGGCTGTCGTACCTGTCCGTGCTGCCTGGATGTACGTGCTGACCTGGAGTTTCAGCAGGTTTACGAGTTCCTTACTCGCCTTCGTCCTGAGTTCGAGCAAAGGCGTGCCCAGCTCCTTGCACGCCACCCTCGTGTCACTCTCCTGGAGGCTCTTACTGAGATACGCGCAGAGGAGACTCGTTTGAGTGGTGCTGGTCTGATGCCACTCCCCTCTGTGCTCGCCGCTCGTCCGCCTGCTACACTGCCTCCTCCAGCGGCTACCACAAGTGGTGGTGGCCGTCCTCCGTCTGGAGGTGGCCGTCCTCACTGTTCCTACTGCGACAAGGATGGCCACACTGAGTCCCAGTGCTACAAGAAGAAGCAGCATCTTTCACGCCGTTCTTCTACTGGCACTAGTGCTTCTACGACGACGTCTGCCTCGACTTCTTCAGCAGCTTCTCTCACCGAGCAGGAGATAGCCAGACTTCAACGCCTACTTGCCGCTTCAGGTTCTCCATCGACAGGTTCTGCAGGTTCTGCTACTGACTCTTCGGGCACTGAGAGACCACCTCCTACACAGTCAGGTACCTCCCCGTGGATTCTTGATTCTGGAGTATCTTTTCACATGACTCCTGATCCTTCCACTCTGTCTTCTATTACACCTCTTGATTCTCCTGTCAGTGTTCTTACTGCTGATGGTACATCTCTTTCTGTCTCTGGTCGAGGATCTCTTAGCAACTCATCTTTTCATGTTCCTTCTGTTGCTCATGTTCCTCGCCTTACCTTGCAGCTTCTTTCTGCTGGGCAGATTACTGACCTTGGTTATCGGGTTATTCTCGACTCTGACTCTTGTTGTGTTCAGGACTGCCACACGGGAGCTCTGGTTGGTTCTGGTCCTCGGCGCCGTGACTCACAGCGTCTTTGGGAGCTTGACTGGCTTCACCTTCCTTCCGCTGCCACCATCGCTGCCAGTCTCTCCGCTTCTGCCACTTCGTCTACCGCTCTTTCCAGCAGTGGCATCACCGTCTTGGCCATCTGTGTGGATCTCGTCTGTCGTCCTTAGTTCGTCGTGGTCTTCTGGGGTCTGTCTCAGGAGACGTGTCTTTAGATTGTCAGGGCTGTAAGTTAGGTAAACAGATTCAGCTTCCTTATCCTCATAGTGAGACTGTGTCTCAGCGTCCTTTTGATCTTGTTCATTTAGATGTTTGGGGTCCGGCTCCTTTCGTTTCGAAAGGGGGTCATCATTATTATATTATTTTTATAGATGATTTCTCTCGCCACACTTGGATATATTTCATGTCTTCTCGTAGTGAGGCCTTGCCTATCTATAAACAATTTGCCACTATGATACACACACAGTTCTCCACTCCTATTCGTGTCTTTCGTGCTGATTCTGCTGGCGAGTACCTCTCTCGTCACCTGCGCAGCTTCCTTGCTGAGCAGGGCACTCTCGCTCAGTTTTCTTGTCCTGGTGCTCATGCTCAGAATGGTGTCGCTGAGCGCAAGCATCGTCACCTCCTTGAGACGGCTCGTGCTCTGATGATCGCCGCCTCTATTCCACCTCACTTTTGGGCCGAGGCTGTTTCCACTGCCTCCTATCTCGTCAACATTCAGCCCTCTTCTGCTCTTAAGGGTGCGATCCCTGTTGAGCGTCTCTGTGGTCTTCTTCCTGACAACTCTGCCCTTCATCTGTTTGGCTGCGTTTGCTACGTTCTCCTCGCCCCTCGAGAACGCACCAAACTGACCGCTCAGTCTGTTGAGTGTGTCTTTCTGGGGTACAGTGCCGAGCACAAGGGCTATCGGTGCTGGGATCCTGTTGGTCATCGGATACGGGTTTCTCGGGATGTGACTTTCGACGAGTCTCGTCCATTCTACCCACGTCCTGCCTCTCCTTCGGTTTCCTCTGTGGAGTCTCTGTCTTTCTTGACCTTTCCAGATACTCCTATATCTGTTTTGCCCTCGTCCACCTGTCCTACTGAGTCTCCACATATTCCCCCTGTGGCCTCTCCGCCGTTGTCGCCGCCTGTGTCGTCTCCTACGACTCCCCAGGCTCCTCCCACTATCGTCTACACTCGTCGACCTCGTATTGAGAATATTTCAGATGAGCCATCTTCTCCTGATGTTCCATCTTCTTCTGATGCTCCATCTTCCCCTGATGGGTCATCTTCTCCTCGCTACGCTCTCCGCGATCGCTAGTCGATTCGGCCTCCTGCCTGTTTTGCCTTTGCTGGCGCAGCTACTCGTGAGCTTGTCTCCTACCGGGATGCTGTTACTCACCCTGAGTGGCAGCTTGCCATGGCCGAGGAGATTGCTGCCCTCGAGCGTACTGGTACTTGGGATCTTGTTCCTTTTCCATCTCATTCTCATCCCATCACATGTAAGTGGGTCTATAAGATTAAGACTCGCTCTGATGGCTCTCTTGAGCGCTATAAGGCGCGTCTTGTTGCTCGTGGCTTCCAGCAGAAGCATGGTGTTGACTACGACGAGACTTTTGCTCCTGTGGCCCACATGACCACTGTTCGCACTCTTCTTTCAGTGGCGTCTGTTCGCCACTGGTCTGTTTCTCAGCTTGATGTCAAGAATGCCTTTCTTAATGGCGAGTTGCGTGAGGAGGTCTACATGCATCCGCCACCTGGGTATTCTGTTCCTGAGGGCATGGTTTGTCGCCTTCGTCGCTCTCTCTATGGCCTTAAGCAAGCCCCTCGTGCTTGGTTTGAGCGCTTCTCCTCTGTGGTCACTGCTGCTGGTTTTTCAGCTAGTGATCATGATCCTGCGCTTTTTGTCCACACTTCGTCTCGTGGTCGGACTCTTCTTCTCCTGTATGTTGATGATATGATCATTTTTCGTCAAATGATTCTGAGTACATTGCCTTTGTCAAGGCTCGCCTTAGTGAGCAGTTCCTTATGTCGGATCTTGGTCCTCTTCGTTACTTCCTTGGGATTGAGGTTACTTCCACTCCAGATGGTTTCTTTATGTCCCAAGAGAAATATATTCAGGATCTTTTTGATCGCGCCTCTCTCACTGATCAGCGTACTGTTGAGACTCCCATGGAGCTCAATGTTCACCTTCGACTCTCTGATGGCGAGCCTCTTTCTGATCCGACTCGCTATCGTCATCTTGTTGGGAGTCTTGTCTACCTTGCTGTTACTCGTCCGGATATCACTTATCCAGTTCATATTCTGAGTCAGTTTGTTTCAGCTCCCACTCAGGTTCACTACAGTCACCTTCTTCGAGTTCTGCGATACCTTCGTGGGACTATCTCTCGCCGTCTCTTCTTTCCACGTTCCAGCTCGTTACAGCTTCAGGCTTTTTCAGATGCTACTTGGGCCAGCGATCCCTCTGTCGCCGGTCTATCTCTGCTTACTGTGTTTTTCTTGGTGGTTCTCTTATTGCCTGGAAGACGAAGAAACAGACTGTAGTGTCCCGTTCGAGTGCAGAGGCTGAGTTGCGAGCTATGGCTCTCTTGACAGCAGAGATTACTTGGCTACGGTGGATACTTGAGGATTTTGGTGTTTCTGTCACTACACCGACCCCTCTCTTGTCAGACAGTACAGGTGCTATCAGTATTGCTCGTGATCCTGTGAAGCATGAGCTCACCAAGCACATTGGTGTTGATGCTTCTTTCATGAGGACTTGTGTGCATGATCAGGTGATTACTCTTCAATATGTGCCTTCAGAGTTTCAGATAGCGGATTTCTTCACGAAGGCCCAGACTCGAGCACAGCACAGCTTCTACCTCTCCAAACTCAATGTTGTTGATCTACCATGAGTTTGAGGGGGGGGGTGTTAGAGATATATGTATAGTTTGTTATTCCCCATTGTTATGAGGGGTTCTTTGCATATTTACTTCCTGTACTTTGTGTATATATACTGGCCCATTGGCCTCATATGAATATAAGCGCTATTCATAACACACTCAACTTATCACCATTCTCCATTTTCCAATCGATCAGAGCAACTCTCTTCTATAGCACGATTCTTTATGTATTCAATGAGTTTCATTACAACGAACGGTATGTAACTAGTAATAGCTGACAATTCACACCCTCTTAACACCACCCATGGGTTGATACAGGTTCAACAACCCTTGCACCAAAATCGACTTCTCTTGTAATGTTCTCTCAATTCCTCCACTGCTGCTGCTACTACAGAAGATGTGGCGTAGTGCTTTGAAAGCCTGTAGTGCTCATGACTCCCGACGCATATGTGGGTGCCAGATGCCCAAAAAAAAAAAGGCAGTGCAGACTGTTTTGCTTCAAGCTGGTGAAACAACTACTGGAGATTGCCAAATCAAATTCCTATCTACTTCTTTCATGATGCCTGCCATTCCTATTGCATGGCAATCCTCATCCTCCAATCCCCACCCGCACAACCAGCCATCCCGACGAACATATCACATCCTTCTCCCAGTGTCTCGTGCAGCATCTACTATGCATGGGATGCGGTGCAATGAGCGATAGGCTTGAAGATGGCTTCATACAGCGGTGTTTTTTTGGACTAGGGTTGATGGCTTTTAACTACGGCTAATGATTTTTATTTGTATTTTTTGATACAGTAATAGGCAGCGGAGACGTTGACACGGATAGTGTATATAGTTTTAGGCTTAGTAAGCAATTTGGATAATCTGCTTTAAGAGGTTGTCCTATTTCGATATTTGATTTTTATGACTTGCAGAGAAGCTAAAAGCTAAAATGAACAGGGATTTAATGGTGAGAGTAAAGTGAAGACATTATGGTAAATATAAGGTGCCGCAGTTGGTGAGTGCATCTGTTTTGTGTTGAATAGCAAAACCATGAAATTAAAATTATGATAGATCTCAGTATTTATACAAGTAGGAGATATATTTGTTATGTGCACCGCAGTTAATGCAAGGTATGATAGAAAAATGTTACTCCTTATTTTAGGGGAAAAACATTTTCTAAAATTTGTATCAAATGAATTGGATAGTATGCTAACCTATCCCAACTGAAATATAATAGCGCTCCCCTAATGTGGACAACACGTAATACATGTCATTCAAAATTGAAAATCCTAACGCGCAAGTGTACACATGCTGCTAATATAAGCAAGAATATCTAGATTAGTTAAATGAAAGTTAAATTTTTTAGACTGTGACCATGCATGCCCAAAACAATGTGCATTTGTAAATGGAAATTGTAGATCTGTAATGACAAGCTAAATGACAACAAAACATGCCTACTCAAATCTTATGATGACAATGCTCACTCATGACCACTCATGACTCACCATGGTCTGAAGTCTTATCAACGTCTGTCTCGTATATACGTTGATAGCGTTGATGCTTCAACAAAATGTTTTTTTTATAAAGAATCTGCTCCAACAAGAAGTCACTAACCTCTCATTGGTCTCTGTAGGGTAAAGTTTCTGGTAAAGACTTAGAATCTTTGATTTCTTCAAATGCACCACTGCAAGGCTATATACATCAGCGTCACCCAATTTGGAGGGTAAGAATTTTTCAGAAAAGAAAACACGATTTTATTTTTTTTTGTTGGAAGTGAGTTATTTGTTGGTATTATGGTATTTCGGAAGAGAAACTCAGATGGGGAAAAAAATAAATCTGAAGACAGATAAGCTTTACTCTATCTGCACACTTTCTCAAATGTTTGCTTCTGACATTTACTAGATCTCTTACCTCCTTTAGAATTACCGGATGCAACTCCCCCAAAAAAATGTGACATCCAATCCCATTGGCACATGGATTAGTCAAGCAATAGAAGTCATCCTACAAGCTTGCTGAACTAGTCTCCAATATGCGAGTGACATAGCTGCGTCGTTTCAGTATGACGATTCAGGGGACTGCACAGGCCGGCAGAGTATGTCCAATGCTCTACTTAATTATTTCCAGATGCCTATCATTCCCATCAAATATATATAAAAAATTATGTGCCTAACAAACCTCCTACACCAAGCTACCCCACATCACAGAAAGAAAATCCTTCTCCCCATCTCTTTGAATATTGCTGCGCGCTGCTATACCACACAACGTGGAGTGCACTCGTGGGCGCAACTACATTAGGCGACGAGGGTTCATGGCGCACCAAGTCAAATTTCATTTTACCTTATCATAGCCATATATACATAGGTGTGCACTAGAGAGAAGCTTATAGAAGCCATGCTATATATCAAGGCAGTGAAAGGCATGTTATATACAGCTTGAGTAGACTCATGCTGTGGTAAAATGTTCGATCATAACTGTAGGACCGCGATTAGAAGGAGGGTTGAATAGGAACCTCATAAACACTGGTTTCTCTAAAATCTTTTTCTTCAAGTTTCTCAGATTGTTTCACTTCAATAATTATGATTAGCTAAGAAGTTCAAAGTCTAAGCAACCTTAGAGAAATGTCTACAAAAAACAGAGCAAAACGTGCATTGACAAGATTGATCTGACTTCCAATTAGAGAGCGGTCTGACTGTTATATGATTGGTGGTTTAACCTCTGGCTGGCCTGACCTCTAGTCGGTTGGCGGTCTAATGACCTCTCTTCAAGAACAAAATAGATTTTCAGTACGATTTTAAAACCTAAAATAGATGTAACTTTCAATCCAAAACTCCAAATTACTTGAATTTTTGCACACACTTTATCTAGGATATTATAAATCTAATACACCAAGAAATTGTAATAAATCCTAGCAAATATTTGACCTTTCTTGATTCTAAGGAAGGTTACACCAAAGTTGGGCAGAATAAGAAAACGGTTATTGAGAGGAGCTTGTGGGAGGAATCAAGAGAAGATGGCTAAGAATGGTTTCTCACACGTCCTAGCATTCTCAAATCACAACAAAAACTAATCCAAACTCTCTTAAGATCAAAACCCCCAAAATCATCTTTTTTTAAGTCAAAACCAGGCAAATGAAATAACTTATAAAGGAAGGTGTCTAGATGAATGGAATCTGGTCTTCAAGAGATATTTTTATCACTTACACATTCTTGTCACAAAGGAAGACCAAAGAGGGAGAAGAAAACATGAAAGACAAGCCAAATCAAGATTTTAACACTTGAGCAAAGAAAAGAAAAACTTGGATGAATTTTGGATACCTATTGATACTTGGAGATGAATATTTACAGTCACTCCCTAGACACTCATAAAGCCTAAGTATGACAAAAAAAACTGAATCACAGGAGCCACAACTCATCTCTCAAGAGTTCTCTACAAGAACCCTAACCTCCTCTACTTAGCTTAGCACAAGCTTCTCAAAACCTAGCCCTAATCTAACACTTCTCCCTCCTTATATATGGTGGCTCACAAGAAACCCTAATTAACACCTCTAGTTAGGTTTCATCTACTTACATGGGGCTAATTTGTTAACCCGACACCATACCGAATTTTACACTCGTGCATGCACGCTTCTCAAAGTATACACAACCATTACCTGCTGGTGAATCAACACTTGATCCACTTAATATTTTTAGCGCATCCTTAACCTAAACCACCTCTCTCGCACCTCCTCGCATCGTGGTTTGATCAAGTCTCAAATTTTTTTGGGGGGTAAAAAGATCGTTTTGCCCCCAAAACCACCTTCCACGAAGCTGTGCTTCCTTCGCCTTAAAGTAACCATGTGCTTCATCTCTGATTCCATGTGGCCCCAATGACTTGTCACCAAGCTTCTCTTGCATTCGGATCCATCGAACTGTCCTTGTGTGCAAACGAGCCCAAGTCACATGGCGTGCCACATGTCTCTCCATGCACCATGATGTCACCCAACTTCCCTGACCATTCTGGACCTCAGCTCCTCCTTGAGTTTAGTCTCAATCCACCTTGTCGTTACCTATCATGTCCACCACCGATAGCTTTCACTCCCGTTCCTTGTCTTCCTAGCTTGTAACCACTTCATTAGCCACAGTCATCTTCCGGTGACACTTGATCGTTTTGGACCTCAGCTCTCATAGCTTAGACCCGATCCTTTAATCGGTTTGAACCTAAGATCCCCTAGCTTAATCTCGGTCCTATCTATCTCACCATGACCTAGCTCCAGAGTCTTATAACCAACAACAAATAACCAATCACGTATCACCACACAACACACAATATCATCAATTGACACAATTGTTGAGCCAAGAACCCTTACCTTTACATCAATTATCTTCGCATGTTGTAGCATCCAAAAATTTCCAAAACTAATATAGTTATTTTAAAAAAATCATCATTTATGCATTTTGGAATTTTTAAACTTTTCTTAAAATGGTTTCTCTTTTTTGCATCTAAAAATAAATTTCTAAAATTTATTAAAACTTGACTAGAGCCTAGAAATAATTTATTTAGCCTCTAAATATCATAAAGTTCCTCTACAAAAATTTTCATGAATTTTAAAGCTGGTTTGGTAATTTTAAAAATTCAAAGTTGATTTCTGCAATTAAATCAATTAAAAAACAAAACCAAAATTATTTTCATCTGTGGGCCAATACTTCTTTTGTTGGCTTGGGCTGTCACTACTTTGGCCCATCTATAGCCCACGCGCCATTCCCAGCTGAGTCGCCTCCTTTTCCTGCTTTCTCTGCGCGAAGGCGACTTCGACTGATTCTGCCTTCTCTCTCGCCTCCTCTCTCTCTGTCTTGCGGACCGAGGACCCACCCGCTAGGCATGTCTTCCACCTTGTCTGCTACTACAGTCGCATGTTCAACCATGCCATAGGCATTATGACAAGAAGCTCTACTGAGAAAGCGGTGACCTCCGCTTCACCTCGGCACACTTCGCTACATCTTTGTTGAACTCAAGCACGCATGCCCGAGCCGTCACATCCCTCGAGAGCCTACGCGAAGACACATCTATCATGACAAACCTTCTGCAAGCTCTCCTCCACGCTGCATCAATGCCACGATGCTCATTGAGTGCCTTGAGCTCCCTTCCCCATGCGCCTTGCTCAATCTCCTCTGCTTCCCTGAGCTGTCCTGTCGCTAGCAAGCCATGTGCGTCTTTTCTATGTCAAGGCCTGGGAGAAATTTCCAAACCTTGCCGCACCATTGTCCCATCTTAAGCTCACCCAAGCACGCCCTTCTCATTCCCAAAGCATGTTGTCTCCTTTTTTGCCACTTCCCATTGCTTCTCCTCCACTAGAGAGCCCAAAACATGCTCGCCCCTTTTGTCTCCAGTGCACACTTGCCGCCATGCTCCACTATGCCATCCTCCCTTCCAAGTGAGCCCTGGCCTTGCCATCCATGTCAAAGTGTGCCTTGTGTTCTCCTCTTCAAAAACCCCAATCAATTTCTTGATGTCTGTAGTGAATCGCTAAGACCGTGTCATCATCTTCAACTATGGCCACAACCTCTACCAATAGCCATTCTCTCTCCCTAGTGAGTTTTAGATCAATTCCTTACTTTCCGACCATGTCCAGCTAGTAAGGAAGCTAACCTAACCATGCTATTGACCTAAACTTCATCGCAGTGAGCTGTCAATGTCAAACTATTATGCATACACATACTTTAAGTAAAATTGCTATGTTGGTAATGGTTCGCCCAACCATGTCACACGTAGCCTCCACATCACATCACCTCACATCATGTAGGTGCCTCTTGGCAACCTACTCCTCAACCATGCTCATATCTATTTTCATCAACACCCAGACATGTCTAGCCTCTCCAAAACCTCTCTAGACACCCCAGAGATGTCTAGGGTAACCCCCAGACATGTCTGCCCTTGAGAAGCTGGTCTAACCGCCATGCCATGGCCCGTCAGACTGCTCAACACCAATCTGACTGCTCTCTCCATGGCGATCAGACCACTAACCACTGGCCAGTTTGACCGCATGCACCCAACTCTAAAACATGCTCTCTGAAAAAACAATCACTAACTAAAATCTGTTCACACCACACCAGTGGATAGACCATAGCCAAATTCCAGTCATAGTAGACTGGTCGGTCAGAACACAACTCCTAAGCCGGTCTGACCAGGTACACTAACAACAGAAACTGAATTTTACAAACTTTCAAAACAAAACTCAAACTTTAACAATACTTACTCAACAAAGTCAAATACTCATCATACACCATGGGTTGACCTTCATATGGTCTCACAATCTCCCCTTGATGAGTAATTTGACAAACACCCTAAAGGCAAGAATTTGAGTTTGTTTTTTTAAAAGAAGAGTAAGAAGGTTGCAAAGTGTTGGACCGATGTTGGCAATCAGAGGGGATGAATGATTGTAGAAACTTTTTCCCAAAGTTTTCAAAATCTTCATCCAATGACTATGTGAGTCACCAAGTTCAGATTACACCTGCTATAAGAAAATGACAAAAATCTTGGATCAAAAAGATGCCACACCTAAGCTTTGACTACCTGTCAGTAGTACCACCAAGATAGAGTAGGTATGACCGCTGATGTGGTACTACCACTACTGCATGTGCCGGTACTACCGCTTGCCTTGTTCCCAAGCACAAAGCCCCCATGACAAAAGCCAAATTTGAGAATCTTGATCAAACCTTGTCCAAATACTACCACAATTTGTATCGACCTTAGCATGCATGCTAGGAACCAAATCAAATCAAGAAAAACAAGGTTCTTGGACTTGATTTCATCAATTTAAGAAATATTGATCTAGGCCATAGGAATACACCAAACTCGAAAAACTAAATTACTTCTTACTTATGAGGATCCAAGTCATGAGGACTTCCATATCATCTCTCACATATCCTAGCAAGGTAATCCAAGCTTAGGTTTGGGCTAGAGAGGCCACGATCACAAAATCACAAATCTTGGTAAAAAAAAAGACAAAAACCATGCAAAATCTTGATTCTTCCTATAAAGTGATCTAGATAGGCAAACATTTATCCTAGGGATCCACTGGTGCCTCTTACATATCATGGATCATAGCAAGATCAAGAGAGCATAAAAAGAACCAAATCACCAAAAGCAAGAACAAGAACTCATGCAAAGAGAGACAAGAGCAAAAGGATTACAAGAACTTGATTTATTGCATGGAGAGGAATGATTCCTATAACTTGCTGTTGCAAAGGACCCTCTACAAGGCCCACGCTTAATCACACCATGAAGGAAAAGAGTAACTAGTCTAACCCTAGAAAATCTCCCAATTTCCTTGCAAACCCTAGCTCTCCTCCCCCTTCATCATATAGACTAAACCAACCCCTTACAAGGAGATTGGCAAAAACCAACCCATCAATCCCACATTATTGGGTTTAGCGTTTCTTCATGAATTTTTTTCATTCTCCTTACAAGGAGAGCCATCTCCTCTTTAGAGTCATCTTCATCAGTTGATTCGGTTTTTGCCTTGAAAACAATAATATTCCTTTATGGAAGATGATAGCTCCTTTTTATCCTTGTTGTACAACTCATTTGTGATGAGATTGCTCAAAAGACCGGTTGTGCCTTGAAAACAATAATATTCCTTTATGGAAGATGATAGCTCCAATAGCTCCTTTTTATCCTTCTTGTACAACTCATTTGTGATAAGGTCACCAATGTGTCACATTTCTCCAACAAGGCCTTAAGCATTTTTGGAACAACATCAATGTTCATTAGTGTGGTGCCTAGGCCCTTGACTTTATTCACAATGTTGTTTAGCCTTGAGTACATTTCGTTGATGTTTTTATGCGGCAACATTATGAATGTCTCATATTTAATCCAGAGTATATGCAATTTGGACTCTTCAACTGTAGATGTGCCCTCATGAATTTCCAAGAGCGTAGTCCAAATCTCATGAGTTGTTTCAAAATTGCTTACTTGATTAAATTGATCTGCATTCAAAACTCCAAAAGAGTATTCATTGCTTGAGCGTTGAGGTGAGAGTTTCACGCATCTAGATCTATGGGTTGTGTAGAATCAAAGCTATAATAAAACCTTCACTATCAACTCTACGTACACTCAGACTCATGGCCTTTAAATAAGTTATCATATGAATTTTTCAATATGCATAATTAGAGCCATCAAATAGAGATACCTTTCCAAGGGAGATTCCCTCACTAGCCATCTTTCCACTCTAGAGAGGGTTCAAGGATCAAGAATAACTAACTAGAGGAGGGTGAATAGAAGGTTTTAAAATTTTTTGCTCTAAATTTAATAATTATAACAACTAGGAGTAATAAATGAACCTAGCACAAGTCAAGAGTGAATTTCTAAGTTTTGTAAGGCAGCATAAGCTATGTCTCTACCAAGTATAATTCTTAGCTACATAAGATATATCAATTCAATAGCTAGGAATGTAAATACAGAAGAGTAAAGACAAGAGATGACAACAATGGAGACATGTGAAATTTTTCCCGTGATATCGAAGGCTTGCTGGTCTTCACTAGTCCACGTTGAGTTAAGTCCAAACAAATTAGACCGGCTCTACGAACCATGTTGAGGTAAGTCCAAACAAATTAGACCAGCTCTACGAATTAAGCCTAATGACCTCGAATCCACTAGGGCTGCTCTTCCTACACTCTAGAGATGGCGAGCACCACACCACTCACAACCTGTGTAGGGCCTCTTTACAACCTTCTTAAAGAGACCACCGTGCAATCTTCTCCCAAGCCATCTAGGTGCTGGCAAACATCAAGAGTAATAGATCACAATCCTTGCTTGAGAAGAAATAAGTGCAAAGAAAATCAACATATGATACAAATGCACTTCAATACCCTTAACTACCTTAAAATATAAAATGTAAGCAAATGAGTAGCGGGGAGTGCACCAATGGATCTAATGTATTCAATGAGATCCAAGGTTACTACCAAAGTGTTGGTGAGGGGTTATTTATAGCCCCAACCAGAAATTCGATCGTTTGGAAACAAATCCCACAAAATTTAGTAGGTGTAGTACACTGCCATGTATGGCCGATACTACCACACCTATTGTTCAACGGCTATTTTGTATGCAATAAATGCTTCTGAGCTAGCCATTGAACTCAAAATGCAATGCTACCGCCAAGTAAAATCAGTACTACCACACAGTGTAGTACCGCATGCTAAGATCGGTACTACCGATTTCTAGAGTTTCAGAAAAAAAATCCCAAAACATGCTCTCTAGAAAAACGTACCACATGAAAATTGCTACTACCACATTATGGTAGTATCGATTCGTAACGACAGTATTACCATCGGCCGATAGTACCACATGCCAGCTGCAGTGCTACCGATTTTTCTGATAGATGATTCTTAAAACTGATTTAAGATACATGCATGGCTCTTTGTTGATCAAGATGGATCAAATTAAACTCTTAAGCTACTAGCTATGATCTCCCTTTATAGTACGACGTCTAGCCTACAAATTTGGTCTTTTCTCCAAACACTAAGACCGGCAAAATTATAAAGGGATCCTAAAGCTAAATTTCACCATTGTCTTAAGGCATGTCGATCCTTCATAGCCTTTACATGTCATTGTTGCATTGTCATCTATAATCCTAGACTAAACCTTTTAAAACATCTTAGCACACATGTTGGTTACAAACACAATATTGTCATTAATTACCAAAACCAATATTTAGGGCCCTAGATGCTTTCAATCTCACTCTTTTTGGAAATTGATGACAACCTAAACAATGTGAAGGAAGTTAAGAGATTTGAGAATACGCCAACTCTTGAAACGAGTCGTATTTTATTGTTTTGACTTTGAATTGTAAATAATTCATGAGAGTACCTCAAAAGAGATGAAGAATATGTTGCATTCAAGAGTCGATCAACAAAATAGATAAATCTCCCCTAAATATGTGATATGAGATTTTGATGTGGTTTCCATGCACAAGTTTAGAATTTAGAATTTTTGACGGAGTTTCCTTTATTTGTTAAAATTTGAGGAATCTTTTCAAACATGATAAGCATGAGAAATAATACATGAATATGATGAACAATATTAACATACCCAAATTAGCATTAAAGCAACAAGTTCGCAAGCATGAAAGGATATTCTAGCTATTTCAAGTTCATGCAAATCATCATAAATAAGTTCAATCGACAAGTTCTTTCATATTGCTAAGGGTAATATATAGATTCTACAACTAACTTCTTTCAAGCTCTTCTCCTCTTTGTCATCGCCTCATTTTCTCCCCCTTTGGCATCAAGTACCAAAAAGAGTTACTCTTGAGGAGAGGGATCATGACGATGATGACGTTGATGCGAATGGGAGAAGGACAATGTTTAGGTGCTGCCGAAGATGAAGCACGCTCTAAGGCGCCCACATGCTGAGAAAGGGAAGCTAGCTGATAATTTTTCTTAGCTTGATTATCTTGAATCTGTAAGACAACATTGAAGATCTGGGATAAAGAGACTGGGTCAGCTTCATGTGGGGCATCCTCGTGCCCTTGATCATATTCTTCTTCTTCTTAGCACGAGGAAGGGCAGTAGAGGGGATTAGAGGTGTCAACCTTGCTCGGTAATGTGTCTTTCTCATGATAAGGGCCATAATATATAAAGCAAAATAAATCATTTTGATCCTATCATTTTTGGAAGAGGCGATCTCCCTAATAATGAGATTTACCACATCAAACCAGCGACCATTCATGATGCAATCAATAAAGTTCTATGCATGTCCTTAGATTGCATCAAAATTCCCACTCTTTGGAAAGAAGGTATGGTTGATGCAGTTGACAAGACTCGGCAGGGGAAGAAGTCTAGCAATCTTTATAGGAGTGAATCTGATAGTGCTATTATAGAATTGAGTGCAAGCTGAGGTTCTGAGAGAAGGCCTAGAATAAATCTTCTCATAGTGTCCAAGGTGAGTTCTCAGAGCTGTCTCAAACTTAACCTTGGTGGCCTCCATCCTCTCGTATCCTATCATCCATGACATTTAATCGAAGTCCAGTGATACATACATAGTGGCGTAGAACTGTTTGACCATCTTCTCATGATAATCACACCAGTGTGAATATGTCTATAGTCCCACTGCAAGGAAGAGCTGATAGGCACTGGTGTATCAATCAATGGTATTGAGATGTGCCCAATTCACATACTTATGGTTGGCAAACTGCCGGTGGTGATCATAGAGCTGAGAGAAGACATCTTGTTGGAACTTGGTGTGAAAGCACTGATTAGATGATGTCATTGTCTTGGTGAACTAATTTGGGTGGTGGAGTATGGCATACTCCTCACTTGTGATCAGTCTCAAGTTGATAGTCTACTTATCAGCTTCCTCCATCTCCTCATTATCATCCCCATCACTCTTCTCACATTCTTCTTCTTCTGTCTCAGTTGCACTTTCTTCTTCTTGCCTAGAGGCTTGTGCTTTGTCCATACCCCTCATGGCCTGGAGGAAGGAGTTGGTATCCGAGTTGCTATCCATCCTTAAGGGTGCTTGAACTGAGGCTGCCTTTTGAGAAGCCGCCTTGCGTCAGGAAGGTCTAGCTTCAGATGGAAAAGGGTTGTATCGATCTGCTGGTTCGCCTTTGAACACCAAGTTCTTATGAACAGAGGTTTTGGTCCTTGGCATCTTGAATATGAATAAAGAGGATAATTAGGACAGAAGGAATAGGTGGGAAGTAATATGCAAAAATTAGTTAGCATCTTTCCAACAAAAATGGTAGTACCACCGTATCCCATCGGTACTACCAGCCTATGGTAGTACCGCACGGGTAGGGTGGTAATACCACACTTGCCGACATTTTTAGGGCAATTTTCAAATTATGATTTTAACAAGTGTTTGGCATGGATCAATCCATGGAATAGTCATGACAAGTCACCAAATACTAGTTACTACCATTTTGCCCAATAGATATAAACTATTGTAGCCAAATTATCCCCAAACACTAGAAATTGATTTTGAGGCCCAAAAAGGAGATAAGAGAGGATTTTGATAAGATTACCTTGAGAGATGGATGGGAAATACTCTCAGATACTTGGATCCAAGAAAGTTTCCATTAAATCATCGCAAAAACAGAAGATTTGTGGAGAGGTTTTTTGAGATTGGTTTTGTGGGGGTGAGAGAGAGAGAGAGAGTTCTCTATGTTTTGGAGTTGAGGAGGCCAAAGGGGTTATTAGGGGAAAGATAAGGCATCGGTTGCTAGAAACTTGGGGCCACCTGATAGATTGCGGTTGTACCATGCCTATAGGCCGATATTACCACCGAGCGATAGTACAGTAGGGCCAAATCAGCACTACCAATTACCTTGAAGTTGTATGGGCAGAGGAGAAAAAAATGCAAATGATCCTTTATTTATACTCAACCAAACTTCTTTCAGAATCATTATGCATTGGATTTGCAAATAACACCTAGATAAAATAGTTTTTATTAATATAGAGATTTTTATTTCTTGTATGACCATGAAACTAGTGATCTTCCTAAAAAATTGACAACTACCCGAGGAACTTTTTTGTATCCACTTTGCAACATGTATAATCGAAATCTGAATATCCAATTAAATCAAATTTATCACCTTTAGGATACCATAAGTCAATACTAGAGGAATGCTTTAAATATCTAAATATTCTCTTTATGGCCACCAACTGGCATTCTTTTAGTGATGCTTGAATCCATACACACATGAAATACTAAATATGATATCAAGCCTATATGTGGTAAGATAAAACAAACTATTAATCATTGATCTATAAAGATTTAAATCTATTGGTTTACCTCCCTCATTAAGATTGTGATGACCGTTTGTCGCATAGGAGTCTTGATGTCTTGGCATCTTTCATGCCAAATTTCTTGAATAAGTCCTTTACATACTTCATTTGGCTTACAAATGTTGTATCCTTAAGTTGCTTGATTTGAAGTTCAAGAAAGTAGCTAAGCTCTCTGATCATGGATATCTCAAATTCCGTAGACAACATATCACCAAATTTTTTGTAAAAAGCTTGATCAGTAGACTTGAATATAATGTCATCAACACAAATTTGACAAATAAAGAATTCATCATCTATAATATTTTTAAATAGTGTTGTGTTAACCTTCCCAATTATGAATCCCTTTGAGAATAGAAATCCCGAATGTGTTCATACCAAGCTCTAAGAGCTTGTTTAAGACCACATATTGCTTTGGAGAGTTTATACACATGATTTGGATTATGTGGATACTCAAAACCGAGTGTGATGCGGGGGATTGCCCGATCTTCACGGCATAGGATCGATGGAGATAATTTGGATCCGTGCAACCTGACGAATCGATGGCGCCAACCACTGTTATAACATCAACCTATGACAAAAGAATTCGCTCAACCACACGCTCATGATCCCGTCTACCCGACCACCAAGTAGACGTCACAAGGAATCACAAGAACGATGGGGAAGAACACCCAATTCCCCTCTAGGTTACAATATATGCCAAATCCTAGGAGGAACAAGCGAAGAGCTCTCTCAAAATAATAGATTAATTTTCTGGTGGTCTGTCTTTACTCACACATGCAATAGTACTTTTAAGGTCCACTCAAAAAGTTTTCTTGGCCGAAGAAAAACCGAGTCCCATCCGAGGTGGACTCAACGAGTCGTCCGATACAAACTCAACAACTCCACCGAGCCAACGCTCACGCACACACAAATAAAAGAAAAAAATCATGATGACTCGTTCCTAACTTGGACCCAGCTTCTAATCTCCTGCCTCGTCCCTTCTTTGATCTGAATTCTTCTCCATGTGTTTTGCCAGCTAACAATCCAAACTGATCTCTTCTTTCCGTTTTACTTCCTTCCCATCCAAAACAGCCATGTTTCCCTTCCTTTATTCCGAACGTGTTTTCTTTTCTCTTGCATGCATGGTTCCTTTTCTCTTCCGTATGCATGCAAGTTACTTCATTGCATGCGTGGATGCATGCATGCTTGAAGTTAAAGCACGTTTCTTCCACTACTTCCCAAAAGAAAGAGACACTCAATCCTGGAGGCTGGTAACACACATGCAGCACATAGCAACTTGCTTTTTTTTTTCTTTTGTTTATCTTTCGTCTCAGCCCACATGCATATACATAATTTTCTTGCTCGGCTGATTTTTTTCTGTCTTCAGCATCCCAACATCTCCTCATGTAAAAACTGAGACCAATTAAAATGCTAGCATTAGGTAGTAGTCAATTCTCATGTCAATTAAAACCAAATTTAATTAGGAGTGAGTTCACCTGTTCATTAATCTTTTTGGCTCGTGCTCGTGTAATCAGTCCGATTGAGATGTCCTCATTATCTTGTACACTTGAAATGATAGATGATGCACTAGTATCGACGAGACCTTCTAAATGCATCTTTATTGTAGACTGGTACAGATCAAGTATGGTCATGTATATAATTAAATAAAATATTAGTAGCTACGTACCTCCAAGTATAATCATTAAAGACCCAATTAAATTAGAGTTCACCTGATAATATTTAATATGGCTCAATAATTCTTTCCAGTCAAATAATATATTTAACTAAAAATCACTAATCATGTCTGTATCTGCATCAGAGTGGTTGTTCAACGTAAATAAGTTTGGTTTTTTTCATTTAAGAACATACTTTTAACATCTATTTAAAATAATTTTATATCAAAGTATGATGCAAAGGCAAGTAATATATGAATGGACTCAAGTCTAGCTACAGGAGTGAATGTTCATTATAATCCAAACCTTCAATTTGAGTATAACCTTGAGCGACCAACCTTGCCATATTTTTTACTACAACTTTGCTTTCGTCTTGTTTGTTCCATAAGACCCATTTTGTGCCAATGATGTTGTGCTCCAAACATTGTTCTGGGCGAAGTTGTTTAATTCTTCATGCACAACATTCACCCAATTCAGATTATTTAGTGCTTCATCTACACGTTTAGGCTTAGGAGAGGAGACAAACGAGTAATGCTCACAAAATGAAGCAACACAAGATCAAGTTTGAACACCCTTACTTACGTCATCCAATATTTCGTCTATTGAATGATCTTTTGTAATTACATTGTGGACCTTTGGAGTTAGAGTTGGTGGTTGCTCTTCTTCTTTTTCTTCTATATCTCTAGTTTGAATGTTGTTTGTTACGGAAGAGGTAGGAGACTTGACTTGAGTAGATGATGGTGAGTCAATTGGATATTCTTTTGCCTTGATGTCGCCAATTTGCGTGTTCTTCATGGCATGCCTCAATCTTTCATCACCTACATCAACCAAATTTTCTTGCTCTTTTTAAGAGCCATTAGTCTAATCAAATTGGACATCACAAGTTTCTTCAATGAAACTGGAGTTTTTGTTGAAGACACAGTAAGTTTTACTATTTGATAAGTAGTCAAGCAAAATTCCAACATTGCAACGACATTGAAATTATGAAAGCTGAATACCTTTCCTCAAAATGTAACACTTGCAACTGAAAACATGAAAATAGCAGATGTTTGGTTTTCTTCCAATGAGAAGCTCAAAGGAAGTCTTTTTCAAAAGACGATACAAATAAACATGATTTATGACATGACAAGTGGTATTAATTGCTTTCATCCAAAAATGATTGAAAGTGTTATATTCGTTAAGCATTGTCTTAGCAATTTCAATTAATGTTCAATTTTTCCTTTCTACTAGTCCATTTTGCTCCAGAATATAGGTTGCAAAAAGTTCATGTTTTATTCTAAGTTCGACACAAAAATTTTCAATTTTAGTGTTCTTGAACTCATAACCATTATCACTATGGATATTCTTAATTTTGAAATCAAATTCATTTTAGGCCCTTTTCACAAAGCTTTTAAAAATACTAGAGGCTTTGGCTTCGTCATATAAAAAGAAAATCTAAGTATATCTTGAGTAATTATCTACAATGACTAAACAATAACTATTTCCCCCATGCTCTTGTAGGTTGTTGGTCCAAACAAATCCATATGTAGGAGCTCCAATGGCATAGAGGTTGACATGACACTTTTGGAAGGATGAGAATTTGCAACTTGCTTTTCGGCTTGGCAAGCACCATATTATCTATTTTTCTCAAATTTCACATCTTTCAAGCCAACCACTAAGTCATGTTTGAAAAACTTTTTGAGTTGAATCATTCCCATATGACCTAGCCTTCTATGCCAAAGCCAACCTAAAGAAGTTTTCACAATTAAACAAGTTTTTAAGTAAGAATCACTAGAAGAGAAATCAACAAAATAAAGATTTTCAAATTTAAAACCTTTGAAAACTAACTCATTTTCTTTTTCAATTGAAATGATAACACCATCTCTAGAGAATATGCAAGTAAGACCGAGATCACACAATTGAGCAACCGATAGCAAATTAAAATTTAATATTTCTACTAAAAATACATTATATATGGAATGGTCATTTAAGATAGCAATTGTACCCAAACCAATTATATTTCCTTTGCTATTGTCTCTAAATATGTTTTTCTCATTGCTACCATTTTCAAAGGTGATGAACATCCTTTGGTCACTGGTTATGTATTGAGTACACCTGCTATCAAGCAGCCAATGCCTTCCACCAGTTTTGTAGTTCACCTACAAAAGAAAATCAAGTTCTTTTACATATCCAAATTTGTTTGGGTCCTTGGATGTTAGTGACCAAGGCTTTAGGCACCCAACAGCATTCTTTTTAGTGCTTAAAATTGAAGTGCTAATAAATTTTGCAGTAACCTTACCATCCTTAATTTTTCTAAGCATATAACATAAATCATATATATTGACGGATGGAGACTTACCAATGGGACATGTTTGTTACAAATGTCGCACGCCTTGGAACTTGTGGTTAAACTTGCCATTTTCTTTTACAAACCTAACCCAAGTCCATGTTTATTAAATGAGCACCATTGCTCACTCAACACCTTGTTAAGGATAGCTATTCCCTTGAAGCATCTTTTCAAGTTTTTGCTTAGCTTGGTAACTTGCTTCTTTAACTCGATGTTTTCAACGAGTAATGCATCACAAGACTTAGCCTTATCATGATTTGAATTAATTTTAGAACAACACGACATAGCTAACAAATCATCACATAAGTAGATCTAGTCTTAGAAATTTTATTCGAAGCAATTTTTGTACTAGGCATCTCATTAATAATATCACAAGTGATTTTAACACAAGTGTGAGATTTGCTTGAATTCTTTTGAAAGAGTGAATCATGAGCTTCATTTAGCTTCTCATAAGAATCATTTAGAGGGAGATATTATATCGTTAAGACATTAAATTTTGACTTCTTCTTTCCAAGATATTCATTCAAATCTTCAACCATATCCAACAATTCATCATAGGATGGCTCATTGTTATGAAGTGATTTTGCCCTATCTCCTTTTGCCATGAGGCATGTGGGAGATGAGAATAGTGATGAAGCCTCCTTAATGGTGATGCCAACAAATCCCTTTTTCTTAAAGGACTCATCATCATTAGAGTTGGAGTTGGAATACTCCTCATCGGAGTCTCACTCTTTAATATAGGCTTCGTTCTTGCCATCCTTTTGAAGCTTCTTGAAAATCTTCTTCTTGATATTGAAGGCCTTCTTCTTGGATGACTTTCCCTTATTATCACTTTTCGTTGGGCAATGAGAAGTAATGTGCCCCTTCTCATTGCACTCATAATAACGGATATTGCTATAGCGCTTGTTGTCATTGTAGGAGTGTCCTTTCTTACTTTTATCCTGACTAGCACTTCGGTTTGAGCATTTTTTTCTTGAATTTCTTCATTCTTCCCATGAGGAGAGCCAACTTCTCCTCAAAGTCATCTTTGTCACCATCCGACTTATCACTTGATACCGCTTTTAACTTTGAAAGTGGCAACCTTCTTGCTCTTGGAGGAGAATTGTTCTAAAAGCTCCTCCTTGTCTTTCTTATACAACTCATTAGTTATGAGATTGCTCAAGAGTTGAGTCGGTGTCATTTTTGGCAACTCGGGTAAGTTGAGAGGAAGAAAGTCACCAATATCTCATGTTTCTCTAGTAAGGCCCTAAGCATTTTTCTCACAACATCAATACCGGTTAGTAAAGTGCCTAGGCCTTTGATCTTATTCACAATGTTGTTGAGACGTGAATATATTTCATTGATGTCTTCATGACGTAATATTGTAAATATCTCATATTTGATCTAGAGTCTATACAATTTGGCCTCTTTAACTGCGAATATTCCTCATGGATTTCTGAGAGGGTAGTCCATATCTCATGAGCCGTTTTCAAATTGCTCATTCGATTGAACTCATCCATGTTTAAAGCTACAAAAAGAGCATTCATCGCTTGAGCATCTAAATGAGCATTGCGCTCCTCAAATTCCATTGGGTGTAGTGGATCAAGAGGCATAATACAACGCTCATTTATGATTCTCCATATACTCAGGCTCATGGCCTGTAAATAAATTGACATTCTAATTTTTTCAATAGGCACAATTTGAGCCATCAAATAGGGGGTCTTTTCTATAGCAATTCCCTTACTAGCCATCTTTTTTCTCTTAGATTGTTAAGTCTAATTAAATGAAAGACCAAGCTCCGATACCACTTGTAGGATTAAGGATAACCGACTAGAGGGGGTGAATAGGAGGCTCTAAAATTTTTCGCTCTAAATTTAACAATTACTAGTAAGGTGCCCGCGTATTGCAACAGAGTACTAAAATGAGGGTGGTACATATCAGCAAACATGATCGAAAACCATTCCTCAAACATTCTGGGCCATCAAATTTCCTCCCTTTACATCTAACATCTTTTGTTTCCTTTGTCCAATGATAGATGTGGACATCACAATAGGATCGACATCCTATGAAAGAATTGAGGTTTCATACTGATTTTGAACTTGTTTTGGTTTTAATATGGATGATCGAATAGGTGAAATCTATTGAATTGTCTTTACCTCAAGAGTTAAGACAGATGGTTGTTTCATACTGATTCTAATTTTATATAGAAGCTCATATTGCAAGACAAAAGATAGTTCATAAAAGGAATGCTAAGCTAGCGACTAAGTAGCAAATCAATAGCAGGATTATAGAGCCCTTCGGCTTGATACTCTTTCATGCAGGCAATTTTTTTTACAAAAACTGGATTACGTGGAAGGAATGGAACAAAGCAATAGGATCATACAATAATGTGCGATGCCAACTGATGGAGACGAAGTGCCCGATCTTTCGATGAGATTGATAACTATCGATTTTGGTGGAGGTGACTCTCACGATCCGACTATAACCGTACGACGACGCTTGCGCCTTAGCAATCGCTGAACCAACTCCGATGTGTTATTGACCTTGCTGGAAGCACGATCAACCTGAACACGAAGTTCAATTCCTGAGAGCAATCGAAGAACTAGCAAGAATAAGATGTAGGCAATCTGATATTGCAAATATGAATAAAGCGTAGATGGTATTGCGAATAACAAAGTTGGGATTCCGAAGCTGTCTTGACAGGTGGTCGTCCGACACAACTGAAGAACAGAAGTTTGCACAATGGCTAAACCTAAACTCAACGAAATTCCAGTCCTAGAAAGGGAGGCAACGGCTCCTATATAGGGACAACGACCAGGGGTGGCGTCCAAGTGCACGCCCTAGGGTTACAAGGCCCATGGCCCCAAGTGGTGGTGGCGCATCACCCTTTTTGACTCGGACTCAGAAACCAATGTAGACTCTTTTGATGATTACAGCTGCTTCAGATGGAATTTGAAGATGAGATTAGATTCGTTGGAAAGTAGACTTCATAAGCTTTCCATGAAGTACAAGAACGTCCCAAACGGAGTCCGTATGAGGACGTTATGCCCGTTTGAACTTGGTACTATCGCAGCAGTCCGAATTTGATTCCAGAACGTGTCCAACTCGAATTCGTGCTTGACTTGGTCCCAAGTGATGTGGTGACCTCCATTTTTCCTTCCATGCATGTCCATGACTCCATGACCCTTTCCTTCGTCCTTTCCCAGGTTCCTAAGCACAATTAAATCACTTGCATTAGGTAGCGGTCTATTCTTAGTAATATATGAACATAGGAATGAATTCACCTGGTAATTAAGTTGACGAGCACGAGCTCGAGTAAGTGGTCCTTGCAACACTTGCTGTGGATGAGTTGTATCCATGGAAGGGACGTCCTCATCACCAACCAATGTAGAGATCAGTAAACCCTTTCCTCTGCTAAACAATATACACGTAATTTTGCATTTGCCACTACTAAAACAATTGTTGCATCAGTGCTCAAGGAAAAGGTAATCAACAAAGTAGTTAATCATAAGGATTAGAGAGGCTAAAACATCCTATGATCTATTTGTCACTAGTGAACTATAGACCATTCTAGGTGTCCACGATCTAAAACCTACTAACTCCCCAATTCCTTCCTAGTGTCCCTATTATGACAATGCCCAACATCTTCCCAACTTTGTCAATTCCAATCTACTGCCTTCCTCCACCCCAAAACCCCCTAACCATCTACTTGATAAGCTATAGTATGCAAGAGTTAACCTTAGCTTATGAATTTCTATCTCACTAGCCTTCATTGTGTATGATCGATATGAAAGTATGATATTTTCCAAAAGAGCCAAACCTTATAATCAGCATGCTCTGGTCCAACTTCCTCACCCGCTCCTTGAGCGCATGTTGGCCATGGAACTTGTACAGCCTACCCTAAATGATCCAAGAAGAACAAAATACCCACACGCATCGGCATCAGCAACCACAACACATCAAACCAAATGAAAGCGCTACACAATTCACCAACAGAGAGACCCATACCTTCTTTGGGCTCCATTCTAGCAGATAGTAGAAGTATCTGCCCTCATAGCTGAAAGCAACAACTGCATACATCCACAAAATAGCCGAATTGGTGGCCAGAAAATGGGGATCATTCCCATGCCCAAAGCCCAGTTGAAGAGGTAGCTAGCCGGGGATGGGCGGTGAGGGGGCATGCGGGGGCATAGTGCATGGGAGGCCTCTCGAAGGTAGGAGGCAGAGCAGAGAAGGGAGGAGAGGGCCTGGTGAATCGCCATGACCGGGGATCACCAAAGACATGGTCTGGATCTAGGGTTGCACTTTTGCTAGGTGAGGGTGCGGCAGCTCCATGGGGAGAGAGGATAGGGGAGTCGAGGGTTGGGAATATGGGGAGTGGAGATATTGAAGGGAGGGATTGGGGGTGGACTTGGTCTACGGGGACTGGGAAGTGTGGAGGAGCAGTCCATTGGTCATTCACAATGATCTCTGCTGTATGGAGACGATTCATTGAACTGCTGATCATGCATTTCTCTACGTGCGTGTACAAGAGTGGGGATGGAGGTGAATGAACAAACTCCCATGTTATATTAGTAGAGATAACAAATAGGAGTAATAAATGAACCTAGAACAAGTCGAGTGAATTTTGTAAGATTTCTAAGGCACCACAAGCTATGTCTCTATCAAGTATAATTTTTAGCTACACAAGATATATCAATTCGATAGCTAGGAATGTAAATACAGAAGAGTAAAGACAAGAGATAATCACAATGGAGACATGCGATGTTTTTCCCATGGTATTGAAGACTTGCCGGTCTTTATTACTTCATGTTGAGGTAAAGTTCATGTTGAGGTAAGTATAAACGAATTGGACCAACTCCACGAATTAAGCCTAATGACCTCAAGTCCACTAGGGTTGCTCTTCCTCCACTTCGGAGATAGCGAGCACCACACCACTCACAACCGGCATAGGACCTCTTCACAATCTTCTTGAAGAGATCACCGTGTAATCTTCTAACAAGCCATCTAGTTGCCATCAAACACCAAGAGTAATAGATCACAACCCTTGGTTGAAGCAAGATAAATGCCAAGAAGATCAACAAATGATGCAAATGCACTTCAATACTCTCAACTATCTCAAAATGTGAAATGTAAGCAAATGAGTAGCGGAGAGTGCACCAATGGCTCTAATGTATTCAATGAGGTCGAATGTAACTGCCATGGTGCTCGCGAGGGGGTATTTATAACCTCCAACCAGAAATTTGACCATTTGGGAATAAATCCCACAAAATTCAGTAGCTGCGGTACTACCGCCATATATGGACGGTACTACTGTACCTACTATTTAACGGCTATTTTGTATGCAATAAATATTTCTGAGCTACTGTACCATAGGAAACTTGGTACTACTGCATTGCGGTAGTACCGCTCCATAATGGCAATATTACCGTTGGCCCGTAGTACCGCATGCCTGCTACAGTGCTACCGATTTTTGTGATAGATACATCTTAAATTTGATTTAAGATGCATACATGACTCTTTGTTGATCAAGATAGCACAAATTAAATTCTCAAGCTACTAGCTATGATCTTCCTTTATAGTACGGCGTTTAGCCTACAAATCCGATTTTTTCTCCAAACACCAAAACCGGCAAAATTTAAAAGGATCCTAGCTAAATTTTACCTTTGTCTTGAGTCATGTCGATCCTTCATAGGCTTTGCATGCCATTTGTTGCGCTGTTATCCGTAATCCTAGACTAAACCTATAAGACATTTTAGCTCACATGTTAGTCTCAAACACAATATTATCATTAATTACCAAAACTAATTTTTAGAGACATATATGCTTTCAGCAATACACTTGAATGCTCTCAATAACCTTACAATATGAAACAAATGCACTAGAGTTGAAGGGAGGGATGCAAAGGTTTAAGTGTATTCAATTGAGGTCTAAGAGAGCTCCCTTACTACTAGTGGAGAGATATTTATAGCCTCCATTAACTAGGGTGAACGTTAGGAATGAAATTCCCAAAAATCTGGCAAGCCTATAACGGAGAGAACACGGGTGGATTTCTAAATTTCTCTATTCTCTAGCTTTTTTATACAAAATTGGTTACAAGCCTCCTTATTAAATAGACTAATACTTTTCTACTAATATACGTACTCGGACTTTAAGTTAGTCATGACTTTAACTTGAGTAACACACGGAAATGGCTTTACTACATTTCGGACTTGATTTAAACTCTAAATCAAGATTATTTCTAACATTAACTAGATGGCATTGGGGTCACTAGACCCGGTCCCTATATATTGGGCGGGTTCGAAATGACTTTCAACCAACTTTGGCTTGTACGGACTACAATATCTAGCTTTTAAATGGTGCATTTTTTAAGGTGGAGTCAACAGGAAGATTGTAGTAAAATGTGTATTGAGTTTAGCTATATCGGCTAAAATCGCATACGACTATTTTTCTTTATATACTACCTCTCGTAAACAAGCAAAATTCAAAATTTTAAACTATCAATCACAGTCTAAAAGAATCCACCATGAAATCCATCCCTGCCTTCAGCCGGCTCATGAGACGC
Organism: Dendrocalamus latiflorus; assembly: GCA_017311315.1. Classification (NCBI taxonomy): domain Eukaryota; kingdom Viridiplantae; phylum Streptophyta; class Magnoliopsida; order Poales; family Poaceae; genus Dendrocalamus; species Dendrocalamus latiflorus. Next base: position 46,706,479 of record CM029642.1, on the reverse strand, counting down.
GTTCCTAGTAGTTATGCTTGACTCCCTCTCACTCCAACATTTTTTACTTGCATCACTTGCATAATTAATCAAAACAACATTTCATCTTAGGTTGCATGACACATGCATCCAATCAAACGGCCCTTCTTTGTACAATCTGAGCCAAACTAATGTAAGCAACCAAACGCCCCGGCACCATTGCTTGCCTCAGTGTCTCCGCTCCTTAAAACTAGCCTCGTGTCAAGAGTAGGGCTGTAAACAAGTTAAGCTCAAGCGAGCTTGGTCTTCTAGACTCGAGCTCGGTAGAAGTTCGAGCCGAACTCGAGTTGAAGTCGGAGCCTGGATCTGGACTCGAGCTCGGCTTTGTCTAAACTCGATAACAATTAAAATAATTTATTATGCACTATTTTTCAATAATAAGAAAATTTTGAATTTAGGCTCGGCTCTAGTAAACTTGATAACAGTTAAAATAATTCAAAGAGTAAAGTCCATTACCGGTCCTTAAACTTTTTATGCTATATCATCCCGGTCCATAAACTTTTAAAGTATGTCATCCCGGTCCTTAAACTTTCAAAGTGTGGCAATATCCTATGTAGTTGTAGCAGTGAACTTTTTATGCTGTGTCATCCCGGTCCATAGACTTTCAAAAGAAATTACCACACTTTGAAAGTTTAAGGACCAGGATGACATACTTTAAAAGTTTATGCACCGGGATGACACAGCATAAAAAGTTTAAGGACCGGTAATGGACTTTACTCTAATTCAAACATATACTAATTTTCAATAATAAGAAAAGCTCGAGCTCATGTTCGACTCAAGTAAACTCGGTAAGAGTTAATATGTATAACTATTTAAGCTCGAAACAAGGCTCGCGAATTATTCGAGCTCGGCTCGGTGAAGCTCGAGTTTGGCTCGTTTAAAATTCGAGCCAACCTCGAATCGAGTCTAAAATGAGCTGAACTTGAGTAGTTCGTGAGCTTCGAGTTTTTTTTTACAGGCTTAGTCAAGAGTGAACTAAAAATAGAGAGAGAAAAAGAGACAGAAACGGGCGAGGCGCCATGAGTCCTGTCCATGCAGCGAGCAGTTGGTCAGTTACGAGAAACGGAAGCAAAGAGGGGAGAAATTTGGACGCAGGGAGGGAACGGCGGGCTGATCCCAAACGCATTCCATCCATCGTGTTAGTTCACTACCATTCCACTCATTCCTTCCCCCAATCCGATCCACCGACGAACGCTCAACCGAGTCGAAGCCAGGCGCCGGCGAGAATCCATCGTCGAGCGGCGGCAGCTGTAGAGGACAGCATAGGGGAATAAGGCCGATCCGTCCCGCCCGCCATGGCGCGTTCGAGCGCAGACGACATGGAGCTGAAGCGCGCGTGCGAGGCCGGCATCCTGGGCAAGGAGAAGGACCGGGAGCAGGTAGTGATCTGCATGCGCGTCGCCAAGGGCCGCGGCGTATGGGGCATGGCCGGCAAGCTCACCGCCCGCCACATGGCCAAGCCCCGCGTCCTCGCCATCACCAGTCAGTAACTAATTGCTCACTCCCATCGATCACCACCACCCCGTATCTCCTCCTCCTCATCCAATGTGCGTCCATGGCAGCCAAGGCGAAAGGCCAGAGGACCAAAGCATTCCTTCGGGTTCTCAAGTACTCCAATGGTGGAATCCTTGAGGTGAGATCTCTCTCTCTCTCTCTCTCTCTCTCTCTCTCTCTCTCTCTCTCTCCAACCTACACAACATAATCAGTTTTCGAAGATGATTATGAGTTTGATTACATGCTATGCATATAAATGCATGCATAATGCATCAGCCAGCAAAAGTCTACAAGATAAAGCATCTCTCCAAAGTGGAGGTCGTTCCGAATGATCCCAGCGGCTGCACCTTTCTCTTGGTACGTATTGATCTTATAGGAACCGTATACGTACATACTTTCAGAAAAAAAAACTGTGTTTTTGTATGTCATTTTACAGGGTTTTGATAACCTCAGGAGCCAGAGTGTTTCGCCTCCTCAATGGACGATGCGCAACAAAGACGACAGGTGACGCATCTATTCGATCTACACTCTACTCTACACGCCACTATGTTCTCCCTTACCCTTCTGCTATGTATGCATGATGCGTTATCTCTTATAGGAACCGTTTCCTGATGTGTATTCTCAACATGTGCAAAGAGATACTGGGTGGCATCCCCAAAGTTGTAGGCATGGACATTGTGGAGATGGCTATCTGGGCAAAGGTATGGTCGTAAAGGCAGGCAGTATTATGTCTTTTGCTCGTAACAAATCTGTAGTGTTGGAGCAAACAGGGAGCAGCCATGCTTGCATGACAAATTTCTATGGGAAATTTTGAAAATGCTACTTGTCCAACCAATAATATTGCTGAAAATGGCATAAAGAAATGTGTAGTGTAGGGGTGAAACCGGAGCCGGATTTGGTCGGATTATCCGGCTACCAAATCTGGATTTGTTGAATCCGGATACTTAATATCCAAATTCGAATAGAAAATAGATCCGAATTCGGATGTTGAACTGCCGAAGTCCCGGATGTCGGATGCGAATTTGGTATGGCTGGATACGGATTCGGAGCCGAATATCCGAATAAGATCCGGATTTGGAGTCAGATGTCCGGATAACATCCGGATTCGGCAAATATAATAGCAGCAGTTAGCTAATACGTACCTTTTGCATTTGACTTCCAAATTGGGCATATTATATATGCATTTCAATTATTTCAACGAGCCCGTCATTATGGTGGACTCTAATTTGGTATTCATATTTTTTATTTTGGTACATCTCTCAATAAAGCTTTTTACATGCTTTTTTTTCTCCAAATTTGATATATTTATAACCAATTTTATTTTTAATATATCTAAAATTAGTTGGATATGAAGCTGTCCTTAGAAACTGCATTATATAAATACGTGAGATGAATGATTTATTTGTTGCTGTCAACATTTATGTGCAATTACATGTTAATGTTAGCTATTTATCAATTTAAAATGTTAAAACAATTCGGTACCATGTTTTATATAGGAGAGGCAACGAATAATTATTGGAATCCGAAAAATTGTCGAATTCGATCCGATTTTGAGTATAATCTGATCCAAATTCATATCTGATATTTGTCTGGTCCGTATTCGTATCCGCTGTATGTCCGATTTGTATTTGAATCTAAGAAAAAAAAATATGATGTAAATATAGTTTGAACACTATTCATCCGTTTTCACCCCTAGTAGTAGATGTGCCACTCATTTCAACTTTTCTTCTGAAAATGCCAAGGTTAGAGTAAGCTTTTCTTTTCTACAAAAATTCCTCGAAGGCCGCTATGCCTTTCTTATTCCACGTTCTCTTATGGCATGATTGGCACCAAGCACTGTTTTCAATTGCTAGATGAACGATCGTGGCTGTTACTTTCTCAATTTCCAATTAGTTCGCACTTTTAGACTAAGATTTTCTTCCACAAATACTTCAATTTGTGCATCCCAATGCATGTAATTCCACCCCTATTCACTCTATTCATGTAATCTCACTTCGTTGCCACAGTACCCGTGCGTGCTTAAGATATTGTTGATTGTTGAAGGTCATTTCGGCCACATTTTTATGCCACACTTGGTAACCTTAGGAAACATAATTTGATGAAATATCCAGTATTTGGGAACGGACAGAGAATCAGAGTAGATTGGTATCCCACCTCACGGACTAGTTAGTCACGACTTCACGATTCACAAAGAAAAGACTCTAGATTCTGCAACGCACAGCCAAACCGCCATCGCCAAGTCATCCTTCGCCTAAGATTAGGGGCGTAGCCAGCCCGAGGCCCAGCCTCGAGTTCAGCCCATTGAAACAAAAGATATCAAGGCTTTACTATTGGTAGCTACAGTAGAATGATAAATATTTTTCCAACTGGGCTCGGCCATCGCCCCGGCTGCCTGAGGCCCAGCTCCGCCCCTGCCTAAGATCATGTATGAAATTTCCCAGTGGCATCTTGTATGAAATTTCCCGGTTTTGAGAAGCGTAAAAGGGTCATATTGACTCAGTCGAAGCCCGTTGACCTCGTGAAAGTGGCATTTTCACCTAAGATCATGCAAAACCAGTGGCAGACTTGCAATTGGTATATTTTTTTATGGCATTTTCAGCACTAGAAGTTTTAACAGTTGCATTTTCAAAGATATACAATTTTTTTTCATAGAGAAATAAGCGTAGGCGTAGATTGGACTGCTTTAAACTGCACTTAACGTCAAAGTTGCTGTGCAGGACACATAATACATAGTCTTCATGTTCAAAACACAGAAGTTAATTTATCGCTTTGATTGTCCGATAGTGCAAGACTCTAATTGACAAAAAGTATGTAGCATTTTAAGTTCTGAAGTTCCTATAAGTTTGTGTAACATGAAAGTGCAATATTAAATTGCAGGAGAACACTCCAGCAAAGGTTACTCAAGTCAGCACGAAAGATGGACCCATCGAATCAGTAGTGGTACAGGCTGACTCGCATGTTACCGTTGAAAAGGACCTGGTTTCGCAAGCGGAAGAAGAGGACATTGAGGCTTTCCTCGGCACGTAAGTTAACCAAATCGCTAGTGGCTTTAGCTTTTGGTTTTGCCTTATGAATAGTAATAATTTGTAGAGAGATACTTGTATTTGATTTTAACTGATATATATGAATAGTAATAGTTTGTAGAGAGATACTTGTGTTCGATTTTAGCTGACATAAATTAAGTCCCTATAGTGTATACTATAATCGACTAGTAGAATCCGTTTTAAAAAGATATGCCATTTGAAAGTTAGTTACTACAGAAAAGTTATTTACTATAGAAAAACAGCTTTTAGAAACCAATATGAATAGGACCTAGACATCTCCTCGGCACGCAAACTTCTGTTTTGGCACGTAAGAAGAGGATATTGATGCAGGTCATTTTATTGGTGCAGGTATGTCATGGCCATTGGTGAAGCAGAAGCGTTTTCACAAAGAATGAAACGTGAACTCGTAGCCCTTGAATCTGCAAATGTTTATGCCCTTATGGAAACTGAATCTGTAGTTGAAGAGGTATGCGAGCATTTTGCTGCTCTGTAAATGCATTGTCGCTATCTGGAAATGCCTATTGCAGCACTGTTGCTCCTGCATGTAACAGCCAATGTCGATGCAATAACTGAGTTTTAGGTAGTTTAATGCTGTCTCCATAACAATTTGCGCATTCTGCTAAATCTCCCATTATCACGAGGCTCCTACCCAGGTGCTAGTTATTTCAACTTTATACGCTTTTCACCTTACCCCTTTCCTGGAAAAACAAGTTAAATAGCCATATTGACATTCTAATGTTACCTCCTAAAAGCAGTCAAGATAATTTGCCAGTCTCTCATTAGCATAAAGTGCTTATAGGTTTATAAGACCTGAATGACTTGAAAAGGAGTTTTACGTCAGGTAATTTCACATGATAATGACCCATTTTGTCATTGCATGTACTGGTGCAAAAGTGTGTCCTGAAAAATAATTCTGGAAACATAACATATGTTCTTCCTTTTTTTCACCCTCCGATTAAACTTCCTACAGGGGCATGGTTTACTTTTTTATGTCGAAAGATTAAATGACTTAACTTTTATATCTATCATTTCACTCCATCTGATTATTTTTTGTAGCTTCATTTGAAAGTCTCAGTTCTGAATTGTATTTTTTTGCTGGAAAATTTACCAGGTCATACATATTATTTAATTGTCAAAGAGAAATTCAATTCCTTACTGCTGTAAATTTTGAGTTCTGCAGGTATTGCAGGGCTTAGAAATAGCGAGTGTATGTGTTGAAGATATGGATGAATGGCTTGGCATTTTCAATGTAAAGCTCCGGCATATGAGAGAGGATATACAATCTGTATGTTTCCTCTTACCTCCATTAATCCATATTTGTGAAATATCTTCTCTTATTTCTCTTAAATTGTTATGCATGACAAATATTTTCTTCTCGAATGCCTGATACATCTAAAACTAAGAGAGAATTTAATTATATCTTTGGAATTTTAGCTGTCACAGGCTCACAGCTCGGTTCATCTAATAAGTAGTTGCCAATCATTCCAATCTATAATCTTTGGAATTCTAACTGTTAGAACCTACAATGGGGTTTTTCTTCACATGTATATCTGGTAGTTAGAATTTTGAAGTCATAGTGAGCAGCAAGACTACTGAAGATAATCAGACAGGATGATAACATTTAAATCTTGTTTCACAGTGAGTTGAATTGAATGGCTCAATGTACACCCTCTGCCGGAATTTGGATGAAACCAGCCAGGAACTGCCTTCCTTGTTATTTTTCTGATACGAGCCTTGTGATCTGAGAGCAGTCGATGGAGTAGGGAGTCGGTTTCAGGTTTGGAACAGATAGGATGGTGGAAGGATGGAGGAGTGCTTGATGCTCGCCGTCTTGCTGGCGGCGGCGCTCCACCCCAACCGTGGGACAGAGGCTCTGAGGTTGGCGGTAGATGGGAATGTAGGAGGACGTTGGTTTATTTCTTTCTTGAACAACAATATGAATGGCACCTAGACTTTTGCAATTATCCTACCCAACTAACAGATATGCTAATGCAAACTAAGTTATCTTTAGGACAAATTCTCCAAAACACCAATCTAAAATTCCCCCAGAACGAGTCCGTAACATTTTCATATGCAGATCTATCTGTGCCTGACATAAATACACAAAGCTCCCCAGTGGCCTGGACTCATCTCAAAATGGTGATTCTTCACTGTGAATTAAACCGGCCAGTTCACCTTTCATGATGTGGTGTTGTTTTGTGTAGCACTGATACCAGCAATCCGGGGGATGATTGTACTAAAATTCATCTCCTTACGTACCCCAAAACTTTTACTCCAATCGCTACGAAGATCAAATTCACAGCGAAGCGCTACAATGGCTGGAAAGCCAGTCTGACCGCCACTTGGGACTGGTTTGACCACCAGTCGGTATGACCGCACAAGTATGACGATTTGATCGCTGGCCGATCTGACCTCAAGGGTAATGATGGTCTCACTGATACCTTGCATCCAGAACAGAAATATCCTAATCCAAACCTTAATCCATGGAGCTTTTAGAAGAAGGCTTCAAATGACTTGAAACAGTGAACATATTTAAGGACTTAGAAACCAGATCAAGGCAAGAAGCACGTGGTTCTTAGACTTAGTTTCACTAATTTGAAAAAATCAATCCAATGACTCAAGAACACCTAGAAACACTAAAATCCAAATTATTTCTTGCTTGTGGGAATCTAAGGCATGAAGTCTACCAGATCTACTCTCGCATGACCTAATAAGGAAATCAAGGCAAAGATTTGGGCAAAAATCACCTAGATCATGATTGTGAATTTTTTGCTCAAGAATATGAAAAACCAAACAAAAAAACAAGTGAAACGCTAAGAATAGATCAAAGATTTGATTTATTACTAGTAGAATGGATGATTCACGAGTATATGAGTGGTTACAAGGTACTCCCAAAGCACCACTCTTACACACACAAGTTTTCACACAAAGGGAGGGAGAGAAGAAACTACTCAAGACTTAGACAATATCTCAATGTCTCTCTCAAAGTCTTGTTGTAGCTCTCCCTTCTCCTTCCTCATATAACCAGCACTACTTAGTAGGTCTCAACCCGCTAAGCAATTGAGAAAACCCACCAACTCCATTAACATGGTTTTACATCTTCACACACGTATCTCGATGTTTTTACAAGACTTAACCTGCTAAGCCCTTAGCGATTGATCTACTTAGCCAAATCAGCTCACCTTGACCTAAACCTCTTCTCCCTTATGTCTTTCTGCGCAGTAATTTTGTCCAAGGCTCAAACCCAGAATTTTGGTAAACTACCAAAATACTCTTGACAAAGCTTCCGGGAATCTTTCCTTGTCTCCATATTCACCTTCATATCAAAACATCTCCGCATGTTTTGACATGTAGCCCATGGCGCCTAGTGACTTGTCGTCAAGTCTTCACACATCCGGTCTCCTTTAAATGATCTCTACTTGCCCTGGCCCTAAGTTACTTGGCACACCATATGTTCCAACTCGCCTTTTCACGATATTGTCTTTCATATGCTTCCAGCTTGAGCCACGTAGCCTCGCCTAGACTTACACGACTGCTTGGGCCTCAGCCCTCCCTCTTAGTCTCGATCCTTTATCGTCATTCTCCAAGCCACCTACGCATCCGAAGACTAAGCAACAAAATTGAGCACAAGTTCCATACACTTGACTCACATTAGTCAAAATAATGCATCATGCAACACAATACAACCTAGCACTGGACCCATGCTGTGCACACACTCAAACCAACTCAATACCCATTTTCATCAACACCCCCAATATGTCTTGTGTACTCTAGGCATGTCTGGCCTCTCCAGAACTTCTATAGACACCCTAGACATGTCTGTCCTCAAGAAGCCAGTCAGACCGCCGTGCCATGATGGGTTAGACCGCCCAGCACCAGTTTGACTGCTTGCTCCATGGCGGTCAGACCATCTACCATTGACCGATCTGACTACTCACCCCATGGTAGTCAGCCTGCCTAGCACAAAACCTGATGAATAGACCAAGTCTAGTCTGACCACCATCCCAGGTCTAATTAGACCGCCTGAATCCTGGCAACACAATTTGAAATATGAATTTTCTGAAACTTTCACAAAATTTAATTTTAACTTAACCAAAGTGTCAATTGTTTATCATAAACATAAGGGCCTGTTCTTTTCGGCTGCGGCTTTTGGCTGAAATTTTTGAATTTTGGCTGTTTACGGTACAGATTACGGAGAGACAGATACTCACTTGCGATTTTGGCTGGTACAGATGTTGGGCTTTTAACGTGTAGATCGTTTAACTTGTAGACCCCGTCTTGAGAAAATACTCCGTTTGAAAGTTAGGTACTGTAGCAAAAGCTAAAAAATTGATTTGAGGATATATCACAACCCACTTATATTTCTTTCATCATCATAAGTTTATATTTAACTAATTCCTTTATTTGGTTTTGCAGATAGAATGGCGTAATAACAGGTTGGAGCTGCAATCTGTAAGTAATGTGGCATTAATTGATGAGCTTGACAAACTGCTTGAACTCCTGCAAATACCACCCGAGGTTTGCATCCAATTAGAATAGTAATGTTCTGCGCTATATCCATTTATGGTTTTGAAATTATGAAATTGATGTGATTGATCATATTTTAGTATGAGGCATCGTTGACTGGAGGGTCATTTGACGAGGGAAATATGGTTAAGAACATTGAAGCCTGTGAGTGGTTGACCAGTGCAATAAAGAACCTAGAAGCATCCAATCTGGATCCATGCTATGCAAAATTGCGTGCTGTATGTCCTTTCTTTAACCTGTATCATCATTTCTTCCTTGTTAAAAATTAACTTGCTCCGGTTTTCCCTTCAAAGCTTCTCTGTCCCTTTTGGTCAAAGCTGATAGCAATTTTCTATCGTACTATATTTTTTTTGTTTTCAGATATCTATTAAATGTAGTTGTTCAGAAAAAGATGCCTATAACACTGATTGTTTGATTCTTTGTTGTGAGGTATGCCTATAATTGTTTGTTGTGAGGTATCTGATTCCTTCACAAGCCAAATATGCAGTTCCTTCTTTTTTCTAGTTTACTTTTGTTACGAGTTTCCAGTAATGATGGTACATCCTAATAACATGAAAATGTGCTGAGCGTTAACCAATCCATGGCTCCTGAGTTATATATAATGGGCAAACTGCATTTTATTTAACCTTTGAATATTATCAAAACAATATTTAGGCTCAGCCAATGTGAATTTATGCTCAAATTCATACAGGTTAGGGAAAAACGTGCAGAATTTGTACTCCTGAAGTGCACATTTGTTCGGAGGGCATCAGAATTTTTAAGGAATTACTTTCCAAGTTTGATTGATTCTATGCTAAATGACAAAGGCAACTTCTCTCAGGTAAATTTGACTCCAACAATTGCAAAGAATTTAAGTTTAGGATCAAACCTGGACTTGCGTGAACATATTTCTAAACACTTGCAGAGAGGGCAGCTGCAGAGGCCTGACCATGCTGATATGAGGTACAAATGCAGGACTTACGCCCGGCTTCTACAACACATCAAGGTTAAATTGCATGTTAACTTGGTGTGAAATTATAATCTATCTGAAAACAGGAAATGATTTGTTTGCTACTTGTGAAATTTGACACCATATTCTTGTGCTCACTTTATACTATACTTTTCTAGAGCCTGGACAAGAGTTGTTTGGCCCCTTTACGGAAGGCTTACTGCCATTCTCTGAACTTGCTAATTCGACGAGAGGTAGGGTTCTTTGATTACTTTCTCAAGTGAAATGGTTCTGTTGACTGTATTTCAAGCCGCTTGGCATATTGGTCTGCTAGAGCCGCTACGACCAAGCATACAACTCTGTTTGTACCATATTGGTAAAAACGAAAATTGACTTTCTTGATGTTGTGCGAGGTGCTCTGAATTATTTTTAAAGCACGTTATTAAATTACGCAACAAAAACAAAACCTGGACATAACATGCGCATGTTTGTTTTGTAGGCCCGTGAATTTTCTAATGAACTCCGTGCTAGTTCAAAAGCATCAAAAAGCAGCACACCATTATTTGAAGGTCCTGCAGGTGCAAATCAGCCAGCAAGTATTACAGATAGTTCTGCAGATGCGTACTCCAAGATGATTACTGTTTTCATTCCTCTTCTTGTTGATGAGGTTGTTTTGTCTTTCCATGCATTTGTTGTGAAATTTTACAGTAAATCCTGGTATGCTAACATTACTCACAATGCACATTTTTTTTTTCTTGATGCATATCTACGGCGTAGAGTTCCTTCTTTGCACATTTTATGTGCTTCGAAGTTTCTGCGCTTGCTTCGTCTGATGCTTCAGACAGCAATAATCCGACCGCTGAGGCAAATAGTACTTCTCCCAGCACCTCAGAACCTTCTGGAACCAGTGTCAAACCAAGTACTATGAACCACCAACTCCCAAGTTAAACAATGTTTCTCACGATTAAGAACAATTAATCTTTCCGCATGGTGTAAAACTGAATTCTTACGTCTTGTTTCTCCAGGTAACAATTCAGCCGAGTTGGGAGTGCTAAACGAATGCCTACAGGAGTTGCTTGATGGTATTCAGGTTGATGTTACTGTCTTTTCCCCTTGCAAATTTGAGAGACTGAGAGACAAGTTAAATTCTAAATATGGAGATACAGAAAGCTGAAATTTATGCCATGATAGGGACGGAGGCTTCACGTGTTTTATATGAAATATTTTCAGGAGGACTTCTATGCTTTAGTTGACTGGGCATTCAGGCTAGATCCGTTGAGTTGTATAGCAATGCATGGCATAACAGATCGCTATCTTTCTGGTCAGAAGGCAGAGGTTGCAGGATATGTACATGTGTTGCTTGATGACTTGGAGACAAGAATATCCATTTTGTTTAGCAGGGTTTGACTCTAGTGCTAGGCAGCTAGCTGTTCTGCTCCTACTTTGGGGAGTTTAGTTTGTTCCTTACTGTTTCATTTTCTTGGGCAGCACAGTTTGTTGATGATGCCTGTTACCAGATAGAAAAGTATGAGCGCAACGTACGGCAAATTGGAGTGGTGCCCTATATCCCCAGGTCCATTGCTATTTGTGTCATAACATATATGTAAAATCCCCAAAAAGAAAGCCACTGTGGGGCTTTATGTGATGCATAGCTTATGTCTAATTGGTATTGATGTAGTCTAATTGTTTTCTTTTATATAGGTTCTCTCAACTTGCAGCACGTATGGAACAGCATATCAATGGATCCAGGGATCTAGTTGACCAGGCATATACGAAAATTGTAAGACCTTACTATAATGAAGTGTGTCTGTTTCTCAACGAATAAAAAAGTTATTTGTGTACCACCTCAGTTACATGGATAATCAATGATAATTCTGTTCAACACTTGAACCTCACTCCAATAAGCTACTGGTCGGAGTTATAGTTATACTATTAATCAATACTTAATTTGTTGTTGTGACTGAAACAGGTAAGCATTATGTTTGTCACCCTGGAAAAAATTGCTCAAGTGGAGCCTAAATATGTTGATATTGTACTCTTGGAGAATTACGCAGCTTTCCAGCACAGGTTTTATTCAACTTTTTTCTTGGTGCTCCTTCACCTTGTGAAATTTGTCAGATTTTACGCCACTTTTCATTAGATTGCCTGATATCTACCCATGAGGCCATGAGTCACTACCCGGAATACCTAGTGGTCTCTACTGTCTACATCTCATTAATTTGATATATTTAATCTGATGCGCAGTCAATATGATTTAGCGAATGTTGTACCAACACTTGCTAAATTTTATCATCAAGCCAGTGAAGCTTATGAACAAGCTTGTTCGCGCCACATCAATTTAGTTATATATATTGTAAGTTGTTCACAATTCCATCTGGTTCCATCTTTCCTTTGGCAATGCACAGGTATAATGAGGCATTTATACTATCCCATCGAAGGCATTTTTGCACCTTTTTTTTTTTGCAGCACTTTGAAAAATTATTCCAGTTCGCTCGGAGAATTGAGGAACTGATGTACAACATGAGCCCTGAGGAGGTAAGTCACGGCATTTGGCTCTGCATTTCAATTTGAAATTTGATGCCATGGATTTATCCTAATTTCCATGCTGTCTATTCTCTTGTGACATCCGCTTGCAGAGCTAATAGTCTTCTTCAGGATTCTGTGCACCTAAAAATATTAATCCTTTTTCAGACCATGGTGCACGTTTTGACCAGATATCTATTCTGGCTAGAAAATCATAATAATTAGATGTCACAACCAACAGTAACTTAAATTTTAATTAATCTGCTTTTTGATGAAAATAGCAACACAAATATTCTTGATGCTTTCTCTAATGAACTCCTCATTGTTCTAGATCCACTAACTAAGATAAAAGTAAAATTGGCCGCATGACACCCTAAATTTGTGGAATTGATCATGGGACACTGCAAATTCATGGTTCGATTCAAGAATACTATAAAATGGTGGCTATTTGCCAAAATATGCTGGGCCTATTATAATAGTATATCCGGCTGATTTGGACAGAGAAACGTTCCTAAATGATTCATGGTGCCCCTGAACCCATTAGACTGCACCAGGCTTCGATCGTAGCAGCCTGTTCAACCAAACGGACATCCAATATTATTATAAACTAGCATAGTTACCCGTACAATTGCGCGACTAGATATTACGATACAGTTATCTTTGATATATAACTCTACTACTTATAATTAAAATACAATTATATTTGTTATACAACTCTACTTCTTATAATTAAAATACAATTGTATTTGTTATACAACTCTAATATCTATATATGATTAATTTGCATTATTATAATCTAGCTCCACTCAAATAAGTGGTGGAGATTCTTCTCTTTTTTTTATTAATGTGAGATTTTCTAGATTTATTTAGAATTATTGTCGGATTTTCTTGCCCTCAAAACAAAGGTGATGCTTTGAATATTACCTGATTGTTTTTATTTATATAAATGTGTCCGATGTGTTTTTGCCAATAGCTTCCATTTTCTAGTGTTCTGGAGCCGAGCCATGAATCTGCGTGTCCCACACAAAATTTAAGGTGGCCTACAACCAATTTTACCTAAGCTATAATACGAAATTTCTCATCTCAAGGATTAGTGTCCAGTGATTTTTTTTGTTAATATTAGTATACAATAAGCCTTTTTTTCAATGGATTCAGCTTTTCACATGATTGTACAGATTCCATTCCAAGTTGGAATGTCGAAGGTAGAATTCCGCAAGATGTTGAAGTCCAGCTTGACTGGTGTAAGTAAAGAATAGAATCAGTTTTTTCCTCTCTTATGAAATTGCATGAACTCTAGTCTCAAATCTTTTTCTTTCCACATTCCTGTTTGTTTTGGACGACAGCTTGACAAGACAATCAATGCAATGTATAGAAAACTACAGAAGAATATGACTGCCGAAGAACTGCTTCCTTCTCTATGGGAAAAATGCAAGGTATTTTATCTTCTTAATTTGAAGATAATGAAATGAATAGATGAGCTATTTGTACACTGCTATCTATGCAAAGATAATGAAGGTTGAGAGACTATCCTCCACTGATTTTTTTTAATGAGAAGTAGAGCTGGGAGCATAGTTCCTTACGATAGATTGCTTGATTAAAATACTGCAAGTGCTGGTGCTACAAATGCCAGTTCTATATTGGTACAAATTAGCTTTGTGCGAGTTAATGCATTTGATCGCTGCTACTCTTAGTCAAGTTTAGCTTGTAAAAGAACCACAATGTGAGTAAAGCATGATCAGAGTTAGGAAAATCCTGATACATTAGTTCAATATAACTAAGGGAAGTACCTTGCTAATTCTTTCTTGGGGTGATGCATTTGTTGTTGCAGAAGGAGTTTCTCGATAAATATGCAACCTTCCTCAAATTGATCTCCAAAATATATCCCAATGAAACAGTGACATCAGTGAATGAAATGAGAGAGATCCTAGCTTCTCTGTAGCTACTTTGCTCTTGGATTAACTTTACAAGGTAACTTTGTGACTTTTTCGGCTGTGTCTTGCTACTTATTGGTATTATTTGTTCTTTGTGTGAGGTGTATGACTTGTTTATTTTTATCCTCTGTTTCACTCATATGTTTCAGCGAAAGTTCAAATGAAGTTGGTATTTTTTTTTGAAAAGGTAGTGAAGGTGGTATTAAACAATAATATGTTTCTCTTCTCTTTTCCACACATTACAACAGCCCTCGTGAGAAAGGGCCAGAGAGATTAAAAGACTAGTCTATGACAGAAAACTACCACTACCACATTCTTGCAAGTAACAGTAATAAACACTACGCTGTCGATGTTCTGCACATAGGTGCACCTGCACATATTCTGGTTTGCACATAAACATGGCTCAAAAGATCTCAAAAAAAAAATCATGGATGTAGAACATATTGGCATATGTGTGCTTGATAAATGAATTTCACAAATATGATCATACGTGCACTGTTGCTGAATTTTTTTTATGCCACTACATGACAGCCGAAATGTGGTCAAATTTAACTCTGAAAAAGAATCTACTTTCGACGTAGATTATGCAAACCACCACTAGTAGTTTCTGCGCGTTTCGGTATAGGCAAGTTTTTGAGGTTTTTGAAAACACATTAAAAGTTGAAGGCATTTTGAAAGATGCCTTATACAATATTTGATGCCATTTCTAAAAGCACCTCAGATGTTTTAAAGGATGTTTTGGTTTCTTCAGGTTTATTTGTCTCTTGTGAAGCAGTTTTTCTAAATAAGCACAATTAACTTTTCTAAAACATCTTTTAAAAAATTGAGCCATTTCTAGAGCATTTTAAGGCATTATAAAGTCCGTCCAAGATCAACCATATCGTAGTGCGATAGAAGGTACCTTTTAATTAATATGTGCTAGATTAATTAGTGTCACCTCATTTATTTGTTCATTGGTGTATAATTAATACTATACAATCTACTAACTTAATCTATACTGCACATGAATGCAGGCACGAGGAGCTTAAGCCGCCGAGATCAACAATCCCATCTGCACCTAAAAGATCAATGCATGGATGATATTATTCTTGTTCATGTCTTTATTGTGCGCCCACCCTGGCTACGTATAATTTCTCCGGTCTAATTTACATGCTTTAGTAAAATAATCTTTGTATGCGTACATGTTGTTTTGGTTTTTCTCGTCAACTTTTCCCTGGATTCCAAACGTTGTCAGAAAAATGTAGAACGTATTTTTTGTTACTGAAGTTTCACCCAATGGTTGGTGGACAAGGCTCAAGGTGGAGGCTGGAGTCGTGGAAGAGAGGAGGCAATGGAGTTTCTAGAGTCAGATGAACCAATATATATAACCAATAAGTCTTAATAGATTTCTAGAGAGTCAGATGAGCTAGTATGAATGTGTATCACGGATGAGAAATAATGGCATTTATACGAGATATATGTCAAATTTGGACAAATACGGCACTGTTGTAATCATCTAACTGTAGTGAAATGATCTTTGTGGCAGAAATACGAGTCGGGATAAATCTGAAAATCAGTCTTGATTGGCACGAGATCATCGCCACATATGCCATTGCTGATCTTCAAATGTTATTTAAGGGTTCATTTCATCTGCTTTATACAGCTGAGCGAAAGCTACTGTGCGAAGGAACAAAACAAAAATGACAACAGGCACAGCAAACGACAATGAGGTGAAAAGTAACAGTGAAGGTAACTTCGGCAGCGTCCTTGTGTCCGTTGGTTCTCCCCGAGGGAGTATGAAAACTCTCTCCATGACCCGAAGGCTTCAGCTCTCCTTTGTTGGAATTTTTCCATTATCTTCCAATGTTATTTTTCTCCTTTGTTGGATCATCGGGTGACCGACGATGAGACAGCAGCACCTCTCCTGGACGTGGCAAAGCAGCACCTCTTGCTAGTCTTTACGTGAACGAGCGAAGTAGCAGTGCTGGACGTGAAGGTCAATACGACATGACGCCTGCCTGCTTGCGTGAACGCAAAGGAGCAGCTCCGGCTGGACGTGATCTCCTGCAATCTTCACGCATTGCAACTTCTGGACGTGATGCGCGAACACAATAGACTGGTATTTTTTTCGGGAGCACCACCGCTTCCGTTTTCTTTCATTTCTTTGATTTCAGTTGATTGAGAGTGCAATTTCAAGTGACTGAAAGATAAAAAATTTCAGTCGCCTGTGCCCTAGCAAAACTGATTTTTATTTCTTCTCCCCTCAAGTTAAGGATTCAAGTCTACTCCCTGCTACTTATATGCTCTTTACAGACCAACGATGGAAATGGACTAGGACTCCCGTACGGCAAGCAAAGAAAGAAGACATGGAACTCGTACCTAACCAGATTACCTCTAACTATTACCCTTTTAATCTTGTTTCTTCACTTTAAACATGTCAATCATCTTTCACTCCCGCACCTGCGGTGCAGCTCGATTTAACATCTCCTGCTTGACCGTTTTCTGCTGCGCTTCCATGTCTGATGCTCTCACCGACTTGATCCTCTCTGTCCTCCTGGTGCAGGCTTGGACTCACTGCCCTGCTCACGGATTTCCACATCATTAGCAGGGCCTTCCTTCTGGAGCTTTTTCCAGCTCCTCGTGATTATCTCCGCCCTGGCCGAGAATCCCATGAGCTTTGACAAATCACGTTAGCGGTCAGCATATGCATGTGGTCTTGCTGAGCCGAAGTTGCCGCCTCCCACACCAACCGCATGCCCGCTGGAGGGCCCACCTTGACCTACGTCAACTGCATGGGCCCGCCGGTGCCTGCAGCGTCAACCGCATGCACGTCGCCTGCTACTTTGGTGGCCGCTGCCTTGCCGACCTCCTGCGGCGTGCGCGCGTCCCGTGCCATCTTCGTGCGTGTCTTGCCCTGCATGCCGATGGGACCCGGCTTCATGGCCAACCGAACCACCTCCCGTGCCATCACCCGCTGCTACACGAGGGTGGGCGCCTGCATGTCGCCCCTGGGATCAGCGGCGTGGACCTTCTGCATGCACGCCTTCAGGGCATCCGTAATCATAATGTTTAGAGAGGCTGCTAAACTAAGACCTGTAGGCTGTAGATAGTCTCTAAATTTAGCATAATTTTATACAATGTATAGAAATTACTATGCCTTTAAGATAGACCTCACGTTTGACTAAAATAAAACAAAAACAAGACTATAAAACAAACTATTGCATCCTGCATCTTATTGACAGGTAGGCCCCAGTATTATTATTTTTTAATTGATGGATGGCTGGAGGCTGCCTCCCTGTTTGGCAGCGATGCTAGCAAATTTTGCTTAGCGTCCCTGACTTGCAGTGTTTGGTGCGCCTCCAGCCACTCTCTTTCCTTTGGAGGCTGCATTTTCACAACAGTGTGATGCTCTCATGCCCTGCTTCTAATCCGCGCGCGTGTCCCGTGCATACACACTTGCCCCGGCTGCATGCATGTCTCCCGGGCCGCGGCGCTCGTCCAAACCGCTGCACTCCTCGCGCCGGCTGCATGTCCTCCTGCGCCATGGGGCCCGCCGTCTGGACCGCGCGAGTTGCCTACTGCCGATGCACGCACGCGGGACCCGGCCGAGCCGCTGCGCCTCGCCTGCAAGCGCGCGTCCGCCCTATGCGCAAGTTGCGTGAGCGCCGTGTGGACCTTCCGAGTCGTTACCACCTGTGCCTTGTCTACCTGAGCTGCTCTTCCAACAAATCAGTCAGTTTTTCAGAGAAATTCTATACAATCGATTTAAAGATCTTTTTACCTTTATTAAGAGATTATCATTCTTATCATAGATTCACAAGAACTTATCATGCAACACCACCTTATAGCCTTTTTTTGTCATCTGCCCGAGACAGAGTATGTTGTTGCACAGACTCAGTATAAAATAAATTTCAGTCAGCAACCTCCGATTGCCATTCTTGCATTGCAACAACATCGATCGTTTGCCTTTATCTGCATCGTAGAGCCGTCGTCAAATTTGACCTTGCCCGAAACCTTCTCGTCGATGACCTCATGGAACATAGAGCGACCTCATGTCATGTGATTGCATGCTCCATTGTCTAAGTACCACAGATCAGTGTGATCGTGGCTATCTTTCTCTGTGCGTAGTTTAGTAACTATGTTCTTCTTATTCAACATCACCTTGCCTAGCACCTCTTCGATACTTAAGGAGAGAAGTAGTGTCCGCTTGTCATCCTCCTTAGCAGGGGCGGATCTATAGTAGTTCATAGGTGTTCAGCTGAACACCCAAATGTTTTGACAAAAAATCTAGTATATAAGATATAATACACACACATATATATATAGTATAAATAACATATATATATATATATATATATATATATATAAATATATAATTGGGTCAAAAATTCTAGTTTCAGCCTCCAGTCCGCCACTTAATCGCCCGGCCCGACGCTCGCGCGGTCGCGCCTACGTGCGCCCAGCGCCCCAGCCGGCCGGCCCATTTGGCTTTAGTCCTGCGGTCCTGGCGTCTGCCCGAGCGGCGAGAGTCCACAGCCTAGCCGAGCAGGCGAGCAGCAGCGCGACCCCGCGTGGGCCGCGGCGACCGCGCCTCCGGCCTCCGGCGCCGTGCCGGCCCTCCAGCCGCTCCGCCCTCCGCTCCGCCAGATCTGGGCGCTCCGTCCTCTGCTCCAGCCCTCCGCTCCGCCGCCACCACAGACCGCGTCAGCTCCGGCTCCGGCGACCGTCGACCGGTGAGTAGTTGTACTTCTGTGCGATTGTGCATGGGAATTGAGTCAAGTATTACCCTCAAATTTCCCCAATTGAATGCTAGAGTGAAAATGGATGGAAACACTAGAGTGAAGTATTACCCTCGAGTTTTCTAATGCTAGAGTGAAAATGGATGGAAACACTAGAGGCGGTGGGCATTCTGAAGCACTAAAGAACTACAATTTGGGAAGAACATTACGTATTGGCTCATTTGGAAAAGTGAAGATTGCAGAGCATAAGCATACAAGGCACGGAGTTGCTATAAAGATCATAAACCGTCGCCAAATGAGAAATATGGAAATGGAAGAGAAAGGTATGCGTATTGTTAGGAATAGTCCCACATGGATTGTGGGAGAGAAGCAAGCACAACTTATAAGTGTGAGGGAGTCCCCACCCATTGGACTAGTCTTTTGGGGGGAGAAGGTCCAACACCACTTATAAGGTTGTTGCTCCGTTGCTCTGTGGGCTTAGTTGTGTTCAGCCCATTTAAACCTGTGGCACTCAGTTGGACCTAGTCATGCGGCCAGGGTCCAAAAAGTGTAACAATTGGTATCAGAGCTCAGGTGCCTAACATCTCCTTGGACCTCATGGTTGCAGAAGTGTCCAATCCATGTGTGAGGGGGAGATTGTTAGGAATAGTCCCACATGGATTGTGGGAGAGGAGCAAGCACAACTTATAAGTGTGAGGGAGCCCCCACCCATTGGACTAGTCTTTTGGGGGGAGAAGGCCCAATACCACTTATAATATTGTTGCTCCGTGGGCTTAGTTGTGTTCAGCCCATTTAGACCTGTGGCACTCAGTTGGACCTAGGCATGCGGCCAGGGTCTAAAAAGTGTAACAATTGGTATCATCAGAGCTTGTGTTCGTGTACACCTTCATCCATGTCGTCTTTGAGCCCGTTGAAAAACGTCACCACCGAGGGGGCGTTCAGCAGAACGGTGATGGGAGCATGCCGAAGGCGTCGGCGCGCGAGGGCAGCATCTCCCTCCCGTATCCCATGCTCACGAGGAGCAACTACACGACATGGGCCGTGAAGATGAAGGTGTTCATGCGCGCTCAGGGCGTGTGGAACGCAATCGTGGATGAAGAGGTGAATGAGCGGCAAGATCAAATGGCGCTCGCGGCAATCTTTCTCGCGGTACCGGAAGACGTGTTGCTGCTCCTAGCTGAGAAGGAGACCGCAAAGGAGGCCTGGAACACCTTGAATGTAATGCATCTTGGTGCCGATAGCGTTAAGGAGGCGCGTGTA
Source organism: Dendrocalamus latiflorus (assembly GCA_017311315.1). Taxonomy (NCBI): domain Eukaryota; kingdom Viridiplantae; phylum Streptophyta; class Magnoliopsida; order Poales; family Poaceae; genus Dendrocalamus; species Dendrocalamus latiflorus. The sequence continues at coordinate 46,686,036 of CM029642.1, read as the reverse complement.
CAAAACCTCAAAAGCGAGTTTGAAAACTTGCGCACGAGGGACACCGAACAGATCGATGACTTCGCGATGAGGTTGACGACAATCGTCAGCAAGATTCGAGGTCTAGGCGAAAAGATGAAGGAGTCCTACATCGTGCGGAAGTTTCTTCGTGTAGTGGCTAAGAAGTTCTCTTCTGTCGTCACCACAATTAAGCAATTCGGTGACATAAAAAATATGTCAATCGAAGAGCTAATCGGGCGCTTGAAGACGCAGGAAGAGGGAGAACGTCGCTATGGTAACAACGACGGAGACGAGGAGCACTTGCTCCTGACGCGCGCAGAGTGGGAGGCCCGATCGTCAAAGCGTGAAGGTGAAGGCTCCTCAGGTGGTATTTCTGGCGACGGTGGCCGTCGATACCGACGAATTGACAAGGCAAAAGTAAGGTGTTTTAATTGTAACGATTATGGGCACTTTGCTTCAGATTGCCAGAAGCCAAACAAGAGGGAGAAAGCGCAGGCATATCTCATCGAGGCTGATGCCGACGACGAGCCAACGCTACTTTGAAGCCCGAGGAAGTGATAAAAATAATGGCAACAAGATTAGGGGGTGATTGTTAGTTTAATCTTGTTTTGCATTAGTTAGGAGTGTGTCAATAATGCATGTAATAGGCTTGGTCCAAATTGTTTAGTGCAAGCTGCATGTGGTGCACGTTCTGCAGCAAGGAGGAGGTTTAGCTTTGCATGGATGCATGCATTGGTCAAGGACCTAGTTTGTTGGATCTGCACTAGTTAGTTGCATGCAGGAGTAAGGAGTAAGTTTGTTGCATGCATGCAGCTTTGAGGAGTTCAAGGTTTGATTAGTGCGTGCGTGAGTTGCGGCAGCCACGTCTCCGAGTATTGATGTCTCGCATGCACGTCTGCGTCTTGCTGTGCTTATTTAAGGTAGTGTAATCGGTATGTATTAAGTGAGAAGAACAGAAAAGCAACAAAACATTGGCTATGCTGTTGCCGCCAACGGAAATATTCTGAGTTCTTACTCCATTTCTTCTCGCGTGTGTATTGTTTTTTGCTTGTTTATTTTTTCTGGGCTAACAATTGGTATCAGAGCTCAGGTGCCTAACATCTCCTTGGACCTCATGGTTGTAGAAGTGTCCAATCCATGTGTGAGGGGGAGATTGTTAGGAATAGTCCCACATGGATTGTGGGAGAGGAGCAAGCACAACTTATAAGTGTGAGGGAGCCCCCACCCATTGGACTAGTCTTTTGGGGGAGAAGGCCCAACACCACTTATAAGGTTGTTGCTCCGTTGCTCCGTGGGCTTAGTTGTGTTCAGCCCATTTAAACCTGTGGCACTCAGTTGGACCTAGTCATGCGGCCAGGGTCCAAAAAGTGTAACAATACTTGTTACATCCTGGGCCACATGTTTAAATGGGCTGAACACAACTAAGCCCACGGAGCAACGGAGCAACAACCTTATAAGTGGTATTGGGCCTTCTCCCCCCAAAAGACTAGTCCAATGGGTGGGGGCTCCCTCACACTTATAAGTTGTGCTTGCTCCTCTTCCACAATCCATGTGGGACTATTCCTAACAATCTCCCCTTCACACATGGATTGGACACTTCTGCAACCACGAGGTCCAAGGAGTTGTTAGCCACCTGGGCTCTGATACCACTTGTTACATCCTGGGCCACAGGTCTAAATGGGCTGAACACAACTAAGCCCACGGAGCAACGGAGCAACAACCTTATAAGTGGTATTGGACCTTCTCCCCCCAAAAGACTAGTCCAATGGGTGGGAGCTCTCTCACACTTATAAGTTGTACTTGCTCCTCTCCCACAATCCATGTGGGACTATTCCTAACATAGAACACCTTATGTCATGAATATGTTTATGATCTTTTGCTACTTCAAGATTTCAAGTTGTCTGCTTCCAGTACTGGTCAGATTTGTGAGCTGTGTTCCAGACTTCCGGCTAATATATTATTCAATATAAAATTATATTGATTCTAGGGTACATTCATTTTAGCTTAAGAAGAAAGTTCACCTTGTGTTATTGCTTTTGATTTTGTAATATTAGGACCTGGACTTGCATTGCAGGCAAAACGGCTAATGTTTGATTTCAATTGATTATTTTTTTATCTTGTTTCCAGCAAAGAGAGAAATCAAGATATTGAGGTTGTTCATTCACCCCCATATCATCCGCCTTTATGAGGTCATTTACACACCTACATATATATATATGTTGTGATGGAGTATTGCAAGTATGGCGAGCTGTTTGATTACATTGTTGAGAAAGGAAGGTTACAGGAAGATGAGGCTCGTCGAATCTTCCAGCAGGTACTTGTCCTTTTGCTCACTTCTTCGCTTGTAGGAACATGCTTTTTGCACCACAATAGGTGCTTATTAACAAACTCTGATACCATTCATACATCCCCAAGGGCCAGAATACTAACATTTAGGCTTCCCAACATTGCCCCAAATGTAAAAATCACTCCGCTTATTGCTTATACGAAACCAATATAGCATTATCCCATGGGCCATGGGCTCACACACTTGGGTTATTTCACCTCTAGGTTTCCATGGTTTGAAGTTAGAACACATTTTCCCCCATAAACTGCTTTTATTACAGTTGTTTACTGTGTTTCAAGGTATGCAAAAATTGAAATGCGAGTATAATTCTTTATATTATTTGACATTGTTAATGTAGATCTTTATGTTTTGTACTGAAAAATATTTTTACAACTTCGAACACCCATTCCAAAATTCTTGCATTCGCCACTGCTCCTTAGCTTGGGTGAGGTATACCTGCTCGTTCTTCTTTTGCTTCGGCAATCCGAAGCGTAGTGCCTGTACTTATCGCGGTTGAAGTGCTTTATGTGCAGTGCCCGTATTCGTCATATTCAAAACACTTGATATGTAACTTATCACGGGATCTATCACGTCCGTCGTCTTGCCCACATCCACCGCTGCCACCTCGAAGAATTTTGTAAGTTCTTACAATGTGCCAATATACAAGTGTCATGGTACCATCCGGGGCTTAACATTTTATCACTTATCTTAGCATTCATATCCGAATCAAGTGGAATGTTGCTTGGTTTCAAATCCCTATGCACAATGCACAGCTCAGTATGCGCGTGTAGATAGAGAAGACCCTGCGCTATCCCTTCAATTATTCGGAAGCACGATAGCCAGTCAAGCGACACCCCTCTTCTCAGATCTGCAACATGGGGATCATTCCAAGGAACATACTGACCGCGCTCGTGCTTTTGCCTCGGCGCGATCTGCTGATCCCCGCTCACGTACGCGACCCGCCTGGTCTCTGTGAAGCACAGCTCCCTCCTATTTTCTCCGTGGGACACGCTGTCCCGGCCGACGTGACCGACGACGAGACAGCAGCACCTCTCCTGGATGGGGCAAAGCAGCATCTCTTGTTTAGGGGTGGAAACGGATCGGATACGGTCGAGTAGTCTCAAATACGAATACGAATCTATATTTTTAAAACGAATATGAATATGAATTCAAATATTCTCAAATACGGATACAAATATTCTCGAATACAAATACAGATATTTTCGAATACGGATTTTCTCGGATATGAATATCGGATAAAACAGATTCCTAGCGATTTTGCCGATTACGGATTATGCTAGTCTTCATGTGATCGAGCAAAGTAGCAGTGCTGGACGTGAAGGTCAATACGACATGACGCTTGCCTTGCGTGAACGCGAAGGAGCAGCTCCGCCTGGAAGGAACTTCTCTGAGGTCTGTCCTCTTTTCCTCTCAATAGTGACTGTCTCCGATGTCTTACACGTGTCACGCACAAATCTCCGTGCAAGCTCCTCCCTCCCCCTTTCACCTTCACCAAAAAAGCTTCCACGCACAGAGAATGGCGGAGAAAGGAAAAAGGAGAGGCGGGCCGAGCCATGGCGAGCTCGCGGCCAACCGGCGGCGGCTACGTCGCCGGGGACGAGGCGATCTGGAGGAAGCTCCGAGAGGCCAGCTTCGCAAGGTACGGAGCGCGCCCGCAGCGACGTGCTCGGCTGCACCGGCGGTGTCGTCGAAGGCCTCGCGGGCGACGTTGAGGCCCATGGCGTTGAGGGTGAGCTCGCACTGCGCGAGCGCCTGCGGGTGGGAGATGACACGGGTGAGGAGCTCCTTGCGGACGCCCGAGAGCGCGAGGAGGCAGTGGTGGACGGGGAGCTGGACCTCGCCGACGATGTGGAGGCGGTGGCGGAGAAGGAGGAGGTCGTAGTTGCGGTGGATGCCTCCGCCGAGGGAGTTCTCGAATGGGAGGATGGCGCGATCGGCGATCCAGAGCTCGACGGCCTGGAAGGCGACCTCGAACTGGTGGCAGAGATGGCGTCGCAGCTCGGGTAGGCCTTGGCGGCGGCGGCCTCGCTGTAGGTGCCGGGCACCCCTTGGTACGCCACCCGCAGCTGGCTCCCGTGCATCGGCGCTGGCGACAGGTCGCTGATGCTCAGCGGCCGCGGAAGGTTGGACACGGGAACCAGATCCAGCGCAGCCGCCACGGCAGGCCCTTCGGCGCGGCGCGGGCGGGCGGTTGTTGACGTCGGCGTCGGAGGAGTTGCTGCTGGTCTGCCAGTCGGAGTGGCTGAAGGGGCTCGCGCACGGTGGGCGGCGTGCGGATCTTGTTGGGCGGATCTGCGGCATGGCGAAGGCGAAGGCTGTGTTCTGGAAGGCTGGCGGCGGCGCCGCGTCCGCGGCTTCCATGGGATGGATGCCGAGCGAGTTTTGCTGGTGTTTCTCCAAGGCGGGGCCTCCTTGTCGAAGCCAGCCTCCCGGAGCTTCCTCCAGATCGCCTCGTCCCCGGCGACGCAGCCGCCAGCGGCCGGCCGCGAGCTCGCCATGGCTCGGCCCGCCTCTCCTTTTCCTTTCTCCGCCATTCTCTGCGCTTGGAAGCTTTTTGGTGAAGGTGAAAGGGGGAGGGAGAAAGCCCTGCACGGAGATTTGTACATGATACGTGTAAAACATCAGAGGCAGTTCTTGTTAAGAGAAAAAGAGGACAGTCCTCACAGAAGTTCCTTCCGCTCCGCCTGGACGTGATCTCCTGCGATCTTCACGCATTTGCAACTTCTGGATGTGATGCGCGAACACAATAGATTCGTATTTTTTTGGGAGCACCACCGCTTCCGTGTTCGTTATTTTTTATATTTTTTCTCCCCTCAAGTTAAGGCAGCTTAGCCGGTTTAGGCCCACTCTTTCGGCTTCAGTTTCTAGCTTCTGATTTATTTTTTTTGAGGTTTTTTTGCGAGCAATTTTTTCTCATATTCGTTTGCGTTGTTCGTGATGAGCTAGCATATTTTTTCTATTTTTAATTTTTTTAAAATTTAATTATGGCAAATAAGCCACATTCAGCTACAGTAAAATTTCAACCGTTACAGTACAATTTCAGCTATAAGTCACAGCTTTTCAGTCCAACCGAGCGGGCCTTAATTAGCTGAAGTATGCTGGGTGTGCAGCATAGGGGCAGGAGCTCGGTGGCTGTGCGGCATCCTCACATGTCGCTCTCACGTCGATGTCGCGTGGTGGCTGTCTGGTGAATTGGATATTTTTGTAATTTCTATGAAATGACTGCTATTCTTACAAATATACATTTAAAAACGGTCAAATCCAGCTTTTACTTCTCATACACGATTGGTATTCAGATACTAACAAGATTACTTTTAACATCCTTTGTGAGTTGTGACATGCGATGATCATAAACGAAAGGGGACAGTCGAATCTGGACACTTGATGTATTCGACTACTTAGAACTTCAGTTCAGATCCGCAAATGCGGATCATAAAATAACTGCGTCACCCGTGATCATAACCATTTTTCCCCAAATCGCAACGTCCTCTCGGTGTCGTTTGGGTGCAAAAGCTGGGATATCAAACGGTACTATGTAAGTGGTAGGAAGATACTTGCAGCCCTGCGATCAATTCCTGGACCCACCACTGGGTTCTTGTAGGAAGATATCTTTGATCATTTGTGATCATTTCTTTCCCTATATATGCATACTATTCCCATCTTTGCTGCTACAAAATTTCCAAACACTCCTCTATGATGGTGCTCAGTTTGACGATAATTTATGGCTTTTGTACTGTAACTGGTTTATTTGTTACTGTAGTTGATGGTGATTTATTTGGCGTAATTAAATTTTTTAAAAAATAAAAAACATATTAGCCTATCACGGATAATACAAAATAATATAGAAAAAAGACAAAAAAAGCCCAAAAAGATAATAAAAACCAAAAACCAGAAAAATAAAATAAAGTAATAGTAAGGGCCTGTTTGGTACAGCTCCTGCTCCTAGCTTCTCTGTTGAATCTTGTGGAGCTGTGCCAAACAACCTGCTTCTCAAAATTAACTGATTCTGCTTCTTGTGTGGAGCAGGTTCCAAAATGAACTAACCAGGAGAAGCTGGGTTGAGGTGGATTCTCGTGGGGAGCTGTCCAACCTAAATCCAACCTACCCATTGAAGTTCATAATATTTACCCGCAAATGCCACCCATATAAAAACCGAAATCTTGTCTCCCGTTTCGCCCCCCACCCCTGTCGCCCCGCCGCCTCCCTCCTTCCCCCTCTCGCGCCCGGCTCCTTCCCCTCTCCCCTTCCCCTCTCACGCGCCGCCTCCCTCCTCTCGCCCCGCCGCATCCCTCCCGCCTCCTCCCTTCCCCTCCCGCGCCCCGCCGCCTCCCTCCTCTCGCCCCGCCGCCTCCCTTCCCCTCCCGCGCCCCGCCGCCTCCCTTCCCCTCGCCCCGCCGCCGCCTCCCTCGCACCTCCTCCCTTCCCCTCCCGCGCCCCGCCGCCTCCCTTCCCCTCTCGCGCCCCACCGCCTCCCTCCTTCTCTTGCCCCGTCGCCGCCCTCCTTCCGTCCCTCCGGTCCAGATCTCCTCCGACGCCCTCCAGATCTCCTCCGACGCCCTCCTTCCGCCCCTCCGGACAGCCGCCGCCTCCTTCCGCCCCTCCAGTCCCCAGCAGCGTGAAGCACTGGTGAACATTTTCTCTCAGTTCCATTCCATATATTTGGCAAATCTGCATATGAATGTCGGGAAAAAACCTGCAGGTAGTTCATTATTCTGATATGCCGGCAAATCTGCAGCACTGCTCAGATATCTGAAACAACCCAAAACAAATATTGCTCTGAGATGCTACTCTCAAATAATTTTGATAATTTTTCATCTGCAACAACAAAATTATTGATATTTGAGAAGTCAAGATCGATCTTGATAATTGCACTGAATATCAAATTGTGCAGCATAAGCAAAATAAGCAAAATGTGTATGGTTGCTCCTATCAAATTGTCCTGCCATGGTTGTATTTTTGGGGTATGTGTGGGGGGTGGGGGATGCCTAACACTGCCGATGCCGGTCCCAAAATTCAAAGTTTTAAGTGCTTGACTGTATGTAGTTTTGATGTATTTCATGTTTGTATGACTTGGTTGTATGAGTTGAATTTCTAAAGATTGTAATATTGCGTTGTGATATTTATTCTTGTAAATTTGGAAATTGAAATTATGTATGTGAATTCATTTGTGAGGGTTGTTATTGTAATTGAGTCTTTTTTGTAAATCAGATTGTTGATTTAATATATTCTTATTTGATTGTGCAAATGGAAATTTAATTCACTAATGTTTCCTTTTTAAATGTGAATACTCTTATTGACATATTAATTGTCTTTTTAAAAGGATTACAACTAGGGGTAACATGGTCTATTTCCCCCAAATCTCTTCTTTTGTGAATCTGGAGTCAACGCACTAGCCAAACGCTTTTCAGAGGTAGCTCCAGATTCTCAGAGAAGTGGATTCTTACAGAATCTAGAGCAGAAGCTGAAAAATGAGAATCTGGAGCTCTGCCAAACAGACTCTAAATTAAAAATTAAAAGATAGAAGCTATTGCTGAAATAAATAGGGCAAGTATCTATTCCATTGTTGCTGTACTTGACGAAGCTTCTTCAACCGAGAGTTCTGTGGTGGATGGGAGGGCCAGGATAGGGTCGGAATTCCAGACACTTCATTTTCACATGTGGCAAATGGACAAAAACATGCCAAATCAACTTGCACTCCACGGCACATGAGATTTAATGTCCTGTTCATTCCGGCTTGAACTTTTAACTTCTGATTTATTTTTTATTATTTATAAATTTCGTTTTTCTAATTTTTTGACTTTTTTGAGCTTTTTTACCGGTTCTTATTTTTCCGTATTCGTTTGTGTTGTCTGTGATGAGCTAACATATTTTTTCTATTTTAAATTTTTTTAAATTTAATTACGCCAAATAAGTCATCTTCAGCTACAATGTAATTTCAGCCAACTACAGTTTAATTTCAGTCATAAACCACTATTTTTCACCTTAACCGAGCGGGTCTAAACCATGCACTCCAAATCAACATGGAAACATGCAAAACTGTTCCAATCGAGGTCCGCATCAGTCAGACAACGTTAGATGACACGTGAAAGACAGCTACATCAGCGCAAAAATTGTTGGAAAGAATAAAACCAATAAAGGGCATATTCTTTTTAGCTTCTAAAAGCTGTTTTTCGGCTTTTCTATAGTAACTAGTTTTTAAACGGGGTATCTTTTCAAGATAGAGTCTACTAGTTAATTGTAGTTCATACTGTCTGACTTCATTTATATCGGTAAAAACCACACGTGAGTTTCTATTACTTTGTAATCTCTCACACAAACAGTCTAAAAGTTACAAACCACAACCAAAAATTATAAATTTCAGCTAAAAAGAACAGACCCAAAACATGCAATCCTATAAAAAAAACGAATACTCAACTTGCATCCAGATCCACCACGTGGTTCCAAGGGGTTGGAGCTGTCCTTTCAGAAGCAACCAAAACACCTGGCGCTCATGCATAAATTGTCATAAAGATAATTATATATCGCTTCTATAATTACACCAATGCTAGCTTTCAAAGTGAAAAGAATGATTTTTTTTATTATAGTTAGGGTTTCTGTTTTGTCAGCTGAAAATGTTCCAAGCAAGGGACAGTTATGGATTCTACAACAAAGGCTAAGTATATTACGACTTCCAAAACTGTAAAGGAAGCAGTTTGGATAAGGAGGTTTATTTCTGAGCTCGGTGTAATTTCTAGTGCTTCTAGGCTGATAGATTTCTATTGTGATAATAGTAGAATAATTGCATAAGCTAAGAAGCCTACATCGCATCAAAGTTCAAATAACATACTTTGATGCTATCACCTTATTCGTGAAATTGTTGAAAGAGATAATGTAAAGATATACAAAGTGCACAAGGATTTAAATATTATTGATCCGTTGATAAAATCTCTTCCGTAACTCAAGCATGAGGTGCATACGAGATCTATGGGTTTTAGATACTTGATGATTGACTCTAGTGCAAATAGTAGATTGTTAGTGATATGTTCTAGAGACAATTATAGAGATGATTGTATTGCTTCTATTTTTATGAATTTTTGAATAATACGCTATTTTATCCCTTAGATGAACTATCATTTATATTGATCACTAAGTATGTGGCTTGTTCATAAAATTTTCTATTTGTGTTTATGATGTTATTCCGAACATTCCTGATCTTATATCATTATATGGTACACTCATGATTTATGAATCAACATGTGTGTGTGTATTCATATATGTTTGCAGATCATGGATATAAGGTATCAAATCAAAAAATATGAACACTCACGAGAGAAAATAGTGTTGGATTGTCCCACCTTAAACCATCACGGAAATTATTATATTATTAAATATTATCAGTTGGTCATATATATACACACACACATATGGTGCTCCATTTATATATATACACACACACGTGAGACCCTTACACCGGAGGTTTCCTACGTCCACATGCAAAACTGTTCCAATCGAGGTCCACATCATTCAGACAACGGTAAATGACACGTGAAAAACAGCTACAAATCTCAACTTCAGCGCAAAAAATCCTTGGAAAGAATAAAACCAATAAACGAATCCTATCAAAACAAATGCTCTACTTGGATCCAGATCCACCACGTGGTTTCAACGGGGGCTGGAGCAATCCTTTCAGATGCAACGAAAACAACAGGCGCTGATGCACCACTGGCAGCAGCATCTTTATAACCAAGCAGTTCTTCTCCAGAATCGATCACCCACAATCTCAGCAGACCAACCAGGGAAGAACGCTGCCATGGCATCCCTCACCACGACGGCGTCCATCCCAGCCATGACGGTTGTCGCCGGCAGGCAGACCGTTGCCTCCCGCCGCAGCCTCACGGTGTGCAGGGCCGCGAAAGGCGAGCGCAAACCAGAGCCAGCCAAGAGCGACGGCGCTCTAGCGGAGGGGCGTCGCGCTGTCGTGCTCGCTGCTGCGGCCACTGCCGTGTCAGCCGTCGGCAGGTCGGCGGCGGCCGGCCCCAGCACGCTCGCCGGAGGCTGGAAGAAGATAGACGTGAGCGACCCGCACGTGCAGGAGCTCGGCAGCTGGGCCGTGGCAGAGCACAACAAGCAGGCCGGCGAGCAGCTGCAGTTCCGCAAGGTGGTGAGCGGCGAGGACCAGGTCGTCGCAGGGCTCAACTATCGCCTTGTCCTCGACGCGGCGGACGGTGGCGCTGGTAGCGGCAAGTATGAGACAGTGGTGTACGAGCAGGAGTGGACGCAGACCCGCCGGCTTACTTCTTTCAAGCCTTCAACTTGAAAGCAGGAGTTTGCATCCAAGCTTCAAGTCTTATGTATTTCAAATTGTCTGGCTATTTCAAATATCTTTTATCCTCTGATTTATAACGAAGACCCAGCAGGGGATCGCCTGGTTTAATATATTTCAGAGTATATAGAAATATATTTCTGAATTATGTATGGTTAGATGTGGCAATGTATGGTTGAAAAAAGGGAGGGAGACGGCGAGATTTTGGCAATGTACCGCCCGAAATGTTTAAACAAAATTTTGAATTTAAACAAAAACTGTAGAAAACACAGCAAAATCGAACCAAGACTTAGCACATGCCAAGCCCACAACCTGCCACTGAAGAAACAGTGTTTTTTTTTGCTGGTAGAGTTTCATCAATCGTTTTCTACAAATCAATGGGGGAAAGGGATGCTTCAAATTAAGTATGAATGTAATACCCGTGGAAAAGAAAAAAGAAGGAAAGCGAAGAAAGTGCCGTCAGAACCCTAGAGGTTAATTTCAGGCAGGGTAGTCTGTTCACAGAGATACCTGACCGTCCAGGGGCCAATCGGCACCTCTCACAACCATAGGATCATCACTCGGCATAAACAAACCTGAAATATTCAAAGGACCATGGAAACCAACCCACTGTCCCCAAATATCCAAATATAGCCCACAGCTACAGTAAAGGGACAACAAAGCATCTGAGAAGGCACAACACGACACCTTTCAAAAAAAAAAATAGCAACAGGGGAGCCAGCAAGGCCACCATCACAGAGACAACACATGCCTCCGAGAAGGCACGGCTACAAGCTAGATAGCACAACCAACTGAAGAAGGGTTAAAGGAGAAGGAGGTATGAGCACAACAATAGCCAACACAACACTCGGTTCCTCCTTCCCCATCCGTTCCAAGCCCAACAGAGAAACCATAGCCACATAGCAAAAGCTAGACCATAAGACGGAAGCAAGGCAAGCCGACTAGGAGCAAGGTGACAGCCACAATCAACTCCCAATTCCTTTCCAAAGCAACTCGACCATCAACCAGCAAAGGTAGCCCACCAATTGCTCATAGCAATAGCATCAGTTTCTTAATAGTAAACCTTGCATAGCTAGGGACAACAAACCACCAGTGGTTTGTCACCGAGCACCACTAAGGCACCATGGGACCAGCACAAAGAGCACCAACCGGAGGGGAGGAAGAGAGTAGAGGGAGTAAATAGTACCGAGGAGGTTTACCGTAGACGAAGACCGGTGGCGGCGCACTACCATCGGTGTAGCCACGCACCAAACCGCCACCGCACACTCCCTTGGCATGCGGGCAGCTTCTAGCTCAACTGTGACTAGCCAAGGCAGCCCACCTCCATGCCTATCACATCATGAGTAAATTAAATCGAACCAAATCAAAATAGCAAACAAATCAACCTTGAAACTAAGACACATCCGAGGGGGGAGGCGCCAGATCCGGGCCGTAGGCCACAGATTTGGTAGTAGCAAATCTGGTGAGAGACGAGCGGTGAGGTGAGGACAGCCATGGCTGGCGGCGCGAAGACGGCGCAGGGAGACGAGGCGGCGGCTAGAGGCGTAGGCGACCGGGCTAGCCAGAGCTGGCGAGAGGCTGGAGACATTGGTGTAGAGGGGGACCGGCGGCGCTAGCCGAGAGAACAACCATGGGGAGAAGCCAGCGATGGCAGAATCGTTGGGCGACTTGTGGATGGCAGAACAACGCCGAGGAGGGGCCACGCAGGCATGGCACCAAGCACCGGTGGCATAAAGAGAGAGGCGAGCCGGAGAGCTAGGGCGGCGTGGGAGAGGAGTCGGATCCAGATCGAGCGAAGGGAGAAGAGGAGACAGGAGAGAGTGAGAGAAGTAAGGAATGAGGAGTCGGTCGGCGGAGAGAAACGAAAAAGAAAAGGAAAAGGAAAAGAAAAGAAGGGGAGGAAGGAAAAAGGGAAAAGAAAGAAAAGAAAAAATAAAAGAAAAGAAAAGAAAGAAAGAAGAGGTGGAAAAAAGAGAGAAAAGAAAAGAGGAGAAAAATGGTAGACGTGTAAATGAGATTTATCTGCGATTATATACGATCATTACATTATGATCGTTTGGGTACTGGGGCATCGGAAAGGTGTCCGGTGAGAGAGGTTGTCGATATCGGGTTTACGCGTAAAAACGCTGTCGATTGTCTATATACAAAGAATCGATGTTGTTGTATGCTTGTGTGAATTACAATATTGAAGTGAGTGTTCGGGTGATGCTTCTAGGTAGAGGTTTTGATTTGACCCTCCTCCATGCATCGTCCACAGGGATAACCAGGCAAGTGCATAGTAGAATAGTGAATTGGGATGAATGCCTGGTGTTTGTTTTATGCTAGGATTTATGCCGTGTTATAAAATGATATCCCGGCTTATCTGTTAATGGTATTGCAATGAGTGATGCTTATGATTGAGTATCAACATTTGAAGAATGTTGCATTTGTATTGCACCATGAGCATCACGAAAGCCCTACGACGGTAGGCGTCCCACGCGGTGGGAATGATAGGACATATTTCGGTAGGCACCTCCAGGGATGGAGATAGAGGGGCTTCACCGACGGGTTAAGTAACACCACTATATCGGTATAAGCAGCATACAATGGCATATTATGCATTGCATTCATGGACCTACGATGGTAGGCCTCCCACGACGGTGGGAAAATCGAGACCTATTTTGGTAGGCACCTCCAGGAATGGAGGCAGAGGGGTTTCATCGACGGGTGAAGCAACTCCACTATACTGGTATAAGTTGCATACAGAGCTACATTGCATCGCATTACATTTGCAGGAAACGAACAGGAAACAGGGGAAACCCAGAGATTCTGGGTTACAGTTCATAAAGGTGATTTGATGGTTACTGTACCAACGACATAGAATTGATATACAGTTTGCAGTTACAAATGCATTACAGATGCATTGCATTGCATGAAAGTGACCGAGAAAGTGATACAGTTTACAGTGCAGAATTTATTTACAGAGTACAGTTACAAAGTTGATTTACAATTTACAGATATAGAGTTGATTTACAGCTTACGGTTCATGAAATCGATTGAGTGCTAGAGTGATGTCATTGTTTTATCGTGTGCTTGCTGAGTCTTCGGACTCACCCTTACTTTATCGTTGTTTTTTTAGGAATCTGTTGAAGGCGACATGCATGGGCAGGAGTAGCACAATTGTTTCACTTGCAACAGTAATTCACATACCATCTACATTTGACATATTTAGCCTTGGATGGTCTGAGTACCTTTTTGGTAATTAGCAAATTTACACCTCTGCTGTGCGTAGTGTCAAGTGTACCGGTTCTTGTCGTTTGGTTGATATTTAAATAAAAGAATTGCTTCGCAAGACCAGCGGCCAAAATTGGAGTTGGTAACATTATAGAGTAGGTGGTAGCACTTTGGGCTCAGGGAGGGGCCAGGGTGTTACAATGAATAATCTCTTGGCAATGTCTGGAAGGGCCAGAACCAGGGAACACGTAGATCCTTGTGAGGAGAAAAATCTTGAAATATTTTCAGACCATTTAAATTTGGGATTAATTCATATTAATAATAACAATATAAACATTTATATTAGAACAGTCCACGCACTGTATCAACTGTCCAAGATCAGCAGGAGGCATTCCTCTGGTATTCCAGAAGTTACAAGCATTTGCATTCTTAATCCAGTTGTAACTATATTCGCACGTCCCAAACAGGCCTACTTTAGTTAGCGACGGTATCCCATTGTCCAGGTATGAAACAATATTCGTACTTCCCGAAAAAATCACACAGAATTCAAGTTGAGATGAAGAGAAAATTATAGAAGAGAGAGAGGGAAACTAACCTTGTGTCTTGTATGAGACATTGATTGGACTGACAAACCAATAAGGAACAGTATAAGAGGAGAGGACAAGAGTAAATGATCTGTAAGAGAAATAAATAGAAAATAGTGGTATTGATAATTATAATACATTAAAGAGGTTGTATAAAGTATTGTATGTATATAATGCAGCAATCTTTAGATATGGGTTTGTAGTGTGTTGAAAAGCCCCTAAAAATTCAAAACCAAAAATTTCGTGATTTTTGCTGCATTTTTGAGTGAAATTCGAAAACTTTCCCTTTCGGGAAAGTTCTCCCCGAACCCGCTTTCTTTTTCTGGCCGGGCGCCTCCCCTTCTCCTTTGGCGCCCCGCTCTCTTCCCGCCTCCTCCCCTCTCTGGCGCCCGCTCCTTTCCCCTCTCCCGCTGGCGCCCCGCCCCTCCCCGCTTTCCCCTCGCGCGCGCTACGCCCACGCCCGAGCTGCGCCGCTCCCGCACCGCCTCTCCCCGACCGCGCCCGTGGTTTTGGACCGCCGCGCCACCCCGCCGTTTCCCCCGGTCCGAAGCCAGCAGAGCTCTCGCGCCACGCGTCGCCGCTCTTCTGCCCCGACCCCACCTGCCAGCGGCCGTCTCCTCCCTCCCCGCGCGCGGACGCACTCCTCCGCCCATGCCCGGACTCACTTGCTCCCCAGCTCCCGCCGCCTCGCCATTACTTCTGTGCAGAGCCAACCCCGCTTTCCTTTCGCGCCACGGCATCGCCCCTCCTCGCCCTACCTGCTCCTGTTGACACGGCACTCCCGCCCATTCCTTCTCCCCGATGGCTCCGCCTCCCTCCGCCGGGTATAAAAACCCTCACTTCATCTCCCGCATACTCCTTTGCTTCCCAAGTCACTCCAGCACCCTCACCACCTTCCTGCCACTCCAGAGCACCTCCACGCGCCACCGATTGGAACCCCTCCGCTCCGAACGCCGCCATTCCCCTCCCCAGCGCCGGCGACCCTGTAAATCGAACCCCCCTCTTTCCCCCTCCACTTCTCAATTGCTTTCGCCCAGAGCACCTTCAACCTCCCCTAAACTCATTGCTGTTCTCCCCTGGCCAAGTGAACCACCGAGGGATCCCAGCGTCGAAGCTCCTCTCCGGCCGTCGCACATCACCGTGGCCAGCTCCCCCAAGGACTTCCCCGCCGAACCACCCACCGCCATCATGAGCCCTAAGCTCCCCTGTCCGCGAAATTACACCCCAATTGGACGGATTGCCACCGGAGAGCCCTAGCGCCGCCGTGGAGCCCATTCCTCCCCTTCTGGCTCCCACCTTCACCATTGATCCCCTCTCTCCCAAAACGCCCAAAATGGGTTCCCCTCTCGAAGACCCGCCCGCTGGTGCCCTCGGTTGCCGCCGACGAGCCCCCTGGCGCCCAGGCCGCCGTCGCCACCGTAGCCCTGCCCTGGGAGCACTGTAGCGGCTGGAGGAGGAAGAAGACCCCCTCCCCGCGACGTGGCTCCTCCTCCGCCGTCCATCCCTCCTGGTGCCGTCTAACTCGGAGCGTCGGATGGCAGCCCCTTCTCGACTGTCCGATCTTCATAAACTACCCGCCCAGCGCCCGTCCGATTCCACCGTACCGCTTCGCCCGCTCTCGTCGTTTCCCTGCCGTCCGATCTCCGCCCCACCTCATCCGGCCCTCGGTCCGCCATGCATCCCCGCCGTCCGCGTGGGCCGCTGTCCGCCATCCCGATCGAGCGGGCACCCCGCGCAGTTGGGCCGCGGTCTCTCGGCCTGCTCTGCTCCCGCGCGCGCACGCATCTGGGCCGCGCCGGCCGCACGGGCCGTTCCTCGGCCGAGCCGCACTGTAGCACCCGGGTCGGCCCGTCTCTGTTTAACCGAATTTCCAGTGATTTATCAATTTCCAAAATCCCAGAAAACCCAAATAATTACTAGAAAATCACAGAAAATCCCAAAAATTCTCAAATTTCACCACTTTGCTTCAAATAATGTCGTGAACCCATTTTTGACCTCCATTTCCCCAAATTCATCCCATAGAAATTCCTAAAATTCCCCATTTGAGGATTTATGCATTTTACTCTTTTTTGAATAGTTTATTTTCCCTTGCTTGATTAGGCTCAAGCTGGATTTAATTATTTTATGTGTTTGCGTTAGTTTCGGAGATCCCAGAAGTTCAAGTGCAGTCTCAAGATCCAGGTGCTTCTACGTTCGAGCTAGCTGAGATCATCCGGATTGACGGCAAGTCGCAAATCCTTTGATCATATTGTATCCCATGATGTTTAATTATGTTATTATGTTATTTGCATTAAGCTAGTTCTGAAATGTTAGTTCAAAATTAAAATAAAATGTTTAGAATGACATGATATGTAGTTAAACCTACCACCGACAAATGCCATGTTAAATTTGTAGCCATGCCTTTGTAACTCTAGAAATAATTGTATGTTAATCTAGATAATTGTAGGTTATTATTGTCATGCAAGTCTTTACACTAATAAGGTTGTGGCTGCGGGCCAATAGAATTTGGAAAACCCGACTCTAGGGCAGGGTGGTATGGGACACCGTGCCCTAGGGCGGAGTATGTCGACGTGCAGATTAGGGTAAGGGTTCTTACCCTAGGTTGTAAGGTCGCAGACCTGACCGGGGTTGCTGACTCCGGGGGGAAAAATGTAAGGACCAGACCCTTACGCTGAGCAAATGACATAGTGATCGCTCAACCACAGGAGTTGACTTATCAACACTGGTTTAGTAGCTGCTCAACTCGATTGAAACTCTACAGGTGTTGAGAAGTAGGTGCGGAGGAGGAGGAGGTTGAGAAGTGAGGTTAGGCAGGCCGTGCTGCGGGTGCCTAACAACGGTAGAGTTCACTCGGAGCGGACGTTTGTTTTCTTGTTTTCTTGTGCCAGACCCGAGTGGATTCTACCGGGTAGAGCCTATATAAAGAGTTGAGCAGTGAAACGACCTGGCTTTCTTAACCCGGACGCGAAAGTTAAGAAATCGTGTGGGTAAAGCTGAGCAAAATCCGGAGAGTCAAATAAATGGTATTCGAATACGCCGTGCTCCCGGTTATTGGAGCTGTGTCACTTGGGTGATTCCAGCAGCGAAGCTTAAGTAATTTTGTACATGCTTTAACTTGATTAGTTGGTTAATTAAACTTTCGTGAAAACCCCTGAGATCTTAAGGAGTAGTTTTGGGTCCGTTTTATCAAAATGTTTGCAAATAAAACTGCATCCACTCAAAGTTAATAAACCAAGTATACTCCCTTCCTTTGTTAATCCGTGCATGTAGTAAGTTAGAGTCCCTTTGGGGCTTGCTGAGCCGGTTGTTTGGCTCACGGCTTGCTTAATCCCCTCTTTAGAGGATCAAGACGAAGGTGAAGGTTTCCCCGTCAAGGACGCCCCTGAGGATCGCTTCTTCGACGAGGACCCGTGGCTTTAGGTCTTGGCCATGCTCAAGCGGATCTTGGAGTTTTTGTAATGTAAATATACTTTGGGCTTGCACGCCCCGCTGTTGAAAAATGGATGTTAATCCATATGTAAAATATATGCTGGAATTTTTTTTGTTGTAAGCATGTAATGGTATACTCTTGCACGACACTCCATAACTGTTCATGCGTGAATAGTTGCGGAATGCCGTGTCCGTACGCGCCCCGGGAAACGGGGGCGTTACAAGAAGTGGTATCAGAGCAGGCTCTTGACCGTAGGTTGAGACCTAAGGCAAACTAGGAAGCGATTTTATCGCAAAACTTAATTTGAGCCATAAAAAGGGTTTACGAAAAATATAAGTATTACTGCTGTCTTTTCCCCTCTTGCTGCTACCTTATCTATCTTTGTTTACTTTTGCTTAAGTTTTACTTTGGCAAAATGTTTACCGCTTTACTTGTCTAGCTTCAAAATTTCGTTTCTCGGCAGCCGGAGGAGTAGCTGTTGTTCGCTAGACTAGACTGACCCTGAATAGTTGTGGTACTTTTGTAATGTAAAGCAGGTGTATTCATGAACCCTAAGTGGTTTGTGTACCACTTGCATATTGTAAATCTATGTTCATTATCTTGTATGTTGTTTGTTTAATTATCAGTAATCCCCCTGCGTTCAAAGCTTTCTCCTATCCATTTCGCCCTCGTTCTTACCTCTTTCGCTCTATACTTACCTTGAAATTCAAAGTCTTACTTATCCCCTCTTATTCTCCAAAGCCGCTGCAAAGCTGATCTCAAAATTCCCAATTGGCAGATGAATCCAGCACAGCAGAGTGGTCAGACCAATAGGCAGGGTGCACCTGCCACAGATCAAGTCCAGATGTCAGAACAGCAAGGAGAATCACTGCCATAGTTCATTGTCAAGGTATCGCCCGAAGAATTAATGTCAGCATCAAGTGTAACCGCATTGAAGTTTACAGCCTTCCTACAAACTCAACCACCTAAATTCCCCTCAGCAACAGAACCACTGAATGCAGATAACTGGTTACAAGATGTTGAGAGAAGAGTGAATACTATACGATGTACAAATAAGGAGAAAGTTCTTTTGCCACCTATCAGCTGTTAGAGTCTGTAATTACTTGGTGGAATGCTATCCAGTGGATACACCCAAATAAGGAAGACATTACCTGGGAAGACTTTGTGAAAAGATTCCGTAAAGCCTGCATTTCTCCTAGAGTTATCACTGAAAAATATCAGGATTTTCTTGATCTTCAACAAGGAGAGAACTCCATCACAACATATCTACAACAATTTCATCAGTTATCCCAATTTGCCCAAGAAGAAACTAACACCGAAGCTAAAAGAATGGAGTATTTTATGAAGGGTCTACAACCCAATGTGAGACAACGCCTTCAGGCCATGAAGTTTTCAAGCCTATTGAGCCTGGTCGATCGAGCTCTTCAGGTAGAAGAAGAGATATCAGGTTACATGAAAGTGATGAAACGAAAGAAGCCTTCACCATTGACACCAACTGCTTGTTTTCACTGCGAACAGGATGGGCATTATCGTGACCAATGCCCACTAAGGTCCTTACCCAAAGAAGAAGCTAGAAAGCAAGCAAAGAGGCAGACATCAACATCACGCCTGGCACCGATGGAAGAAGAAGAATCCTACCATAAGGAGACCAGAATGGAGGAAGAAACAGATCTACTCGGAGGAATGTCATGAAGAAGAAAAGCACGGCAGACAGTCAGGAAAAAGTGATCTGTGAAGAACAAGGAATGGAGTAATGTCCTTTTTGGTTATCCTTTTGTAAGCTAGTTGGAAGAACTGATAGCTTGTATGTAAATTACTTTAACTAAGGCTTGTGGCAAGACTATGAAAGTGTATGAAAACATGTCTGTGTAAAACATGAGGAATGAAAAGTTCATGTTGCAATAAAATTTACCCTAATGGACCCAGATGTAAATATATAACCTTGGTGCAACATAATTCATCTAAGTAGAAACCTGCACCACACACGCAAGGATGATATACAGGTACAAGTGAAAAGGAGTCAAAGTTGGTCCAGAAAAGATATCAACAGTTATGGAATGGAAACAGCCCAAGACCTTGACTGAAGTGAGAAGCTTCCTTGGATTGGCGGGCTATTATCGCCGGTTCATAGAAGGATTCTCACAGATTTCTCGTCCGCTCACTCAACTGCTGAAAAAAGACAGACCATTTACCTGGACAGATGCTTGTGAGGAAAGTTTTAGTTGTTGAAGACCAAGTTGACAACAACACCAGTTTTGATTTTGCCCAACCCAGAAAAGGAATTCCAAATCTATTGTTATGCTTCAAAGCAAGGTTTGGGATGTGTGCTTATGCAAGATGAAAAAGTTCTTGCCTATGCTCCAAGACAACTGAAGCCGCATGAAGAGAATTACCCCACACACGATTTAGAGCTAGCAGCCGTGGTGCATGCACTCAAAATTTGGTGGCACTACCTGCTAGGGAATCGTTGTGAGGTATTCTCAGATCATAAAAGCTTGAAGTACCTGTTCACACAGCCAGAGTTGAATATGAGACAACGAAGATGGCTGGAACTGATCAAAGATTATGATGTTGATCTTCAATATCATCTGGGCAAGGCCAACGTAGTTGCCGATGCCCTTAGCAGAAAGGCTCGTCCAAGAAAAGTCAGCACCACAGAGTACCCACCAGGGTTGCAAAGAGATACCCTACGACTGAATTTAGTGATCACTGAACAAGGCAGTATGGCAGCGTTAGAACTCCAACCATTGTTGACAGATCAGATTAAAGCAGCACAAGATGAAAATGAAGAGATTCAAAAACTGAAAAAGAGGATTCAAGAAGAAAAGTCATCAGAGTATGCGATAGATGAGCATGGAATCCTTACCTTCCGTGGTCGCTATTGCATACCCGATAAGTAGGAATTGAGAGAGCTGATCCTATCCGAAGCTCATTCGTCTCAATTCTCAATTCACCCAGGAGGTACCAAGATGTAACAAGGCTTGAAGAAGAAGTATTGGTGGAACCTGATGAAGAAAGAAGTGGCAGAGTATGTAGCGAAATGTGATGTTTGTCAGTAGATCAAAATAGGCCCCCAAAAACCATCGGGATTGTTGCAGCCTATGTCAATTCCCGAATAGAAATGGGATAGCATCGGTATGGACTTCATCACTGGACTTCCCCGAACTCGTGAAGGATATGACGCTATCTGGGTCATTGTCGATAGACTGACCATGGTGGCTCATTTCCTTCCGATCAAGTAGACCTACGGGAAAGACAAGCTTGCCGAGCTGTATTTGACAAGGATAGTGACATTGCATGGAGTCCCAAAGAAAATTGTGTCAGATAGAGGAGCACAGTTCACGTCCAAGTTCTGGAAGAAATTATATGAAGCCATGGGCACTGATTTGAACTTCAGTTCAGCATATCACCCTCAAACAGATGGACAGACAGAGAGAACAAACCAGGTCTTGGAAGACATGCTAAGAGCTTGTGCTATTGTGTATGGAGCAGCGTGGAATACTTGCCTCCCATTTGCTCAGTTCTCATATAACAATAGCTATCAAGCCAGTATCCAAATGGCACCGTTTGAAGCACTTTATGGCAGAAAATGCAGGACCCCACTGAATTGGACAGAAACGGGAGAGCGACAACTTATTGGTCCTCAAATTGTTCAAGATGCAGAAGCACATGTCAGAATTGTCAGAGACAGACTCAAGATGGCACATGACCGACAGAAGAGCTATGCAGATAACCGCAGGAAGGATTTGAGCTTTGAAGTTGGAGACTTTGTCTACATCAAGGTCACCCCATTCAAGATAGTCAAGAGGTTTCAAGTGAAAGGAAGATTGGCACCAAGGTATGTGGGACCGTTTCAAGTTATCGGAAGAATTGGAGAAGTAGCTTATCAAGTACAGCTCCCGCCCAACTTATCGAGAATACACAATGTGTTCCATGTGTCTCAGCTCGAAAGTGTCTACAATAGCCAACAAATGAAGTACCATTGTCAGATATTGAATTGCAGGATGACTGCACGTATGCTGAAGAACCACTACAGATACTCGAGACTTCAGAAAGGCAGCTCAGAAACAAGAATGTCAGATTTTGCAGAGTGCAGTGGAAGAATCATACAGCGGATGAGTCCACTTGGGAACGAGAATCAGACTTGTAGCGGGATTTTCCGAACTTACTCCCTGGACCAAGTTAATCTCAGGGTCGAGATTCTTTTAAGGGGGTAGGTTGAAAAGCCCCTAAAAATTCAAAACCAAAAATTTCATGATTTTTGCTGCATTTTGAGTGAAATTCGAAAACTTTCCCTTTCGAGAAAGTTCTCCCCGAACCCGCTTTCTTTTTCTGGCCGGGCGCCTCCCCTTCTCCTTTGGCGCCCCGCTCTCTTCCCGACTCCTCCCCTCTCTGGCGCACGCTCCATTCCCCTCTCCCGCTGGTGCCCCGCCCCTCCCCGCTTTCCCCTCGCGCGCGCTACGCCCGCGCCCGAGCTGCGCCGCTCCCGCAACGCCTCTCCCCGACCGCGCCCGTGGTTTTGGACCGCCGTGCCACCCCGCCGTTTCCCCCGGTCCGAAGCCAGCAGAGCTCTCGCGCCACGCGTCGCCGCTCTTCTGCCCCGACCCCACCTGCCAGCGGCCGTCTCCTCCCTCCCCGCGCGCGGACGCACTCCTCCGCCCATGCCCGGACTCACTTGCTCCCCAGCTCCCGTCGCCTCGCCATTACTTCTGTGCAGAGCCAACCCCGCTTTCCTTTCGCGCCACGGCATCGCCCCTCCTCGCCCTACCTGCTCCTGTTGACCCGGCACTCCCGCCCATTCCTTCTCCCCGAAGGCTCCGCCTCCCTCCGCCGGGTATAAAAACCCTCACTTCATCTCCTGCATACTCCTTTGCTTCCCAAGTCACTCCAGCACCCTCACCACCTTCCTGCCACTCCAGAGCACCTCCACGCGCCACCGATTGGAACCCCTCCGCTCCGAACGCCGCCATTCCCCTCCCCAGCGCCGGCGACCCTGTAAATCGAACCCCCCTCTTTCCCCCTCCACTTCTCAATTGCTTTCGCCCAGAGCACCTTCAACCTCCCCTAAACTCATTGCTGTTCTCCCCTGGCCAAGTGAACCACCGAGGGATCCCAGCGTCGAAGCTCCTCTCCGGCCGTCGCACATCACCGTGGCCAGCTCCCCCAAGGACTTCCCCGCCGAACCACCCACCGCCATCATGAGCCCTAAGCTCCCCTGTCCGCGAAATTACACCCCAATTGGACGGATTGCCACCGGAGAGCCCTAGCGCCGCCGTGGAGCCCATTCCTCCCCTTCTGGCTCCCACCTTCACCATTGATCCCCTCTCTCCCAAAACCCCCAAAATGGGTTCCCCTCTCGAAGACCCACCCGCTGGTGCCCTCGGTTGCCGCCGACGAGCCCCCTGGCGCCCAGGCCGCCGTCGCCACCGTAGCCCTGCCCTGGGAGCACTGTAGCGGCTGGAGGAGGAAGAAGACCCCCTCCCCCGAGACGTGGCTCCTCCTCCGCTGTCCATCCCTCCCGGTGCTGTCTAACTCGGAGCGTCGGATGGCCGCCCCTTCTCGACCGTCCGATCTTCATAAACTACCCGCCCCGCGCCCGTCCGATTCCACCGTACCGCTTCGCCCGCTCTCGCCGTTTCCCTGCCGTCCAATCTCCGCCCCACATCATCCGGCCCTCGGTCCGCCCCGCATCCCACCGTTCGCGTGGGCCGCGTGTCCGCCATCCCGATCGAGCGGGCACGCCGTGCAGTTGGGCTGCGGCCTCTCGGCCTGCTCCGCTCCCGTGCGCGCGCATCTGGGCCGTGCTGGTCGCCTGGCCGCGCGGGCCGTTCCTCGGCCGAGCCGCACTGTAGCACCCGGGCCGGCCCGTCACTGTTTAACTGAATTTCCAGTGTTTTATCAATTTCCAAAATCCCAGAAAATCCAAATAATTCCTAGAAAATCACAGAAAATCCCAAAAATTCCCAAATTTCACCACTTTGCTCCAAATAATGTCCTGAACCCATTTTTGACATCCATCTCCCCAAATTCATCCCAGAGAAATTCCTAAAATTCCCCATTTGAGGATTTATGCATTTTACTCCTTTTTGAATAGTTTGTTTTCCCTCGCTTGATTAGGCTCAAAGCTGGAGTTAATTATTTTATGTGTTTGCATTAGTTTTGGAGATACCGGAAGTTCAAGTGCAGTCTCAGGATCCAGGTGCTTCTACATTCGAGCTAGCCGAGATCATCCGGATTGACGGCAAGTCCTAAATCCTTTGATCATATTGTATCCCATGATGTTTAATTATGTTATTATGTTATTTGCATTAAGCTAGTTCTGAAATGTTAGTTCAAAATTAAAATAAAATGTTTAGAATGACATGATATGTAGTTAAACCTACCTCCGACAAATGTCATGTTAAATTTGTAGCCATGCCTTTGTAACCCTAGAAATAATTATCTGTTAATCTAGATAATTGTAGGTTATTATTATCATGCAAGTCTTTACACTAATAAGGTTGTGGCTGCGGGCCATTAGAATTTGGAAAACCCGACTCTAGGGCAGGGTGGTATGGGACACCGTGCCCTAGGGCGGAGTATGTTGACGTGCAGATTAGGGTAAGGGTTCTTACCCTAGGTTGTAAGGTCGCGGACCTGACCGGGGTTGCTGACTTCGGGGAGAAAAATGTAAGGACCAGACCCTTACGCCGAGCAAATGACATAGTGATCGCTCAACCACAGGAGTTGACTTGTCAACACTGGTTTAGTAGCTGCTCAACTCGATTGAAACTCTACAGGTGTTGAGAAGTAGGTGCGGAGGAGGAGGAGGTTGAGAAGTGAGGTTAGGCAGGCCGTGCTGCGGATGCCTAACAACGGTAGAGTTCACTCGAAGCGGACGTTTGTTTTCTTGTTTTCTTGTGCCAGACCCGAGTGAATTCTACCGGGTAGAGCCTATATAAAGAGTTGAGCAGTGAAACGACCTGGCTTTCTTAACCCGGACGCGGAAGTTAAGAAATCGTGTGGGTAAAGCTGAGCAAACTCTGGAGAGTCAAATAAATGGTATTCGAATACGCCATGCTCCCGGTTATTGGAGCTGTGTCACTTGGTTGATTCCAGCAGCGAAGCTTAAGTAATTTTATACATGCTTTAACTTGATTAGTTGGTTAATTAAACTTTTGTGAAAACCCCTGAGATCTTAAGGAGTAGTTTTGGGTCCGTTTTTGGGTCCGTTTTATCAAAATGTTTGCAAATAAAACTGCATCCACTCAAAGTTGATAAACCAAGTATACTCCCTTTCTTTGTTAATCCGTGCATGTAGTAAGTTAGAGTCCCTTTGGGGCTTGCTGAGCCAGTTGTTTGGCTCACGGCTTGCTTAATCCCCTCTTTAGAGGATCAAGACAAAGGTGAAGGTTTCCCCGTCAAGGACGCCCCTGAGGATCGCTTCTTCGACGAGGACCTGTGGCTTTAGGTCTTGGCCGCGCTCAAGCGGATCTTGGAGTTTTTGTAATGTAAATATACTTTGGGCTTGCACGCCGCACTGTTGAAAAATGGATGTTAATCCATATGTAAAATATATGCTGGAATTTTTTTTGTTGTGAGCATGCAATGGTATACTCTTGCGCGACACTCCATAACTGTTCATGCGTGAATAGTTGCGGAATGCCGTGTCCGTACGCGCCCCGGGAAACGGGGGCATTACATGTATTGAGTGCTCTTGGAACGGTAGCACTGTATGAACTAGTGCAGGATTAATTTTACATCTCAGTACGAGGCATTCCTTGTTTTCCAAAGGCTACATGCACTTGCATTGATATTTCATTTGAAACTACATTAACTAGTTATTGATCCGTGCACCCATACGGGTTATATTTGTTATTGATATGCCCTAGAGCCAATCATAGAGATGATTGTATTACTTCTATGTTTATGATATTTTAAATAATATATTATTTTATCCCTTAAATAAATATTTTTTATATTCATCAACAAGTATATGACTTGTTCATAGAACTCTTTTATTCATATTTTGATGTTATTCTAAATTATTCCTAATCTTATGTCATTATGTGGGACAATTATGATTTACGGATCAGCACATGTATTGATTGATGATCGTGTTTCACATATCATAGATATAGGGATATTAAATCAATAATGTGGACACATGTTAGAGAACACGGTGTTAGATTGACCTACTGTGAGATACTGTGGGAATTGTTATATTCTTAAGTGTCATCAGTTGATCTCATACATAGTATATGTGGGATCCTTATACCTGAGATCGTCAAAATTTCCTATATGTATAATAGTTTACTTGGGGTTGCCAAATACTACTCTTTAACTGGGTTGTCATAAAAGTAGCTTTCAGGTTTACTATGAAATATATAAAGGCATATGAGCGATTTAGATGAAATTTATCCCTCCTATATGACGGGAGAGATATCTCTGACCCTCTTGATGTGGTTCGATTAAGGAAGTGCATAGCCATACCAAATGTGGTTGAGTTCAAGTGAAGGATCGAGCTATCATAGGATAGCACACTTCTTGCCTTAAGTTCGATCTAATACTATGAGGCAAAATGATTGGTACATAAGCACTATATAAATTCATACGATATGATCTTTATGTATATTTAGGAGTCATTTATGTCATATTAGGGACCGCTATCGATTTATGGACTATAAAGACTTTGTGGTTCATAGCCAAATATACATGAACATATAAGGTCACACACTTAACGGGTCGAAACAATAAGGTCTTGATGATAGACTCCAAGTGGGATATGATCTTTGCTCATATTGAATCCGGTTGGAGGTTCTCCGAGTGGGATATGATCTTTACTCGTATTGGATAAATATCCAACCTGAGGATTTTCGAGTTGGATACGATATATGATTGTATTGGATAAGAATCCAATTGGAGACTATATAAAGGGAGGTGGGGGGGGCTAAGGAGGCATCCCGATACAGATCTATCAAAACCCTAACCACCATCTCTCATAACCCCTGTAGTACCGTTGTAGCTAGCATACTAACGTACAGTGTTCCATCATTGGACGTGTCAATCTTGGTAGAGGCGTTGCTGCGACTGCAGTGCTGATTGGGACAATCACGAGGAGGAGACGGTTGTCCAAAGGACGATTGACTACTTCCACTACACCGACGCGTGCTTCGTTGAATCAGCAGTTTCAACTCTACTTTCGCTGCACTGCGCGGTTAGTGGTAACGATCTATGATCTCTTACTCGTATGGCTTACTAATATTCGCTAGTGTAGCCTACTCGTATCCCAACAATATTATATACCTTTTATGATTGATGGCTATTGTTAGTACTTTTTAATAGCAACTACTGCAAAAACATTAGATTTCAAAATTAGTTGTAGATTTTGGATGGTTTAAAATTTGGAAATTCAAAAAAATTTCTAATTTAGTTCTAAATTGCTAATACCTGGGTAGTAGACAATTTAATTTTTTTTAAATTGTTATATTTTTAATGCCATAATTATTTTGGAAATTTTCATACTCCCACCTATCATGTTTGAAGCTTTGTTGCAAAAAAATAAGGCTTGTATGTAAATTTAATGATGCTTTTCCTACCATGACCCTATTTAGTTTCTCTCTATCATATGCATTTATTCACATCCACAACACAAAATTTCCTCTCATAGCTTATGATCTTTCGCTCATAGCTTTCAGATTTGTTCCACTCCTTCAAAGTTTCTACATAGTCAAAATACGCCCAACAAAATTAATCAATAATGCAGGGGGCATATGTGGATACATCAATTTTCCTTTCTTCATAACTTTCAATTGGGATTTTGTGAATATGCATATTTTCATATCATAATTTATGTTGGAATTTTAGGTCTGAATTTATATATTCCTTGATGCAACAATATTTTCAAAAATTAAATTCTTGTGTCTATGGATCATACATTCCAGTTTTTACCGAGCTCTTAGTTCAAATTGTCCACTCATAACAAACTTTATTTTAGTTTTTAACTCTATATAAGACGTGTGCCCCATGTACTATTATTATACTCCATATCAACTTGTGCATTTGCAGAGGCCACTCATACTAAATGTGATCATCTTTTAAATAAATGTGACAAAATTTTTATCAAACCAGTAATTGGACTTCTTAGGAAATTGAAAGATCAAAGAATAATCTAAACCATTATAATTGAAACTAACATAACATGTCAAACTTTTCTTTATATAATTATTGTTTTAAATAGCCTGTTGTAGTTTTTTTATATGAAACATTACATGACCGAATAAAATTGTGTGAACATGGCTACAACCGCTATAGCCGCTATATCCACTATTCTTGTAGCCGTGATAGCTCCGCTACGCTACATGTGAAAATTCCCTTTGAATTTCTAAACAATAACTACCATTTCTTTGTACTCTTCTTCATTATAATGTTTGTTGTACATGAATTTAATTAATTTGTCTCCTATAAATAATAAATATTAGTTACATTTCAAATCCCTACCCTAAATGCATATAGTGATGTACACATTGCATGGCTAATATCTTTGATCATAGCATGTAATTTGAATTTCAGTATAGATCATTAGATATTAATTACATATACCTTGTAATTAAAATAGTACAAAATATGTATTTTATGGTAAACCATGATGTGTAACATAGCTTTTCCGATTGCCCACTATAGATGCCATATCTTTTTCCTACCTCTCTATCCACCACGGACTGTAAACCACGATTTCCAACCTTGTATATATCAGTGGAGAAGTTTCTAGGCCAGCTCTTTTCTCCTTTGTGGAAACTTTGTGATTAATTTATGTTCTTTGAGGGGATATTTCCTTCTATTTTTATAACAGCTAATTTTCCCTACTGGATTTTTTAATTTGTTTTGGATATTTTCTTGTATTTTTAAGAGCTAATACTTCTATTTTGTAAGAGCTAATATTCCCTACATGTTAAGTAGCAATTAATGCATGTGTTGGCATGTTGCTTTTGCTAACCATTGACTATGGCTCTGTTCCAACTCGTGTTTGGCTTCTCAAGCCGGACACGGGTTGGAAGTGTTCGGCTTGTGCCACAGCTGCTGCTGGGAAGCCGCTAGCATGTGATCGAAACTAGTGGGCATCTGAGTGAATGGATAAGGCCTAGGGGAGCATCGACACTTTGCTCCCTCATGCTTTCTCTCGCTACCTTTTCCTACTCCTGTCTCATTTGCTCTGACTCCCCCATCCCCTCTGTGGCCTCCATCCCCGCCTTCGGCTCCCCCGTCGTAGTGAGATTCGTCAATGTTGCTTTCGAGTTCTTAATTTTGATTTATTGGGCATGTTGTTTATTACCTTTGATTTGTTGCTTATTCATGTGTAGGATCGGAAATAGCAACAGGGGGGGTAAATGGTGCCTCTTTAAAAATTAGCCCCCAAGTATTCATCAACGTCTTTTATCTCCGATAGCTACAAAAGCTTATGAAGATGATAAGACATGCTTGCTGGAACCTCAAATACACAGAAAAGAAATTTGCAATTGAAGCAATAGAATGAAGCTTGCAGCAAAGAACAAAGTCAGAGAAAATCAGCAACAGCAGACAAAGAGCAGCAGGCCGGTCAAACTGCCTCTATATGGCCGGTCTGATCGCCGCTGTATGGCCGGTCAGACCGCCAACTAGGGCCCGGTCAGACCGCCATGGTCGGAGTGGTCTGACCGCTAGGGTTAGCGGTCTGACCGGTCTCGTGAGGACAGAGCAGACTGAAACTCTGAAAATGCAGAGACTTGCTCAAATCAAGGAAATTTGTGATTTTGTTCTGTTCTCCTCAAGCCAAAAGAGCAAGAACTTGTTCTAAACAACTAGGAAACTCTAGGAAACAAGAAAACCCATCACAAGAGCAAAAACCAAAGATTTGAGTTGAAATCTGACATTTCAACAGAAGAAGAGACTGATTTTCAAATTACTCTTCATTCTCGCATCTTTTGCTCATGAATCTTTGTAACTAGCAGGGAGATCATCTCAGAAGCAAGAACCACTCTCCAAAACAAGATTCCATCAAGAAAATCAAAAGAACAAGTGTCTCCTCACTCCAAACCCTAGACTACTGCAAACAGGGGAAATGCAGATGACAAGAAATAAATGCAAATCAACCACTCTCCTTCTCATATTGATTCAAAACATGAATATTTACAAGAGAGGAATGATTACAACAGAGGAACAACACTACATTCCCATGCGCGATTGAAAATAAATGAAAGTGCTCTCACTACATGCTTCTCTCTCAGAACACAAGCACAGAGCACTCCACACCCTACTTGAGCTCACATCACTCCATTCCTCTCCTGAATGCTTGAGCTCCCTACTGCTGCACCCTTTGCTAAATAGAAGGTCCTCACCTCCTCAATTAGCAAATCATGAAGTGTCATCCCTCTTCCACTCCATGCCTCTCATCCAAATGGGGCAAGGGTCAAAGTCAACACAATTTTGGAGGGAAAAACCAGCCACTCCACGCATGATTGAGTCAATTCTCCAAATTGCCCCTCAAGCACCTTCCCAGAAGCTTCCCGCAACCAGCACCTTGACCATCTGGACCTCGACTCCTCCTTGAGTCTAGTCCCGGTCCGCTCCGTTGCACACGACCGCACCCGGCATCCTGACCGTCTAGACCTCGGCTCCTCGCTGTGCCTAGTCCCGATCCTCTCGCCGCTGCCCGTCGTGTCCACCTGACACCGACCGAGACCTCCAACTCCACCTGAGTCTAGTCTTGATCTGTTCCGTCGCACACGACCGCAATCGACACCCAACCGTCTGGACCTCCGACTCCTCCCTGAGCCTAGTCCCGGTTCTCTCGCCGTTGCCCGTCGTGTCCACCACCGGTAGCTCTAGCTCCGGTTCCTCGTCTCACGACTCGCAACCACCTCAGCAGCCTCGATCATCTTCGGCATCACCAACCGTCTGGACCTCAACACCTCCTGTGCCTAGTCCCGGTCCTCCTCACCTCACCATGACCTAGCTCCGAAGTCCTGCAGTCACACAGACAAGCAAACCGTCACATAGCACCGCACGAAACAGCATAATCAATAATAGCATAACTGAAAGGTACTCAACCCTAGAATACCCAAAACAAACTCAAACTCACTAACACTTCCGTCAATTACTCATCACAAACATGGGGATACCTCCACATGGTCTCTCAATCTCCCCCTTGATGAGTATATTGACAAACACAGAAAAAGCATAAGGTTGAGTTTGTTTGAAGAGTCATACATGGTCCAAGAGAAAGAAAATGATGCTAATGACCAAGTTGACAAAAGGAGCAAAAGAAAGAGCAAGTTTTTCGCAAAAGCTCCCAAAGCTCCCAAAAAGTGGCTTTTTCTCCAATATTCTCGCCCTTTTGGCAATAAAATCATCAAGATGCAAAAGAGAGAATATAGCATGGAAATGGATGAAATGACTGAGTTTTATTCAATCTAAGTAATTAGAGCCATGAAGATTATCCAAATTGACTTTTGAGTATTACACCAAGGCATAATTCATAGAAATGCTATCAAGATCATGACAAGATATGCATAATCAAACCAAGCCACATAAGTAACAATCGGAATATTAGATGAATTTCTGAGCATGTCAAGCCATTCAAGATCAAAGTCTAGCTAGAGGTATCCAAAGATGAGGCAAGCCATGTCAATAATCTAAGTGGAACCAAGAAGCTAGAATTGAGTCAATTTAGAGTGCTACAAGTTCAAGAATGACTCATTTGTTCAAGTACTATAATCTTGTTGTAATGAAGCAAATTTGGCACAAATGACATATAATTCTTTGAAACTCATGGTCGTTTCCAACCAAAATTTTAGTCATGTGCTAGATCTCAAGCCTTATGCGACCATTCCAAGTGAGAAGCTTAAGGAGATGATCTTGGTCATCCAAAACTTCCTCTGAGTTCATGCCTAGTGCAATGGCAAGTAGTCTCATGAGAAAAAACTGGTGAGATCAGTTCTTTCGCACAAAAGAGATCTTTTTGCTTTCTTAAAATGTTGTACTAACTCATACTTCATCAAGAAACTAGCATAGCTCAATCTAAAGCTCAATAAAGATTCAAGAGTCAACTCAGCCTATTTGACATGGCATGAATCATAAAAGGATAACTAAAGACAGACTAGTCTCAAGAGCTAACATGACATGTCTTAATTCAGGTTATGCAATTTTAATTAACTTATCAATGGCAAAGGCTTGACGACACATATAAAGACATGATAAATCTAGCAAGTAAGCACAGATCATGGCAAGATGTAAAGCATTGTAAACATGTCATATAAGGATAATAGTCAAGGCTCCATGTAATTATATTACAATGCAGAATGCTGAAAATGAAATGCAGGAAATCCAGCTCCCCCTCAACATGTGATGCACTTTTAGTTCAAGTTGAGTTATGTCAATATTAAGCTTCAGAAGTTCCCAAATGAACTCCCCCTGTACCAAAGCTAAAAGTTGAGAAGCTGACAAGGAAAACAGAAAAGGCAGTCCGTAAAGCATAGACAAGATATAGAGGATACTAAGGCTCAGACTGACTCTCATCTACCCCATATGACACTAGGACTATCAACTGCTCTACTAACACACTAAGGAGCAAACACGTTCCCTGTCTACCCAAGGTGGCCCAACCCTTACTAGAACCTATAAGAAGTGAGTGAGCTCAACCTAGTGAGAAGAGAGACAGCTAATAAGCAGCATCCTAGAATGTAACATCCCAAAATTTAGATATTCGAAATATGGAGTTTTTAAAATCTTTTCTTGCACTTTTCTAGTATTGAACATATTCTAAACATTTATTTGAAGTTTTCTAAGTTTTATGCTATGCAAACTAATAGCTCAAAAATAATCCCAAGTGCAAATCATGATGACATTACGGATCCTGTATTCAAAATACCAAAATCTTGAGTTTCAATTCGAGTCAATAAAATGAAACCAAGAATTTCATCTTTTAATGTAAATAGCATACAAAAACCCAAGGTTGGGCACTCAAAAATTTGTATAAACAATTCACTACAAAATTTAATTAAAAATAAAAGACTATTAGATTTTGTAGTTGAACCAAGACTTGAATCGAAGATCCAAAATTAGATACAAGATTTAAATAAAAACTTAAAATTTTGAATAACATGCAAAATTCCAAAGATCAGTAAACTTTAATGCAAATTAAAGATCAAATCAAAAATCAAAATTTCAAAACAATGCCCTAGCATTTCTTTTTCACTTCCAGGTGGGCCCCACCTTTCTTATTCTCTCTCCCCCTTTTTCCTCTTTTCCTCCCCTCCGCACGCGCCCGCTTCCTCCTTTCTTTTTCTCCTTCTTCCTCCTCCCTTCTGTGGTCGTGAGCCCTCCGCGTCACCTTCTTCATCCTCGAGCACTGTTTCTTCTCTGACTTCGCAGCACGCTCACTCAACCATCATTACCGCGTGCCCGTCTCGTCTTGTCGCCGCCTCCCTGCCATGCGCCGAGCCCCGCACCTCCGTGCGCCAAGCCCCGCGCGGCGAATTGCCCGGTGGTCCTTTTCCCGCTGCCCGGTCCTCTCTCCGTCGCTATAAGAAGCTCCCGCGCCATCCTCTTCCTTGCGCCTCTACTCCCCGCCTTCTCCCCCGATTAATTGGGCTTTTGCGCTCCGACGCTCGCCGCATGGCCCTTCTTCCGTAATTCCGGCCGCCGCCGCCATTACTGCCGCTGCTCCTTCCTTGGCGAATCCTGGTCTGATTCCTCACTGTGGGAGTGACATCTCGACGCCCCGAAGCCCCCACGACCGCCAGCCAAAGCTACCCGCCGTCCCAGCTTGCCAGCGCCGTGCGCCACCACCGCGCGACCCCACCTCTGCCGCCGGCACGCCTCGGTACCTCCCCGGCCCGACCAACCGCACGGTAAGCCTCCCCTTAACCCCCTGTAGCTCATGTCCCTCTCCGATTTCTCCCTCCCCCACCACGGCTGCGCCGCCACATTCCACCCCTACTCCGACTGCCGTGAGTCCGTGCTGGCCGCCCACGGCACCTTCCCGGCCGGAGACGCACCCCCCAGGCTTCCTCACCTTGGAGACAACCCGTTTTGCATGCTCGCTGCCCTTCTGGCCGCCGGACGTGACAGCGAGCCCACCTGCCCCGACCGTTGTGCGCCTCCCCTGTTTCGGCCGGCTAACTTGTTTGAGCTCCACTGCAGAACTTGCTTCTTCAGTTTAAAAGCCCCTACTCAATCGCGAAACACTGAGAATCCACTTAGCTAGCCCGAGCACATCTAACGCACAGAGCCTTTCCCCCCACAGGTCCCGGGTTCGATTCTAGCAGCCGCCCCCTTTTCTTACTCTTTTTAGTTTTGATTTTTATTAATCCAATTCAAGCAAGAAAAAAATCAAAGAAAATTTGAGAACAATTTAGAGAAGTTAATAAATTCAATTAGGGTATAAAATAAGCTTAACTAAGATTTAATATTGGTTAATTACCATATATGCATAGTTAATGTGTCTTTATTATTTATCTTAATCTAGATATTAAGTAAAGGCAATCATAAGAGATGGTTCTAAAAATTAATGAAGTACGTGGAGAGGCTAATAAAATTTGGTTGGGATATAAAATAAATTTCTTTAAGCTTTAATATTAGATTAAATGATGACTCAAGCAGCTTCATAAAATTAAATGATATGCCAAAGCTATTTAAAATGAAATATTTATTTAAAGAAAATCATGATTTATAAACCCCACCATTAGTACATCGCCGATAAATAAATCTCAAACGCTAGATTTAGTTAATAATGACAGTTGGTGTTTAGATTAGCATCTCACATAAAATGACTCTAGAATATATTGTATAAACTATTTGCCCAACCAAAAGCGGTATATAATTAAGTGATGCACAATTAACCATCTAAAGTATGACTGTCGTTCCGATATCTTTGAGAAGTCATAAAAATACTTTCACTGACAACCCTTAAACAAACTGAGGTGTTAATTAAACTATAAGTACGTAGCTTGTATAAAAGACTGTAGTAAATATAACACTCGGGAACATGATGCCCAAAAATTGTCAACATATCAACTAACCATTAGCTCTGAATGCAAGTTATAATAAAGACAATGTATGAACCCTAGGTCTGGGTTAAAGCCTTTACGATGTACAAGCTAGTGCCATTCAAGGAATATCAAGCTAATGTTGTACACCAACACATAGGTCTAATCAAGCTCATGGAACTTCCTAATTAAATATAGACATAATAAAAGAGATTATTAATCAAAAGGATCGAGCCATCGTAATTATACCACCGACCTTGTCTCAAATCACTTGAATCACTCATTAACTCATAATAAAACTAAATTGAGTTTATTCAGATTTATTTAGATCTTTCGAGTTATTTACTTTTATTTGGATTCAGTCGTTTGTCGCGTAATTAGAAATTGGGAGTCATGAAGATTCAGTGGATCAAGCGAGATCAAGCTCGAAGTCAAGATAGAGACCCAAAAGCTCAAGAGAAAGCATTGTGTGAGCTCAAGACTGTGGTAAACTGCGCCAGGCGAGTCAATACTTTGATCATGTTGATCCTACATTTTCTACAAATTATTTTTGTTTAAATTAATTATCAAATTGCATGCTGTTATTTTATATGCAAATACATGATTAATTCAAAATTCTAGTTATATGCCCATTATTTAACTTGTTTAATATTACCTCTCCTTTGGAATATTTGAATGTGTGAACCTTGTCTCCCTAGCAAAATTATAATAGTTACCTTTCAAAAATAAGTCCTTAATTATACGCCATGCTTAGTACTGCATAGATACTCGGGGGCGCTGAAATGCCCTAAGCATCATTATCATTTTTAATCATGAGAAACTGGTTTAGAAAGTCATGGTGGTAATGACTGGTATATGTTGGTATGATTATTTTATGTTCCCAAAAACCGCAACTTACTTAAATATCTGGGCGGATGGTTCAAGGGTGTGTGTGTGTGGTGCAGTGGAAGCACATAGTGGGTAGTGGTAGAACCGCCCAGATACCACTAAGGACTGAATTTTGTCATGAACTCCTGTGCAAAACAGTACAACCACAAGTTTGTAAAGTACAACTTGGCTTAGTAGATTTAGCAGACCCTGAAAGTCATCCTCACAGGAGGAGGTGGTGAGGTAGTGCAAGCGGCTGTCTATGTGATGGCTTGAATGGGACACTCGCAGAGGGTGAAGTTCTGCTGTGGCGGGCTAGCAGTGGGGGTAGTCAGCTGCTAGACGTTCAGAAGGAGAACATCCCACACAACGTATGGGACCCACCGCAAGTGGGAGCGACCCATAGGGGTGAAATGATGGAAGGGGCGAGGTACTTTGAACGGTTATTGTAATGGTTTGCTCAACCGCATGACTAGAGAATCATGCGGGGCAACGAGTGAATTGTCTCTTGTGGTGAAAGTGTACAAACTCTGCAGAGTCAAAACTATTCGAATAGCCGTGCCCACGGTCAAGGGCGGACATGGGAACTTAATCAGATATAGTTCTATTTCAAAAACTTTGTGGGTGGGAATGGAAAAAAATGTGGAGGGCAGTGGAAAGCCCTGATTTGTATTGCCCTGGGTGTCGTCCCGGTGTAATGTAAGCGGCTACAACGCTGAAGGTCTAGCATATAGTGCAGAGACCATGTAATGGTGGATGGAATCTTGATCGCTATTATTATTACATTCTCTTACATATTATGTTTTTGGTCAAATCTGCTAGGTCTCAGGAAATTTCTATGTATTATATTTTTAAATAATGTAATACTTCTCACAAAATAAAATATCAGGAAGAATAAATAGAGTCATAAGAAAAGAAGATGGATATTTGTGGTAAACACATAAAGTTGTCGGTGGATTTACGTCGATCATAAAAAGGAAACAATAGTGTGGATTCTGAGAGAAATAAGTTAGCAGAGTCTAAATGAATAGATAGGCTAGATAGATGATTTGAATGATTTTTGGAGAATTAGGGAGTACAAAGGTATTTGCTGGATTACGACACTGATAACTAATATAAATTCTTGGGAGATATTGGCGATAATGGGATTAATGGGATTTGATCGATTACTAGATGAGTCAATTGAATTTTTGGGAGTTTGGAGATATGATAATTGGAGTATAAACTTGATCAATAATGTTCTTGGTGGATGTATACTAGTGAATTAGTTAGAGACAGATAGTAGAAAATAAGATTGATTACTAGAAGACCAAATTATGGTTTTGGGTCAATAACAAAAGGATTGAATACAAATGATTTTGGTGGATTTGAAAGTAACTATTTTAGAGAATCATTAGAATTCAGAAGTGAAGAGTTGACGAATAGCAATTACAAGATTGGATAGGAATTCAGAACACAAAAGATATTGGTGGATTCAAAATTAAATGATGTCACTCGCTGTTTGCAGTTTTAGACAGCAATCAACATTGAAAATGTATGATCGGTGGATTACTTAAATGATGTCATTCGCTGTTTGGAGTCTTAGACAACAATCAATAAAGAAAGTGTATCTTCAGTGGATTAAGTCAATTATAGCAGTCGCTGAGTGGAGTTTTAAGCAGCAACAGTAACACTATGATTCAATAATAATAATGTTACTAAAAGCAATTTATGGCAAATAAAATAACCCGAGCCTCTCCTTTGATAAGCCATGCATACTATTTATTTGCATTCTGTGTATTGGCTCGCGGAGCACGGTGGTATGTGCTCACACTCGCTTTCACAACAAATCCAGAATCAGAAATCAGATCACTACGCTTCAGCAATGCTATTTGGTCATGGTGGTAAAGAAGATGAAGATGTCGAGGGCTAGGTCGCGAACCTCCAGTTGGCTGCCTGTGGGCATGTCCTGAAGGCCCTACCTGCGTGCTTCGTTTCCGCTGCTGCATTTTATGGATTTCCGCATGATATGTACTTTGATGTTCAGAACTGTAACCTGTGAGCACTATCTACTGTTCTAGGGAATAGTGCGGTGGAATCACAGGGGATGCCGGATGTTAAAATCTGGGTCTTACATAGAACCACAAGATGAGAGGAAGAAATCTAAGCAATTAGACAAGAGAACCACTCTAATCTATGCTAGAAAGACTAACCCGAAAGCATCCAAATGCAATGCAACAAAATGAGAACATGAGTATAATATACAGGATAAAACAGTAAACCACAAAGCTCCCCCTCACTATAGTCCATAAGGACAAACCACCCCAAGCTCTCCCCGCAAGGCTGAAAACCTAGAGCTATCCAAAGGCTTGGTAAAGATATCAGCCAACTGGTGGTCACTCTCCACAAACTGGAGCACTATGTCACCCTTCTCCACATGGTCTCTAAGGAAGTGATATCTGATATCAATATGCTTGGTCCGAGAGTGCTGCACTGGGTTCTTAGCAAGGTTAATGGCAGAAGTGTTATCACAAAAGAGTGGAACACTGTCTATAGCTAACCCAAAGTCCCGCAGGGTCGAAGCCATCCAAAGTACCTGGCTGCAACAACTGGCGGCAGCAACATACTCGGCCTCTGTGGTGGACTGTGCAACACCGGACTGCTTCCTAGAGAACCAAGAGACAAGAGAAGTGCCAATAAATTGGCGGGTGCCAGAAGTGCTCTTCCTATCTATCCTACAACCAGCAAAGTCTGCGTCTGAGTAGGCTCTAAGGAAAAGACAAGAAGAGGAAGAGTACCAGATACCATAGTCAATGGTAGCTCAAAGGTACTGAAGGATGCGCTTCACCGCCTGGCGGTGAGAAACGTGAGGAGAAGCCTGAAACCGAGCACATAGACACATAGAGAAGTGTATGTCTGGTCTCAAGGTAGTGAGGTACAAGAGGGAACCGACCATGCTTCTGTACTCTTTTTGATCAACTAGCTCGCCATCCTCATCTGGGTTAAGTGAAGCTGTTGATGCCATGGGAGTTGACACCAGCTTACCATCACTCATGTCAAAGCGTCTCAGGAGGTCATAAGTGTACTTGCCCTGATGTAAGAAAGTACCCTCCTGAGTCTGCTTGATCTGGAAGCCAAGGAAGAAGGTCAACTCACCCATCATGCTCATCTCAAACTTAGTGCTCATGACATCCGAGAACTGTGAAACAAGAGCATGAGAAGAGCCGCCAAAGATGATGTCATCCACATAAATCTGGATGAGTAGAAGGTCATTGCTATGCCTACGAATGAATAAGGTCTTGTCTACCTTACCTATGTCAAACCCATGACTCAACAAGTAGGACTTAAGCTTCTCATACCAAGCTCTAGGGGCCTGCTTAAGTCCATACAAATCTTTAGAAAGCTTATAGACATGGTTTGGATATTTGGAGTTCTCGAACCCTGGAGGTTGTCTAAGATAGACCTCTTTCTCAATAAACCCATTGAGGAAGGCACTCTTGACATCCATCTGGTAAAGCTTGAAACGCTTAGACGCTGCAAAGACAAGCAAAATCCTAATGGCCTCTAGCCTAGCTAAAGGGGCAAAGGTCTCCTCAAAATCTAGACCCTCAACCTGGGAGAAGCCCTGAGCTACCAGTCTAGCCTTGTTTCGAATGACTACCACTCACTCTGCTTGTTTTTGAACACACACTTGGTACCAATGATATTGTGACCTCTAGGGAGCTCAACAAGCGACCAGACCTTGTTTTTCTCGAAGTTTTCCAACACCTCATGCATGACATTGACCCAAGACTCATCAGAAAGAGTATGACTAACATCCTTGGGCTCAAAGGTGGCAACAAAGGCAGAATGGAGACAGAAATGAGACATGCCAGACTTTGAGCGTGTGACTCGCTCAAAGAGGTCTCCAATCATCTGCTCTGAAGGATGGTCTTTCTGGATATTTTGGGGAGGTCCTGGATGAGATAAAGAAGTGGCATCTACCTCATGAGCAGATGAGGTAGGAACAGAGCCACTAGCTTCAGAAGAAGCAGAAGGCATGGGCTGATCTCCTCGAGGTGCAGTGGTGGAAGCAGGCACCTCAAGGGGAGGAGGAACTGGATCGGGTAAACAACCCTCATCCCCATCCTCCTCATCATCCACGAATGTAACATCCTAATTTTCAGAGCCTTTTTGAAGCTTTTTAAAATAAAATTCACCATTTGAATTTTTCTGGAATTAATTAAAGCTTAATTGGAATTTTATTAAATTGAAAGGATTTAATATGATTAAGATAAACATTAACATTTGCCAATGTTATTTTATTTGAGTTCCTTGTGTCTCAAGGAATTTATTGGAATTTTTCTGGATTTTTATGGATTTATTTGCTATTTTCTAGAGCTCAAAAGAATTTATTTGAATTTCTGGAAAAGAAAAAGAAAAAAAAAAGAAAATCCAACCGGCCGGTGGGCCGCAGCCCACCCAGCCAGCCGGCCCAGCCAGCCCGTCCCGCAGCCGGCCCAGCCTGCCCCGCCCGCGCCACACGTCGCGCATCCGCGCTCACGCCCGCGCCCGCTCTCCTCCGTGCGATGGCCGCCACGCGGCCGCCATCCGCCCGCTCTCCGCGTCCGCGCGCGCCCGCTGGATGGTGGCCACGCGTCGCCTATCCAGGGAGGTGGTTTCGCCCGCGCTCGATCGTAGCCGCCGCTCTCTCCCCGTGCCACTGACAGGTGGGGCCCACCTGTCAGGCGTATCGTCCCCGGCCGGGACTCCCGTCTCCGTGTCCGGCACGACTCCGCCGCCGCCTCGCCGTCTCCGCCCAGGACACCTCCGCCGTCTTCCATCCGGACACCTCGGCGTCCGTGTATTTAAGGGGGCCGACCCCCGGGCTTCTCCCTCATCCCGCAGCCGCCGCCTCCGCCGCCGCTCTCCGCCGCCGACGACCGTGCGCCGCGCCGTAGTCGCCGTCGCCCGTGTGCGTTCGCCGCCGGTGCCGTGCTCTGTCGCCTCCGCCGCCGTCCCCATCGTCGC
Source organism: Dendrocalamus latiflorus (assembly GCA_017311315.1). Classification (NCBI taxonomy): domain Eukaryota; kingdom Viridiplantae; phylum Streptophyta; class Magnoliopsida; order Poales; family Poaceae; genus Dendrocalamus; species Dendrocalamus latiflorus. The sequence goes on along the minus strand of CM029642.1, from coordinate 46,645,301 downwards.
CGGTGAGTCGCTGACGCCCCGTTGCCGCCTCCAGTCGCCGCCGCCGGTGAGCCCCGCCGGCCATGCCGCCGCCGTCGACCATGCCCGCCGGCCAGACCCCGCCGCCTGAACCCCGTCGGCCGCTCCACCCCGCGTCCCCTCGGTCCCCGCACCGCCGCGTCAGCGCTGACGCCAGCATCCGCGCCCCTTCACCTTCCCGTGCACCGAGTCCGCCGTGCACCGAGTCTCTGGCAAGCCGGGCCCACCCGTCAGCCGAGCCCCGTAGACCCGTGCGCCATGAGCCACGTCACCCTGCCCAGTCAGCATGCCACGCAAGCCGACCCGTCAACCCTAGATCCGACGTGGCATGCCACGTCAGCAGCCGAGCCGTCCCAGGTGCCACGTCATCTGCCACGTCAGCATGACACGTCACCCTGCTTAGTCAGCCGCCACGTCAGCTCGGGCGCACACGTGTCTTGCCACGTGGCCGCCACGTCAGCTCCGCCGCCTGCGCCAGCAGCCCAGTCAGCCGCACTGTTTCGTGAGCCGAGCCCACCGTAGACCCATCTCACCATGCGCCCGGTCTACAGCACAGTGCACTTTTCCAATTTCCCGATTTTCTGTAGATTTATTTTTCCAGAGCCCCGTTCTCCCTCGTCCTAGCTCCGATTGACCCGATTCTTTTTCCTAAATTAATCTAAAATTGAGCTCTACCTTTTGGTTCAGGTTTGAAAGTTTTTAGAGTTCATTTGAATTTTATTTGATCTTGTTTTGTGTTTTCGTTCCGTTTTCTCTCTCGTTAGATCACGTTTTCGAAGGAGCCGAAGCAGGGTTTGAAGATCAAGATCCGTCAACTGAGCAAGGCCAAGGCAAGTCATGTCCTTTGATCATGTTGAACCCAGTTTGCAATCTATTATTTAATTATTTTGTTTTAAATTATCTTGCATTGCTATTTTTATTCAAACCCTTGTATTGGTAGTTATCGTCCCAATTGGTTATTTCCCTCCTTGATATTTTGGAATACCTTGATGCCATTGTCACCTTAGGTTGGGAATTTAATTAGTGATGCTATGTTATTTGTCACATTGGGTTGGTACGATTAGAATGCTTAGCCTTGCTTATTTTGCGAAAGGTTTCATCATCATATGTGATTAATTAATTTGACCTAATGAGATATTGAATCGTGGTTGGTGCCACTGTTATAAAATTTGTGCCGTGACGTTGGTGCGTCATTGGCGGTGGATATACAACATTGGTTTTCACTCGGGCGAATGATCGTGCAGTAAAGGGGGAATGTTGGAGCACTTCGAGGGATGTGGTAGTCTCGCCCGAGAACACTTAAGGACTTAACTTTGTGCGCCATTGATCTGAGTCTTACCGTGCAAACCACATGTCTGGTGTGGGACAGACCTGGCTGATTAATTTGTGATGTTTCAATTCTGGTTCCGCCATTGGGATGTCAGTGGGTGTCGTATACATTCCACGGGGCGCAAGGGGGGGTGTGATGCGAAACCCTAGCAGGCGGGATTGGGTTGGAATTGAACATTGTAAAGGCCTTGTTGTGATTACCTTAAGCTGAGGCTAATCACATCGTGTGGGTACAGTTGTGCAACCTCTGCAGAGTGTAAAACTATTCGAATAGCCGCGTCCTCGGTCATGGACAATGCTCGGTGATTTCACACGAGGTATAGTTATTTCTAAAAAGTTTTGGACAGTGGGTGGTTAATTCACTGTTGGTTGGGAGGTCCTTAAGTGGTTGGTTTAGCTTATGGATGGGAGATTCATAAGTGGTTACTTCAATTCCTTTGATTATTGTTTATTATTGTTTTACTTCAATTCGCCTTCAATCTATTTATGGTAATTTCAAATGCCGTTTTATGCAAATTAACCCTTTCAGCCTTCCATTGGTAAGCCTTGCATATTATATTGCATCATTTGTTACAAACGGCTTGCTGAGTACCAATGTACTCACGGCTTTATGCCTATGTTGCTCAGTTGAGGATGAGGAGTACTACCAGCAGGAGGTTCCAGGAGGCGAGTACTTCGACGACTACGCGTTCTAGGCTTCGCTCCCCACTCGATTGCCTGTGGGCATGTCGATGGGCCACTACGTTTTACTTTGGATTTTCTGCTGCTAGCTTATTAGCCACTCCGGCTATTGAGATTGTAAGCTTGACCATAAGGTTGTACTCTGATATTTTATTTATATAGTTTGGATTTTCTTTAGAATATCGTGATGTGGATGATATTTATCTTTGTTTATGCTGTGTGCACTAGCGTGATCCTGGACTAGTGCAGAATACACAGGAGAGTCCGGATTTGTATATTCGGGTCTCGACAACGAAGATGGTCTCGGACTGCTCTAAAGAACATGAGATATCGGGCCTAGTCCCCAGACTAGCCTCATCGAAGGTCACCTCACAGGTCTCTACCATTTTGCTAGACTCGCAGTTCCAGACCCGATAAGCCCACGAAGAAGTCGAGTAACCAAGAAAGATCCCATCACAAGAGCGTGGCTCAAACTTATCTAGGTTCCCAGACTTCAAGATAAAGCACTTGTAACCAAACACACAAAAATGTGAGACACTGGGCTTTCGCCCCTATCTCAACTCATAAGAGGTGCGATGCAAGCGTGCCCTTAGAAAAACTCTGTTCGAAACATGGCACGCGGTGGCTATAGCCTCAGCCCAAAACTTCCTCGGTGTAGAGTACTCATCAAGCATCGTCCTGGCCATCTCGACCAAGGTACGGTTCTTCCACTCCACAACGCCATTCTGCTGAGGGACGTATGGAGAAGAGAACTAGTGCTCTACACTTGTCTCATCGCAAAACCTCTCAAAGTATGAATTCTTGAACTCCGTGCCATTATCACTACGGATTGCTCGTAAGGCACACGGGAGCTCAACAAAAAGCCTACTAAACAAACCCCGAAAATGGGCAAATGTCTCATCCTTCGAGGCTAAGAAAAACACCCAAGAGTACCTCGAGAAGTCATCGACCACGACAAGAACATACTACTTCCCTCCTGCTGACTGCACTCTAGCTGGTCCAACTGTGTCCATATGGAGCAGCTGTCCTCGTGCATCGGTCATAGTCACTGTGACCGGAGGATGAGAAGCAGCAACCATCTTGCCATGCCGGCATGGAGCGCAAACAAGATCTTTGACCATCTTGAGTTTAGGCAGACCACGAATGAGATCATGGCCGCTAACTCGACTAAAATGGTCAAATCCAATATGACCAAGTCTCCTATACTAGAAAGTAAGGTCACGAGACTCAGAAGCAACTACACACCTGAGAGGATCACCAGAAGACTCAACAAAACCAGCATGAAAAATCATCCCACATCTAGAAATCCCACAAACCAGACTACCCGAAGAATCAAGAATTTTGCAATTGTTTTTCTTAAAGCTCACCTCGTAACCATCATCGGTAAGCTGGGAAATAGAAAGCAAGTTGTACTGCCGCTTACTCACTAAGGCAACATCTTTTAAAATAAATGAGTCATTAACACGCACAGTACCTTTAGCGATGACGCGCCCAAACGAAGTGTCTCCAAAGGTGATAGTCTCATCACCTGGAGCTCGGGCTAAGGAAAAGAACCAACGGGAGTCTCCGGTCATGTGTCGAGAACAGCCGAAGTCAACAAGCCAAACCTCTCCCTTCCTTGCCCGACAAACCTGAGTCAACAAGAGAGTGAATGCTCAGTATTGGGATAAATCAAAAGAGATTTTGGAACCCAATACTAAGTCACACGTTGAGTAGAAGAAGTAGTCACATATGACTGACCTCTAATTATCCTACGCTTTCTGTCGCTCAAAAAGCCAGAAGGTCTATGTGCAGACCTGGAGTTGTCGTTGGGTCCGACTGCTATGGGAGAGCGAGTCGAAGTACCAACAACACGCTGATCACGCCGCAGGTAGCCATCTCGACGGGGGAAACGAGATCTACCCTCAGAATGGCGGAAGTCACGACCGGAGGCATATCGAGGACGAAAACCAGAAAACTCAGAAAAACCAAGTTCTCGATGCTGCCCAAACCCATCAACAGAAGCAACTCTCGAACTCGTTGTCGGGACCCCGGATTTCCGAACCCGGACCCTCTGTGTATTACAACACTAGTCCCAGATCAAAACTAGTGCACACAGTCAAATAGAAATGATTACATCACCAAGTACACTTTATTACAAATGAGGTTTCAAGACCTCGCACACACAAAACACAGCGGAAGTAGAAGATAAATCCGGCGAAGACCCATCAATACGCCACAGGCAATTGACTGGGGAAGCGCGACCTAGTACTCCAGGAATCCTTCGTCGAATCCACAAGCGAAGTAGTCGTAGTCTCCATCTTGAGCTTCATATTCTTCTGAGTTGAATTTAAGTGCAGCATGTGAGTACATAAAGTACTCCGCAAGTCTTGGGAAAAATGCAGTAGATGCAAGGCTTGACAAAGGAAGGCTATATGGTTCTTTTGCACAAAGCAATGTTTTATTTCAATTACTACTAAACATTTTCGAAGGCATTAATTTGACAAAGTAAGTGCTTTAATTGAAACTATTAAGCATTTTATAGTGAAGGTTCTAACCACCAACACTAGTTAACCTATTCTAATCGATAAAGTTTAGAATTTCGGGTTACATCCACCCACACTGGCTCCAACCGCCAGGATCCCTTCCGAGAGTTCCCTCCACTCTCGAAATACCAAAACTTTGTTTTTAAAACGAAAATCAAAGATCTACCATGTGAATGCATTCCTTGCCCGCCCTTGACCGTGGGTACGGCTATTCGAATAGTTTGACACTCTGCAGAGACACAGATAAATTATCACAAAGCCTTCTCCTCACTCTAGTCTAGCTAGACACCACCCGCTGAGGTTTCACCGCAGAAGGGTTAAATCCACCCAGTCCGAAGCCCCTCTTGCGCCATATGAGTACAATAAATCCCTGTCCCTCACTGTAAATAACCAGTAACTCCCTGGTACCCACCTTCCAATGGTGGCACCTAAACTAAACTATCATGATTTAATCAGCTAGGTCGTACCCATATAGACTCGGGGTTGTACGGTAGTGCTCAGTCTGGACAATCACAAGCGTCGGTCCTTAATCGACTCGGGTGGAACATACACTTTACAAGATCTCGTGCTTGCCGCACCAATCCAAACCAACCATCCGCCCCAGTCTAAACCAACTTTCATATTTTATTTATTTTTAAAAGAACAGTGGCAACACCAGTCACCACTTATTTCTAAATACAAACACCAGTTGAATGAAATATGATTTCCCATTCCAAAGTTACAAAAGAATTAAATAGCATGACTAAGCATTTTACTACTGTTCTAATATTTCCAAAGAATTATATAATTCTCATTATTGAGACAAAAGAATTCCTAAGGTTACAAAGGTACATGGCATTCAACTTCAATTGAGGGCATAACAATGATGGGATTAACTAACTTGCTAAAACAAAATTAAGATTCTACGTAAATAGCGATGCACATAACTTTAAAATAATTTAAAACATTTCACAAACATAGATTCAAAATGATCAAAGGAGACTTGCCTTCTTGCACGCTCTCTGGGTCTTCTTGCTGCGGAGTGGAGAGATCTTCGGCAATGGTGGAATCTACGCGCGAAAAGATGGAGCAACCCAAACAAATAAATACAAGCACAAATCAAATAAAATTCAAAAATTCTAAAAGGGGTATATTTGGATAGATTATGATTTTAGAAAAATTTAGAAATTTGAACGGCTCAAATTGGAGTTAAAATGAGAAAGTTATGTTCATTTGAAAATCTCAGTTTGAATAAATCCATAAATTATTAAATTTCTGACATGTGGGACCCCTCTGTCAGCGACTGCTGGTCACTGACAGGTGGGACCCATCAGGCTTTCAGACCCATGTGTCAGTGGCCAGCGCAGACGGGTGGGGCCTAGACGCCAGTGTCCAGCGCAGACGGGCGGCCGCTGATGAGTGGGCCCGGCTGTCAGCGCGGGAATTAAAAGAAACGGCTCAACCTCAGCGTGCGGAGTCGGGGGCTCGAACACACACCGAGGGAGCCAGGGGGAAAGAGATAACGCTGCTAGCCATCTGGTCACTTGGGTGTTGCTTACCCATATAGGGTAGTTATACCTTTTGAGGTATCTGCCGGAGGGGTTCGGGCAGAGGTGGACGGAGGCGACGGTGCCGGCGGCGAGGGGTGGCCGGAGGGGTTCGGGGAAGTCCAAAAAAACACAGTCCCGGTGCGGAGGAGATGCCGAAGGTGGGTTCAGTGGGGGTCACGGAGCACGGAGGCGGGCCGGCGGCGAGGGAGGCGGTGGCGATTGCTCGGGCGTCGTCAGCGATCGTGCTCCGGTGGTTCTAGGGCTCGGCCGAGGGGCGCACGATGATCGCCGGAGGTCGGGGAAGGTGGGGGTGGCGTCCGCGAGGCGTGAGAGGGCTCGGGTTAGCCGCATTGCTCACCAGAGAGTGGCGGAGCTCGGGGAGAGAGAGCACGGTGGCGGGGCACTGCGGAGCTCGGGATGGGGAGAGGAGAGTGGAGGGAGGTGGTGCGGATGGGGGCGGAACCGAGGGGGCCTTTTATAGGGGCGGAGGGGGAGCACGGGTGCGGCAATTGCTCGCCGGAGATAGCGGCCGGAAAAAGGAAGGGGAGGGGAAGAAAGGAAAGAGGGGGGCCGCGGGAGGAAAGAGAGGCGCGTGATTGGGGGGATTCGGTCCCGGCGGTGCTCACGGTTTCCAAAACCGAGGAGAGGGCGGAGGGAAGAGCCGGATTTGGCGCGGATACGGTCGGCCGGAGCAAAGAAGGAAAGCGGGGAAGAGAAGAAAGGAAGGAAGCGCGCGGTGGGGAAGATGCATCCGACAGGCGGGGCCCGTGCGCAGTGAGAGAAAGGGGGGAGTGAGCGGGCGGCGCGGATGAAGCCACGTGGCTCGGAGGGAAGATCGGACGGAGGGTGCCGTTAAGTGGGAGGGGACGGCCAGATGGGCCGGGCGCGGGGACTCGGCTCATCCGAGCCGTCCACGCGTCGGGTGAGGAGGAGGGTTAGGCGGGGAGGTTGTCGGGCTGGGCTCACTTGGCGGAGGGAGAGGGGGAAGCTGCCGGGATTGGGCCGGGCGGCGACGTGGGCGGATCTGGGCCATCCACGCGTCGGCTGGAGGGGGTTTTGGGATTTTTAATTTTTGGAAATTTGATTTTGATTTTTAGAAAAGGCTAGGAAATTATTTAAGTCTCAGAAAAATATGAAAATACCTCCAAAAATTACAGGAAAATTCACAGAAGCTCCTGGTGACATTTTGGACTTAATAAAAATATTTCCAACTAATGTTGGTATTTAAATTTTTAAACTTAAAATACTTTTAAAATTTTTAAAAATAGGTTTCAAACTCCAGAAAACTCAGAAAACCAAATAAAAGCCAAATAACTCCAATTGAAATTCAAATACTTTAAAATAATTAATTTGAAATTAAATTTTTCAGAAATAGGAATTTTGGGATGTTACACTTGTGTTGGTCTTAGAAGCACTCAAGGTCTGGGGCTGACCCTGAATACGCCTAAGAGCCTGAACACGGTCTCTACACGTGATCTTGGCGCGCATGAAGTATCTCTCGACCAAGTGTCCGTCCTTCTGATAGAAGGTACAATGATACTTCACCTTCTGAGAGGTAGAAGTAGCATGATGGGGCTTCGCCTTCTGAGAGGTCGAAGCAACAGGTGGAATCACCTTACTGTCAGAAATCCCTTGGACAAAGCCCACTGATTTGAATTGAACTTTCTTAGTTCTGGGCTCGACCTTGATCACACCTGCTGCTATGGGTCTAAGAGCTGCAGGTGGATGCTTCCTAACATCCTCAGAAAAATCATATCCTTGACCTTAATTGAATTTGCAAATTTTGGATTGGTCTAGAATAAGATTTAGCTTCTTCTTGCCTCTTACAAATCTTTCAAGAGTGTTCATAAAGATATTGACACTTCCGAAAGAGAGAGGTGCAAGAAGAGCAGGGGAAGAAGAGACAGCAGAAGGTAAGGGAGTAGAAGAAGAACCAACAGCAGAAGAACGGAAGGCATGTGCATGCACAGCCGCCTCAGAAGGGACAGTCCTACTGCTAGCCATTTGGTTCACGTCGCTAAGCGTCTCTACCAAACCCTCATGCTTCTTCTCAACACCAGCACACACATTGCAAGCAGATGGTGACTTTTCTAGAAGGTCCTTAGTTAGCTTCACACATTTTTCATCCAATGCAATCAAGTCAGATTTTAGTTTTTCACAAATATTGCATGGTGAGCTAACAAGGTCCTTAGAAACATATTGAGCCAATTTGTTTTTGTGATTAATTAATTCTTGAAACTGCTTAGAGACAGATTCAAGCTCAGTAGTCAATTTGGGACAGTTCACACATGAATCAATGGGCTCTAATAGAAAAGCTTGTAACTCAGCAATTTTATAATCTGACTTCTTTAGGTTCATATTCAAATTAATGCAGCTTTCACAAGATTCAGGCAGATCGAAAAGCATGGTATAAAGACCTCTAAAAGCATTGTCTTTATCCTCACATGAGGTGCAAGAAGTAGTCTCAACAACAGTAGATGAAAGAGCAGCTACCCTACTCATCTCTAATTCAGCAAGCAGACTAATATTCTCCACCTTAATCATGTCAAGCTCAGAGGACAAACTATCATGAGAGGTCCTTAATTTCTCCATATCACCAAGAAAAGAAGAGCATGTATCACATTCATCACGGGAGGAAGCAGATATAAGTGAAGTAAGCTCCCGTGACAATCTCTCTACTTCCTTTTCCAACTCACTACACCTAGCTCTAGATCTAGCATGAAATTTTTCTAGCTTCAGAAAAGCTTCATTGAGCTGGTCGTAGGAGGGATATACCTCATCGGAGTCAGAGTAGAGGTCGCTGTCACTGATGTCGCCCTCAAGGGCCATGAAGCACATGCCATTGAAGTCATCGCCATCCTTGGGATCTTAATCGTCCTTCCCATCGTCGTCGCTCCACCCCTCCACCTCGCTGAGGTCGAGGTCGTCAAAGGCGGTGACGACGTGATGGAAAAGCTTCTTGGCTTTGCCAAGGTTGCGGAATTCTTCTCTTTGCTTGGCGGCTTCTTGTTGCGGTTCTTGTCGGTGTACACATTCTTGTTCGAACCGCCGTAGTCGTTCTTGCCATTCAGCTTAGGGCAGTTTGCTCGAATGTGGTTGGGGCCACCACACTCAAAGCAAATCACACGATCACCTGTTGGATCGAAATCGGCAACAGAGGGGAGGTGAATACTGCTCTTTTAAAAATTTCCCCCAAAAGTATGCACAAGTGAATCACTTCTCAAAATGCTATGAAAGCTAAGAGAATCGATTGTTCATGCTTACTTGTACTCGAAAACTCAGAAGAGAAAACAAGACACAAAAACATCAGAGGGGAAACAGAAAAACCAGCTGTCTGCAGGAAGCCGGTCTGACCGCCTGGTAGGGCCGGTCTGACCGCCCTACTGAGGCCGGTCTGACCGCCCAGTAGGCGCCGGCCTGACCGCCCTACTGAGGCCAGTTTGACCGCCCAGTAGGCGCTGGTCTGACCGCCTTTGAATTTTCGGTCTGACCGTTCTCCCCGAAAAATTCAGTTCAGCAAATTGAACTTCTGCGCAGAAAACCTAAAGAAGTTGATTTCGGCCAAAATAAAATTTTACAGCTGATTTTCTCTAGCCAAGGGAGCATACACCTATTCTAAACATCATAGAGACCTCAAACAACAAGGAAATTCAACAGAAACTCAAGAATTTCAGTTTTGAGCCAAAAACTAAAAAGTTACAGAGAGCTGCCCTAAAACTCAAATTGCCATCTAATCTCTGATTCTTTGACCATGAAACTAAGAGATTAGATAAGGAATAGCCTTAAGACATAGATACTCAAACCAGGGCACAATCTTTTGAAGGAAAATTGAAAAGCATCACAAACCATAGAACATGCAACCAGAGGAAGAATTTTGACGAGAGACAGAGAGAAGAGATAACTCAATGAATCCATCAATTGCTCTTGGGAATGGAATGACCAAGTGGTCTAAAGTCTTTTCCCATCACAGAGCAACCCATTTTCCAACTCCTCCATGAGAATCAAACTCTAGAACACAAAACCTATAAATCAAACAGAAGAATGAAAAGAGCAAACTGCAGCTGAAAATCATCATAGAGAAGGCACAAAAAGAAAAATCCAACATAATCCTTCTCATATTGACAGGAGAAGATTACAAAGGAGTCCTCATACGCGATTGGATCAAAGAAATGCTTCCTCCTCACTACATGCTTGAGGGGAGAGCACAAGAACACCCTGAGAAGGAGGAGAACAGCCCTCTGTCCCTCTCACCCACTCTCAACAACTAAAGCATAAAACAAAACAAACTCAAACCCCTCTCTCAAGCCCCTTTTCAAGTAATACAACATGCAGGAAACACTCCTCCTTTTATACCCTCTCTTAATGGGTTCACCACATGCTTTGCCCATACGCTTTTTCGCTTTACCCACTAACTCTAGTGCTTTGTCCACAATCCACTTCCTTTAGTGCAGCTTTGCGTATTCATCAAAACGTCCCTCCTGCACCTTCTGGGAAGCTTCCTCATTCCTTGCCTTCCAAGTCTTGCAGTTACCTTGAGCCCTCGCCGTCTTCGGTTGTAGAACCGAGAATGGCAACAGAGGGGGTGAATGGTGCCTTTTCAAAAACGCCCCTAAGTATCCACAAATGAATCTCCTCTCCGGTAGCTATAGAAGCTATGAAAAGGATGATTCATGCTCTTTTGAAACAAACTCGGCTAAAAAGAAATGGCTCAAAGGATTTAACTGACTCAGCCGAAAAACTGAAGAGTTCAATCTTGCCGAGGTTTGTGAATACTAGCCTTGACCTCCAAAAGAAATGCTCACTAAAAAATACAGTCAGGCCAATACAATTTACTTGTCCAAGTACTACAAGGAACAGAGACTACTAGAGCTGCAGCTGAGCACAACCAACCGAATGCACAACTAAAAAGGAATGAAGCTGCAGTCTGAAAATTGCTGGCAGTGCAAACTGAAAACAGCACACTAAACATTCAGCCGAAAATAGCACTTGCTGCAAAGAAAAGAAGACAGGGAGAGGACTGAAAAAGGAGGGAACAAAAAGCTGAAAGTGCAGCAGCAGAATGCTGTTTTTTCAGACCGAACTGCAGACAAAAAACTGAGAAAACAGCAACAATAAGAGATTCACAAGCAGCAGCCAAGAGATGCAAGCACAAACTGATTTCAAATGCTGAAAATGGCTTGCGGCTGAAAAGGATCAAAGTAGATGTTCTTTGCTGCCTAGAAAAGCTGCAGCCGAGAACTGCATGCCTGAAAACAGACTGTAACAAAGATCATTCTTGCTGCTGAAAATCTGCAAAAACAGTGGAAACCGTGGCAGGACCAAAAGTAGACAAGTTGTTGATCTTTCCTGCTCTCCTCATGCGGCAAGAACTCCTACCAAAAGGATGAGCATGCGGCAAGAACTCCTCTCCATAAATGAGATAAAAAGAGAGATTAATCTGAGAGAGACACATAACTCAAGGACTGAACGAGAGCAAATAGCAAACCAATTAAAAGGAAAGAAAGCACAACATAAGAGAAACAAAGAGAAGCTCACGAGCAGGAACAACTCAAACACAGGTTTTCTAAAATAGATACGGGGACATACGCGGTTACAAAGAGTTGTTCTACAGCCTTCTCAACCCAAATAAGAGCATACACTCAAGAACACACCCTCAACATCCCCATACGCAATTAGGATTTGAGGAACTCACTCATACATGGAGGGCAAAAATACCAAAACCCTCATACACACTCTCTCAAGCCATCTCTCTAAAAACACTCATTTTCATGAAGGCTACTAGAGAACACCCTCTCTATTTATAGCCTCCACTACCGGGTTCACATATGCACTTTACCCAATAACTCCACCAACTCTGCGCTTTATCCATTAACCCGAACCACATCCGCTTCCTTTTGTGCAGCCTTGCGTATTTACCAAAACGCACCTCCTGCACCTTCCGGGAAGCTTCCTCATTTCTTGCCGCTCAAGCCTCGCAACCACCTCGAGTCCTCGCCGTCTTCGGCACATCCCGACCGCTCTGACCTCAGCACCACCTATGCCTAGTCCGGTCATCTCGTGCCTCGCCACGACTCCGCCTCGATGTCCTGCAGCCATCACAGACAAGAAACACATCACATAGCACCGCTCAAAAAATTGTAACCATACATTAGCATCAGACGAAATACTCAAAGCCCAAACCGATCGAAACAAAAAATAAACGACTTAAGCACGTTCGACCTAGTTCGACAGGGTCCGACCGAAACCGACTGCACCACGCAATGTCTTGGCTCGAACCACTCAAATCAAACTCAAACTTTCCCGATCACGCGTCAATTACTTATCACAAATATGGGGTCACATCCACATGGTCTCTCATCGGTACACTTCGACCGCTTTGACCTCGGCACCACCTGCGCCTAGTCCTGTCCTCCCGTGCCTCGCCACGACTCCGCCTCGATATCCTGCAGTCATCACAGACAAGAAATACATTACATAGCACCCCTCGAAACAAGTAATCCTCATTAGCATCAATAAATCGTACTTAAGCATGAAATTGCCCAAACGACCAATCGGAAAGAAGAATATGCCTCAAATCCGTCTAACCAAACCCGACTGCGCCAAGTGCCGTCTTGGCACAAACCAAACTCGACTTTTCTAAAACGGATGTCAATTACTCACAACACACACGGGGTCACCTCCACATGGTCTATCACCACCTCTCTTTCTCTCCCTAACCCTCTTGTATGAATGGAAGAATTTTCTGGCTAAGAGGGCTAGTTGGTTTTCAGGAAGCTGCTCTAGATGATCATCATCAATTTCACACAGAGCAGCAAGAGAAAAGTCTGAAGCAGTGTCAACAGAAGGTCCAGAGGTAGGACTGGGATTAGTGACCAAAGCCATCTACTGAGACTTTGACTTGCGAGAGACAATGTCAATCTCGTGAGTCTTGAGGCGTGAATACAACACATCAAGAGTCAAAGTCAAAAGATCTGTCGTGTCCTTGATGGTGGTCACTTTCATCTCCCAAACACGCAAATCCAAAGCCGAAAGCATTTGACGAGCATTGTTCGAGTCGGGGTATGTGAGACCGACCGCTCGGAGATTACTCAAAATCTTGTGGAATCTCTCAAAGCACTCATCAAGGGACTCTCCAGCGAGCATTTCAAACTTGTTGTAATCTCGCTTGAACTGGTCCTATCGTACCGTCTTAATTTGGGTAGTGCCCTCATGGTAAGCATCGAGGGTCACCCAAATGTCGAAGGCTGACGAAAGATGAGAAATGCGATCAAACTCGTTTCGGCTCAAACCTTGGATGATGATGTTCCTTGCCTTAGCATTCGCCTCAACATTGGGCATGTTCGCCACATTGATGTTCTCATCGGCAGGAACAACAAAGTGCATTTTAACCTTTCGCCAAATAGCATAGCCCTGAGCCTGAATGTAGGTCTCCATCCGACTCTTCCAATAGGATAGTCGATCCCATCGAAGATCGGGGGCTTGGTGGAATACTTGTCCATTGCCATGGCTCACAGACCAGTTAAAGATCTATCAAGAAGAGCTAACCGGCTCTGATACCAATTGTAGGATCGGAAATGGCAACAGAGAGGGGTGAATGGTGCCTCTTTAAAAATTAGCCCCCAAGTATTCACCAACATCTTTTATCTCCGATAGCTACAAAAGCTTATGAAGATGATAAGACATGCTTACTGGAACCTCAAATACACAGAAAAGAAATTTGCAATTGAAGCAATAGAATGAAGCTTGCAGCAAAGAACAAAGTCAGAGAAAATCAGCAGCAGCAGACAAAGAGCAGCAGGCCGGTCAGACCGCCATATAGGGGCCGGTCAGACCGCCGTTGTATGGCCGGTCAGACCACCTCTATATGGCCGGTCAGACCACCTCTGTATGGCTGGTCAGACTGCCGCTGTATGGCTGGTCAGACCGCCAACTAGGGCCCGGTCAGACTGCCATGGTCGGAGCGGTCTGACCGGTCTCGCGAGGACAGAGCAGACTGAAACTCTGAAAATGCAGAGACTTGCTCAAATCAAGGAAATTTGTGATTTTCTTCTGTTCTCCTCAAGCCAAAAGAGCAAGAACTTGTTCTAAACAGCAACGAGACTTTAGAAAACAAGAAAACTCATCACAAGAGCAAGAACCAAAGATTTGAGCTGTAATCTGACATTTCAACAAAACAAGAGACTGATTTTCAAATTACTTTTCATTCTCGCATCTTTTGCTCATGAATCTTTGTAACTAGCAGGGAGATCATCTCAGAAGCAAGAACCACTCTCCAAAACAAGATTCCATCAAGAAAATCAAAAGAACAAGTGTCTCCTCACTTCAAACCCTAGACTACTGCAAACAGGGGAAATGCAGATGACAAGAAATAAATGCAAATCAACCACTCTCCTTCTCATATTGATTCAAAACATGAATGTTTACAAGAGAGGAATGATTACAACAGAGAAACAACACTACATTCCCATACGCGATTGAAAATAAATGAAAGTGCTCTCACTACATGCTTCTCTCTCAGAACACAAGCACAGAGCACTCCACACCCTACTTGAGCTCACATCACTCCATTCCTCTCCTGAATGCTTGAGCTCCCTACTGTTGCACCCTTTGCTAAATAGAAGGTCCTCACCTCCTCAATTAGCAAATCATGAAGTGTCATCCCTCTTCCACTCCATGCCTCTCATCCAAATGGGGCAAGGGTCAAAGTCAACACAATTTTGGAGGGAAAAACCAGCCACTCCACTCATGCTTGAGTCAATTCTCCAAATTGCCCCTCAAGCACCTTCCCGGAAGCTTCCCGCAACCAGCACCTTGACCGTCTGGACCTCGACTCCTCCCTGAGTCTAGTCCCGGTCCGCTCCGCTGTACACGACCGCACCCGGCATCCTGACCGTCTAGACCTCGGCTCCTCCCTGAGCCTAGTCCCGGTCCTCTCGCCGCTGCCCGTCATGTCCACCTAACACCGACCAAGACCTCCGACTCCACCTGAGTTTAGTCCTGATCTGTTCCGTTGCACACGACCGCAACCGACACCCAACCGTTTGGACCTCCGACTCCTCCCTGAGCCTAGTCCCGGTTCTCTCGCCGTTGCCCGTCGTGTCCACCACGGGTAGCTCTAGCTCTGGTTCCTCGTCTCCCGACTCGCAACCACCTCAGCAGCCTTGATCATCTTCGGCATCACCGACTGTCTGGACCTCAACACCTCCTGTGCCTAGTCCCGGTCCTCCTCGCCTCACCATGACCTAGCTCCGAAGTCCTGCAGTCACACAGACAAGCAAATCGTCACATAGCACCGCACGAAACAGCATAATCAATAATAGCATAATTGAAAGGTACTCAACCCTAGAATACCCAAAACAAACTCAAACTCACTAACACTACCGTCAATTACTCATCACAAACATGGGGATACCTCCACATGGTCTCTCATGATGCCAGAATGGGTTGTTGCTTCTGATTTGTTGCTTTGTATTGTCGACAGTGCCATTTCTCGATCTGAATTGTTGAGAATCCTTTTTGTTTCTCGACTTTCTTCTACATGGCAAGTGGTATCAATTTCTTGATTTCTTGGTTGGAACAACTTCTTCTGCATCAACATAGATGGACAAGATCGTGGCTACGTGGGGCATGGAATGCACATGCATTTTCTTGGAGATATGTGTGAAGGAGGTCGCTACATACAACCATCCCTTCGGGTGATGTGGATCCACTGAGCAAGCTAGCTGAACCCCGTTGCTTTGGCCCTGATCTTTCACGATACGCCTTGTTGGATGCCCTCTCCAAGATGAGCCTTCTCCCACGCACACCGCAGCACATGAACGAAGGGTAGAGAAACTGAAGTTTCAGCGAGTAGAATCCAACACCACAATTGGATTCAACACACCAAGAGTAATTCCTCGATGGAAATCTCAAGAACACGCCAACAATGACCACCAAACCATGGTGATTTTCTGGTTTCTATTTCTCAAATCATAACCTGAGCTACAATGGGGCTAAGGCCCTGGCCTTATATTGGTGCACAATTCACGGCCTTGATTACAACTCATGCACTACTTGGCCTAAGGCCAAAACAAACTCCAATACGAACTAAAAAGGAAATACCTAAACTGTTACCTCTGGTTTCTCTCTCAATTTCCGACTTGACCGTGAGGATTCCGTGGCTGGAACCTCATCTATTATGTGGGGCTTCAAAATATATTTCCAACGAGTCCAAGAACGCCCAAATCGGACTCCGTTTGTGAAAGTTATGGACGTTTTAGTATCGGTATTGCCAGCTGTCCCAATCCGAGTCCGAATCGGTTTCAAATCTTTATATGTTTTGTTTTCTTGTTCAAGGGGCTTCCAAATCCGTTTGGAACCTGAAAAGAAGTTCTTCTCAACCTTTATAAAGCCATGGTGTGGTCGGATTTTATTCTTACTTGCATTGCAATACTCGAACTCTTTATGTTTGGCAAGTCTCGCGCGTCTCTCCGGACAGCTCGTGCAGCATCCAATGAAATTGCCATAACTTTGTGTAGGAAGCTCCAAATCAAGTGCCGTTTGATTCGTTGGAAAATAGACTTCATTAGATTTCCAAATATGTCTCTTGTGCACATTAGAAATCTCAGAATTGGTATTCAAAGCTTCTTGAACATTATGCACAGAACTGCAAGCACTAACCAAAGTTGTAGTGCTACTTGGTGCCACATCATCGGGTGTCTCACACGAAAGGTTACAATAACCTTTGCCACAAGTTTGCCAATCGTACCAAATGCCTTTTCCTTCGGAAGCAAATGAAAAACAAGTGGAATATCCCCAAACAGGATTATGCCGCATAAAAGATCTTGAAGTAGCATGCCACCAGCCTTGGGGTTGATCTGGATACTGGCTCCATCACCGCTAACAAATGGTGGTAGGCGTAGGCGGTGATGGTGTGTGCCCTTTGTAACCTTCATTTCTTCATTTTGTCTGCGCTACAATCCATCACTCATTTGATACATGCTAAATTTTCTAGTTTTTGTAGGGCAAGCTCTCTGTGCTCAAGTTCAAGAAAGGAGCCCTTAAAATTGAAGACCTCATGGAAGTCGTGTTCGGCACCGCGACATGCATGAGCGAGCACGCATTCGTGCCCGGCATTGCCGCACTACGGTCGAAGAACAAGGAGGATGTCCTCAGGGCTGCTCTACAAAGTGGTAGTGTAGGGCCATCCTAAGGCAAGCACCTATAGTGTCCTCGTCCCCTTGAAGTGATAGTAAAAAGGGCACGACAGTTGACTACGATGCTAAGCTCAAGCGCCTTGTTGACTTGTACAAGAAGACGCACCCTACAGCAACTCGTGCATCTGGTATGTGTGTGTCTTCCCCTATGTGCGG
The DNA here is from genome assembly GCA_017311315.1 of Dendrocalamus latiflorus. Classification (NCBI taxonomy): domain Eukaryota; kingdom Viridiplantae; phylum Streptophyta; class Magnoliopsida; order Poales; family Poaceae; genus Dendrocalamus; species Dendrocalamus latiflorus. The sequence goes on along the minus strand of CM029642.1, from coordinate 46,627,868 downwards.
CCCGATGAGGGAGGAGCAGTCTTGGCTAATGGAAATTTTCAAGGAGGTTGGGGTTGGAGAGGACACGAACAAGCATTACTATGCCAACCAACTATTCATGAAGAAAGAATATCGCGACCGCTTCCTCACCATGAAAATGGATGAGGGACAGATATGTTGGATCAGGAGAACATGGGACCATCCGAAGAACATGCCTTGAGAAATACTATCCTTATTTGGGTGGTCCATGTTTCCACCATCGTTCCATATTGCGCATTCCATTTTCAATCGTTAATGTGAGTTGTTCCTTGCACTGCATAAATCTCACATTTCATTGTTATGTCATGCAATGTAATGTTATGCACTATTTCAAACTTGAGTTGTTTTCTCATAATTGCATGCTATCGTTCAGTCCATAGTTCATGTTTATTTGTTTTTGTTACTCAGATACTATTATATTTTAGATATTCATTTTGCTAGCCACTAAACATCCATCTGTTAGTCATTTCGTGCAGAGATGAGCATGACAGAACTGGCCGGTAGAGTTAGTGATAAAAACATCTCCACTGGCTCCTTCGTGTTGCTGGCCTATGCCACCTTTGCATGCATAGACGACAATGCAAGTTCGTTGTGTAACACCCCGCCCATCCTCTGGGCCTAGAGTGCTACCATCATTGCATAATATTACCCTTTTTTAACAACTGCTAATCATTTTAAGCAAACACTACTTTATTCATAATGCAGTGATCACTTACATCATATCATTCTAAGCAACTATTCTAGCATAGTAGTGGAGTTTAAACATGCTACCAAAAGCTGATATGTGAAGTGCTACTACTATTCTAGAATACTCATCATGTTCATCAGTATTACCAGTGGTAGGGTGGCATCACTGCTCACTCTGTTCCATTATCATTGTCATCATTATATCGCAACATCATATCATGTAAACATCGTAATTTCACATAAACATCATCATATCATGTAAACATCACATATTTTATAAACTCGGTCTACTGCTTTACCATGCAATTGCCTATTAATCGAGTAGAGCAGAGCGATGTGCGGGCAGTGTCGATCTCAGACCTCCACTCAATGGCCGGCTGGGCGTGGGTTCGATTGTCGTTGACGTCCTATGTTGTCGTCGGCGCCGTCTCACGCCCCTACCTTCCCGATCTCCTCAGGGTCTTCTCTCTTCTTGTCCTTCTCCTCCTTGCTCCCTATATTCTGGTGTGGATGGCTTCCGTGGGCGTCTGGGTGGATGTGCTTGCAAACGGCTGGCCTGGCTCTCGGTGGACAGGTGAAGTGGGACTATGGCTTGCTTGGTTGTTTGCCGAGGTAGGCAGTGGTGAAGGGAGGCAATGAGGAAAAGAGTTGTGAGCAAGAAAGGGTATGCTAGCTTATACTATGTGGCATGGCTGTGAGTCCCATTGTGCATTGACCAGACTGCCCCTCTCTTTTCTGTATATGACTCTCAAGCCACTGTGGGCTTTTAGGACCTTCTGGTCTGACGGGTGGGCTTGCATTGTTTGGGATGTTTATACTGCGGCAGGTAAGTTGGTAAAAGGTAAGAATAGAACCTCCCGTGGAATGATGAAAACCCAAAACGCGAGATGGTGCTGACCAACCTCATACTGTCTGGGAACCTCTGTGAGTGCAAAAACTTCAACATTTCTAAAGTCGATGGGTCTGATGGTAAAACTCTCCTTTATTTCTTTTATTCTCCCTTGGATTATTCCATTTCTCGCGTTTCTTTGCTACTGGTATTACACGTTGACTAGGCCCCTACCGAGAATTCCATTTATGACCAGGATTCAATGGGTAGAACAACTCGTCAATGATCAGCGATGCTACAAGATGTTCAGGATGCGAAGGTCGGTGTTTGATAGGCTGCATGACACATTGGTTGCCAACTATGGCCAACAATCTACTATACAAGTTTGGTCTAGAGAAGTTCTTACTTTGGTCCTATGGACTTGTGGCATGCCTTAGCCCAACAGGTAGGGTGTCAACTGGTTCGAGCACTTAGGAAGAAGTATCAACAGAACGTCACACACATGCTCAAGTGTGTGAATAGATTGGCTACTATGAATATTGCACCTGCTGATCCAACTTTCCAGACTATACATCCAAAATAGCAGTCAACCCGAGGGGATGTAGGAGGTATTCAACTTCCATCGTTCCTCCCTGCGCAGCGCTGTCGAGCGGGTATTTGGCATGTGTAACATGAAGTGGCTATTCTAGACAACATTTCTACCTACAGCACATAAAAACAGAAGGCCATAACTATAGCAACGACGACGTTACACAACTTCATACTAGACTACGAATTGCAGGCAACAGACCTACAAAGGCAGTATAGTGGGGATGCTAGTCTAGAAACTGTGGATATGGACAAGACACATGATGTGATTGCAGCATCATTGGTGGTGTGATGTATATGTCGCACTGCTTATGTTTCTATGTATATTAGAAAAATGCAGTTGCCATGTGCATTTTTGGTAAGTTACTCTATACATAAATATGGGCACAACGTTCTTTAATGATTTCGTTACATGCAACCTCCTTACGAGTCCAATACAATACTTTGAAAATTAGCTCAGCAAAAAACCAAAAGCCAATAGCCCAATTGAACACCTCCAGCTTCTGCCGTGGCTTCTTGCAACCATTACAGTGCTATTTTAGCCAAAAGCCACTGTCAAATTAAGGGTGTGTTTGGTTGGGCTTCCCAACCTGCTTTGGCTTCCACAAAAGCCAAAAGCCAACCAAAGGGGGGAGTTTCCACAGCCGACTTTTGAAAAAAGCTGCTTTTGTAGTAGTACAATAGCCACAGCCGGTGGAGAGGTGCTTCCACCGGCTGTGGCTTCCCCGTCCGCCCACTCCGCTCCAAGACCGGCGAGCTGGGAGCTCCGCCGCCGCGGCGGGCGAGTGCGAGCTCCGGGCGGGCGGCCGGATGTGGAGAAGTAGGAGGAGAGGTGCGGTGAGGTTTGGTGGCGCGCCGGCGGTGGAGTTGGCGGAAGAGGCCGAAGTGGTGAATGGTGACGCCGAGGTGGACAGGAAGCTGCCGGCGTCGGTGGTGGAGAAGAACGGAGGAACGCACCGGAAGAGATGGAGGCGACGGTGGATGCGGCCGTCGGCACCGGAGCAGAGGGTGGGGGAGGAGAGCAAGAAGGCGACGGCTCGGGTGGAGAAGGAGGCGACCGGTGGTGGCGTAGAATGGCGCGGGAGTAGGGGCGGCGAGAGGTGAGGAGGGAGTAGATGGCGGCGCCGAGGTAGAGTTGGGAAGGGGAGGAGAAGGAGCGGCGGGTGAGGAGCAGTGGGGGCGGCGCGGTAGGAGAGAATGGGATGGAGGCGCGGTGGAGAAGATGGGTGGCCGGTGGAAGAAGGAGGCGGAGGGAGGCGCACCGAGGAGGGGAGCGGCTGGAGAAGGGGCGGCGTGGTAGGAGAGAAAGGGGGAGTAGAGTGGGCGGCCGGAGAAAAGAGGCGGTGTGGCGGAGAAAGGAGGGAGAGGCGGATCACAGCAACTTTTCCAAACCAAACGGCTTTCAGCTTTCTCACAGCCCACAACCTACAGTAGCTTTTTCACAGCCCACAGTTCACAGCAACTTTTCCAGAAGCCACAGCTCAACCAAACACACCCTAAATAGGATCTTAAGTGATTTTGTGTCAGTTAACAACACACTAGTCTACTTATTACAAGAATCCTTAGTTTGTCATTTCTTTTGTGCAGGTTGCATTAAATTTAAGTGCATTCTTATCATGTTGACTACGTGCTGCTTACCCAGCTTAGCTTATCAACTGGGGTAATATTGAGATCAACCTCAACAACGCAAGTACATGAGTACCTGATGCCAGGAAATATCTAGCCCAGCACGGCTCAAAGTGGCTCTAGTTCGACAGTTTAGCATAGAAGTAGGACTAGTTGCTACAGAAGTTCACTACTTCCTAGTGCCTACGATTCCCAAAATCACCTGTTGTTGTTGTTGTTGCTTCTAACATGTTGTGTAGTTGAGAAAGGTGTGAGGCAGTTGCGTATTTAGGATTTTATCATGCCTCAGGCTATAAAGTGTTAGAGACTACTATTACCTGAGTTGGAAGGGAAAGTTGTTCCCATAGTTTACTTGAATTTATCTGGATTTTACACTAATAAATATCGTATACTCCGGGCTGAAACTTAGACTGTCTAGGTTGTCATCTACCCCTAGTGTGTGAGCCGTTTTGGATGTAGAAGTTGAGAGGACAAGACATGGCAAAGGCATGAGACATAATGGTAGAATGAATTGGAGTTTTGGGGGAGACCTACCCTTCGCTACTCTACGTGCATGTTCATATTGGCTATAGGTCAGTAACTGCTGGTTTTTAGCTAAAAATAAATAATACTAATTGAAAAGGTAGCTTTTAGAGCAGGTACAATAAGGCTTAGTCAGCAGGCTATAGCAAATATAATATCAACAAAATCTTACGTGGCAGAGAGAGAAAGGAAGAGAGAGAAGGAAGCTGGCTACTAAATTACAGCTAGCTGTAGCACGTAAAAATATGCATTTCACTCTCTTACACGTGGGGCCAAATAGTTATTGTAATAGCTACCTTATTATATGAACTATTTTTTTGAAGGTTATAAATGAAATAGACAAGTGTTATAGCCACTAATTGTACTTGCTCTTAGAAGAAAACCGTGAACGATAGAAAAATAAAAGAGATGCATGAGCCAGCGTGGGGAAAGCCAATATTAACCGATGTGGAGGTTGGTCAAGCATTTAGTGTACATTAATTTCTCACATTGCTATGAGGATTGATAGCGCGGGACTGCTGGTGGAGATGAATGATTTCCATCGATTGGTTAATGGCAATTGTGCGGTGGTACAGCAGTAAACTATTCATGTCTGACATAATAAAGTACCCTAGCGAACGATTGAAGTGCTTGAACTGAAGCGATGCTTATACGCTTTATGTGAATTCATCAAATGATAACTAGCTTTGAAAATTAGAACGAGGATTAGTGACATTAATCTCTGCTCATTAGAGCTTTTGTTTATAACTTTTGACTTTTTGGCTTTTGTTTTTTAGTGATATGGCTTTTTTTTTTTTGCTTTTTTGTTTATTCCTCTTATTTCTTTTTATTGTCTATGATGATATAACTTTTTTATTTTTTTTATTTTGAAAATATAATTACGCTAGAAAAGCTATTAGTAGCTACAATATATTTTCAATCACTACAATACAAAATATACCATAAATCAGAACTTTAAGTCCAAATGAGTACCACCTAATTCTTCTCTCCGTTCTCGATACTTACCATTACCAAACCAAATAGTTGTGTGCACAATTTCTCTGCACCTCTCATGTTTTTCTCTCCATTCCATTGAGGTTATAGGTGTTGATGGTATAATGTGTGCAGTGGAGAGGGATGTCTGGTCACATCTTGCACTGTATGGATAGTAAAACTCCACCATAGAAACGAAAAAAATACTGAAGAATTCTTGTAGCAAATTTCTCCCCTTTTCTCAGTAATATATTATTATTCAGTCATACATCTACTATTAAAGTACGAAATTCCAAACTAAAGGAAAATACACCAAAACTACTGCAAAGAAATTCGGAGAACTACATGCATTGCAAAAAAAAGTCACAAGTATAAAAATAATTAAAATTTCTAGAAATTTACTAGTGTCTCAGCAACTCTTGGTTATGGGGTGTTTTTTGGATTGCAACCGATGACTTTTAGCTTTTTTAGAAATCAAAAAGTAAAATATCGAAATGAAATAGTCTCTTGAAGTGGATTTTTCAAACGGTTTTCCAGGCCTTACTTCACCATTTCTTTTGAGCAGGTTTCATTAAATTTGAGTGCACCTTACCCAAGTTGATTGTTTTCCCAACTAGTTTGCTCGACTACAAGCTTACCAAGCTCTGCGTCTACTCCAAAGCAGTTTTACAAAAAAAGGGCGTCGGTGGTGGACACTGAGATGATCGTCATCAACATCAGTACACGAGTACCTGCTGCAGCTGCCATGAAATCAAATACTCTATGGGTGTTTGGTTGCCTGCGCCAAGCCTAGCCTGGCCCAACGCATGCAAGAAACGGGTGTTTGGTTGATTGCTCGCGCCTTGGGGCATGGCTCGCCTCGAACGCCCACTTCCATCGTCTCCCTGATCAGGCCAGGCCGAGCGGATGCAGAATTGGGGCGTTTGGTTGCCCAGTTCTTGCCCAGCCAAGCTCCTCAGATGCAAGTTTCAGTTGTTTGGTTGCCCGCATCGAGATCTGAACCTGGCTCTCCAGATGCAAAAGGCAGCTCAGAGCCTGGCTCTCGAGATACGGATTTTATTTGCGTTTCTGGCGAGCCAGGCTCACATGGTGCAGCACAGGGTTCTGTTAACGATACTATTAACATGTGATTAACGTGTATTAAGTGATATTAGTGTATTTTAAAATAGATCAAGATATTAAAAGTAAAATTGAAACTATTAGAGTGCACTTACACAAGTTAAATATTATAAGATCACTTGTTTTTTTATTTTTATTTCATGCGATACGGCTTCATGCAGGCAACCAAACGCTGTCTCTTCTCAGCCAGGCTCTATACGTACAGACAACCAAACAGCAATAGTTTGCATCTCTACAACCTGTCCTACGAGAACTTGGTTCCCAGATGCGAGCCAGGCTCCACTCACCAACGAACCAAACGCGCCCAATGTGTCTGAGCGATCGAACAGCAGCAGGAGGCGGTCGGAACCGGTCGTAAAGCTCTCGAAACCGGTCGTAAGCAATCGTGAGTGGTCGTAAAGTCCTGGGAGAAGTCGTAAGACTTTCCAACACTAACCGTGAAGCATGAAATTTTCCCCGATTCTCGAAAAGCGAATCCTCTCCATTCCTCAACCTTCATCAGTGGGATTGCACACACTCAGATTCTGGAGCCATCGCCGTCGCCATCGTGAGCTTGGACCTGCCGCCAAGCAACCACCGCCATCGTCGTCCTGAACTTAGATCTTCTCAACCCCCCCCCCCCCCCCCCCCCCACGGCATGCTGTGGTGCCGACACACACAGGGATGCCGTCTACGAGCTCACGCACCAGCAACGACGTGTTGGGCGACAACCTTGTGCAACGTAGGCATGGTAGTTCGTCTCACATTCTCACCTCCCAACTATGGTAGATGTCACACACACACACAGTGACACAGACCTTGCCGCCCATGTTGGGAATTGGTGACTTTTCTTCTTTTGGTAATCAGTGAATTCAGGATTTTTAGTGCAATTAGTCCTCAAATTGCTATGTTCATTGCCTTTTGCAATGAGGGAATTGGGCAAATATTTATCCGATTGCATTCAAGCCCAATCGTTGGATTGTGACGCTATGGTATGGATTTTCCCCCTACTTCTAAATTCTAATAATTCAATTTTCAGATTTACATTCTATTCTACCATAATAAGCCACTTGAACAGTTGAACTTCCACTCAACCAAACAAACAAACAACATCTCTTGCATTCACTCAACCAGGCCAGACTGAGCCAAGATGGCTTATACGGGCTTGTGGGACTCTCTGCAGAAGTTCACTAGTTCAAGTTCATGGTCTGTCTTCCATTCCTATGAAATACTTGCTGCAGTTTCTCTTAAATCTCCAATATCTTCGCAGATTAACCTGTTCCATTGTCATCACCTGTTGCTGTTGCTTCTTCTACAATGCCTTGTGTAGTTCAGAAAGGAGTCCTGATTAGGATATACAGAAGATGAGGGTGCAAGACACAGCAAAGGCAAGAGAAACTAGTCTTAAAATGAAATAATGGGAATGAGCAACTCACGAACTGTACAATATCACTCATCAGTTTGTTATTGTGATTAGAGGAGGTTCACGAATCTTAAAGTAAAACCGTTATTATTTATTGGGGTAGTTCTGTACTAAAACAAATCGAATCAGGCTTGATTAAATCAACAATACAAAGTAAGATACGAGATGATTGGTGGTATACAAAGTAAGACATTTTGAGTCTATCATTGACACGGAAGGAACTGCTAGATTTATACTAGAGTCAGCACACCACTATTTCCGACTGAACTTGCAGAATTACAACTCCATCTATTATATATGCCTCACAACCACAGTCCATACAATGGCGGAATTAAGCTTTGGGCTACTGGGCTATAGTCCGAGGCCTGACAACCGAAGCTCATGCAAAATTCATGAAAAATTATAAAAAAAATAGAGTTAGCCTAAGAGCGACCCAAGAGCAACTGGTCCAGCACGAGACTAGGCTTGGACTTGAACTGGTTCTGCCCCTAGATCCATATGTGAATGCTAAGATAGAGGTGGTTCGAAATGCACAGGGAGTCGTTCATGCGGACAGGCCATCCATTCGATAGGCACTGTGTCTACGAAGAATCAATTTTGTTTCTTTCCCAATGTCTCCAATTCATATTCTACCCTCGATATGTACTGTCGTTATTTTTTTTCTCCTCTTTTGTTTTCAAAATATATGTATTATTGGTACATATAGCAGAGAGGAGAGCTGTGTGAGAGGTTTTCTCCATGTTCAACTGCTGGCAAGTATTGTCTACACATTATATATATAGAGGTTGTTGGTTGCATTTGTTTTTATATAATATAACCAGGGGATCTGCATGTGTTGCCAAGCCACATGAGTTGGTTTGGCTAGCAGTCAAGCTATTTAGTTTCCGTACAGATAGTTGTTAGGCCAACTCATTTATATGCAGGGGAGCAATTTAGATGCATTTTGAAATGGTTTCGGCTTTCGGCCTCTGACCTCTAGAAGTCAGAAATCAAATGATCGGGCTTCAGTGGCTTCTCCAAGTGGCTTCGGGGGATCGAGCAAAACCTGCAACTGGGTGTAACACTCCAGCCTAACCCTAGGCCCTGAATGCTACTAGCACAACTTTTACTCTCAAATTCACTCATGACTCTTACAATACTAACAATACCTTCGCCAGATAAACTTCACCTGAAAACTAGCCAGCCAATGGTTGCATAGTTTCATAAACATGAACAAGAAATTCATGCACAAACTTGGGATCACACGCCCAAGAATGCTTCGAACCTTGTGCCGAAGAATGACCAGGACCATGCGCCTGAAAGCATACTTAAACTTTCAAATAGAACAACAAACAATATAAAGCATGCATAAGTAATAACCACTACCAAAAGGAATGATCTCAATGTTCGCAACCATTCTTCATTCTCTACTTTAAGCCAAAAGGGACCAACCTTGTCTCACACGTAACTTTAACAACTCCAAGCGAACTCTTAACTAAGGTTCAAATTAAGTGAGCTAAATCTTTAAAAGTCTAAATACAAGTACTAAAGGTGATAACTAAGTTTTTATTCAATGAACCTAGTGCAGAAGTACTACTCCCGATCCATGCATGCTGTCATCAGGGTCACCTTAAAATATCAACGAAGCAAGAGTGAGAAAGACTCAGCAAGTACATAGTAAAATAGTAAACATTGACTTCTACATATCATGAAATTAACACATTTCATTAGCTTCTTATCAATGAGCAGTGTAGATGCACATGCACGTGTCAAGCACAATATAAAACAGTATTCTTCTCATGTCATTCACATTACTCACATCACATTAACAATAAGCATTTATGAAAATCAATTTTCTTTTCCTAACGCAATGCAATGCTTATGCACATATCTCAACTTCTCTTTAGCTTATACCAGTATAGCGAATGAGCACCTGTCGATGCTCACCTAAGCCCGTCCTTTCATGTGAGAACCTCAATAGCATGTCCTCTTTCATATGGGGACGTTAATAGCATATCCTCTTTTATATGGGGGCCTTAATCTCCCTCTCATGTGTCATCCCGGAGCAACAACTCCGAAACTCTCTGTGTAAATTGCACTAGTCCAGGATCGGCTAGTGCACACAGTGAACAACAAAGATAAATATCAAGCATAATGATATTTATTAACTAAATATGGGCATGATTGCCAAAGTTTACATCCATAGCACATAAACCAAAATTAAATATAAGCAATGGAAGGAAAAACCGAAGTGGAAGAAGCCCACAAGCCTGCCCACAGGCAAATGATAGCAAGACATGGCCTACTCGTTCAGATCTTCACCGTAGTCGAAGTCATCTTTCTCTGTGTGGAGATAGCAAGGTGAGTACAAACTTGTACTCCGCAAGTCACACGGAGAATGCAACACAATGATAAAGGCAACAAAGGAAGGCTTATAGGGTTAGTTTGACCATAAAACAACATTTAAAGAAATACAGTAAATAGATTGAAATTGCTGAATTTAATACAATAAGTAAAACAATAATTGTAAATAAAATTAATACCATTAGTGCAGGCTCTGACCAAAAACTAATCTAACCACGGGCATCCACCTGGACCATCTTTTTCAAAAAGTCTCGTATAGATTCCATCCATCCACACGCTTACAATCACTCATGGATTCTATCCATTCATAAGCTTTTCAAAAACCATTTTTTAAAAACAAAGTCTAATCCGTGAAAAATTTTACTCAGCTTACCCATGACCGTAGGCACGACTATCCAAGATAGATTATACACTCTGAAGAGGTTGTACAGCTTTACCCACAAAACATGATCATCCCATATTGCCACGCGATTAACACACTTCCTTAGGTGTGCGGCGAAGAGATCATGACAAGGACTTTACAATGCAAAGTTTTCAACCTGGCCAAGCCAACACTAAGGTTTCACCCCAGTAAGAAATCCACCAAACTGGGACCCCTTCTTGAGCTGAGTGAGACTTCTCATGGCCTACACCACGCTCACTTTTAACCTACGACATGACTCAGGTTGGGCCCCGCAAATTAATCAGTCAAGACTGTCTCATACCAGCCTTGTGTTAGTACGATAGGGCTTTGCAACAGTAGCTCATAGACCGGTCCTTAACTGACTTAGGCTCAACTACATACCCCTGTGCCTGACAATCAACATTGTGTCACCGAACAATAGTGCATGCCTGCACCCACCACCTAACCATTAGCCTAAGTCTAAACCAGATTTTATATTTTATTTCATAATATTTCAAAATCCTTCTTGACTCACCGAAGTCAAGAATACATTTGAAAGGCTTATCATTTTATGTGAAAAGATATCCCAAAACAAATATTATGTCTAAGCAGGTCTAAGCATATGAGATAGTGGGTGGGGTTTGCGGCGAGACGAAGAGGGGAACACAGGGAACACAATGCTCACCTCGGTTGTGGTGGAATATGAAACGAACCAAATTTTCATAAAGATTGAGATTTTCTTTTGAATTTGATTCATTTTGATCCTTTGCCTAATTTAGCTCAAATCCTAGCCAATTGTGCCCTAAAATCCTTGCCAAATCCCCTTGCCAACTCTATTTTGCATCGGTACTGTTCACAGTCAGATATTTTCGTCGCCGTCCTGATTTTTGCCACTGCCTGAGCTCTCTCTCGCTCTCCCGCACCTTCTCACGCCCTCTTGCCACTGCCAGATCTGTGCCACATGTCAGAGGTCGTACGACCGCTCTTAATAGCCCTAAACCCGTGTCAGAGCCGCCGACCACGTCCGCTGTCGCCTTGCCCACCGTTTTCCCCTCTCGGCTCTCTCAACCCGCGCGGCCGACTTGAGCCACCGATCACTTTTGACCGCCGCAATGCGTCACCCGAGGTAGCCAGTACATCCCTCCTTGACCGCTGCACCACGCCTCCCTGAACCTTCCCAGCTATGCCACACGCCGTCGTCGCCATGGCTAAGCTAATGTGCCGAACCACCTTGATGGCCCTATTTAAGCAACCGAGCTTCTCCAGTTGAAGCCATCAGCACCTAGAGCTAGCCAAACACCCCCGAAGCTCCGATCATCCTCCCCATTGCTGGCAATCACTGAAATCCCCAAAAGTAAGTCCTATCTCAATGTCGCCTCCCCGGTCCATCACTTTCCGATTAACTTCACCAGTAGCTTCCCTATGCTCCCAGAAAAACGCCCAAACCACCACCTTAGCTCCCCAAACACCCCTCTTCCCTGGCACCGAGAGCCACCACCCGGCTGAACCACCACGTTGTGGCCAGCCCAACTCCGACCACCACAGCCCAAACCACCACTTCCATGAGCTTACCCTAGCCCCACTGATGCCCAAACACCAACCCAATTGCCCAATTAGCCTCCAATTACCCTGAGGTATTCAAATTATCCATAGAAGAGAAAGCCTTGCCGTCGGCAAATGCCGACTCCCCTATGACTACCGACCCCAAAAATGGACTCCCCACATCACCAGGAACCTGACCATAGCCCCAGAAACCGCCACAAAACACCCTATCCCCGATCACCCCAATCGCCTAACATCTCCAGCTGCTCCCCTACTTCAGATCCGACCACCGCTTGAAGTCTTCAACCACCTTGTAGTCGGGAGAGACTTCGACCATGTTGTCGCAAGTCCTGCGCAACCCCGCTCGGACGCCGTTCGATGTTTCTAAGCCACTTGTACACCATTCGATGTCCTTAAGCTGCCCAGGCACCATTCAAACCCCGCATTGCTCGCGCACCATCCGATCTTAGAAGTAACTCGTGCACCATTCGATCTCCGGTAGCTTCGCACTCAGTTACGACCATGAAATTGTTTACAACCATGAAGTCGTTTACGACCATGAAGTCGTTACGACCACATAGTCGTTACGACTACACTGAGGCTAACGACCACGTAGTCGTTACGACCACGGTATGGCTTCCGACCACATTGTGGATTACGACAACGGTGCAGTTTATGACTGCAGTGTGGTTTACGACCACACGGGGTGCTCAGTCTCCATAGTTGTAACCTGGCTACGACCATGCCTTTTAGCCTCAACAATCCCACCAACCACCTGAGCACTCATAGGATCTTCCGAGTACGCATAGTAAACACCTGCAATGAATAGTACCTAACCCGTTACTATTCACCAAAACCCAAAAACACACATATATATACCCATTTTGACGTTTCGAGCCCGCAAACCATTTCTCAACCCCGTTTCACCAATTGCACCCTCCTAAAAGCCGAAAACCCTATTTATTTGAATTTTCTTTCTTTCAATTTTTTTATCCCTAGCTCAATCCTTCGATCGTGGAATTAGTTTATCGACTTTAGGTTAGCCTCTGATGTCGAAGTTCACCCGGAGCAGGAAGGAGAAGACCAAGCCCAAGCGACTGAAGAATTTGAACTCATCGAAGTCGTAGATCCACAAGGCAAGTCACATGTTTTTTATCATATTGAACCTACATTCCTTTAATTATTTATTTATTAGTATTTTCATTATATTATTTTACTAGTTGTTATTTCATGTACAATAACTGTTTAGAATGACATGATATTAGTTATGTCCTACCACCTGAAAGAGCCCAGTTTAATTTGATGGCCATATTCACCTTGACAAGATTTAGTAATATTAAATATATTAATATTGTAATTAGGGTAGTTTAGAAACTTAACAAATTTTCTTGTTATTAATGGATTTGCCATTTGTGGGTGGAATTTTGGAAGGAGGAAGTTGCCTCTGTGAAAATATAAGGATTAGACACTTATACTGAGTAATGAACATAGTAATTATTCAACCACAAGCATTAATTCATCAAACCTAGTCTAGTAGCTGCTCCAATTCGATTGAACCTCTACACGGGCAGTCGGAGGCCAAGTGTGAGACCATACGAGAGGGGTTAAGTAGAATTGTATGGAAGGTGGTTATCCACACAACGGTAGGGCTGAGATAAGTTGGGTAGACCTAAGGGGTCACCCGAGCTTATTGGGGAAGCCTACTGGGTGGAGGCTATATAAAGAATTGAGCATTGAAAGGCCTTGTTTTCTTGAACCCAGACGCGGGAGTTAAGAAATCTTATGGGTAAAGCTGGGCAGCTCTGCAGAGTCAATGATTAATGGTATTTGAATATATCGTGCTTCCGGTAAATGAAGTTGTGTTTAATGGTGAATCCAACAGCAAAGCATAAGTAGATTTGGGAATGAGTTGGAAATATTGAAGATTTGATAATCAAGTTTGAAACCCCATTAACTAAAGGAGTTATCATTCTTTTTGTGTTTAAAAATGTTTACAAACAAAACTGCATCCACAACAGCTTAATAAAACCCATATATCCCTATCCTTTGAAAACCCTGGCAAGTAGTTATATAGCATTTCCCTATGTAACTTGTTGAGTACGGTTGAATGTACTCAGTCTTTCTCTATTTTTCCCCAACAAAGAAATCAAGAGAAGAACAGGATGTTATAAGTTTCGTGTTAGGGTTACGGGCGCACTCAAGCGTTCTTGTGGAGATTTCTTTGGTTCTTCTGATTGTAAGTTCAGTTTTGGGCTTGGACGCCCTTAAAAATTTTAAAATTAGCTATTAAGTCTTATTTTAATCAAATTAACTCCTTTTAAATGTTCGTGAGCAGGCATGATACTTCTTCTGTCTGTAACTGACTCCTGGGCTATTACAGAAGATAATGATGTTACTATTCCCAAAAACGAGGGTGTTACAGAATATGCACGGTCGGCCGATGGCGACGAGAGAAACGGCGGCGTGTTTTGGCCCACGGTGGCATCGATGCTCCGGCGAAGCTCCAACGAAGGCGAGGGAAGCACCGTGTAGAACACGCAAATGCGAAGTCAGTGATGTGGTCAAAAGTGGTGGAACTCCACTGTAGGCGGTGCAAACAGCTGAGGAACATCATTCGGTTAGCAAGAGAAAATTGCCGATTGCGACGAGGAGGAAGGGAGAGAGGACTTGAGATTTTCGGGCTCCCAGGGCTCTCTTTTATAGGGGCGGAGGTGGACCGAATGAGGAGATTAATTTGGCATGTCTTTCGGTGGCATGGCATATTCTAGCGAAATGGGTGCACAAAATTGAGGGCTAAGTCCGGGAATGGAGGAGTCTTGATGAGAGGGATTGAATGCTCTTAATTATGCCAAGAATCGTGGAGAAAACTATGGGTTTTGGAAAGCTTCATATAGGCGGCAATGGTGTCGGCGCACGGGATAGAACGAAATGCTACGAAGAAGAAGAAAGAGAGAAGAGAGAGAATGGAAAGAAACAAATATTTTTTCCAAACATTAAACAAATTTGCGAATTTCAAGAAAATTCCACAAAAATCCTTGGAATCTAAAAAGATCAAATAAAATAATTTCAGATTTAATTGAAGTTTATTTTAACCATTTAAAATAATTTTATTTTCTAAGTTTAATTTGATCTAAATAAATTCAAACAGACTCCAAAAATTTGAAAAGAGGATAGAAATGGATAGATTAGAATTTTTCAAGAATTTAGATATTTGAATGGGTCCAATTGATTTAGGATGAAGGAGAACGGGCTTTCGGAAGTTTGAAAAGAGAGAAAAAGAATAAATTCGATTTTCTGGAATTATTTTTGTGCTGAAAAGGAAGGTTATGACGTCAGCAAGGAAATTGATTTTCAGAGGAATTATTTTTCTATGGAAAAGAGATTTATGACGTCAAGGTGACGTCAGCAAGGATTTTGATTTTCGACCAAATTATTTTTATAAAAGAAAATATTTTATTTAGACTGATAGGTGGGGCCGGTTTTGGTGGACTGCGTTCATGGACCGGGGAGAAGGCTGAGGTGGTACACGGCTGGCGTGGCGCTTGCGTGGCTCACGGCCGCTGAGGTGGCGCACACGCGGCTGCCATCTGGCTGCCACGTCACCGAAGCGACTAACGTGGTGGTGCCGACGAGCGATGGCGCTCGGGGCCCAAGGGCCGCTAGCGCTACGGCGAGTGGCGGCGGCCGGTGAACGGCGCAGACGAGAGAGGAGATGATGGTTGTTACGACACACCTTGGAGCGGAGCACGGAGATGGCTTGAGGTAGCCGGCAATGAGTAAGAAGCGGCGGTGGTGGGCGGCTCTCGGTGCGGTGACGCCTTGGTGATGGAGGATCTGAACAAAAGGGGCTGTGGATGTGCGCACGAGTCTGGCGAAGGCGAAGAAGGCGACGACATGGTGCGGCGGTTAGCAGGGATTAAAGGAGGGGAAACAGAAGGGATGAATGCAAAATGAAGAGGGTAGCGATGGGGGTTAACAATGGCATCGAATGTCTGCATTAATGATGCTAATTAAAAGCTCGGCGAAGAGCGGCCATGGCGGCGAATGAAGGAAAAGAAGGAAAGGGAGAAGACGATTGATAGGCGGGGCCCGTCTGATGGTGAGAGACAAGAAAGGAGGAAGGAGCGAGCGGCTGGATGAATGTCACGTGACAAGAAAGGAATCGGGGCCGTTGGCACGGTTAAATGAAGATGGACGCACGGGATTGGATCGGGCAGCAGTGCAAAGTTCCCTTTTTATATTTGGCCAACTGAACTAAAATCACAAAATAGGAGATAGCAAAACTGCTAGGTCTTCAAGCACCAACGTGCAGACGAATGCAAAACATGGTTACCTCGCACACATGAACGAAGGACGCAATTTTGAACGGAATGGCTACCTAATTTGCATTAACTCCCATCCTAAAATTAGTATATTTATAGCCCCTTTTCCCAAATCCATCACACTTTGGTCTTCACTTGTTTCTGTCTTCCCCTACATCGACTAGCAGAATGTTTGGTGTAGTAGATTTCACAAATATGACAATATACATTTAAATGCAAGGTATATGCGAATGGGGCTTTGTAAGAGCATTATTCTACATTAATGTTTCTCAAATTATGAATGCCAGCAGCAAGAATCCGACCCAACAATGCGGCGCAAACTACGCACAATAGCTCGTAGCTCACTTGAGCTTTTGCTTTCGCAAAAATTTTACCCAAAATTGCCACGCTTGGGAACATTGGTTTATATGCAGCTAAACTCACGTTGTTTGCTCGTACATTACAATATTGGACTGACTTGAAGGGGACGCGTTAATATTGAACATATATGTGTACCTCTAGATTGGTAAGAGTTACTTGGTGAGACTCTAATTTCACTCATGTTTGCTTGCATACCAAAAAAAAAAAGAGACTACAGCGCAGTAGTACTCCAAATTGAATTTTTTATTTGTCATCATGCACCACCTGCAACTGTTCTAGCCCTCCGACTTTGGCTTGTTTATATTAGCTTCTAAAAACTATTTTATCATAAATAATTTTTTACAGTATCTAGCTTTTAAATGGAGTGTTTTTTAAGGCAGGATCTACTAGTCGATTGTAATATATATTATAATGACTTTATTTTTATAGGCCAAAATTACACAGGAATGTCTCTTTATAAACTTCTCTATAAGTTATTATAATTTATAAGTCAAGACTAAAAGCCAATTTGAACGGCCCACCCTAATACTAAGTCATGGGGACAGGTTATTCTTTTGCAGAAAAAAATAACTCTCAAGATCACGCAATTGACTGCTCAAACTTTACGCATGTATATATATATAGTTACATGCACATGTATATATATAGTTACATGCATACCCAACAGGGAAAATCTGATGATGCTCTTATTGAAATCCCACATCGAAGTCATACACAAAGTCGGTTACTACATGCTTAGTCAAGTTGATTTCTTATTACTAGTTTTACTCAATGGAACATAAAATAAATCGACAAAGAACAAAGAGTGGAGATGAACAGAAAGATAAAGTACAACCACCAGCCAGGTGAAAACCCTGGAGGCTGCACCTCTTGACCATGTAGGGCTGGGGAGTATAACATCCAAAAGCCCTAATAGGCCATTAGAACGTACCATTTGTCACCCTAAGTTCACAACTTCGTTCCTAATGCCTACCATTCTTAAAAAAAAGAAGTTTCCAGCTTTGCAGGCATTCCCTCAATTTCTCTCTCAAGTTCTCTACTGCTACTACTTCAATAGAAATGAGTATCATCGACCGTCGAGGCAGTTCAGGGTTGGTATATATTGTGATCAGAAAATGCAGGCAGCGCTGATGTACTAATTACTAAATATTGCATGATAGGATGGTTGGTGTTATTCATTCCACATTAAACTCTAGTTGTTCCTATCTGTTTGCAAAACAAAGGACATTATCCACTTTTGGGACGGGTCTGTTCTTTTTTGCTGCGGCTTATAGTTTTTAGCTGAAATTTTTGAATTTTAGCTGTTTGTGATAGAGATTACAAAAAGAGAGATACTCGCTTGCTATTTTGGTTTATACAGATGTTGGGCTTTTAACGTGCACTACAATTAACTTGTAGACACTGTCTTAAAAAAATACTCCATTTAAAAGTTAGGTACTGTAGCAAAAGCCAAAAACCGTTTTTAGAAGCTGTAAAGAACATGGCCATATATCATATATAGTCCAAGGAAGAGTTTACTCTTGCTATGCACAGAGCAAAGAAACCACTCAATGTGAGTATGCAAAACCGGCTAGAGAGCGTTTAATCCCCTGCTGGTGGCCTTTGGGCTTGCAATATCTTTTTCTTTCTTTTGTAAATAACTCTATATATACATGTTTTTAAATAATAAAATCTCCAGTAGGGACCTTTCCTACTGTTCCCTAAAAAATTATATATAGTTTTTGTTATATATTTTGATGAAATGTAGTGACCAAAGTTGTATCCAGTGGACAAGGTCGGTATATAATACGCGCTGCTGTCTCAAGCAACATACAACTAAACGTGACAGGATTGAGGAAGGATGAGTGCCGATTAACTCTCAAGAAAACAAAAGGCATTAGGGCCCATCTTCAACACGCGAAACTAAAAAAGCGTAGGGTGTTCGTCAAAGATAAGATTAGTTCGATTGCATGTATTTTTTTAGGACGTTAATTATTTTTTTACTGGAGCATTTTTATGTGGTCAATTTAATTATTCATAGAAATACTGTTGGTGAAAGTTAAAAATAGCTTGAGTGACGCCATTTATTTTACTGTAGGGAATAATAAATATTACAAATGGCCAAGGGTGTCAACAACACACTACTACAGAAAAGGTCATCACAGACGGTTCGAAAACGTCATCACAGACGGTTTTGTGAACCGTCTGTATTTATGGGTCAGTGATAATCGAAGGTCATCACAGACGGTTTTCGAACCGTCTGTGATTATCAGCTATCACAGACGGTTTTTGAGTAAAAACCGTCTGTGATAGCTGATAATCACAGACGGTTTTTAGTTAAAAACCGTCTGTGATAGCTATAATCACAGACGGTTTTTAACTAAAAACAGTCTGTGCTATTCTCTTCTACCCCTAAATCTATTTCTGTTTATTGGCTAGCCTCAGGAAATGCTAGCCATGCTCTCTGAAACAAGCAGATCAACATGTACATGTATACATCCAATTCACATCTCAATTCATTTCACAAACATAAAACATCCATTTCGCAAATCAATTAATTGAAATAAGAACAAGCAAATACAGTATGAAACACAGTACACATTTTAAGATTAGAGTCTACCATTACAAGAATAGACAGACAAACAACAAACAATAAAGAGGAGGAGAACAACAAACAGGTTGCTCATCTAGCTAACACAACAAGAACAGAGAAAAGCAAAGATCCTCTATGCCTAGGCCTTCTCGCCCCTGATGCAGCGCGCGAGCTAGATGTCTTTGACGCCAACCATCGTCGGTGTTGATTGAGCGTTGCCTTGGCACGAGCTAGTTGCTTCTGCGGTATCTTGCCTCCCGTTGACGTGTGCGTCGTCTGCAAGGAGGAGGACAGCGAGGAGTAGGAGAACAGCAAGGAGGAGGATAGCAAGGAGGAGAAGAACAACAAGAGGAGGAGGACAGCAAGGAGGAGGAAACTAGTAAGGAGGCTGGGTTTTGGTAATATTTATAGGGGAGGGAGAGGGAGGGAGAGGCGGGAGTTCGAAATTTTGGGCGTGGGAAAAGAGAGGCGGAGCTACGATCTGTGGTGTGAGGAGGATTGACGGGCCCAGTGGTCAGATTATCACAGACGGTTCTATTGGCTAGAACTGTCTGTGATGAATGAATATCACAGACGGTTCTATATATAGAACCGTCTGTGAATTAGAGCACAGAATTTTATATATCGATGCAATATAAACAACTAGTATGAAAAGATAAAATAGCAAAGTTTTATATAGCTTATATATACCCATTTGAAAGGTTTCGATGAGATCTACAACTTTGCAGTTGAAGCAAAATCCAAATTCCGAAAGGAAGACTAAGAAAAAGGGCAAAAACAGACACCAAAAACTTGCGACACAGGTTTAGGTCTAAAGATGGCCGATTTTCGGGGTCTTGGAGGGTGACTGGCGCAAGCAGGTCATTTTTGTTGCATCGGGCTCGTCGTTAGCTTTCCAACGAGTACAAGAACGTCGAAAACGGACACCGTATGCAAAAGTTATGCCCGTTTTACTGAAGGTGTGTCAAAACTGAATCCTACTCGGACTCAGGCGGGAAATTATGAAATTTTAGGGAATTGCAAGGCGGGAAACATATCACAGACGGTTTTTAATAAAAAACCGTCTGTGATATTCCAGATTATCACAGACGGTTTTTATTATAAAAACCGTCTGTAATAATCTAGAATATCACAGACGGTTTTTAATATAAAACCGTCTATGATATTCCAGTATCACAGACGGTTCAGAGGTAAGAACCGTCTGTGATACTCCTTTTTCCCGCCACAAATACCACAGACGGCCTTCAAATTAAAACCGTCTGTAATAGTGTACATCACAGACGGTTTCACAAAACCGTCTGTGATTTGACGTCTACTATTAGCCTTTCTGTAGTAGTGACAACATATCAGTAACCTTGTCAGGCCTTACAAATGTATTGCTAAGTAAATGAAATAAACATAGATCTATCTTCTCCGAGAAAACAGTGATGACACATAGCTTAGAGGCGACGATTTGTGCACTATATAAATACCATATGTTGTGGTGAAATCTTGCTAACTTTCTACAACAAATTACTAATTTCTTCTTTTTGAAAGCACCACATATTTTGCCACCAGTACAAATGATGAAAAAAAGCAGTTGTGTTTTGTGAACCAGCGAGAAGCAAAAGGTATGTAGAAGATACAACACAAGCAAGAAAAAACGAGAAGCAAAAGTAAACTGAACAGCGCAAGCTGAAAACTTCACCAAGCAAAACCCAGTTTCATATTCCCCTAACGACACTCAGTTTATCACCTCAAGCTGATCTTACAATAGCATGCTTACAGTTACACAACACCCTCAGGACGATAATGTAAAAGATAAAACACAACTATGAACTAGATCAAGACGGTCCTATGAGAAAACACTGATGCACTATAGGAGAAGATGATGGTGACTTAGATGCGCAGATACTCACACTGTCTAACGCCTGATGCACTGGCGGAAGCCCTAACAGTGGGAACAAAGGAGCACCATATCCCACCGAATGGAAGTGTTGCACACCACTAATCTGTCCAAAATGAAGATATTCTCCTGATGCCTACCAATCCTACAATAACCCATATCCCTCGAATTATTGTCCCCAACTTTCCATTGCTGTTGTTTGGTATGGCTCTACTACTACAAACCATGGCGTACTGGATAGAGGGTTCATGGCTGGAGTCTTCATTTGGTACATATTATCACAGGTTGGTTGTGCGTATATATGCCGGTGTGTTCTTGCATCTATATTGTAACACCCCGGCTCCTCTTTGAGCCCAAAGTGCTACCACCGACTCTATACTGCTACCAATTTCAACTTTTACCGCTGGTATTGCGAAGCAATTAATTTATTTAAATAGCAACCAGACGACAAAAGCCGGTACACTTGACACTAAGCGCAGCAGAGATATAACTTTGCTAATTACCAAAAAGGTACTTAGACTATCCAAGACTAAATATATCAACTGTAGATGGTCTGTGAATCACTGTGGCACGTTAACAACTGTGCTACTCCCGCCCATGCATGTCGTCTTCAACAGATTCCTATAAAAACAACGTTAAAGCAAGAGTGAATCCGAAGACTCAGCAAGCACACGATAAAACAGTAACATCACTTTAGCAATTCAATCAATTTCACGAACTGTAATCTGTAAATCCACTTTATAACCGTAAACTATAAATTAATTCTGTAACTGTAAACTGTAAATCAACTCTGTAGCTGTAATCTGTATATCAACTCTGTATCTGTAATCTGTATCACTTTCTCTGTCACTGTCATGCAATGCATCAGTAACGCAATGCTATGCAACACATCCGTAATGCATCTGTAACCATCCAATCACATTTATGAGCTGTAACCCAGAATCTCTGGGTTCCCTCTCTGTTATCTGTCGCTTCCTGTAAATGCAATGCAATGCGATGCAATGCAATGCATCTGTATGCACCTATAACTGTAGCTGATACCGGTATAGCAGAGCGTCCACCCGTCGATGGACCACTCAATTGCCTACCTCTGTAGGTCTTACTCCAGAGCACTCCGGATTAGTCACTTGACTTTCTCACCGACCTTACTCTTATTCAAGAGCACTCCGGACTAGTCATGAAGTTCTCACCGGCCTGGCTCTTATGCATGTGCATGATGCAATATGCTTCAAATATGAATGTCTAATCATAAGCGATACTCATCAAGGTATGATTAGCACAATTCATATACATCTCATAAATATTGTAAATCATATCATGGAAACACGAATAACAAACATTCGCCACATTTTACTGTTCTACCATGCACTTGCCTGTTAACCTGGCGGACGGTGCGTAGACGGCACCAGACTCGAACCGCCACCTGAACAAGCATTAATCATCTCAATTCATCACTCATACAATACATTCAATTACGAGTAAATGACATCGCTCTTACGTCCAATCGACATAACCCAATTCTGTCCCACCGGGCAACCTCTCCTTGACCCGATGTTTAACCAGTCTATAAATTGAGCGATCGCATTATTTATACTCGCTGATCAATTTCTACACGTTCGACCTCACTTTAATCAGTTATACTGTCTAATCTCAATTTATACTCTCCTTCTCTCTTTTCTGCCACAGATCGACCAGATCAACAGTGGCAGTACCAATTTCGTCGTCTAGGCAGTCACGATACCTAACTGACCACTCACATCAATTCTAATGATCGGTATTAGTAATGCCCGACTCGGCAAATAAACAGGGAGAAGGTTTTGAGGCGTTACCCTAGCCCCGAGCGACAGGATCGGGGTACTCTTAGCCGGATCTGACAAATCTGACGGCAGGTCACCCTTTTTTTTCCTTTCTCTCTTTCTTCCTTTCCTCTTTTCTTTTTTTCTCAGCTGGCCAGCACTCCTGGCCTTCCTCTCCTTTTCCTCTTTTTCTTCACGGGCAGCCGCACTCCCCTTCCTTTCTTCTTCTCACGCCGTCGGCTCTCCTCCCTCCTCTTTCTCCACAGCCGGCGGCTCCCCCCTCTTTTTCACTCCACCGGCGGCTTCCTCCTCTCCCTCACTCCCAATCGGCCGACACGGCACCCTCTTTTCCTCTCCCCCACCGAATCCCGGCTCTCCCCCTTGCCCCCTTGCTCGGCGCACGGCCGACGGAGCCGAGGAGCGGCGATGGCGGCGGCCAGAGGAGAGATGGTGAGGCACGGCGGCGCGCGCAAGCGGCTAGGCGACGGCGAGGCGCGCGGCAGCGGCGGCGCACGGGTGGCAGCGGCGGCGCACGGCTGGCAGCGACGCGCGGCGCGTGCGCGATCGACAGCGAGCAGGAGCAGGGCGGCGAGGCGTAGCAACGGCGGCGCCGGGGCTGGCGAACGGCGGCGCCAGTGGGAAGACAGCGACAGCACGCGCGAAGGGAAGCAGCAGCTGCAGCCAGGTGAGCTCGGGGAAGAAACAAAAGTGAGTTTTGCTTTCTCCCCTGGCTCTCTCCCTCTCTTATACCCCCAAAGAGAGCATGCGCTGGCTTCTAGATGGGGTGGAGCTGGCGGTTACTGTAGCAAGGGGGAAGAAAATTAGGGTTTTGCCTCCATCTCTCTCGGGTATTACATTCTACCCCCCTTAACAGAATTCGACCTCGAATTCTGAAAGTCGATAATCTGTACGAAAAATAAACAACTGAATCAAACAGAAATCAACTGTAACTCGTACTCGTAGAGAACAACTCTGGGTACTTCTCGCGCATGCGAGATTCCAATTCCCACGTCGCTTCTCGCTCAGTCTGATGCGACCATAGAACTTTCACATACTTTAACATTCTGTGCCTCAACACTCTCTCCGATTCCTCCAGGATCCGAACTGGACGGGACTCGAAGGTGAGGTCTTGCTTAAGGGGCAATGATTCTAGCACAATCTCATGTTCCGGATCCCTTAAGTACTTTCTTAACACGGACACATGAAACACATTATGCACTCCGTTCATAGACTCAATTCACATGTTATCTTGTGTCTAGTCATCTGGTCTAATATGACCAATGCACCATAACAATCCTTAACGTCTAATGCCTTGGCATAAGAAAATCTCCAATCTTTCAGGAGAAACACTCTCATTGCTTGCATAAAAGTGACAAGACTACTCTTATTCGCAACAAGGAGAGCTCTTCTCTTTTACAAGAGAAGTAACACGCAACATTCATAGAATTAACTCATTCATCCACAAACATCAACCCTTCTCCCAAAATAGAAGGGAATTCGTTTCCCCATAGGAAATCATTTCATCACAATAAATCCACTCAGTGAAAATCGGACAGGACATCAATCCTCATCCTGACAAACAACTTTATGCCGCATATACCATGCGAAATATTTCTATTCCTCAAATCAGTCTTTTCTTTTCAAAGAAAAGAACGCATATTCTTTTAGGCATGTTAATAACGCCATAGCAAACCACATAGACCACAAGTGAAATGCGGAAATCCCGCAACTTTCCACTTAAGTCCACTATCCCTCAAAGTAGCCGTGAACGAAGTCCCAAATCAAGGGGACCTAAAGTAATCTTTTGACTATCGATCAATCATTTCAGTCGATAACACGAAAGATATCTTACTTCGTGTCCCATAAAAATCAATATCGATCACACATCCATGTGACCAAACTCGCAAAGATAGTTCTTACTAACTCTTTTAGTAAGAATAATAAAATCTCAATGTCCAACATATCACAAGGTTCCAAAAACTCATTAGATTGCCATGCTTCGACATATCAAAACATTCCAATTATTCATTAAATGGCCATACAACAATTCATTCTTCCAACACCAACCTATGAGTTACAAAACCAATTCAATCCTGGGGCAATATTCACACGAATCTGGGGATGCTTTAGTATGTGTCTCGCAAAGTACTCAAGCAAACCTCCTACACCAATGACATGCTGTCAACAGGTAACTTCACCTGTCCTATCAAAATCCGTATTCGATTCTATTAATTCAATTCCTCCAATACCCTTATTCTCTAGGGTTTCAACTCATGCTCTATTTACACCACGATGAACTCCATCAATGGTCGACTTTAACTCATGGACTGGATTATTCCTCTGACTACTTCTTTAAATTATAATCACCAAACATAGTGGATAAAACAAATCATACACCAACTCTCGGCTTGTCACATCCACAAAATGAGGTAAGCTCTATTAGGATTTCATTTAAATCGAATAACTAAATCTTCCAATAGCTCTACTTCAACTTTACCTCAATCTTTCTGTCTCTACTAGCTGTCAACAATTATGAGGCTCATAAACCAAGATTCGCAATACTCCTCCAATAACTCCGATAATATTATCATCCTAGATCTATGTTATGGGAATCAAGTAATCTAAAACATTAACACCTAGTGATGATTACCTCAAAACATAAGTCAGGGAAGCTCTTTCACCAAAATCTCATACTCTCCTTGCTACCATGATTTACCAGCTTAAATGTGACATCAGTCACCATTATTCCCATAGACGCGACTAGTTGCGATAGCACAATCGACAATCGGTTTTGCCTTTAAGGCCGATTTTATCCCTAATTAATTTCTCACCCAGATTATGGCATAAGATCAACTCGTTCTCTATTAGCCATAAACATAAAAACAAATAACAGCAAAGAACACAGAGATGCAACAAAATCCAAATCTTACCTGACCCTAATTGACGCGTCCGGGCTCACTTTAGACTCCCAATTCAAAACAACCGAAATTATGTGTTTGGGAAACGTTCAGGACTCATTCCTGAGTACGCTTAGGACTTCGTTCCTAGGTACGCCCGAAACTTACGCGTTCGGGAACGCCACGGACCACTCGTCCGGGAAATCTCATATGCAGAAGTGAGGGAAGTCATGTAGCACTCATGACACATATACATAAATCATTGACTTTTAGTATCCCATCTTGAACCTTTCCACGGTTCACCGGATACTTTATTCCTCCATATTTACTCTATAATTCATCAAACACTGTCACCTTACTGTACAAAACAACATAATCATAACGACTATCAAGTACGCATACCACAAGATGCGATCAAGGCTCTTTGATCAAAAGATCCACTATCAATAAATAACCCCATGAGCACCTAATTCCAAGGCGCTAACTAATCTCTACAGCTCAACTTTAAGGATGATCAATCACCCAGATTTTAGCACACATCATATGTACTTCCGTAAACTACAATCGCTTTTACGCATAGAATCCGTCTGTTCTACTTCCATATGCGTGCACATGATTTCCTACAAAATGCAGTGGCAACTCCACCAACTCATGCTTAAATATTGCCACCAAATCTCACTAGAACATTACTAGTTTCATCCCTCAAAATTTGAGTCACACTCAGCTGTACAACAATTCTTCTCCATCCAATTTAACTGGGAGATTTATCTGACATCAAGATCCCCCATTCTAGTCCTCCCAACTCATTCCAGTCATAACTATTAAAATCTTTCCAAAACTTCAGTAGTGATTATAGTAATCTATCACTGTGCAGGATTAGTAAACTTAGATCTATAATCCTTCGCCTAATGCCAAATGAAAGGATAACTCCCTGAGGGATTTTCCACCAAAACAATAAATTAGCACACTTCTTAGCATGCCTAGATTGCACGATTGGGTTAATCAATTGGGACCATCATAATACCAGTCATTCAATGTGGCTCAACAGTTTAAGCAACCATAATCACCGACTGATTCATCAATATTTCAAGTCTAACTATTAAACAAGAATGAGTCTGCCTTACGTCGCTGCTTCTCATATCACTACTAAATCCCCATTGTATTCAAATCAACTTCAATCCCACAAACATAACTAAAGTTAATTACTCTCTTGGGTTCTCACCATCTAGAATTTCCATACCCAACCAACCTGTTACTTTAACTACCATATCCCACGTACGCTGAATCAAATACTTCAACCACTATCAGATATTGCCTTCTCCAATCATTGATCTCAACATGCAAGTCACTCCAATCATTCATATACTCAAAATTCCCCCGAATACCAGACTTGCCTGGAGCACTCCCCACTATCAGGTATTTCCATACAACTCAACGAGTTGCTAACCAAAGGGAACCAATTTCCCAAAACTGAAACAAAGCATCACTACTTCATTGTCACAATTGGCAACATGACCAGGCCTCTCCCGTGGCCACGATCTCAGTCTCTATTGCGTCGGTACGTGACACAATCACAGCAAAGTCCCGTAGGACACACAAATAACTTCAGATGCTTGCTATCAACTCACAAGCATCAACCTCAAAGCATTGCAAATCAATAACATGACTAACAGAACCGAAAATGCAATGCTTGACCCAATCCCATCCTATTGTGCACCAGTGTGTGTCAAGTTTTAGCAATTGCATAACCTAAGCCAAGTCTTAATTTAATAACCCATCTTGAGCCAAATCCTTGATTAAGACAACTTAGGTTACCACCTTATCCACAACAGACCTAACGCCCGCTCTGATACCAACTGTAACACCCCGGCTCCTCTTTGAGCCCAAAGTGCTACCACCGACTCTATACTGCTACCAATTTCAACTTTTACCGCTGGTATTGCGAAGCAATTAATTTATTTAAATAGCAACCAGACGACAAAAGCCGGTACACTTGACACTAAGCGCAGCAGAGATATAACTTTGCTAATTACCAAAAAGGTACTTAGACTATCCAAGACTAAATATATCAACTGTAGATGGTCTGTGAATCACTGTGGCACGTTAACAACTGTGCTACTCTCGCCCATGCATGTCGTCTTCAACAGATTCCTATAAAAACAACGTTAAAGCAAGAGTGAGTCCGAAGACTCAGCAAGCACACGATAAAACAGTAACATCACTTTAGCAATTCAATCAATTTCACGAACTGTAATCTGTAAATCCACTTTATAACCGTAAACTATAAATTAATTCTGTAACTGTAAACTGTAAATCAACTCTGTAGCTGTAATCTGTATATCAACTCTGTATCTGTAATCTGTATCACTTTCTCTGTCACTGTCATGCAATGCATCAGTAACGCAATGCTATGCAACACATCCGTAATGCATCTGTAACCATCCAATCACATTTATGAGCTGTAACCCAGAATCTCTGGGTTCCCTCTCTGTTATCTGTCGCTTCCTGTAAATGCAATGCCGGTATAGCGGAGCGTCCACCCGTCGATGGACCACTCAATTGCCTACCTCTGTAGGTCTTACTCCAGAGCACTCCGGATTAGTCACTTGACTTTCTCACCGACCTTACTCTTATTCAAGAGCACTCCGGACTAGTCATGACGTTCTCACCGGCCTGGCTCTTATGCATGTGCATGATGCAATATGCTTCAAATATGAATGTCTAATCATAAGCGATACTCATCAAGGTATGATTAGCACAATTCATATACATCTCATAAATATTGTAAATCATATCATGGAAACACGAATAACAAACATTCGCCACATTTTACTGTTCTACCATGCACTTGCCTGTTAACCTGGCGGACGGTGCCTAGACGGCACCAGACTCGAACCGCCACCTGAACAAGCATTAATCATCTCAATTCATCACTCATACAATACATTCAATTACGAGTAAATGACATCGCTCTTACGTCCAATCGACATAACCCAATTCTGTCCCACCGGGCAACCTCTCCTTGACCCGTTGTTTAACCAGTCTATAAATTGAGCGATCGCATTATTTATACTCGCTGATCAATTTCTACACGTTCGACCTCACTTTAATCAGTTATACTGTCTAATCTCAATTTATACTCTCCTTCTCCCTTTTCTGCCACAGATCGACCAGATCAACAGTGGCAGTACCAATTTCGTCGTCTAGGCAGTCACGATACCTAACTGACCACTTACATCAATTCTAATGATCGGTATTAGTAATGCCCGACTCGGCAAATAAACAGGGAGAAGGTTTTGAGGCGTTACCCTAGCCCCGAGCGACAGGATCGGGGTACTCTTAGCCGGATCTGGCGAATCTAACGGCAGGTCACCCTTTTTTTCCTTTCTCTCTTTCTTCCTTTCCTCTTTTCTTTTTTTCTCAGCTGGCCAGCACTCCTGGCCTTCCTCTCCTTTTCCTCTTTTTCTTCATGGGCAGCCGCACTCCCCTTCCTTTCTTCTTCTCACGCCGTCGGCTCTCCTCCCTCCTCTCTCTCCACAGCCGGCGGCTCCCCCCTCTTTTTCACTCCACCGGCGGCTTCCTCCTCTCCCTCACTCCCAATCGGCCGACACGGCACCCTCTTTTCCTCTCCCCCGCCGAATCCCGGCTCTCCCCCTTGCCCCCTTGCTCGGCGCGCGGCCGGCGGAGCCGGGGAGCGGCGATGGCGGCGGCCAGAGGAGGGATGGCGAGGCACGGCGGCGCGCGCAAGCGGCTAGGCGACGGCGAGGCGCGCGGCAGCGGCGGCGCATGGGTGGCAGCGACGCGCGGCGCGTGCGCGAGCGATAGCGAGCAGGAGCAGGAGCAGGGCGGCGAAGCGCAACAACGGCGGCGCCGGTGGGAAGACAGCGACAGCACGCGCGAAGGGAAGCAGCAGCTGCAGCCAGGTGAGCTCTGGGAAGAAACGAAAGTGAGTTTTGCTTTCTCCCCCTGGCTCTCTCCCTCTCTTATACCCCCAAAGAGAGCATGCGCTGGCTTCTAGATGGGGTGGAGCTGGCGGTTACTGTAGCAAGGGGGAAGAAAATTAGGGTTTTGCCTCCATCTCTCTCGGGTATTACATATATATTGAATATTGTGATACCATGTTAATTAGGTAAGGGCAGGTTTCGGGAAAAAAAAAACCTTTGATAAGTCAGTTGTTTTGCGTAAGTCCCCTAAATGCTTTCAGTGATAATTTAATCAAAAAGGGAAATGACTCACGTAACAATTTTGTATCATGTTGAGTAATCTTCGCCCTTGATGACTTCCAACACTTAAATCCTAAACCATCTAGCATTTAGTATGCCTAAGTATACGTATAGCATTGCTTTTTAAGAAAATGCACAATTTAACATATCTGCCCCTGTGCTATTCTAAATATTCAGAATTTTGGTTATTCGTAGTTTTGATATTTGAACATTACTTTTTACCTGTAAGTTCGTGAAAATTGCAACATTTGCATTTACATTTTACAACCATTCCTATGGTATCGATACAAATAACAAATCCGTAAACCTATAGTCAGTGCATGTTAGCTGCTAAGGCATGCCGGTTAGATGAAATTATCCATTAATATGGAGGAACGGGCACACAGAGGATATTGACAGATGTCCAGCGGCACCAAATTTCTCGCATTCTCCTTTGAAGAAAACAATTTTATCGCTTCTACTCGCCCCAAAAAAAATTGATTATCGATTTGACGATGACAAAGAAAAGATGCAAAAAATAGTATCAACAATGGAGTAATGGCCAACTATTTTAAATTAATTATAATATTGGAAGACATGTGATAGCCCCACGAAATAGTGGCAAAAGGCCAAGCAGGACAAACACAAATAGTACTGTTGAAGCGGCAATAGGAACAGAAGGCTCCAACAACAATTTTCAATAGAAATTGCAAAGAACTGCTAACTACTAGGCAAACAGTATTTTTAGTTTTTCTAGTACACAGCTTAATGAAAAGTACAGCTCTACCACCTCTAAGGTTCATTCTGACAAGGATAGCAGGTAAACCATAGATACCTAAGGAACATGCTATAAGAAAGGACCCCAGCCTCTACAATGGCTAACTACAATAGAAAGTCTTGATTCAGCTAAGCCACTCATTGCAGCTACGGTCAGCTGGCTGTTTCTTTGCCGATGTTTCCTGTTCCCATCACAATACATCAATGCACTAGTATTCCTCCACAGTATGTATGCTCTTCCCTCGCCCGCCGTTCTCTCATCTTTTCTCTGATTACTTTTCATTATTTGTAGTGCCCATGAAGATATGAAGGCCAAGAGATGGATCGTTGATATGGAAGCGTGGGTGTTTTATTGGTGCATGTTGGTGGAGCTATGCATTAGTTTCTTGTGTCAGGTTACCAAGTACACAAACAACTCCATAGCCAAATTTATGATAACCAAAAGATAATGTTGAACATGAAACAATTAAAATGTGAGCTTCTGACCAGTGATCTGCGGCACAAGCCCAGGGACTTGTAGTGGTACGGACATCAATGATAGAAGCACGTACATGTATTCCACGTCCAACTCCCTAACTGCAGCACAATCATGAGCCTAGGATCATCTCTTCCTTCTCGGTGCCTACCATTCCCATCAAAAGGTCGCAGCTATTTTCTATTATCGCTGCTCCTCCTCCTACTACTACAGTGAGCATTTGACATTGAGAATGGAGACTAAGGGTTGGTTTATATAGTCCTGACTGATTGCACTAAAAAATACAGCTTTAACTGATGAGCAAAAGGCAAGAGAAATCGATGTTGTAATGGTTGGTGGACCGGATGGATGGTTGGTGAGAGTCTGAGAGAAGTAAGTGATCGGTTGGGCTTCAGTTTTTAGCTTCCGACTTATTTTTCATTATTTATAAATTTCGTCTTTTTCTAAACGTTTGGCTTTGTGTTGAGCTTTTTTACTGGTTCTTTTTTTTCCCGTATTTGTTTGTATTATATGTAATGGGCTAACATAACTTTTTATATTTTTTAATTTTTTTTAAATTTAATTATGCTAAATAAGTCTCTGTCAGCTACAGTATTTTTTTCAGCCAGCTACAGTGCTTTCCAGCCATAAGCCACCAAAAATAAGCCCAAATGATCACCACCGTAGTTCTACATTAAACTCTTTTCTAAGCCAAGCAGTAGGGGAGGTCGAGAGCGCTTCCGTATATATTTATATAAATTATAGAAAAGAGCTGCAAAGTTACAACCCTTTCCACTGGGCAAGACCGAAACAAGGTCATTAGGGTGGCTTCTTTTGAACTGGTGGTTTATGCTTTATGACTTAAACATTTGAATTTGAACTGTTTACGAAAAATAGTATGTATAGAAAAATAGTCGTATGCAATTTTAGCCGGTACAACTGAACTCGGTACATTTTTTACTATAATATTCCTATTGACCCACCTTAAAAAAACGCACCGTTTAAAAAATAGTTACACCAATTTGTATGAGCATTTGAAATACTGCAGCTTTTGCCAAATACAACATGAAGGGAAATTCAGTCTGAAACTATCGTTTCCATTTCTAAACACCGGGTGCTTGATGCTCAGAGATCTCTTATTGCGAGCTGTCCATATGAACCAAAGGTATCTCGAGTTACAACTTGGAGTATGATGCACAGAATGCGAAATGATGTGGTTATGTCACTAATTCAGATCATGGTAAAGATCTGAACAAACCCCGCTGATCCAAATCTACTATATGTAATTGTACGCACGATGAGGATTTTTGAAGACTACTTGTGGACATGGTGTCCTTGGGAAAAAATAACAGTCCACGAAAATCTTTAGGAAAGAGCAATGAGTTACTTTTATATTGACAACAGCATCTATGGACCATTAACTGTACATGATAAGTAAGAATTATGAATTTGACAGGAAGATAGTAAGAATTATGAAAATAAAGTTGACAGGAAGATATGTGTTTCCCAATGTTTCGATTCTAAGAGGAAACCCACGAATTCATTTTAGACAGAGCTCTTTAAACAGTGGTCAGATTAGGCATAGCATCCAAGCATATGTCAAATGTTTTTGACACCTACATTCTAATTGATAGATATATGTAGATCATAAGAAAAATTTAGTTGCCGCATGATGTCAATGCTCCAGATGAAACAAGCTACTTCTTAGCGCTGCCGGTATCTCCGAAGTGACAATTGATGGCAGCATGTTCTTGTTAAAAGCAAGCGATGCAGCATTCCTGAGCAGCAGAGAACCGGCTACATATGCACCCCCATGGATCGCAGGATTCACTGGATTGCATGAAAACAAAAGCAATTCTTATAGCTGTGGCTTATAGCTTTTAACTAAAATTTTTGAATTTTAACTATTTGCGACAGAGATTACAGAGAGAGATATATTCGTTTGCAATTTTGGATGGTATAGATGTTAGGCTTTTAACATGTACTACAATTAACTTGTAGACCCTATCTTGAAAAAATACTCTGCTTGAAAGTTAGTACTATAACAGAAGCCAAAAGCCGGTTTCAAAAGCCGAAAAAAACAGACCCTTATTTGGTCTAAGACTGGGAATTGAAGAGGTGGGGGTTTCGCATATAGGGTCTACGAAAACACAAAATAAAATAAACAAGTTCATGCACAAAAAAATAACATCGAACCTCAAATATTTTCCCGAACAATTAAAAAGTAGTCAAAAGGCATGCTTGGTACCAATTTTGAACTTAGCGGTAAGCGGAGTTACCATAAGAAAATCATGTGATCAACAAGGGATGATCCGCACATCTTTCAACAACAATAAAACCTTTATCCCCAAACAAGCTAGGTAGACTTGATGTGCACATCTTTGTTCGGGGGGACAAGCCATAAGCCTAGTATCATCCCTTGTTTCCCGATGCCCACTATTCACATTAAAAAGTTTCTACCTTTCTCCCATATCTCCTAATTCTTGCTCAAGTTCTCAAGTTTTCGATGGTTGCTATTTGCTACTATTGCTCCTCAGCACCCTCCAATTTATACAGTTGTTGAGAGAGGCCTATGGGTTGGTTGACATATTCATGACTGATGTGGTAAAGATGTGCGGATAGGATGCTGGTGAGAACATATGGTCAACATTAAACCCTGGGGAGTACTATCTCTCCTAACTGCGTCAGTCTACAATAGTTGACAATAATTGAACAATGAGTTACACGCCGAGGGAGGCATATTCCCCTCCAACACTGCCTACTTATAGGTCTCTGCATTACTATCCGATGTTAGATTGATCTCTGCCAGATTAGCCCAACGGCTAATCTGGACCTTGATCACGCGCCCTGATCGGGGGCGCTCAGCCCAATAACTGGCTGATGGGCCCCCGTCGCGCTGCGCTATATAAAGAGGTGGGGGCCGGCGGCTCGCGTCACGAGATTCGCCTGAGCCGTACACCCCATCGACAAAACCCTAACCGATCACAGAGGGTGCGCAGTCAGCGGCGGGAAGCACCATCGCCGTCGACGTCGCCGGATCTACGCCGCCGCCGCCACCGACCTCTTCCCCGACCGTCGCTGCCCGTGCGCAGACTACACCGACGAACCCGAGATGGCCACCTCCTCCTCCACGCCGTCGGACGGTCAGTGCCCCTACTTCTTCCTCTCTCTCTCCCTCAGATCTAGAATCCCCAGGTGCGGAAAAGAAGAACCAACAATGGTATCAGAGCCATACCGGTTGCGCCGCCCGGCCGCCGCCGCCGTGCGCCGCGCTGCGCTCCGGTCGCCGCTGCTGCGCGCCTCCCATGGCGCCGTCGCCCTCCCGGGTCGCCGCATCGGAGGCCGCCGCCGCCTCCCGAGCACGGGCTGCGCCGCGCCGCGTCCGGCCGCCACCGCTCTGCGCCCGGCCGCCGTGCCCCGCGCTGAGGGGCCGCCGCCGCCGTCGCCTACTTGCTCGGGGCCGCCCTTGCGATCGCCGCCGTGCGCCGCTTTGCAGGCCGCCGGGTCGTCGCTGCCGCTCCGCCATCTCCCGATGGCGGCGCCGCTGCCGCCTCGCCGCTCGGGGCCGTCCTCCTCCCGCCGCTGGGGCAGCTCGCCGCCGCCCGTTGCCTTGCGCGCGGGAGCCAGCCGCCGCCGCTGCTCCGCTTTTTTCGGATGGAGCAAGGGGCAATGCCCCTAGGGTTAGGGTTGGGGGCATCTTTCTTTTGGCCTGCGCACGGGTTCGGCCGTCCGATCAGATCGGACGGCCATTCTTTTACGGGCCAAAATTCTTTGATGGGCCGGTGGAGCCGTGAGGCCGAAAGAATGGGCCAAGTTTGGCCTTTTGCACAGTAATTTTGATTTAATTGTTTTTTCAGAAGCATTTATGAGTGAATTTGAATGATGTGAACAGTAATGGTGCTTCTGAATATGAATTATTTTATAATAATTTCATGTTGATTATTTTTCAGTGGCACCTTAATTGATAATTTGGCTAATTTTGCTAAATTAAATCTGTCAAAAATTGAACCAACGGGATATTTTTGACAGAATAGAAAAGTATAGAAGATGCTTCTGAAAAATAGAGAATTTATTGTTTCCGCTGCAAAAGTTAATGTTGATCATTTTTCATTATTAAATTCAAACCAACGGGAGAATTTAATTTTGGAAAAATAGATGTAATTGCCAGATAATTATGATATTGTTATTTTCTGACCAACGTTGATAATAACAGTATTATAATTTTTTAATTGTTGATTTTATGCATTATTTCTATTTCTGCCCAACGGTGATGTAGATTTAATGTATAGATAAAATTGATTTAAATTGTATGTCGTATTTTGACCAATGTTGGAAATAAGGCATATAATTTTGCTATTAACAGTATTATAATTTTAATTGATGTTTTTATGCATTATTTCTATTTCTGCCCAACGGTGATGTAGATTTAATGTGTAAACAACTGTATGTTTTAATTTTAACCAACGTTGAAACTAAGGCATGCAGTTGTTGTTATTATGATTAATTGTTCTCATTGTATATGAATTGTGTCACCACACCGTGTCCCATAAAGCCTGTGGCACCGGTGAGGGATGAAAATGAGGCTGATGCTGTTTGGCAGACTAGACAGAGGGACTATGCTCCCATAAAAATGTCATATGATCTTGATCATAAAAAGTGGGTCACTGCCAACAATAAATGTTTGGCTGTGATAAAGAACACGATTGAGCCTGCAATTGTGGGCTCAATCGCAGAGTGTGACACTGTCACAGCATACCTTGATAAAATAAAGAGTCAGTTCACTGGCTCTTCAAAGACTTATGCTACACAGCTAATTAAGCAGCTGGTAACAGAAAGTTATTCTGGCAGTGGCAATGGCATAAGAGAGCACATTCTTAGGATGAGCAACTTGGCATCTAAACTTAAACCAATGGTTTTGGCTCTCAAGGATGAGTTCCTTATTCACTTGGTTTTTGCTTCCTTGCCGAAAGAGTTTGACACCTTTGTTGTCAACTACAACATTGATAGCCCGAAAAATGGGACATAGAAAAGTGCATAGCTATGTGTGTGCAAGAGGAGGACAACAAGAAAAGAACTTCAACAGTAACTCCTTCTCAAAGAACAAGGGAAAAACCCCTGTCTATCAGTCTCAACAGAATAAGTTTGCAATAGACAAAGATCAGTGTCTTCACTGTTAAAAGACGGGACACTACAAGAAGAACTGTCCTGATTACTTAAAGATGATAATGGCAAAGAAAAGTGAGAACATTGATGTGAATGTCGTATGCGATAATGGGAACATCGCGTGCGAGAAAGTGAATGAATCCTCGTCTACGAATGTAAACAGAAAACGAAAGAGAACTCTAGATGAGTCGTCGAAATTATGGCACTGTCGTTTAGGCCATATTTCGAGGGGGAGAATAGAAAGACTAGTTTTCTCAGACTCAAAACAATGCAGAGAATGCATGTAAAGAAAATTAAGAAAGACTCCAAAAGAAGCACAAAAGTTCTACAAATTATTCACACAGATATTTGTGGTTCTTTTCCTGTGAAAAATGTGGATGGTTATGACTCGTTCATAACATTCACGGATGATTACTCCCGTTATGGATATATTTATCCAATCAAAGAAAGAAATGAAGCCTTGGATAAATTCAAGATATTTAAGGCTGAAATTGAAAACCAACACGATTTAAAGATTAAGATAGTCCGATCTGATCGTGGGGGGAGTACTACGGTCGACATACCCCATATGGACAAGTTCCTGGACCTTTTGCAAGGTTTTTACAGGAAAAAGGCATAGTGGCCCAGTATTCTACACCGGGCGAACCTCAGCAAAATGGAGTAGCTGAAAGACGCAACCGTATCCTGTTGGATATGGTGCGAAGTATGATGAGCTACTCCACACTTCCATTAAGTTTATGGATGGAGGCGTTGAAAACCGCCATTCATATTCTCAACAGAGTGCCTAGTAAGTCGGTGCCCAAAACACTGTACGAGTTGTGGACAGGAAGAGTTCCCTCACTAAACCACTTACGTGTGTGGGGGAGTCCCGCTGAGGCTAAAGTATTTAACCCAAACCTTGGGAAGCTTGATCCCAAAACAGTGAGTTGCCATTTCATTGGCTACCCTGAAAAGTCAAAAGGTTATCGTTTCTACTGTCCAGACAGATATACAAAGTTTGTAGAAACGAGACACGCTGTCTTCTTAGAGGATGAAATGATGAGGGGGAGCATGGTAGCTCGAGAGATTGATCTTGAAGAGAAGCGGGTGTATGCGCCCACTCCGATGATTCAAGAGCCATTCTTCACACTACCTGCTGTCGCTGCACCGTCGGTGCAAGACACTGTGGTGCCAGCACCTGTTATTTTTCTCCTGTGGCAACAATGAATGATAATGAGAAACCTGTTCTTCAAGATCCTATAGAACCTATTGCCACAGATGAGGGGGAGCAACAGCAGCCTCAAACAGTAGATGTACCAAATGAGGAGGCCCCGAGGAGGTCTCAAAGAGTAAGAAGATCAGCTATTTCTGATGATTATCAGATTTATCATACAGAGGAATTTCAAATGGAGGATGATCCCACCTCATTTGAAGAAGCCATGAGAAGCGAAAATTCCTCAAAATGGCTTGAGGCCATGGAAGAGGAAATGAGGTCCATGAAGACTAATAAAGTCTGGGACTTGGAAATTATTCCTAAAGGAGCCAAAACAGTAGGCTGTAAATGGGTCTACAAGACAAAACTTGACTCCCAAGGGAATATAGAAAGATACAAAGCGCGACTTGTGGCGAAAGGCTTTACGCAAAGAGAAGGGATTGATTACAATGAGACATTTTCTCCAGTCTCATGTAAAGATTCCTTCAGAATCATAATGGTATTAGTAGCACATTATGATTTAGAGTTACATCAGATGGATGTAAAGACGGCATTTTTTTAATGGGGATTTGAAGGAAAATGTTTACATGGCACAACCGAAAGGTTTTGTCGTGGAAGGAAATGAAAGAATGGGATGCCGCCTAAAGAAATCAATATATGGGTTAAAGCAAGCTTCAAGACAGTGGTACTTGAAGTTTGACAGTACAATAAGAAAATTTGGGTTTAAAGAGAATGTTGAGGACAACTGTGTTTATGCAAAGTTTAAAGATGGGAAGTTCATCTTCCTAATCCTGTATGTGGATGATATCCTACTAGCTAGTAGTGATGTTAATCTGCTACTGGAAACAAAGAAGTTTTTGTCCTCAAACTTCGATATGAAAGATCTTGGTGAAGCTTCATTCGTTCTAGGGATCGAAATTCACCGAGATAGAAACAAAGGGGTATTGGGACTGTCACAAAAGGCATACATAGAGAAAGTCTTAAAGAAATTTGGTATGCATAAAAGTAGTCCTTCACCTGCACCTATAGTCAAGGGCGACAGATATGGGGATTTTCAATGCCCCAGGAACCAGTATGAGATCGATCAAATGAAAGCGGTTCCATATGCTTCAGCTGTCGGAAGCTTACAGTATGCTCAAGTGTGCACACGCCCTGACTTAGCATTTGTTACCGGGTTACTTGGCAGATTCCAGAGCAATCCTTGAATAGAACATTGGAAATTGATAAAGAAAGTCTTGCGTTATTTGCAAGGAACAAAAGGCCTCATGATGACATACAGAAGATCAGACTCACTCCATATAGTGGGGTATACAGATTCTGATTTTGCGGGAGATGATAGAAAGTCTACATCCGGATATGTGTTCACTCTCGCTAAAGGAGCTATATCGTGGAAAAGCTCAAAACAAACCGTCACTACATCGTCCACAATGTATGCCGAGTTTGTAGCATGTTATGAGGCTACGGGGCAGGTGAACTGGCTAAAGAAGTTCATACCCGGTTTAAAAGTGGTTGACGACATCAATAGACCACTTAAGTTGTACTGCGATAATGAACCCGCAGTAACGTATGCCCACAACAATAAGTCAAGTGGTGCTGTCAAACACATTGACATAAAGTACTATGTTGTGAAAGATAAAGTTCGGGATCAAATTATAAGTCTAGAGCATATAAGTACCGCAAAGATATTAGCGGATCCGCTTACTAAAGGCTTACCACCCAACGTGTTCAGAGAACATGTAGCCGGCATGGATTTAAGGGAAAGCCTATGATTCCTGGACTAAAAGATGGCCCAAAAGATTAAAGTAACTATTTCAGAACAAGAGTGGTGTATTGTAGCTGTTGAATCTATCGGCGATTGACCGTGACGATGAGACATGTTCTATACACTAATCTGTGATGGAATGAGTAAAGTCAAAAGTAATTAAAGTTAAAGCATAAAGGAGATCAAGGGGGAGAATGTTAGATTGATCTCTGCCAGATTAGCCCAACGGCTAATCTGGACCTTGATCACGCGCCCTGATCGGGGGCGCTCAGCCCAATAACTGGCTGATGGGCCCCCGTCGCGCTGCGCTATATAAAGAGGTGGGGGCCGGCGGCTCGCGTCACGAGATTCGCCTGAGCCGTACACCCCATCGACAAAACCCTAACCGATCACAGAGGGTGCGCAGTCAGCGGCGGGAAGCACCATCGCCGTCGACGTCGCCGGATCTACGCCGCCGCCGCCACCGACCTCTTCCCCGACCGTCGCTGCCCGTGCGCAGACTACACCGACGAACCCGAGATGGCCACCTCCTCCTCCACGCCGTCGGACGGTCAGTGCCCCTACTTCTTCCTCTCTCTCTCCCTCAGATCTAGAATCCCCAGGTGCGGAAAAGAAGAACCAACATCCGACTGTCCAGAATCACATGCATTCAGAATGATCATGGCTCCTCTACTGTTATGCCACCAGCATGGGGTAAGTTGATAAGAGTTCTAGTAGACCAGCAAATTACGGCTGTCTTTCAAAATTAAGTTTCAAGCCTGAGAGAAAAATCTAAGATTACATTCCGAAGAGTTCCTGAACAACGCTGAGATAGAGCATAGCATCCAAGCATTGTAACATACGCTTTCTAATCAAGAAATATGTACATAAGCAGAAAGATAAAGCTGGTATCAAAATGCCAGGATAAACATTATTATAGGTGGTGGTGAGCAGTTCCAACGAGATGGTAAAGACCCGCACAAAATTACTGTTCAGCAGGGCAGATATCTTCCAAGCTGCAATGGAAAAGGCAGAAAACATGAAAATAAAGAACAGTGATACAAGCTGAAAATTTAGTGCAGCAACACAGACCTTTTGCCCAAGAACTCGATGATGTCAGTGGTGACGGTTGATCTCTTGTTCTTACCAAAAGCAAGCGATGCAGCTTTCCTGAGCAATAAAGAGCCAGCTATGCACCCGAGGATCATAGGGTTCACACTGCATTGCACGAAAACAAAAGCAAATCTTATTTAGTATGAGAAAGTCGGGGTAGTGAGAAACAGGCATGAAGTATAACCTCTTCTCCGTAGGTTGCTCATTTGACAAGAGAAAGTGCTGTGCCCAAGATGAAAATACCGCCACACTGCCACCAGTAAATCAGATTAAACAACCATCGGTGATTTCAAATGTAGAGTATTTGAGATCTACGATGACCACATTCATGGTAAAAATAACTGAATATAATATTAAAACTCAAAACATTTTACCAAACAAAAGATGCTGAAAAACACAAATACACAATACCGATGTTAGAAATTTAATGATGAGCTATCATGGCTTTGTTCTGGGAACACTAACTAAACAGTTACAATACAGAGAATTGTCGTAAGAAAGTTATGCAATCAACAGCGGTAGAAGTGGAACTGTTTTCAAAGCATAACCCACACATAAAGTGTACCTCTGATACTGCAACTACAATAATATATTAATGCAGAGACAACGATGGATCCAAAACATATGTTTCAAGCCTTAGCTGCAGATATATTGGGCAAACTTCAGTGCAAGGTACATAAATCAAGGGTTAAAAGCACGTTTAGTCCCTCAACTATCCTGTGGGGCTCAAAATGGTCCCTGAATTATCAAATTGGCCAAACCAGTCCCTGAACTTCACTTTTTGGCTGGTTTTCATCCCTCCGTCTGTTTGATGTAGATCCTGATGACGTGTCAGCGGTAAAATGTCCAAAATACCCATCACATAAAGTGTCCAAAATACCCATGACAAACCAGTTATAGCCCCCAATTATTTCCCCCTCATTGCTCCTGCGCTCTGTCGCCAGATGCCTTGATGGCAACCACCAGCATGGGATCCTGGTGATGCAGCATCTCTTTGGCCGGTGGCTCTTCCATGAGACAGGCAACAGCGAGGGAGTTCCGTAGCTGTGTTCTGTTGCTATGTTGTTCTTTTTCTTCATCTCCAACTTGTGCTAGACCCATCAATGCTCTGCTCAGCGGCAGGTTGATGAGACTCGACCATCCTCGAGTTTCCAGACTAGTGGGCCACCGTGGCTGCTACAAGCTTCAAAAGCGGAAGCTTTCCCCTCACAAGGGCAAGGGAAAATGCCCCTAATCTCACGCTCAATAAAAGTATGCTTGCTTGGAACGGGTTTGGTCTATTTCCTGCGGAAAATGTAGCCTGGCAATTGTGATCCCAAATACACTTTGAGAACTTGTTTGTGATTTAATGCTAACTAGGATTATAAAGCCTCTACAGAGAAAAAGTGAGTTAGAATAGAAATGACCAGGCTTTTTACAACACAACCGAGATGAGTTCCCAAGCAGTACATCCTAGTTCATTTGGTTGCCTAAAGGAAGATTTTCCTATTTTTCAAAAAAGGAACTACAAGAAATAAGAACCCAATGCATGTTTCCGATTAAACACTATTTATGGGAAAGTTAACAGAAACTAAAAGAAATAAGAACCCGATCCTAATTCCTTTGGTTTCATCGAATGCTGACATAAAGCTGTACAAATCACCATGCGAAAAACTGTCAACACGTCACAGGATATAGTTAAGAGAACGGAATGCTCAGCCCCGAGGAGGCAACAGACCTTCCAGAAAGAATGTCACCTTGACCACCACATCGCCTTGGGGAACCAAAGGTACTCACTTGTGTCACTTCAGAAAAAAAATCCAGTAGTTCAAAAAAAAAATCAGTAGTCACTAGTAGGACCAAAAGAAATGCAGCACTGAATACAGAAAGATGAGGTTACAGTTGAAGTAAAGCACAGATATTTCACGCTCAATCTTTTTAGTTAAGTAGTCAAGCAGCTTTTTAATATACCTGTTTTACCATCACTAATTAGATCTGCTTTTCCTTTCCTCATGATGGTCACACCACCAATTCTGAACAAAAAAAATCAGAACACATTACAAATGAAGAAAAAATGATAGTAAAATGTTATGTTCATACTTTTGGCAAAGTGCAGTCAGTTGCTCAGAAGCGTTTTCCTCATTTACTTCACAGTTAAGAACCTTCTGAACAAGACGCTTGTACTCATATACATTTGGTGTTAGGATGGCAAGAGAGTAATCTTCAACAAGACCAATATTATTGGTTATAAGGAAAAGTCCATCCTGCAGGTCACACAAAACAAATTCAAGATTGACACATGATTTCAAAATAGAGAAAGTAAGTTAAATAAATTCAAATGGTACCCCATCAACAACAATTGGGATATTAGCCTGCCGTGTATGCCTCATGATATTACTCACACAATCCTACAGTAAGTTAAGTGAAGCAAAGGTAAGACAGAAGATAAATGTCAAAACTATCTCATTGTACTTAGACCTAGATGATGGAATCTATACAGAAATTCATTGATATGGGGCACTAATACAAACAGAAAAATTATATTGAAAATTTTTTGCATGGATATATCTCCTATAGAGCTTGAACAATGTTAACTTCCATGCCTAACAATTGTCCCCACGAAGTTGGCAGGCCAAGTACAAACAGCTGCGAGAGAAAGGTATGGGACTGAGTTTACCATCCACATATGCATATTTATCTGCCCCTTACAAAGAATATTACCTCATACCATCAAGCAACTTTATGG
This sequence comes from Dendrocalamus latiflorus, assembly GCA_017311315.1. Taxonomy (NCBI): domain Eukaryota; kingdom Viridiplantae; phylum Streptophyta; class Magnoliopsida; order Poales; family Poaceae; genus Dendrocalamus; species Dendrocalamus latiflorus. Next base: position 46,584,639 of record CM029642.1, on the reverse strand, counting down.
TTGCAAATATCTTTACAAATACTGGAAAGATTACCAAAATAGAGTCAATCTTGATTCCTGACATAAACTAACACAAACAAAAATATAAATGCCACTCGATTAAAGGTCCGAGCTGCACAGTAAAAAAATAAATGCAAAAAGAATAGCAAAAAAAGGGAATACAAAGATGTTTGAGGTGTCAATAACAAATTAACTGCTCTTAAACAGGACAAATTGCAATGGTAGCAACCAGTAACACACAAGAAAAAAGAACTTAATAGGACAGAGATATTAGCTATATTCTTCGAAAATGTAAGTATGTAAGCAAACCAGAAGAAACGAGTCCCTTCCAAGGCCAGGACCAACAACAATGCAATCAAAGCGCTCCATCCACTTTGCAACTTCAGTGAGAATTCTAGAAGAAACAGATTCTCTTTCATCATCCCTGCCAAAATAGAATGAGGTTCTCCAAGACATCAAATTGATATTACCATGAAAGTGCAAACATAAATTCAATTTAAGTTACCTTACACTGTAGGATTCCTCTAGTATTGGATGTACAATCAACTCAGGGCTATAGCTCTTAATTACTGTTGCAGCATCTTTTGTGCAGAAAACATGTGAAAGATCTGCACCCTGAAAGACATCATGTGAAGCATTTGCATCGATGTGTAATACACGTGACTAAACTTTTAGAAGATACTGACAACTTTCAAGGCAGAGATAGCGGCAAAATAAGGAGCACCAGTGTACTCTCGACATCCACCGATTACTGCTATCTTTCCTGGAAAACATAATGATAGATTACCTCCCGAGAATATATTTTTCGTTAAAAACACCCAAGAATGAATTGGAATGCACAGGCCACATCTTCAAACAAGATGTGAAAGCCCGCAAAGTATGTATGAAATTAGAAGTAAACAAATTTGAAGTTTGTTCAAATTTAAGTCCCCTGCCCCACGCCACGCCATGGCAATTGTAAAACCTAAGTAGAAGGGTATCTCAACTTGAAGTGTCATCTCCCTATTCCTCAAACCTAGCTTACATACTGATTGAGCTCCATCTGGAGTTCGCTATTGAAGAAAAAAGTCAATAGTTCCTAGAGTAGCAGACCTAATCCTTAGTTCACATCACTTCTCTTGGGCATATGCATTGGTCCTGCCAAACTTTTCTATCAGATAAGTCCACATCAGAGCTGAAGGAATAGTTTTCGAGTGTCATGGAGACACAAGAGGTCACATGTAACATGCCAGTAAGAATATGTTGGTCACACAATTTGCGCTATATGTTTGCTTACCTGTGCACCTATATTACTTTCAGGGTTGGATTGAGTCACTAAAAGAACACAATCGTGTATTAATGAAGAATATTATTATGATTGAGTTGCTTATCTTCTCTACTTCTTAAGGCTGCATTACCACACAAATTTCCCGTTGTGAACTTTTTTTGTTAGTAAACCAACACCTGAGCTGAAACCCTTCCACACACCACTAGAAACTTTTCTTCCACAGACCCACATACCAAACAGGAACTTCAAGTTCGAATGGAGCAAAAGTAATGGCATCACCGGAGCACCGAACTCATCTTGAATTACTTAACGCCCTTATCCAAACATCATCATACCATAAAACAATTGCAATCCTAAGTTTCCGCCAATTTAGTTCAAGTTTCAAACCAGCAACTAAGTAATTAGGTACGGAGCACCAGATTATACTACTCAAGCATCCGGTTTTCTTGCCCAATAGTACAAGCACCATACTCTGCACTAGTAAAGAGCTCTCCACCACAGCAAGTCAGCAATGAGCCAATAGCACCTCGCGGAATGGGCTTCCAAACTAGAGCCGATCTGCAAATCACACTACAGGAACACCAATTCTCTCCAAAGATGCCCCACGGTCTCCCCGAAAATTTCTCAAATTTGGATTAACCTTCAATCTGTTCGACATCCAGAACCCCAATTTACAGAATAAGAAACTACCTCTTAACATAGAATCCAAGAGTGTTCCACACTGAGGCATTCCCACAAACACAGAGCGCGCATGACCGCCACCCGATTCATCAGCCGAACACACGCACACACATAGCGCCGCGTGCAAGAGACCAAGGCGGGCGGGGGCGGCGCACTCACCTGCCTGTCCCTTGTGCCGGGCGCGGTCGAGCGGCGGCGTGATCCGCCGGACCACCGCCTCCGCGTCCGCCTCGTACACCGGCCCCGCCGCCGCGGACGCCGCCATCGCGTGGACCCGAAGTGAGATCGAGGAGGCGCAGCCGCCGACGACGCAGGGAGAAGAGAGGGAGCGGAGCAGGAACAGCTGCCTGCGGAAGGGCGGAGAGGCGGCCCACATGCGCCCGCGGTGCGGCGGATGCTGCTGGTGGTGCCGCCACGCGTGGGGGCACGCGCCCATAGGCCGGTGTATCACTGTATCGCCCTACCCTGTTTGGCAAATTACATACATATTTTGCTTTCAAAATCTATAAAGCATTTTTTCTTTATTTTACTTTAATTGAATATCTTAGCTAAAAGCTAATAAGTTGCTACGATATCATTTTAACTGAAAGACAAAAGTCATCCGTCACAGTTGAATTAGACAGAGCCTATATAGTTTTAAGACATGAGGAGACTAATGCTATGGGACTGAAAAAATATGAGTTTGCTGGTGTGGCGGCCGCAGAGAGGTTTACATTTTGATCGAAGTTGACTCACCTAAAAAAAATTGATGGATTTCAGTCAAAAATTTCTCCTTGGATCGAACCCTCCGCCTGCCCTGATGAATGCCGGGTGCCTTGCCCTCTCCATGCATGTTGCCGTCCCCATGCATGTTGCTTCCTCCCTTTGGATCGGATCGAGCGAACAACCGCGCGCCACCGCCACACCTTCGGCAGCCCCCCTGAGCCCACGACCACGCCAGCAACGGCACCGGCCAGCCCACCACCGCTATCTTCGCTACTGCCTCCTCCTCTCTCTCTCTCTCACCTTCTACCGTGCCGCCTCCTTTATTAGCGCCTCCGTGGCATTAATCGCTGCCACCATCTTCCCATCTCCGATGACCTCTCCCTTGCCATTTCCTTCGATGATGACCAGCAGTAGCATGGTTCCTTCAGTAGGAGCAACTTCCTTGGTACTGAGCAACCTCTGCCATGCTAGGTAGCATGGTTCATCCAACAGGCAACAGGAGCACAATCCAAACTATTTTCTTCTCTCTGATTGATTTGGTAGAGCTCCTATTCATTGTTTTTTAATAACAAAAAAACAGCTTCATTGGTACTGAGCAACTTCTGCCACACTAGGTAAGTAGGTAGCATGGTTCATCCAGTAGTAGCACATTCGAAACTATTTTCTTCTCTCTAATTGATCTGGTAGAGCTCCTATCCTTGTTTTTTTTTAAGAAACAACTTCCTTGGTATTGATTGTTGCTGGCGACGCGGTGACTTCCTCAATGGAGCTTCAATAGGGGGAGCCCCCCCCCCCCCCCCCCCCACACACACACACTTTTTTGGTACACCCAACTGATGAGTTTTTACTATAAATAGGTTTTTCTTTGCAAAACACAAAAGGTTGCAAATTGGTGCATTTTTTTCAAAACTCTCGCTAACTAAAAATCTGTTTACAAAATTGGTCCTCTAATTAAACAATCCATCAGCCATACTAGGTTATCTTTACATAGGACAGTTTTCAAAATTAACCAATTCAGATTATAACGCTATTTGATTATCGAGCGAATCTTCCCATATGTGTGTTTTTACTAATGAGAATTTTACGGATTTACTGCTCACTTCAGGTGCCGCTTAATCTTGAAATGAGGAGCACCCACATGTTAGCGATACCTCAGGGTGGCAAGTTTTTTTTGGGTGGTGATCAGTTGGGCTTTTTTTTATGATTTATGGCTAAAAACACTGTAGCTGACTGAAAAAACACTATAGCTGACAGAGGCTTATTTAGCATAATTAAATTTAAAAAAATTTAAAAATATAAAAAATATGTTAGCCCATTACGTATAATACAAACACATACGGGAAAAAAAGAACCGGCAAAAAAGCTCAATAGAAAGCCAAAAGTTCAGAAAAAGACGAAATTTATAAATAGTAAAAAATAAGCCGGAAGCTGAAGCCCAACCCATCCGAGCTTGGACGAACGAATCCAATTGTTCTTTTTATTACTTGGTGAAGTGACGGGGGAAAGCTGAAAAGAAATGGAACATGGTAGTGCAGTTTGGGCTGAGAGTTGGGCCCCAACCCACGATTGAGTCATCTAGTACGGGCCGGCTCTGTGGATTAGTAGTGGGGCGTCCATTGCTTGTCTTGGTGGGTTGGGCTTGTTGATAGCTGTCGCTCATCTGAAGCAAAATGTTTTGGGTGTGTTGAGAGAGAATCGCCGGTTAATGACACAGGACCTTCGTGCGTTGGACATCTGTAATTAGGGATAAAAAGAGATCGAATACGAAAGGATAATAGCTTTATTATATTTATTTTTATATTTTTTTCTTGGATACGGATACAAATACGAATATTCTGGATATGAATACAAATACGAATTATGTTGAATATAAATACGGAGCGAATACGAATTGAAACTAATACGGTCATGGAGATTTTTCGAAACATGATAACCCCTTAAATTATATGCCAGAAATTAACAGAAACATATAGCCAGTTTATTTGATCCAAATATTCATAAATTGTTCACATTTTTAGTAACCACATATAACAATGACACTTGCAAGCTGCATTAATTAGTTCATCATAAACATGATACTTAGTTTACCATATTTAGCTTATAACTCATAAGTCATTACACATTCACACTTAGCCGAGGAGGCGTGGTGTAGCTCCGCGGTGGACGAAGCAACGGCGCCGACCATGGACGCTGGCGGCAGGTGGTGGAAGTAGGCAAAGCCCTTGCGTGGCGCCGGAGTTGTGGTAGGTGCACATCTAACAGAAGTAGATGTGCGGGCACGAGCTGATGCTGGAAGCCGCTGGTGCTGTGGTGCTCCGTCTGCTGGAATGCATGCATCTGTGGCTGCGACGGGTGGGCGAGGTGCATCTCTAGCCCTAGGCCCCTAGTATTGCCACTGACGGCTTGAGCTGAATTGCCGGATATCCGGTCTTAGCATAATTTGGATAATTCGTATTTGTATTCGACAAATATTAGGGTTATTGTATTCGTATTCATTTCAAAAAAACTATATTTGTTTTCGATTCAAGAATTATTCGAGAAAATCCGATATAAAACAATCCAAATTTGTTTTTGTCTGAATCAATCGAAAACTATAAGAACTGTTTCCACCCCGCTGCCAAGCGGCGAAATGGACATGCCGTGCTGCGTAGACATGCGCTTGCGTTTGGCGCTTACAACGCTGCAAGTAGCTAACGTTTCAGCCACTCGTTATAAGCTCAAATGTAGGTAATTCTCGCCAGTATATGTGAGTCAGCCTTCCGTCACAAATCGTGTATCCGGTGAGACGACGGAGCCCCGAGTTTATGGCTGTACTGACTTCACCCATTGGACTTTAAATTCTGATGGATATATCCAAGAATTATTTGAAGAAAATCCAATTTGATATAATCCATATTCATTTTCAACCGAATCAGTCAGAAACTATCTAATCCGTTTCACCCCTATGTGTACGTATGTGGTAGTGTATATGCATGTATTTCTTGCTTGTAATAAAAAAAAGCCAAAGCTTTCTTTGGTACCGTAGTGGTTAGCTAAAATGTTTTTGTTTGCTATTTCAGAGTAGACAGAGATATTTGGTAAATATTCTCCGCAACTGTTATATTTCACAGCAGCGTAGCGCAACACAACGCACTTAGCCGTCTAGTCGATCCACAGCACTTCTTTCGGGTTTATTAATTGGAGACACCAAAAGGAGAAGGGAGTGCTGACTTGACTACCGAATGACTGTATGTGAGGTAGTATACGAACATGTCTATGACAGTAGAACTGCGGAATACGCTCCTGTGATGAGTTGGATTTCCTAAAGGAAAAAACACAAAAAGAAAAGAGTTTCTGGTCGATCAGCCTCGTGAGTAGGTGGGTGGTACCTGTCGGCCTTGCGTGGGTCCTTTTCGAGTGGTTTAAAATTTTCAATCCCGATTATTCGTAATACAGAGTATGGAGAAATATTTATACGTGATTTTATTTGATATAAATAAATTTAGTATATTGTCTACTATAAATAATTTATAAATCTTAACTTAAAAAGATATACTATTTAAAAACTATTTATTATAATATAAGCTAAAAGTTATAAAACTAAAGAAACCAGCCTTTTTCTCCCTCTCCTGTCGGCCGCCATTAATTCGCTCCAGCACATGCATGCGTGTAGTATCCACATCCGTCGTGCATACCGTGCGCCGCCGTAGCAGACACGTATATGTACGTAGAATCTACCCTGCATACGTAGGCATGCGCCGAAACTAATACAACCGCGCGGTCAATTGCACATACGTATACGTAAACAATCCGGAGTAGTATGCGTGTTAAATTAATGCACTGATACCACCTGTGCAAAATACATGTCACTAGTAGTGACAACTGATTACAGATGAGTAGTATTAGGCCAGTCTCAGTGGGGTTTCATGGAGTTTCATGGGCATTAAATACGCTGACATGGCACTGTATTGATGAAGAGAGAGATTATAAAAGTTTCATGGGAGTAGAGAATTTCATGGGGATGAAACTCTTCTGCACTGTTTCCAAAATATGGATGTGTTGAAAACTGGGACATGAAACCTCCACTGAGACTGGCCTTAGGGCATCTTCAATGGTCTGAGTCAGCTAGCTATATGTATGTACACATCAGCATATATCCTATGTGAAGGAAAGAGAGTATGCAAAAAAAAAACCGAGTCAGCTCTTCCTTAAGCACTAGTCTATAACGCAAAACGAGGCAGCCTCTATAAATGATAGTTTTTTTCTGTGTGTGCATGTAAGCATCAAATAGTTATCTTTATAGATAGTTCTTTAGAATGTTAGCTTTTAGTGTGTACTATATAAATAATGTGGAAGTCTTCTAGTTAGTTGCTAGCTAGAACCATTGGAGATGCCCTTAGGCCAGTCTCAGTGGGAGTTTCATCTGCATTTAATAGGCTGCCACATAGGCATTTTTTATGATATGGCAACATTTTTAAGAAAAGAGAGAAGAAGTGAATTTCATCTAGACGAAACTCTCTTGGCACGATTACCAACTTTATATGAGTTATGAAATTAAATGTCTATGAAACAATAGAATGAAACTATGCATTGAGGATGGATGTTTCATCCATGTTTCATTTCATTTTATATGATGTGGCAGTCTTGGAAACAACGCCATGAAACTCTCCACTGAGAATGGCCTTAGTGCCGGAACTCGGAATGATCTTTCACATACCACGAGAAGCCGAGCGTGTACGATCGATTTTATACATGCTGACGTAGGCGCAGTTGAATTAATTCCCCATGGCAAAACCAAAGGAATTTTTTAAAATAAACCAATTTTTAATTCAATTTAAACAAATAAACCACCTGTTTTTTTACAAGAATAACCCTCAGTCGTAGACCCACCGAGCGACTGGGCCCATTCATGCTGTAGCTATGCGACCAAGGCCCAGCCATGCGCCGATGCAATGTCTGGGCTCAATCACGTGGCCAACCAGCGACAGAAGGCTTCCAGCCCGTTTTTTCAATAGTACATTATTTTTATTAATATTATAAAAATAAATATTAAATAGTACATTAATTTACTAATATTACAAAAATAAATGCTCCATAAAAATTCAGAAATAGCCTTGTATCACTATTTGAAACTCTTTCACATTGGCACCAACTTAATTTCTTGAACACTTCCAAGCCAGGAGTGACGCACGTACATATTTTCCTTTTGTAGTTAATAATATGTTATTCCTTTTTTCATTATATTCAGAAGGTTTTTACAGTCAGGGATATCATTTAGTTAGATTAATTGAATAGAATGTACGCACGGTGGAAAGTTCAATAATCGTAGCATGATGAAAATTGTACGTTTGCACCGAAAATACATATTTTTTTATTATGTGATCAATTGGATAAATATTTCGTAAGCCTCAGTTTGAGCGAGAATACAGCAATGAAGATAAGATTTGAAACCCGATATAACACTTCATAATGAAGGTACGAATTACATGGTGCGTGTGGTTTGATTAGGTGCATATATTTATCTCGCTATTCCTATCAATATGTATGAACTATCGACCCGAACTACAACTACCATACAAACACACCTTTTCAAAAGAAAATTTTTTATGGATGGAAATCAAGTCAGGCTTGCAGGCATGTCGAGACCCGAATTTGCAAATTCGAACTCTCCTATGTATTCTACACTAGTCTAGGATATGCTAGTGTATACAGTGAAAATATAGATAAAATATCGACCATAATCACAACTAACTAAGAAAGACGTAAATATTATTGATTATCAAAATAGCGACCTTAGGGACAAGCTTATAACTAATAGTATACAGGGATTAAACAAAAAACTAGCAGTGAAAAATAATGAATAAATGAAGTGGCCATTCGACATAGCCATAAGCAATTGATTGGGAAGCGAAATTCTAATATGTGAAACTAGCAAAGAATCCTTCTTCAATGCATCTGGTTGATATGGTTTTTCTTCAACAGCTGAGCAACATAGCTGTGAGTACATAGAGTACTCAACAAGTCATTTATAACAAGATACAATATATATGATGCAAGACTTATCAAATGATGGTTGAGTGGTTATTTTGTAGAAAGCAATAATTTAGAGTAAATACGATAAGCTAAGTGGTTATTTTGCAGAAAACAACAATTTAAAGTAAATACGATAAATAGATTGAAAGCAAACTTTGAAAATGAGTAATAAGTATTTAAGTTAAAGGAATTGAATAAACAACAGGTGAACTGACCATTCATCCAACGAATCATCAATGAGCTAACTATTCATATAATGAATCACCAATAAACTAATCATTCACTTCCCAAATTTAACCAATCCAATTCAATTAAAAATGGTTTGTCTTTACTACTTAAAGATAGAGTTGGTGATTGTGGTTTAGCTATCCCTCCCAAACCCTTTGCACCTTCCTAAAATCTCGAATAAAAAACATAAAAATCAATCTATCAAAAATAAATTCCATAACTCTAAAAATTCTCTAGTAAAAGAACAATAGAGCTCTACCAGGTACGCGGCTGAGCGTGGAGGAGGAGTCGATGGCGTGGGCCAGGCATGCTGTTTGGAGAAGCTGTCGAATAGCCGAAACCAAAAGCCAAACAAAAATAGGGCCAAAATCTCTAACAAAAATAGAAAAAATAATCTACCAGAATAAATAAATTTAACCACTCTACAAATTCTCTAACAAAAAAAAAATAGAGCTCTACTGGATACACAGCAAAACCAAGGGCACAGAGGCGGAATCGAATTTATGGGCCGAGCAGGTCAATCCTAACAATATCGACTCGATGTATCAAGATAATATTTTTTTATCCGTAGCCAAAACACAGACATTTTGATAGTTGCAGAGTAATTTAAAAATGGCATATTAAGATAATTTGGTATAACTAAATTTTAAAAAATTTAAAAATAGAAAAAACTGGTTAACCCATCACAGTCAATGCAAACGAATACAGAAAAAAGAACTAGCAAAAAAGCTCAAAAAAAGTAAAAAAAGTTAGAAAAAGACGAAATTTATCGATAGTAAAAAATAAATCAAAAATCAGAAACTCAAGCTAAAATGAGCAGAGTCGTAGCCAAAACACAGGCAGTTTGATAGTTCGAAAAAATTCAAAACCAACGTGCGTCGTCTACGTACTGCGTAGCCAAAACACAGGCATTTTGATAGTTCGAAAAAATTCAAAACCAACGTGCGCCGTCTACGTACTGCGTACGCGCCTACCTGTCACCTTCCTCTCCTCACGTTTCCGTAGTGGGAGTGGACCCCAGACGGCCACGTACGTACGCACCGAGACGACGCGTAAACAATAGCAAGCGTAGTTGCAGAGTTGGGTCAGCTACTTTACCGGGGCCTGTCCCTAGCTAAGCTCGCTTGGATAGGGATGCGCGGAGCCATCAGTAAATTTTGATCTGATTCGTCGCTAGCGAAGTGGCGTCGCTGATCGAGCGCAATTACAAGTTAGAATCGCTCTTTCTCTCTTAAAAAAAGAGAAAAGAAACAAAAAAGAAGAATCGGATTCCGCGGACCCAGTTAGCCGAGTCAGCAGCGCCATCTTCTTCCTTCGGTAGATTGGGCATCTGGAGGGGATCGATGCTTGATTCCCGATGCCCTCGATTCGGTGCTCCACTCCGGGCTAGCGGTCGTCGCTGGTTTCTGCCCCCGGTCTCGTCTCGCCTACGTGGAGCACATAGCGTCCGCACGTACCACGCACGCGGCTTGCTCTTTTTCACCTACGTCCTCTCGTAAGTAGCATATCACGTCTCAGCCCCCGTTTTGTTTTCGCTGCTTACATAACCCTGAGCACGAAAAACCGAAAACCGAGTACCGAACCGAATTTACCGAGAACCGAACCGAAAGTACCGAAATCGAAAATTTCGGTTCCAGGTTCGGTTCCAGGTTCTCAGGAACCGAATTTACCGAGGAAATTCGGTTCGGTGCCTCGGTTTACCGAAATACCGAAAAACCGAATTTACATGTTGTATTTGAGTAGTGAGTACTAAGTAATATGTAATATTATTGATGGGTCTATTGTGGACAGTTATATTATGTATGTGTGGCCTTTTCTCTGTATGATTTGGCACTTATTCTATATGAAATCATGTTACATTTATGTCAAAATTGGCTATTGAACTTGATGTTACATGCTGCTGTACCCTGTTCGGTAAATTCGGTAAATACCGGAACCGAACCGAAAGAACCGATACCGAATTTCTTCGGTACCGAGTCTTTTCAGGAACCGAACGGTACCGAGATTCTCAGGAACCGAATTTGTATGGGTACCGAGGAACCGAACCGATCGGTTCGGTAGTACCGAACGCCCAGGGTGACTTACATCGATCCTGGCTACGGGTGCAAACGGAATAGATAATTTTTATCCGTTCGACCAACTGAAGACTTGCGAAATAAATGTAAACGGAGTGGATAATTTCATCCGTTCGACCAAGTGAGGGCTTGCGGAATAAATACGGAAAAGGTAGTGGGTATCCAGTACTATCCGTGTTTGACTCCGCCTCCGAAGAAAAAATATGGAATATGATACGGGATAGATGATATCCGTCCGTATTTCAAGTGATACGAGGAAGTTTGTTATGACTTTATCTAGAAACAAGATAACATATAGACAAATTGTCACATCTAAACAGGCGGGAATACTGAGTGTTCTTCCTTCAACATCTTAGTAATTAGTCTCTCCATGTTCACTCTGATTGTATCATATTATCCAATGTCCTGTGCAAAAAAGTGGATAATTTCCGTCCAACCGACTGTCCGAAAGATTATGGAATGGATACAGAATGGACAAATGGGTATCCAGTATTATCCGCGTCCGATTCTGACTCCAAAAAAATAGAATATAATAATATAGAATAAGCGATATCCGTTCGTATCCGCGCCAATTGCATCCCTAATCCCGGCCGCTTGTTTAGCTCAAAACCGGTGAATCAGCCCGGCCACTGATCCGTTGGTTTGGGGCTGCGTATATATTTATTTATTGTGATGTAGCTATTCAACATACAATGCAATATTTAAACTTTCGTGTGATAATTCGTAGTTAGGAGTGTGTAACTTAGTTGTTCTAATGTTACGATAGCTCTACATTTTTTTGTGAAATATTTTTTGTGTTATGATATTTTATTTAATTATCTAGTATATTATTTAATTTAAACTAGCTTAAATCACATACAATTAATTGTGCTTTTCCGGTACTATATAATGCATATATTTATATTTAAAAAGGGTTGTCTTCATTGTACAACTTGAACATTTATAAGATGTATCTATTGCACAATTGTAGCAACTCAGGTCCCACAGAATTTTTAGGCATTTTTATTTTTGATGATTATTGCAAGAGTTTCTAGCCTCAAAACTAAGGATGTGCTTTTAATCTCACCAGTTATTTATATAGATATAGATTGGTAGCTTTGCTATGACATAACATAAGAATTTTCTTGAAATGCTATTTGCCGTAAACAGTAAGGGTTAGTTTACCATATTCATACTTTGTTCATTTTCTATTTATTATGCTGGTTGATTTATTCTACTTCTATATCTCAATTCTAAACCGGGAAAAGCTTCTGAACAAACATTGTTTTTTTCATTATGCACTGAAAATATCTTTCTAAGTAACGTTCGTAATAGTTTTCTATTCACTATCAGGACCTAACGCAGCACTAAATATAAGTGGAAATGTCTTCTTCATATGATATGTAACCTAAGTTATTTTTAATGTTAGAGTATATATCCCAGTTATGTTTATCATCAGATTTTCCTTTTACTACATTCTTTCACTGCTAACATATTTAATTTAATTTTTTTATAAAAATATGTAATTTAAATTGGTTTGGTTTTTCTATGACATCATCCTAACATAATATTTATCTTAAAATGCTAGCTCTTGATAAACCGTGTCTCAGTTTCTTTATCATTTCCATAATATGTTCATTTATTTTATATTTGTTATCAGATTAAATTGTTCTACGTGCATATCTAATTCTAAACATTAAAAGCTTCTAATCTACTATCACAATTTTCCGTTATGCACTCAAATATCTTTCTTGTGTAACTTTGTGTACCAGCTTTCTTTTGGTGTCAAAACCTAATGCAAGTATGGGGTGAAAATAGATCAAATACGGATAGATAATGGCTCTACCATATTTATTTTTATATTTTTGCCAGACGTGGATACAACTACGAATGTCCCGGATATGAATAAGAATATAGATACTGAGTAAATACGAATCAAAATGAATATGGACATGAATATTTCTTGAAACATGAAAACCCCTTTTAAACTATCCGCATGACAGCAACTGAAACAAATATTTAGTACATGCGATCAAAATATTCACCAATTTAGTGCATTTTCAGTAATCAAATACTATATATCATCAACAAATATAGGAAACTGCAAGACCACAACAACAGTAAGAATCTCCATCAAGCAAAATAGATTTATAGATTGTTCATTACAGAAATACTTTTTCAGTGTACTTGTTTACATCCACTCCCTAATAAGTTTTTATTGTAAAATGACTCAATATGCTCCCTCATATATGTTTTATTTACCACTTTTGCTTAAAATTCGATATCTATTGCCTACCTCATAAACATTGCATAATTCATTGTAAAACAATTTTTATTGCTACTTATATTTTTTATGCATAATGAATGTGTTTTGGAACTACCAAGAACGAATAATGATGAAAGGAACCATGTTTGGGCAAAATCGGAAGAAATATTGGGTGTCAAAAATATTATTCAAACATTTTGACGTATTTTGGGTAAATATATGGACTCGGATGGAAATATTCACAATTAAAAAGTTGTAGATCTCATTGAGCACTATAATTTGGTCTACTCATTTGCCTATTTGGACTTCAAACAAGAAAGTTATGGTCTCCAGAAAACAATGTATATGAAGCCTCAAACAATACCTCCGGATATCCATATTATGTATCTCCAGATATCTAAAGCCATATTCGTATTTGATGGACAGTCGCTACCGAAGAAGTATTCGTTTCTAACAAAAAATAATCAGTATTTGTTTCCGATCCGACGTCATCTGACAAATATCTAAGTCGAAAGCATCCGCATTCAAAAATGATCTGGATCTATCAGAAACTATTCGAGCTGTTTTCACCCCTAAATGCAAGTATATATACATTAGTAAATATAAATACATGTATTCTTCATGTGATTTGTATTGTTCAAGCATGGTTACATCTGAATGAGTCAGATCCACATGTAGCTCCAACCGGCTTAAAAGCCTTCGGCTTCTGGTTTTCAGTTTTCAGAAGCCAAAAGTCCAGCTCGAGCTTCTGGATTCTGGCTTATTTTTCACTATTCATAAATTTCGTCTTTTTCTGAACTTTTGGCTTTTTGTTGAGTTTTTTTGCCGGTTTTTTTTCCCGTATTCGTTTGTATTAACATATTGGGCTAACATATTTTTTATATTTTTAAATTTAATTATGCTAAATAAGCCTCTGTCAGCTACATTGTTTTCAGTCATAAGCCATGAGCTTTTAAGCCCAACTGATCACCACAGAACACGTTGACTTTTTAATTTTAGCTTTTTGGTTTTTTTGACTTTTTGGCCTTTTCTTTTCTTTTTATTTATTTCTTTGTATTGTCCGTGATAATATAATGGTGTTTTTTTATTTTTTTCCCTGTTTTTTATTTTTTAATTAAATAACTAAAAAGTCTATTAATTATTATAGTATAATTTCAGTCAGAAACTGGTAACCCACTAGAGCAGCCGTGATCACTTCCTTCCACACGCTTCTCCTTGTCAAATCAAAAATGGGCCTCATTAACAATTAGTTTGGTCCTATCAAGGCAGAACCAATCAGCTGATGAAAACCTCATTCTAGTATCACGCCGTATGTATCCATATCTACACTGAATGAAGACGTACGGTTTCACTTCACTGCAAGTTCCTTGATATTTCCATATGTTACTTTCATCAAGTTTTACTTCTAATCGCCTTCTTTAATCTTCTCATTAATCATATCGTAAGCGACTCCTGATATTAATATCTTCAAGGCTGGACCAGCCAACTTCATCATCATTCAATCGAGCAATGAAATTTTAGATATTTTTTATGTCTTATCACGCTATTAAATTTTGGTGTTTCATGGAAATGGCTAGGCTCTTTTTTTTTTGCTTTGTCTTTGGCTTATCATTTCTTACCACAGTAACTAACTTTTAAATGATACGTCTTTTTAAGACATGGCTTATAGCTAGATTATAGTAGACATGTACTAAGTTTAACTGTACCGACCAAAATCACATGCGACTGTTTTCCTCTGTACATTATCTCTCACGAATAGCTAGAATTCAACAACTAAAAGCTAAAGCCACAGCTTAAAAAAAACATCCATAAACTGATTGATGGAGCATTGTCTTGCAAATTTGGAACCCTGGCCCAGTGGCATAAGATTTGGAATATTCACTCTGGACTGGAGTAATTACCATCCGTGTCAAATTTTCTTTTTGAAACTTGTCCCTGTCATCAATTTATTTAGCTGGGTCATAATCCATGCCTCTTATAGTCAATATTGTCCTACTTTTCCTTGATGGAGCTAGCCAGCCATGCAATAAAAACTAGTATGAAAAATATCTTCATGTTGTTGATGAGATAGAGTCACGGAGACTACAAATGATGCCATTTGGTCTATGAAATCCCCATATATCCTTACGTAGATACATGCAGTAAGAGAGAAAGAAGACATTATTATTGAAAGGGAAAAATCTACTTTTCAACCTTGAAATTTAGTTTTGGTTCAATTTTCAACCTTAAACTATAAAACTGTTTGATCCAGAACCTTGAACTAACGAACCCGTTAACTTTACCTCTCGACCTAAACCAGGGTGGATTTCGGCCGACATGTCATCTCACATGAATCCTAGATATGAAAGTAATCCTCATCAGCGCACATGGGTCCCACATGTTAGCCTCATTTCTTATTTCCCTCTCCCTCTTCCTTCTCTCTCCCTCTTTCTTCTCAGTCATCGGCGACCCTACTACACAAAGCCCCTAGCCTACAACCATCGACTACCACGGCTCTTCCTTCAAATATCTCCCTCCGGAGATCGGACTGCTCCTGCTTTGTCTCCCCCTGGATCTCTCTCCCTCTTCCTCAACCAGCTCACTATCACAAAAGCGGGCGGATGAGGCGGCCCCACAATCGGCCTGCCCGGATCTAGGGGAGGAGGCAGTGGCGTCGCCCCAAGAGAAGATGCTGTGGGAGGCGGTGAAGATGTTGTCGGCCACTTGTGCTCGTGTCTACCCTTGTGGCATCCCCCGTTGCCCAGCACTTCCTACCGTGCACGGATCTTGCCAAGCCATTGGAGCCAGAGCAATCCCTCAGCCTCCCCTGCTCTGCTAATGCAGTCCTAATGACCAATTCCTCAGCCTCCCCTTTCCTTTTTTGATTTTGATATTTTCTTCTTTCCCCATGACATCCTAGTTGATCTAAATTACGCATCTTGCTCCAGCATCAAAAGGTTATTTGTAGGGGTGCAAACGGAGCGGATACAGACGGATATTGTTCATCCTGTATCCTTTTCCATGTTTTTTGTTGGAGCCGGAGTCGGATACAGATAGTACCAGATACGAATACGAATGTGGATATTCTCGGTCACGAATACAGAGCGAATACATGCTGCTCCGAATACAGTTAGTTTTGATCATGAATAATGCCCAAAAGCAAATTTCACATGGTAACAGAGACAAGTTAAGCAACTAGTAAATTCTAGCTAGCAAAGTAGCAAGTAAATGATAGAGGCTAGTTAAACAAGTAGTAGCTAACTAGCTACATGTCACATGGTTCAAAAGTATGAATTGCTCATAGCCAAGTTGTCAAGTACATCACTAGTTCATTTAACTTCATTATATTTAGCAAATAATTCCACAAGGCCTTCGTATCTGGTATCTGGTATCCGGAGAGACCAGGTATTCAACTCCGTTTTCATATCCGGTAACTATCCGAAAAATACCCGGATAGTTACGTATCCGTCGGATAATACTTTTTCCAAATCCGTTTCTGTATCCGACAAAAAAATATCCGACTCCGTTTCCGTATCCGACAAAAAAAATATCCGACTCCATTTCCGTATCCGACAAAACCTTCGGATATCCAGAAATTTGCTCCGAATTATATCCGAATTAAAAAGGACGGACAGACGGTCGGGAAATATCCGCTCCATTTGCACCCCTAGTTATTTGTTGTTCTTTTGTTTAACCATTCAATGCATTTCATGGGTGATGAGTTCCCGATGACGAGACACACCAAGTGTTTGTGTTAATGCTTGCGAAGGAATCGCTATGGCACAACAAGTTCTTACTTGGTGGATGCATTTCTTTTGTTTCCTTTTTTACTTTCTTGTTTGAGTGTGACTTGATGCATTTCTTTTGTAGAAATTCCCTATAAGAGCTCAGCCACCACCTTTCTTCCTCTTTCTCTCATCTCCCAACTATCGTTCAAATTTGGCCGAAATCATTTGATCATGGCGTCGGCGGTGGCCAAGCTACGCAGCCGTGACTACTTCCTTGCCCTTAGTTCCTTTTCTCTCTTTCACCCTCAGATTTGACGGAGTTCAGCACAACTCCTCCGCTGGTGCGCATTGCAGTCATTGCCGCAGAGAAGATTAGAAAGAAAGAGTGCTAGAGTGACATGTGGGCCTAGTGGTGAGTGCTTCATTTGATAGCAAGGATCGATCCAACATGGTGTCTGAGTCAGTCCAAAACCAGAGTAGAGTAAGTCACGGGCGGTGAAGTAAACAGTTTCGTTAGTTCGAGTTGCGAATCGGACGATTTTACAGATTAGGTTGAAAATCGGATTAAGATCAAAATTTAAGGTTGAAAAGTAGACTTTTCCCTTATCGCAATGAGTTTGCCTTTATGATTTGGTAAAATGTATTCTTATGCCCTACATCCATGTATGCATGCGCATGCAAGCAGGCAGGCATAATCTTCTTGCATGTGCCAGGGGAACGCTGAAAGATACCATGCATGGTGTCGTACCTGCTCAGGTTCAGGCATGTTCATCCTATCCTGGACCTGCGAGGGGCCCCACGATACTAGCCACTACCGAAATTAGCGGAGATAGCTAGAATTGGGGGCCCGAATTAAGAACCGTGTGTCCCAGATAGCGCACCACGAGCCACTCGCAGAGCTTTGTAGTTTCTACGGGTGAAGCATGTTACCCTCAAGTAGGAATGCAAGAGGGTCGATCCATTTATCAATTTCATCTAATTGGCAATTCACTTTCTATTTTACCTAATTGGTAGTTTATTCTGTATGCATAGATCTTGCATTATGAATAAAGCAAATGAAGTAGGATGCATGGGCTGTTGGATCTGCCCGATCCAACCCACTTAATTGGGTCGATCCCTACCATCATGCATCGACGATTTAATTTTACTGGTTGTAATTAGTAGAGAAATTGGATCAGAAGAGTTCGAACATGACATGTGCGTAAAATTGACTCAAATTTTCAACAATCAAGTCCTAAACTTCCATTTTGACTTCAAGCGAGCGGATCCCCTATGTCAAATTAATTCACGAAAGATTCGATGACAATACCATGTCAATGGCACATTCATACTATCTCCATATCATAATATAAATCTGACATACATACATAAGAAGCATATTATTTTAAGTAATATTTAATAAAATTAAATCATAGTTGTTTCTATTGGATAGTTATAACAACACTTTCTATTAGAGATAAGTATAATATAATTTTATTATATATTATTACTATTATAAAAGAATAAGTTGGTGGTCGTACGTCCCTTCTCCTCCAACCGCTCCATTTTCAACTTCTCATCACTCTCCACTTTTCAACTGATTAGAGTAACCTTCTTCCATAACATGATTCTCTATATATCTAATAAATTTCGTTGCAACACACGAGCAGCTGACTAGTTACTTAAATAATATACTTCTCAGATATACGTGTCGAATTTATATTATGGACAGAGGGAGTAACAAGGAAATGCAGTGACATGGCTGGACGGTCAATTGCTTGGCATGGTATGCCACAGCATCAATCCATCGATAACACGGCCTGCCACGTGTTTTTGACGTGGCTGCTACCGCATTATACATAGTAATTTTTTTTGTAGAACTAGTGAACTCTGATAATATATTCCAACCTTCTATTTGAAGGGTTCTCCCTAAAAAATAACTAGCGACCTAACTCAAACAAAATCCGCATCATATTCTATTAGCAAGTAGACCTACCGTTATGGAACACTGGTGTGTGTAATCTCAATTATTAAGTTCTAGTAGGCCCAACTGTCGCTAACTTATTACATGCTCTTCCATGTTGTCATTATATTGGTATTTATGGTATGGCAACTTATTGCATGCGGGTTTGTTTTTTCTAAAGCTTATGGGTGCCTTTGGTTGAGCTTTTGGGAGCTGCTTTTGCTTCCAAAAAGCCAAAAGCCAACCAAAGGGGTGGAAACCAGAAACTGCTTTTTCAGAAGCAGCTACTTTTAGGTAGTACAGTTTTGAAAGCACATTGGACCCTGCTTTTTAGCTTTTGGCTTTCTGCTTTTTGAAATGGTGAAAATAGAGAGCTGTTTCACAGTTGTTTCAAGGAAAATAGAGATAGGAGGTAAGTTTTATACTTGTTTGAACCAAACAGCTTACAGCTTTTCCACAGCCCACAACCTACAGCAGCTTTTCCACAGCCCATAGCTCACAGCAGCTTTTTCAGAAGCCACAGCTCAACCAAACACACCCATATGACTTTTGGCTACGATTTGTGGCTTTTGGACTATTTATACGAGAGATTACAGAGTAACAGAAACTCACGTGCGATTTTTTGCCGATATAAATGAAGTCGGTACAGTATATAGTACAATTAACTAGTAGATCCTATATTAAAATGTACTATATTTAAAAGCTAGTTACTGTAGAAAAGCTAAAAAACAGTTTTTAGAAGCTGAAAAGATCATATCCGCAAGTTGCAACCGATAAGATGTTTTCCAGTTAATTTAAACTTAATGCGAAAGGCTCACCCCAAATGTTCCTTCTGGATCAAATCAAATCCATGTGATGCCCATGCATGTTAATCTTATCTTTTTTTTTATCAAACAAGAAACCTTGGGATTAACATCCTACTTATTATACCCAATAAAAAAAAGATCAAAGTCTACATTCTACCTTGTTGCAAGTTCGGCTGCAACCAAGAGGACTAAGCAGCAGGTCAGCTTCAAAAATTTGAAGATACTGTGGATCCTCCTGTACATGCCGCTGCTTTTAATAAACATGCATGATTGAGTTAATTAAACATCATCATCAGCAGCACTAGGGAATGCAGTGCCCAAGAAAGCCGGACCAATAAACTAATGAGCATAAGCTTTTTTTAAAATGGAGGGTTCTCCAAGCACCTGAGTTGGATTCATGCTGTGCTAGTGCTGTCCTCTCTTGATCAACTTGCATCAAGGATCATCGAACCTTTCTCTGGCCCATTTTGCCTTGCACCTTTCAGTGCACACTGAGCGGAATTTGTCGACTGAAAGGGGGGCAATAGGTTATTGGAGAAGCTGAAAGGTGAGATGTACAATTCACAAGACCCAGGCATGGGCCTGCTCTTTTATGATTTTTGGCTTTAGCTTTTAGCTTTTCTACATTAACTAATTTTTAAACAGAATATTTTTAAGATAAGGTATACTAGTTAATTGTAGTACATACTATACCGACTTTATTTATATCAGCAAAAACCACACATGAATTTCAGTTACTCTATAATCTCTCACACGAATAACAAAAAACTATAAGCCATAGCTAAAAGTCGTAAGCCGTAGTCACAAAAGAACAGCCCATAATTCATAAGATGATTAGTTTTTGGTGAGAACTGCCCTGTGTGAATGATGCTGTTGCACTGTACTTGTTTAATGCTGTATATGCCTGTCAGTGGCCAAACCCGTCAAGAAAGGGAGCAAATCTTGGGTTTCTGCCAACTCAACAGTGTCCCATGCATGGCACGAGATCATGACTAATTAGAGTATTATAATTCTAGGTTATGTTCTTTTGTACTGTAGCTTGTTGTTTTTGGTTGTGCTTGATAATTTTTGTTTATATCTTTTAAGATGACAGCGGACAATGGAGACACGACCGATATATACGATTTTAAGTTTGAGAAGCCATTTGTAAATTTTATTTAAAAAAGATATTTCGTTTATTTTAATTTTTTTTGAAGAAATCAAAAAGTTAAAAGCCCAAAGCCCTGCAGAACGCTGTCACATTGGGAATACTGTACGGGATAGTGACCGGGACGGCCATTTGGCCAGCAGTGCGTTCATTCTAGCTAGGGCTACCTTGCGTTCATCTTCCTCCAAGCAAATGCTACTTGGAAGTCATCTTGCTTCCAGACCTATCTAATTACTTGTGCTGCAGCTGGTTTAGGTTCTTCTAGGACTCATGTGGAATGCTTGAAAAAATGAAATGTAATGCTTTTTTTTAATACTAAATTTGTTATTACTACTTAATGGGGATTTTTTATGTCTATTAAATGCCAAATATGTATTTCAGAATATATCATAAAAATGGAATCCAAAAATCATTTTGAACATGCCAAAC
The DNA here is from genome assembly GCA_017311315.1 of Dendrocalamus latiflorus. Lineage (NCBI taxonomy): Eukaryota > Viridiplantae > Streptophyta > Magnoliopsida > Poales > Poaceae > Dendrocalamus > Dendrocalamus latiflorus. The sequence continues at coordinate 46,563,395 of CM029642.1, read as the reverse complement.
TAAAGTGGTTCTTTTTTTTGAGAAAAAACTAAAGTGGTTCTTCATGTAAACATACAAAAACAAATCTTACGACATAATATTACTTTAATGCGGTGCTGGAAATATAGAACGGTGAAATCGCATCCATGCTCCCTTAAAACCGAGTGACTACAAAAGCATGGCCGCTCCAAATCGCTTAGGGCTTTGGCCTCCAACTTTAGTTTTTGATTTTTTTGGGGCTAAAATTGGATTATAGCATTTGTTAGCTTTTTCTAAAAAAAACAAGAAAAAAATAGAGAAAAAACCGTTATATCGTCATGGACAATACAAAGAAATACAGAAAAAAGAAAAGTAAAAATATGAAAAAGCCAAACTAAACTAAAATTAGAAACCAATATGTTCCAAGTGGCTTTGGCTTAAATAAGCTGAAAGCTAAAAAAATCTAGAAACTGAAGCCGTTTGGAATGGGATATACCGTCTTAAAACTTTAGGTCAATGAAGTGCTCACTTCTCAACACCCTGGCTATTATGTTGACTCAACCGTTACAAAACACCTAATTACCAATCCCATGTTCGGGTGATTCCGATTCACATGGCGTAGAAAAATGTATCTGATTTGAATTACCAACTCCTTTGCCCCGCCCCAGTTGCTCGTGGCTATGGATGTAACTGGAGCAAATATGGACAAATATCGCTCGTCTTGTATCCTATTCTGTATTTTTTTTAGAGTCAGAGTTAGACATAGATAATACCGAATGCCCATTTTCTATTCCGTATTCATTCCCAAAGCCATCGATTGGTCAATCGGACGAAAATGATCTGCTTTTTTACATAGGACATTGGACAATAAGGTGCAATTAGAGCGAACACGGAGAAATTAATCGTCAAGGTGTCTAAGGAAGAGCACTCAATATTTATTGCCTATTTAGATGTGATAATCTGCCTTCCTAAGTGAAATCACAACATACTTTCTCATATAACTTGACATATAGATTTATACGGATGGATGTCACTCATCCCATATCCTATTCCATATTTTTCATCGGAGTCAGAATCAAACACGGATAGTGCCGGATAACCATTTACTTCTTTTGTATTTGCTTTGCGGGCCTTCGATCGGCCGGTCGGATGGAAATTATCTGCTTTGTTTGCACCCCTACTCGTGGCTAGCGTAATTAAAAAAGGTGGTTTCACATTGGACATTTTAGAAGGATGCCCTCATGATTTCTAGGAAACTTTGGTAGCTTGGATCGGGTAGGGCCAGTGGTGAAACCATGATGAAAATAGAAGTGATGTCATGTGTCGAAGTTAACATAAGACAAGCATACCAAAGATATACATGTCGGTATTTTGCCATCCAAATTCATATATAAATAGAAAGAAAATAAAGTAAAAAATGCAAAATACACCTATCTAATGGATAGTGTGCCTCAACTGCTCTCAAATATGCGAGTATCGAGGTGTAGATCAAACAAAGTGGCTATTGTCCATATGCAATCCATTGATACTTACAATTGAGAAAAAAATCACAGATGAGAAGACATAAGAGAGGCCCACCACCCACGCAACTTCTTCTTCCTCTAGTCACCCGCACAACTTCTTCTTCCTCCAGGTGCTAAGGGGAGGTGCATGGGGTCTGTCGGCCACAGGTGGGGCTAGAGCCCCAACAGTGGCTCTGCCCCTGGTATCATGGTGCAGGTGACTAGAGGATATGACAATTTACCACCGCCGCCACATCAGACTCACATGTGCATCTTGTTTGTCACTGAGGGCATTTTGGAAATTTTTTATTTGCATTTTTGAATTAAAAAAGATAAAGAGGGGGGCCCACTTGTTATTGAGAGAGGAAAAGGATAAGGAGCCTCTGGCTCATTCTGTTTTGCCAGAATGAGAGGGAGATGGGGATTGATTCGATCCCTACCTCCTCAACTCTAGCAGCCTCGGTGCTGGCCATTAGTGACGCGGTCCTCTCTTTCTCTTCTTTATGCCAGTTTGGGCTCTCCTCCCTACAGATGTCTCAAATCCAATTGAGTTTCCTAATCTCTCTTCTTCCTCCTCCTTCACCAAATGATTGCTCTAGGATTTGAACCAAATCCAAGTGGCAGTGCTGACGTGTCTTCGGTCTTGGGCTGCAGCTTTGTTCCAACTTTGGGTTGTGGCGGCGTTGATCTTGCCGGCTTGGAGGTGGTCCGATGGTGGTGGTGTTCTTGCACAGTCTTTGTTCGACCGTGTTTGTACTTGTGTGTTTTGGCAACCTTGGTGCTTGGTCAATGCTAAGGGTAGGTCTTGTGCGAGATTCTCCTACCCTCGACCTCACATCCGTGGTGTTAGCTAGCTCGTGTAGGTGGCTTTGTACTCTGAGAACCATGCCGCGGTGCAAATGACGATGACATGTTTTCTGGGATAGCATCGACTTCACCATGCCTAGCCTTGCTGCCTTCTAGATGGCTTTGAGTGTTGTCATCTAGTGAATGGCCTTCTGTTCTTGTTGTTATTGTGTATTTTGAACCATTCTAGTGTACTTAGTATTTGATAATTGAATCACTAGTTTTGGAAGACAATTATATGATAATTGTAGGATTAACATTTGCTCGATGACGATTCATGGTCTATATGAGATTAAGATGATGTTTTAGGATATTTTACTAGTACTTTGAGTAATTGGCAACCACTGTTGGTGCTGTCCTGGTTCTTACTATAGCTTCAATCATTAATCTAATTGTGATACTACTCACTGTTGCTTTGATTAAGCTTCTATGACACACACACACACACACACACACACACACACACACACACACACACACATGCATGCAGATTACTTCAGTTGTGCTTTGAATAGATATATACATGTATATTCTTGCTGATCTTTGATTTAATCATTCGAGTATAGTCTTTGAAAGAGCAGTTCATTATTTATTTAATTGCATTGAATTGCATATGATTATTGTGGTAAGATAGTTGACTCAAATCTAACAAAATATCTAGAGATGATTGTTTCATTCTGTGATTAAATATAGACTATTGTGTTGAGAAGGCCTTGTGTTAAACAAGCGCAACTGATATCCGAGAGCAATAATTAGAAAATCATAATTTAAGTACGGTGCTAATTGTTGATCTATATTTAGTAGAATTTCATATTCAAATGATATAGTAGAGATTTGTGATCTTGTAATTATTTTATTTTTACACATATCATTTAATATATACTAGAAACATGATTTATTTTTACTTATAATTCAAAATTTTTATTTAAATATTTGCTGTAACCGTCTTATTGCGACACATCCCTATGAAGCTTTTTTTATTTGGCCCCTATTGTGCCATCTTAATTTCGAAATTAGCTTCGTGCGGTACAAAATTGCAAATCTAGCCTCTCTGCCAAGCGCGGAAGAACCAGCGGTTGACGTGTGGCCCTACCACGCCACCTGACCATGGCAACTTCTGGCCACCGTGGCACCGTCGGTGAGCACGACACAAGCTTGCCCAGGGTGGCAGGTGGCGGGACGCACAAAGGTTCTGCGCCACTTGACCGCTGCAGGATCAGGCAAGGTCCCATGCTAGGGAGCCGTGGCACCATGGAGCACATGGCATTACTGTGTTGCTTCCTCTTTTCTACAATCAATTTCCTCGCAATGATCGATAAGCGAATGAAGTAGTGCAAGAAACATGCACCAGTGATCTTCTTGAGGACTTACTAGTACTAACAGGAGTGTAGACATGTGTTGCAATCTCTGCCTGCGACTCCCTAGCACAGGACGTTACCTGGTCCTACCGTGGTCGGGTGGTGTGGAACCTTTATGGTTCTCGTCACCTGTCATTTCCGGCCAGCCTATGCCGCTCTTGCCGGCGGTGCCACGGTGGCCGGATGCTACTGCTGTCGGATGGTGCGGTAAAAGTCACACGTTAGCCACTGATTCTTTCACCTTCAGCAAGTGGCTAGATTTTATAATTTTGTGTTTTATAGGACTAATTTTAAAATTAAAGTAGCAAGTGTAGGACTAAATTAAAAAAATTCCATCCCCGTGGCACCCTCGTTCAAACCACACGGTACGGCCATTCGGTGGCCCCACATGACACCCGCTTATCCCCCTCACACCAGCTCGTCACTATTTATACCCCCACCCCCTCTCTCTCCCCACCTAGACAGCCACCGAGCAACGAGAGAGAGAGAGAGAGAGAGAGAGAGAGAGACGCGGAGCTAACGCGTGAGAGCAAGAAGCCAAGAGCGCAACCACCAGCTCTGCCGCGATGATGTGGAGCTCCGACTCCGACCGTGACGAGCCCGTCTCGACGACGACGACGATCGCCATCTCCTCGTCGTCGTCCTCTTCCTCCCCCTCCCTGCAGCCGCAGACGCCGCCGCCCCCTCGCCGCAGGCGCCACCGTACCAGCCGCCGCGGCCACCGCCGCGCCAAGAACGATGCGGGTGCGGTGTCCGCTGAGGCGGAGGCGGAGGACGTGTGGCGCGGGGCGCAGTGGGAGGCGGCGTGGCCGCGGCGGGCGCGGCCGGTGGTGCTCGCCGGGGAGGAGGGGTCCCCGGACGGCAACGGGGCCGGCGCCGGGGAGGGAGGCGTGGGGCGAGCCAGGAGCCTGACGGACGACGACCTGGAGGAGCTCAAGGGGTGCGTGGATCTGGGGTTCGGGTTCAGCTACCACGAGATCCCCGAGCTCTGCGGCACGCTACCCGCGCTCGAGCTCTGCTACTCCATGAGCCAGAGATTCCTGGACGAGCACCAGTCGCCGCTCAAGGAGGAATCGGCGGAGGAGGCGCTGGCCGTGGTGCCGGCCTCGCCGGCGCAACCCATGGCCAACTGGAAGATCTCCAGCCCTGGTATGCACTGGGTGTTCGACCTGTGTTTCTGTCCCTTCTTGTTGTCAATTAGCTGTCTTGATTTGTGATGTGACAAAGCAAATCTGTTCAAGATCTCCTCAATCCTATGAAAAAACAGTTCAGGATTCATCTCAATCTTGTGGAAGAACCAGTTCTTATTGTAACAAGAACTGAACTAATTGTTGATTTGTTCTGCTCACTTCGTTCTTGGTTATGGCTGACCATGTGAGCTCATGTGTTCTTGGATGTGTTGTTGCAGGGGACAGCCCAGATGAGGTGAAGGCGAGGCTCAAGTACTGGGCGCAGGCGGTGGCGTGTACCGTCAAGCTGTGCAGCTAATCGATCGCATCATCAATCATGCAAACACGGGAAGACGAAGGGACATGGCAAATGTTGTGATTACAGGGCTTGCGCGCGGCATCTCAATTTTGATCACCTATGAACACAGGAACATTCTCTCTGTCAAGTTTCCTGGAAATCGCATCGCATCGCATCATCATGGTCATCACGATAAAACACAAGCGCACACGCATCATATTGTCGGATCATGTCGACGCGGATTGGGAATTTTGCCACCATGGTTGGAAGCGAGGAGGATGCGAGAGACAAAAGAGGGTCAAGGGATGCTAATGCCACTACCCATTTCCAATGTTTCACTCACACATGAATCCCTGATCCCTCGTAGTAGCTGTTCATGTAAACAACATGTACAATCTATTCTTAATTCAGTGAAAAAAATATTAGTATTCCAGGCTGAGCTGTACCTTCTTTTCTCTCGTCTCTGTTAATCTATTCTTAAATACATCCTGCTATGTGCCAGCTACTTTGCTTCATTAGGAGGCAAAATGGACCAAATCAACTGCTCCATTGATAGGCTAATTGACCAAATCAACTGGAAGGTGTCAAAAATAATATGCCCATTAGTTTGTTCCTATTCATCAGGCAATTGTTTTATTCAAGTGTGAAAGCATCAGACTCCTTTTTGAGTTTCAACCTGAAGATCTGCAGGTTGCAACATGTGCTGGGGCTGCCTGGCTGGTCTGTTCCATTCAGAAAAGAATTGCAAACCAGACTAACGGCTGGACCGAGATAACGGCCTATGCATGTCCATCAATGAATTCTGCAGACCTAAGTTAATATTAACTTAAATCATTGCAGAAAGTAGAATCTAATTAAATGTTAGGCTGAAGATGCAAGGTAGTTTGTCAGTGTTTTTCAGGATGGTTAGACAAGTACAAGTTGGTCAATTCCCATGGGATTGCAGCATTTTTTTAATGAAAAAAAGTAGGAAAGGATTCTACTGTATATATATTATAATAAATATAGTAAGTACAAAAAAGTAACGTATGTATAAAAGTAAGAATTCGTTCTTTGTGGCTTTTAAAAGCGGTTTTTGATTTTTTTCTATAGTATCTAACATTTAAACGGAGAATTTTCTTAAGATGAGGTATACAAGTTAATTGTAGTACACGTTAGAAACCCAATATCTGTATCAGCCAAAATCGTAAGCGAGTATCTCTCCGTAATATTTATCACGAGCCTAAAATTCAAAAATTTCAGCCAAAATCATCAACCACATCCATAAACTAGAAAAAGAACATGCCCAAAGTTAAGAGAGATTATTCAGCCATTGTTCTACAGAGGGGAAGCATTTTTTTCTTTGCTCTATGGATAGCCATGACAAATTCTGATTTGAATTTTCTCTTGCATATTCCTGGTATCAGCTAGGTATAATACCATAAGAAGCAACCACGATGAACTAATTTCGTTGAGGTTGCCAACAAAATAAACAACCACTGTAACTTCATACTCATTCAGAATAGTATGCAGCTTGGAAACATCTAAGTCACAATAGCCTGATGAAGAGGGCAGACAACAATACATTAGAAGAATCATGAGGTTAGGTTGAGACTAAATGAGCCATCTAAGGATGAATACGCACAGATGGCACTACTTATGTCAGACTACTTGTTTGTTTTCTTGGAATCTTGATTCCATTGGGTTTGCTCCAAAAAGAAGAAGAAAAATCTTGATTCCACTGTTATGGCTAGAAGATAGCTTGAAAACGAAATCTTTGACGATCTCTGATGAGATCGATATGTATGATATAATTAATGGGAGGCATGAAACTTGGGGAATATGACATCTCACAATTAGACGGCTTTAGACAGGGTCTCCTCATGATGACAGACTCCATATAAGTCTCATAAAGGAGTGGTAGAAAATATATTAACACACACACAACGAAAAATGATAAAATGGACGAAATAATGGAAGAAGACAGAACACAATGTGCACACAAACTAATGAAAAACATGACTGAGATAGCTGTTTTATGTGTCTGGATTTTTAATCTTTTGCTTGGATTTTCATTGAGATGGAGAATGGGAGCTGATCAAATCGCAGTATCAGCTTGATATATCAGTTTGTTCTGACGTCATCAGACTAGCACACTTTGAGCACAAACATTAAAGCACATCGCTCTTGCCTCACATTGCTCATTGTAATTAGGCTTTTGTTCATCACACCTGAAATTGGTCAAGCTTGGAGGGCAGTGTTGAATGTTTGTGTTCTTAATAGTCAGCAAGGTCTTATTTGAGCAGCAGGTGATGCAATACAGAAGACTATGTTTTCTTTAGGTTTCTAGACTCTAAATTGAGGGCTCATGCAAGTCAAAGTATGAGGACGGGAATGAAACTGCGGTTGGGTTTTCATAGGTCACAGTCCAAATAGCCCTTGTATCTCCATTTATGCCCCCCCCCTGAAATTTGATTATTAGATACTACTCAAAATGCCAAGGTATGTCAGCCACATTTGCGGTGAAAAGATTATGAAACAGTAGCTGAGAAGACTCATATTTCTCAGCAATCAAGTGCAATTGTGCAATCTAATTAACTGAACTTAGCAGGTTCAACAGTTTGAGCTTAGTCAAGAGGCTCGTGCCAGTAAACTCCAAATCATCTATGCTTCTCCTAACAAATCCGACATCGGTATAGTGTCAGTTTGTCCTTCATTACGTTGGATCGACCACTGATTCCTTCTTTACATAAAACCCATTTCTCTTCCAGGACCACCGTTCATTGACATAACCTACTCAGTGTGTGCGCACCGTTACTTCTAGTTTCCACATACTTCCTCCCTGCATATGCCAAACATGCACATGGCAAACTGATACTTTAGAGCTTGAATTATTCTGCCTAAGGTAACATGCATAGAAAAAGGATAACGAAATTGGGGGAAAAGAGTTGCATGCCTTCCCTCTCTGGTTTCATCAAAATTGGGGGAGAAGAAAGACAAGAATAAAAAGAAGCCTATGAGCAAAGGCTAAAGGGGGTGGTAGAAATTGTAAGTACACACATGCAGAAAAAGGATGAACTAGACGAAATAATGAAAGAAGACAAACTAACGAAAAAAATGACTGAGATAGCAGTTTTATCTGTCTGGATTTGTCAGCTTTCGCTTGCATTTCCATTGAGGTGGTTTGATTGACCGGTTTGTTCCGAGATTGTCAGCCAAGCACACTTTGAGCACAGGCATTAAATCATCTCGCTCTTGCCTCACAAAGCGCATGACAAATTTAACGCATTTCCTGCGTCACCACCTCAAAATAGGTCAAGCACGGTAGGTTAGTGTTGAATGTTTACACTCTTGATGGTCAGCAAAGATCTTATTTGGGCAGCAGATCATGCATTACAGAGGACTATCAATGTGTTCTTACGCAAGGCGCCAAAATTGAGTGTCACGTAAGTCAAGCAACTTAAGGACGTCGATGAAAAGGCGGTTAAAATAGGATGTGAAATCGAACTAATTGAACTTGGCAGGTTCAACACTTTGTCCTTAATCAATAGGCACGTGCCTCTAAACTCCAAAGCATCTATGCTTGTCCTAACAAATCTGACATCTATGTAGTTTCAGTCAGGCAGGCCCTGCTTCCTTCAGAAAGAAAACAGTGTTAACCAAACTGATTGCATTTGTAGAACTGAGATGATGGTTTGTCCTGCTATGATCATCACACACGTACACAGTAGCGGAACTAGGATTTAGTTGCGCCTTAGACTAAACACTTAACAACCTAGAACTAACGGTGTTTCGCACGGCCGAATAGTGTTTTGCACGGATTCTTTTAGATCAAGCTTGTCGTCCATCGTTTTTATCAATTCTAATTAAGCCGGACCTAATGTACCCCTGATCCATCGTGTATGGTCACACACAACTGTTGAAGGAGTGGCTATGTGGTTGCGTATTTTAGATCCTTCGTGCAATGTGTTTGTCGAGCGTGCTCAAGGCCAGTACCTCGCGGCTGTAACCTATCTTCTTCGCACATTACCATTTCATGATTAACTATCGTCATTAGCTTAGTGTTCAATTATTATATTGTATTGATTGCCAGGTGGTATGCTGTTATTATACTGGGTAGATCTTGATGTGCTAAGTTAGCTGGTGTTGTATGCTTCTAGGTTATTATAATGCTTAATTATAGGATGCATGCTTTAATTAGTGATTAGAATTGATTCTTAAACCGTTGATAGGGGTAGCATATAAGCATGTTCGAATTTAAGGTTAACTACTAGTAATATTTTAACATTGGGTTGCTTTATTTATATATCTTGCCTCCTTGATCTTTTATTTATACGTTATTGCTTGCAAGCCTTGACTGATTTATTTATGATACTCATTAACTTGACTAATAACCACTTATCACATAATAAAACCTGGATGATTGATAACCCTTGTGTGAGCTATGTTAAAGTGCCCATTTAGAGTAATTCCTGGATCACTACCACCATAGTATCACCCCCATTGTCTCATATCGAAAATTATGCCTTTTCTTCTCAACCTTAACAATCTTGTTACTTATCGTAACCTTACTCGGATTTATCCTTAGTTATTCCAATCTCTTATCATATTAGCCGTTAATAACAAAATTGTTACTTGGCCTAGGGTTACCCACATATAGGGGAGATTGCTACCCACCTAGTAACGTACGAGAGTCGTACATTTCGTTACTCAAGATATTACATCATGTCTGTGGTTATACAATCGAGGACAGAGATGTACTTGATTATTCTCGTATAACTGGGTATGTGGGAAGGGATCGTCAAGGCCATGGCTATAAGTTGTTAAATAGCTATTATCTTGGTTCCACATCTTCGTTATCTCTATCCCTGATTAGTATCAATGTTTCTAGTAACTTCATTTCATTGCAATTAGTCTGTCAATTACTTGTTGCTTGCTTGTCCTTTTCTCATCATGTTGCGACCGTTGTTGGGTACTTGCCGAGATTCCAAATCTCACGTTTGCTCTTTCCATTCTCAAGTGAAAGGCCAGTGGAGTGATAGCATCGCACCGTGGTTTGCCACTATTTATGTTATTTTATTTATTCTCTTGATTAGAAGAGGACCGGTTCCATGTTTCAAACATTTATTTTGATTTCCGCTAGTCTTTAATAAAATACTCTTAAGGTTTTAATTCCCTTGAATTTCTATTGTTGCTTTTATTACCTGTTTTTTTTACTTTGACGATGACGTTCCATAGTAGTATGTTAGATTAGCTGTATGTGGGGTGCTACACTGGACGAGGCTAGCGAGGAGTGGATTGAATCACTGAAAACACCTCGGCTGGACCAGTAGATTGTTACTCTAGACTGACCTGAAATTATATATGTGCTACATATTAAATTTTTTTTACGTCTCATACTAAAATCTACGCTGCCATGGGCTAAATCGGCCCAGCATGTACACTGGGAACAAACTGGTGCCAGAAGTCTAGCTAGCACCGCTTTTTGTCACATGAGACAGCATGTTTGTGTGTGCCAAGTAACATGCCAAGCCAACAGCTTCGGTCTGATATCAGTTGTTTGTGTGAGTTACCATTCTTGTACGCGTTGGCTATGTTCAGAGCACCGAAAGTCTGAAACGACCAGCTTTCCGAGTCCCCATGCACTAAGAATCAAACATTATTTATGAGATGCTAAGTATTAGACGGAGCATGCCCATGTTCTGTTCAAGTAACGAGGAATCATTCACTACTACAGAAAAGATTATCACAGACGGTTCGAAATCGTCATCACAGACGGTTTTGTGAACCGTCTGTATTTATAGGTCAGTGATAATCGAAGGTCATTATCAGCTATCACAGACGGTTTGGAGTTAAAAAACCGTCTGTGATAGCTGATAATCACAGACGGTTTTGAGTTAAAAACCGTCTGTGATAGCTGGTAATCACAGACGGTTTGGAGTTAAAAACCGTCTGTGATAGCTGATAATCACAGATGGTTTTAAACCATCTGTGATTATCAGCTATCACAGACGGTTTTTAACTCCAAACCGTCTGTGATTACCAGCTATCACAGACGGTTTTTAACTCAAAACCGTATGTGATTATCAGCTATCACAGACGGTTTTTTAACTCCAAACCGTCTGTGATTATCAGCTATCACAGATGGTTTTTAACTCCAAACCGTCTGTGATATTCCCTTCAACCCCTAAATATATTTCTGTTTATTGGCTAGCCTCAGGAAATGCTAGCCATGCCCTCTGAAACAAGCAGATAATCACAGACATAAAACATATACAATTCACACATCTCATTTCATTTCAGATACATTTCACATCTCAATTCATTTCACAGACATAAAACATCCAATTGACAACGCACTTCATTTCACAAACATAAAGCATCCATTTCGCAAATCAATTCATTGAATTGAAATAAAATATCCATTAACAAATACACAATTGTAAAAGATCTACACTGTATTTGCACTTAGAATTACAATAAAAAATCATTCTGGGCAGTGGAACTCTCCATCTGATCTTACGACTTTTGTCCACAAAAACCAAATGAGCTCTCCTCGAATTTTTGCAAAATCCGGCTGTTGCAATGCAGATGTAGAGATGGACGTAGCCTGTCGATAGAAATATGAACGCGCGCATATATAAAACTTGACATGTATGAAATAAATGTGGGAAGATTGACAAACCTTAGAATTAGTGATCTTGGTGGAATCGAGGAGTAGTCTCATATGGTGGCACACGTAGTATCCACACGTGTTGCCTGGCTGCTGCTGGTGGCACTGGAAAAAATATAATGTGTTAAATCAAGTGGCATTACTACTATGTGTTGTATATGATTAATTAATGTGTAGCCAGCGAATACCCGAAACTTGCGATCATGTTTCAAGGCCTTGGCCCCTGTCGTCGAGTCACGTGTTTGTTGAACGTATGTGGCGAACGACCTTCGTTATTCGAAAAAGTTAGATTAGTTATTCGGAAGGAAAGAAAGAGTACAATGTACAATGTACGTACCTATCGAGTATTTGGGCGATAGCTGTGTACTTGGATTTGTTCTTACTTAGAGAATCAAGGTATATAGCCTTGTTCCATTTTGGTATAATTACAATTAAAATCCAATGGAATTTCTCATTGTATGGCATAAGAACAAATTCCTTATCTTGGTGAGCCAGCAGTGCTTTTTGTAATATAGTCCTCGACGAAGGATGCATTCTCGATGATGGTATCAATGGCGACCAAGCGTGGGTCCAGGAAACCAATTCGTGATTTCGATGATCTAGCTTCGGTCAGCATGAATCTATATATAACACAGGAAAGCAACAAATTGTGACATATATCGGTATTACGTGAACAGAGACTGTGATTGTACAGACTTACAACGTCCAGCATCGAACGAGTGAGGCGTCGAGAGTGTTGAGCGTGAAAAGTTCAAATATATCGTCAAAGGTCACCGCGAAGACACAGTCCTGAGCTTCGTGCAAGAAATGTTCTAGCTTGAATTTGACAGTGATACCTGAGCGCCGTTCTGTCTCTGGCTTATTGGACTGTTCCATATACCAAAGGTGGAATCTTTGGCAACCAAGTTCTAGTTTTTGGAGCTCTTCCTGGACTACCATCGGCTCAGCTAGCACGAATTTGCGGGCCAATGCCATGGACGGGATATCGTCATCATCCTTCGTCTTTGATTTGCCCTGGCCACTGCCTCGATTGTCAGTCGACTTTATGCTAGTCGACTGTAATGGTATAGACGGTGCAAGTTGCTCTGGCGAGAATAGCACCCGTGGAGATAGCACCGGTGCAGGTAGCTGTGGTTCGCACTGCCCGTGTGGAGATGGCACCAGTGCAAGTTGCTGTGGTTCGCACTGCACTTCTGGTCCTGCCACCGGTGAAGAAGCCTCCAGAGAGATGTCGGTTTTGGGCCACTGGATGAATGTTCCAATGGCCTGTCCTAGATTCACGATCTCGTTGTTGGGGGGCTTCGGTAGCGGGACCACCTCAAAATTGGCATACACACCATCCACATTAACTTTTGCGAAGCCTGGCGCTAAAGCTTGACCGTGCACCATGGCCCCGATACCAGACGAATATGCCTGGCCCCAAGCAGCGTACAAGGGAATGGAGCCATATCTCACTTGGAGCCTGCACGTCGTAGGCTCCTACATAACGATACAAAATTAGCTACTCGAATAAGCCTACCAATGGAGCAAGCATTCGAGAGGTAATAATTATTACCAGGATGTCGTCCACAGGAAATTTGGACTGGGTTTGCGTCGGATTGGACGCGCAGCTACTCGGACGGTTGTGCGGGCTAGCTAGCACAGGAGCGGCGGTGGCGGCCTGCTGACTTTCTGTCTGTTTCCGCACCTCATCTCTGATTACATCAGCCATCTGAGCTAATAGCTCCTCTCTAAGAGATTCCTTGATCTCTTCTCGTAGCTGTGCGTCACGCTCGGCTTTGTTTCTCTTCCTGCGCCGATACATGTCGGAGTCATCTTGGAAACCATGTTTCCAAGGAACGTAAAGCCCAAGGCCTCTCGTACGGCCCGGGTGCTCCTTGTTTCCCAGGGCCACGGAGAGCATATCATTCTCCCTTGTTCCCTGGAATGATCCCAGGGTAGATTGAAAACTCAGCTCTTCCTGCAAGAGCACGACATGTCATTTCAATTCGTATGAAGTTGTGGAGTAATTACAAGCTACGTAGTTCGATCGATATCTTACCAGGCGCTCGGTCACTTGCTGGTCTGCAGGGTTTCGAAAGGTGACGTCCCCCTGATGTCGTTGTAGATGACCTTGCTCTAATCCAATTTCGAGCGTGGTCATCCGGGATATTGGAAAACGGCGGGGCGATGTCCTGTGCAGCTGCCAGCTCATCCTCCTTACTCCACTGCGAGATTTTACCCGCATACCCAGCTGTGCCAAGTCTGTGAGGGTGTGTATTTTTTGCCTGGAGGGCCTTGTGCGCCACACTTGTACTTTTGAAATCTTCGGTCGTTTTCATCGCCTTGAACTCTTCCCATTGTGGTTCCAGGAATGGGTATTTATGAACAGGCGTTTCGTCCGTCTCCACGTATTTCCTGACAAGCGTGCTCTTGAAGTTCTTCCATGCTTTGCACGCCGCTTTGTAGGTTTGTTGTTGCATAGCGTCCAGGTGTTCTTCTGGGAACTTGAACGATGCCAAAATTTCGGTCCACAGCTCACGTTTCCGAGTGTCAGGCACGTTCTTCCACGAATTGTATGTGATCTCAATTCGTTCTCGTGCAACTACTCCGACCATGGTTCGGAATGCGTTTACTGCTTTTTGAGGAAGGATAGGGACCCCAGATGCATTCACCGCTGTGATGATCTGTCGGCCCTCAGGCTTCTTTGATAGCCCTCTTCCTTGGCGTCTTGATGTTGGAGCGGACGCCTCCGGCGATGATGTTGAAGAATGCGTGGGTGACATGTTGCTCATTTTGTTGGTCTATTAAGATAAGATGAGAAAGTAATCATATTGAATTGCAAGACAAGACAAGTAATCTAACTGAATCATCGCTACTGGCGTACGTGATCCAGAGATCAGAGATGAAGAGAAGGAGTGGGAAGAAGCAGATGGATAGTCGCTCACCGAAGAAGTCGGCTATATCGGCTGCTCACCGAAGAATCTGGGAATTTCTTTTTTTTGAACTTCTGTACTAAAATTTCCTTGAATTTTGTAATACTATTACTACAAGGTCTCTAAACGAAGTGCCTATCCTAGCACCTACTTTAGTTGCTAATACTATAAACCAAATAGCAAAGTCCCTAAACAAAGGTCTATGAAGCAAATGACACAAACTAGTGTATCCGGTTCATTGAACGGGAACACTATAGTATGTCACTTGCTTCATTTGCTGTTTTTTGTCTAGATACATGGAGCATTTGGGTGGAAAGATCAACTGTTTCGTCAGGCGCATGACTGCCAATTCGAAGCATAGTATAGCATCCGAGGCACATCCGAGGCCTGCTGCTGTGTCTTGAGGAATGCCAAGAGCTGGTATTCAGATGGGTTATGAGAATAAGATTCATAATTTATAGTTTGAGGAATGCCACATCTGAAGACCAGCTCTTGGCATTCTTCAAGACACAACTGCAGGCCTCGGATGTGCCTCGGATGCTATGCTATGCTTCAAATTGGCAGTCATGAGCCTGACGACACAATGTATTTCTTTCCACCCAAATGGTCAATGTATCTTTTGCTTCATGCCCTTTGATCATATACTCTTCCTTGATTGGTTAATTTGTGCTCTCAAATTGTAGGGTTGCACATGATAAGATGAGGAAGCAAGAAAAGTGATACATGATGCTCAATGTTAGGAAGAGAGGAGAGGAGTAGAGGGAAGGGGGAGAAGGGAGGGGGTGATGTGGACAGAGAGGGGTTATGTGCCTATACTATATACTATATACTATATACTAACACAACAAGCAATGTAATATGTACCAAATAGCAAACTAAGCAACTGCAGTAAATAATGTACCAATGTAATATGTACCAAGCATCAAGCATCAACCCTAAACACTAACAGTAAGCATGAAGCATCAACCCTAAATATGTATTAAGCAACTAACCATAACAGTATGAAGCATCAAGCATCAACCCTAAACACTAACAGTAAGCATGAAGCATCAACCCTAAATATGTACTAAGCAACTAACCATAACAGTATGAAGCATCAAGCATCAACCCTAAATACTAACAGTAAGCATGAAGCATCAACCCTAAATATGTACTAAGCAACTAACCATAACAGTATGAAGCATCAAGCATCAACCCTAAACACTAACAGTAAGCATGAAGCTCGGGGAGGGATTTGATGACCTTAGGGTTTTGGTGACCTTAGGGACGCAGGAGGAGGAGGCGACGGCGACGGAGGCGGAGGCGGCGACGACGACGGAGGAGGAGGAGGCGACGGGCTCGGGGAGGCGGTGACGGAGGAGGAGGAGGCTGCGGCGACGTCTTCGTCCGGGGAGGCGGCGGCGACAGAGGAGGAGGAGGAGGCGACGGGCTCGGGGAGGCGACGACGGAGGAGGAGGAGGCGGCGACGCAGGAGGAGGAGGAGGCGACGGGCTCGGGGAGGCGGCGACGGAGGAGGAGGAGGTTGCGGCGACGTCTTCGTCCGGGGAGGCGGCCGGCGAGGGCTGGGGGAGGCAGCCGGCGAGGGCTCGGGGAGGCAGCGGCGACGACGGGCTCGGGATTTAGATCTAATCGAATAACTGCAGCGCACACGGAAAACCCTAGCGAGAGGGTATATGTAGGGAGATTATCACAGACGGTTCTAAACTTAGAACCGTCTATGATAAGCCTTTGCCGGCTGTTGCAATTAAGACAACACCAATAACTACACAGCTGCATTCATATCAACCACCAAACAGCTGCATTCATATACAACACCAACCAGCTGCATTCACACAGTGTATTTCTTGATACATTTTGTCATTCTCAAATACATCACATATACATAAATGCCAATACATTTTGTCATTCTCAAATACATCACACATATACATTTTCACATATACATCTCAAAATTGACTACATCACACATTTTCACATATACATCTCAAAATTGACTACATCACAAATTTTCACATATACATCTCAAAATTGTCACACATTTTCACATATACATTCTTATTGTACTTTCTTATTTCCTTTAAAAATTAGCCCTTCATCATGATCAATGCGTACGTAACTAGTTTCGTCACGTTGTTCATCGTCGACCCTTATGCCATTTCCAAAAGGAGGTAACTCGTCAAATTGATTGTATTCCTCCTCGTCCACTACATTCTCCACTCCGACAATTCTCCTTTTTCCATGAAGAACTACATGGTGTTTCTTATTTGTCGGGTCGGTTACATAGAAAACTTGAACAACTTGATTGGCGAGTACGAATGGTTCGTCTTTGTACCCGACACGTTGGAGGTCCACGGTCGTGACACCGTACTTGTCAACCTTCACCTGTGGGAGATGAACCCAATGGCAGCGAAATAAGGGGATCTTGAAAACCACATAGTCGAGCTCCCAAATCTCTTCTATGAAGCCATAGTACGAGTTTCTCGACCCATCGGTACTGAATGCATCTATGCGGACACCGCTGTTCTGGTTAGTACTCTTGACATCCTGAGACTGGGTATAGAATGTGTACCCATTTATGTCATATCCTTGCCATGTCACAACTGTAAATGTCGGCCCTTCTGCCAACCATGTCAGCGTCTCACTCGGCGAGCTCCTAGCGATTTGCTCCTTCAACCATTGGTTGAACCGACAGTTGTGTTGCCTCATGATCCAAACATCCGGCCGCTCCGGATTCTGTTGCCGAAGCACACCCTTGTGCTGGTCCACATAAGGCGCCACTTCAGTCATGTGTTGCAACACCGTGAAATGGGCTTGAGTATACATGTCCATATCTGGAGTGATTGCTTTCCTTCCGATAGTTCCGAGACCCTTCAGCCTCCCGTCATGACGAGATTGAGGGACACCTATCGGTTGAATCTGAGCCATATAATCGACACAAAACTCAATGACCTCTTCGCTTGCATAACCTTCGACGATGCTGCCCTCCGGCCGAGAATGATTCCGTACGTAGGACTTGAGAATTCGCATGAACCTCTCAAATGGGTACATGCTACGTAGGAATACGGGCCCGCACATTTTTATCTCGCACACAACGTGAACAATGAGATGGACCATGATATCGAAAAATGAAGGAGGGAAATACATTTCAAGGTGACATAGAGTCATCACCACCTCGTCCTGCAGAGCATCTAGTCCTTCGGGATCGATGACCTTCTGAGCAATTGTGTTAAAGAAATAACATAGCCTCATGATTGTCTCTCGGACTTTGATCGGCAAAATATTTCTAATTGCAATAGGGAGCATCTGTGTCATCAGCACATGACAATCATGAGACTTCATGCCATTTAACTTCAAATCTTGCATCGAAACAAGTTTCTTCACGTTGCCGGAGTAACCAGACAGAACTTTGACACCATGCAAGCACTGGCACAGTTCTGTTTTCTCAGCCTTGGACAGAGTGTAACACGCAGGGGGAAGGTACGTTCGTGCATTATCAGTGCATGTCGGTGCTAACTCAGGCCTGATGTCCATATCAGCCAAGTCAAGCCGTGCGTTGACGCCGTCCTTTGTTTTATCACGGATGTTCAGTAAGAGACCAATCAAGCTGTCGCACACATTCTTTTCTACGTGCATGACGTCGATGCAGTGCCGAACATCTAGGTACTCCCAATAAGGTAAGTCCCAAAATATTGATCTCTTCTTCCAGGTGTTCTTCTTATGAGCCCTCAATTTACGTCCCTTTCCGAGGACAACATCTAAATCCTTAACCATATCATAAACCTCGTGTCCCCTTAAATGCCTTGGAGCTGAACCGTCTTCCTTCTCTCCGTCAAATTGTTTCTTCATCTTGTGGTATGGGTGAGCCCTCCGAAGGAACCGGCGGTGACGCATGTAGACGGTTTTGCGTGAGTGTCTCAGCCACACACTCTCGGTACCATCTAAACAGTGAGTACAAGCTTTGGCACCTTTTATACTATGGCCCGATAGGTTACCAAGGGCAGGATAATCATTTATGGTGCAGAACAATAAGGAGCGCAGAGTGAAGTTCTCTCGTTTGTATGCATCCCATACCTGTACCCCTTCGTTCCACAGTACTTTTAGATCTTCCACCAACGGTGCTAGGAACACATCGATATCATTCCCAGGTTGTTTTGGCCCTTGGATAAGTATCGACAGCAAAATGTACTTTCGCTTCATACACAACCAAGGAGGAAGGTTATAGATGCAGAGAGTCACGGGCCATGTGCTATGTCGGCTGCTCATGCTACTGAAAGGATTCATTCCATCTGTACTCAGTCCAAACCTTATATTCCTTGGTTCTGCATCGAACTCTGCAAAACTCCTATCGATGTTTCTCCACTGCGCGGAATCAGCAAGGTGTCTTAGCATTCCATCCTTCTTGCGCTCATCCGAGTGCCAACGCAGCAGTTTTGCCTCCTTTGGATTTGCAAAAAACCTTTTCAAACGGGGAATTATAGGAAAATACCATGCCACCTTAGCAGGAGGTCCTTTCTTCGCCTCTGTTCCCTCGCCATCATCTGATTGATTGTTATGTTTGTATCGGGATGCGTTTAGAGATGGCAACGGGTAAATACCCATCGGGTATTGCCATTTCATACCCGTACCCGCTAGGTGTAAATTTACCCGTCGGGTTACCCGTATCCGCACGCGGGTAGGAAAATTTACCCATACCCGTACCCGCGCGGGTATTACTACCCGACGGGTAACCCGTACCCGCAAGCATACCCGGTTCAACACATAAGAATATCATCAATTTAGACATTCATTAATCATACATGCCAAGCACAAAAGCGTCTAATGATCAAAATTAGTACATCACATAAACATACTTGACATGACCATATCAACATATGACAAACAAATAAACAATCAACAACAAGTAGATAATAAAATTAACATTTGAGTGGGATGTCTAGTTGTCTAATGCGGGTATTCATTACCCGCGGGTAGGCGGGTATGGGTAGTATATACCCACACCCGCACCCGCCTACCCGGCGGGTAGAGGATTTCGCCCAATAACGTACCCATGGGTACATAAAATTTTCCATACCCATCTCTTTATCGGGTAAAACCCGTCGGGTATTCGGGTATCGGGTACCCATTGCCATCTCTAGATGCGTTGCACACCGGACATACATGCATGTTTGCATACTCTTTACGGTAGAGGATACAGTCGTTCGGGCATGCATGCATTCTTTCTACTTCCATTCCCAACGGACAAAGAACCTTCTTGGCTTTATAAGTGGTTTTGGGCAACTCATTTCCCTCCGGAAGCATGTCTGCTAAAAGACCTAGCAGCGCCGTGAAACTCTTGTCGGACCAACCGTTGCTTGCCTTCAATTTCAACAGTTCAAGCACGGCCGACAACCTCGTGTACTTGCAGCCCATGTACAAAGGTTTCTCCGAGTCCTCCATCAAGCCGCGGAATTTAACATACTCTCTCTCATCATAGTTCTCTTCTACATCGCGAAGCATCCGATCCAGATTATCATCGTGCAACCTATCTGAATCCGAGCCACAATCGACATCAGCCGGCGGCATGTCATTCACTTCACCTGCGATGTCATCCAGGGGCATATCATTCACTTCACCGGTGATGTCATCCGGCGGCATATGATCATTCACTTCGCCATGACTGGTCCAACACGTATAATCCTTTTTGAAACCCCTCCGAATCAAGTGCGCTTCAATTTGCCCTCGGTTCTTAAACATCTTCAAATTCTCGCAGTCAGTGCATGGACAGCACATATATTCCACCCCCTTATTCAACATATCCTCCTCGGCGGCTCTTATAAAAGCAGAAACTCCATTAATGCACTCTTCACTCACACGGCTCGCAGCATACATCCAGCTTCGGTCCTACGTACGTTACGTACATATATAACAACTTAGTATTAAAATCTAGAATAACTAATTATAACTACATATATACCGGCCACATTTATTATATTGAGACTTAATTTCCTAGCTCAATTCATATTACAAACACAATAGCTATTATATAACCAACAATTTTGCAAATTAACCATCTTCAATAACCACTCATGGATTACTTACACCTAAATTGTAATGCAATTAAAAAAAATAAATTTCATTACTAACCATATCTACAGCAACCAGGAAAGTCTGAATCTTAATTCAAAGCTCAATCTCTGCCTCTTCCCACCAAATTAACTGGCCAGAAATCGCCTAGCTTCCTCCCGAGTGAAAAAGTGCGCAGCAGTGGCTAGATCTGGATCGAAATGAAGACAGATGCGGTCTGAGCAGCGCAATAAATGCCTTAGTCATTATCACAGATGGTTTTTAACTAAAAACCGTCTGTGATAATTTTATCACAGATGGTTTTTAATAAAAAACCGTCTGTGATAAAATTATCACAGACAATTTTTTATAAAAAACCGTCTGTGATAAGCTTCATACCAGAACGCTTCGCGCGTGTTTCGATGCCAGAATGCTTCGTGTTTCGATTGTCTAATTAACGTCTCTCGATCGTTATACGAAGCGTCTATATCATTAATGTTTGGGTATACGAACCGTTTGTGCTAAAGGTTAAATATGCGCTCCTAATCCAGGTCTCTTCTACGTACGTACAATACAATATACAATACAACATGGCTTCTACTACTGTTCTTGTGATCATCTCCTTCCTCTCATATGTTCATCACGAATTGTTCGGCCGGAGCCTTACACAGGCGGCCAGCAATTTGCATCTGGAGCAGCTTCTCCGCACCCGCCCTGCTCTCCTTCCCCGACTTTCTTGCATCCGTCAGCTTGACCTGATCCTCCGCCGTCGACGGAGGCGTCTTGCTGCCGCTCAAGAAAGGGAAACAGCCCTCACCCTGGTTCTTCTCCACAATGTGCGCAATGCGGAAGAAGCTCTACACGCATTGCAGAGACTGATGGATAGCCTTGCCGATCAAGCAGAAACGGCAGATTCTGAGGAATCTTTTCATGTTATCCTCTACGACATTATGGATGCTGCTGATCATTTGCCCAGGCTGCAGGAGGAAGTGCTGATGACAAGGGCAATCTTAACGGCGTTCGAGAATTTAGCGGCTGATCCTCCAAGTCCCCAAGTTGAAGAAGAAGCTTACGAAGCCCAAAAGAATACAATCTGGGAAACTCTTTACCTGTGCGACTTTTGTAATAAATTTGCCTCTAATTGAAATTAATAAATTTGCCTTTAATTTGTGATCTCTTGTCTCAGTAGTTCTGTAGTTAAGTTATTAGAAGCAATGTGTACTTATATATTAACCTCTGATCTAGAATATGACAGACAAAGGGACATCACAGCCGGTTCTTGTGAAAAACCGTCTGTGAACATTCCCAGACGGTTCTTAACAACAACCGGCTGTGATAGTCGACACAACACAGACGGTTTTTAATAAAAAACCGTCCGTGATAATCCCAGATTATCACAGACGGTTTTTTAATAAAAACCGTCTGTGATATTCCAGTATCACAGACGGTTCAGCAGTAAGAACCGTCTGTGATACTCCTTTTTCCCGCCACAAATACCACAGATGGCCTTCAAATTAAAACCGTCTGTAATAGTGTACATTACAGACGGTTTCACAAAACCGTCTGTGATTTGGCATCTACTATTAGCCTTTCTGTAGTAGTGACTTGTCTTTCCCCTAAGATCGACACGACACTCATGTAAAAAAATGGAGGTAAAGGGTAATTCATATAATTTGCAATACCTTACAAGAGCATGAAGAGTTGCTGCTGCACCTGCTAGTACTACTCTATTTTAAATTTGAATTGTGGGGGAATAAATCTTGTTAGGTCACATCTCAAAATATTACTACTACTATGTTGAAATAGTGTTTTTCGTAGCTGCATGGCTGGAGATCGGAGCTCAAGTTCATGCAGCACTGCACTCCACTACCCGGACCCAAAGTTATTTCTTATTATTACATATGTACTCTTCGCATGAAGAAATATTATGCATACTATCGCCATACAATACAAGAACAATCATACCTTCATACATTAAACAAAATTTTAAGGCTAATTAAGCATGCTGTTTCTAGGAAAAAGCCTGTGTCAAATTAAATACAGGAATGACTGTGTTCAACAAGCAGCAATCGAACGCTAAGCGTGCCACAGATCAGGTCACAGTAGAATGCTTCTTTAAAAAAGAAAAAAGAAAAAGAAAAGATCAAAGTAGAATGCTCAAAGAAGGTACTCATGGTCGCTGGTCCCAGTTGTTTTCACAGGCATGCAATTTACTTGTAATTGAATATCGGAACTAGCAAAACCTTTTCCCTCTTCTTCATGCAAAGAGGCGCAGCACTGCCGCGCAATCTATAAAAAATGCATCTTGCTATGGCTTACTGCAATGACAATATCATCAATGTTGAGTACGGTAACTCTTATTGTAACCTAACAGGACTTACAGAAGTGTGCTAAAAGGATTACTATCCTAATCCTACGAGGGGTAACTATGTAGAATCTAAGCTACAATCTAACTCATCCAAAGCAAATGAGGCACATGTCAAACTGGATTTTGCTAATCAAGAATATTCTGTGATTCCACCGTACTATTCCCTGAATTAGTAGATAATGCTCATAGATATATTATTGTACATCAAATACATATCTTACGGAAACATAACTAATACAATAATAAACTTACACATGTGACGATCAGGCCAAATTCATTAAAAGCAGCAGTGGAAACAGAAAACTTCACACAGGTGGGACCCTCAGGATCTACCCACAGACAACTAATTGGGGTTTGCGACCTAGTTCTTGGCCTCATTGTCTTTCATATCTGTCGACTCCTTTGGAAGATCGTAGGACTTTTCTTGACTCCTTTGGAAGATCGTAGGACTTTTCTTTCTCCCTCTGACTTATTGAATAGTAGTAATTGACCAATAGTGAGTACTAAGATATCTACTAAGCCATCACACAAAATGCATTAACAATAGATGCCAGGCTGATTAAGGAAGGCACACAGTTCTTTTACTTGCGAAAATGCCATCATTTTGAGATATAGATATAGAAAATTCCTAAGACTTAATATTTTATCTAAACCATGTTTTTAAAGAATGTAAGAGTGTGCAATGATAACAATAGTACAAGATTCCATTCATCTTTTACAGACCATAGTTCTCATCACCTTATACTATTTTGATACCTACGTTCTATCTACCCTTTATAATCACTTGGTTTTATCCACCCAGGGGGAATCAATACTCTAGATTCTATCCACCCATCGTATTTTTCATTCCAATCACAAAGATCATTTTGTAAATAGGCACTAACTCAAGTAAGTTCTCATGTCCTCCCATGACCGTGGGCACGATTATTTGAATAGTTTTCACTATGCAGAGATCGTACACTTTATCCACAAGTGATAATCAACTTATTATATTTCATACATTTCCTTGGACATGTGAATAAAAAGATCACTACAAGGTCTTTACAATGCATCTTCTCAACGAGCCATACTCGCTAAGGTTTTTACCGCCATGGGGTTCTGACCACCCATTACGGAAGCCCCTTCTTGTGCCGCATGAAGACTTTTGACTAGCTCTCATCCTATGTTCAACCCTTTTGGCATAACCACGCTGAGTCGATACAAATTATTTCGGTAGGTCATACTCATTATAGACTTGTGGTCACACTATTTTACATTGGGAAGGGGCTATTAGATTCAGTTCTTAGGGATATATGGGCGGTACTATCACAAACCACACTCTCATGCTCCAACTGCACCAGCTGTAGGATCAAGGATAACCGACTAGAGGGGGGGGGGGGTGAATAGAAGGTTTTAAATTTTCTTGCCTTTTAATTAATTTTCTACAAGTGGTAGCTCTTCCCCACTTCGGGTAGGTGAGCTCCAACCTTCACATGAATACCGGGCCTTCTCACAAGCTTCTTGAGAAGGTCACCGATCAACCTCCACCCAATCGTCCTGGTGCCGGCAAGCACCAAGAGTAATAGACCAAGGGCTTCACTTGATTGCAAACAAGTGTCAAATGGATCAACTATTGAATGCACATGCACTTTTTGCTCTAACCACCTCAATTGAATGAACAAGGAGAAAAGAGGTGTCGAATGAATGCTCAAAGCTCAAAGATGTTCAATGGAGTCTACACTCACTGTCCTTAAGTAGTGGTACGGGTATTTATACCCCCGACCAACCAAAACTAGCCATTTGAAATAAATTCCAGAAAAATCAGGGTGAGCGGAACTATCACAGGCCAATGGCTGGTAGTTTCGCTCCAGCTTTTGGTATGGCAGAATGGCTGTCAGAGGCTTTGAACTAGCCGTTTGAAAGTCGGCACGGTACTACAGCTGTTATAAAATCCAGTACTTCTGCTCTACGGTAGTACCAGGAAGTCGGCGCAGTACTACCGCTTGGGCTGGAACCAAAACTTGGCGCTCTTTGAAAAAAGGTTCCGCCCTTGCCTCCGAAGCTTCCGGGCTCCGAAAGTACCGCTCCAAACAGCGGAACTACCGCTTCAAATGGTAGTTCCAGTGTTAAACCACCGATACTTCCGATCTAGCAAAATCTCAAAACACACCCGAAGGGTGCTCTCTGGAAAAAAGGCTCCACTTGGAATTCGAAGCTTCCAAGCGCCGGAAGTACCGTTCTTGACTGCGGAACTTCCGCTCTGCGGTAGTTCCGATGTTAAAAGCTGCGGTACTTCCGCTCTTCCAGACAGAGCACAGATTTGGCTATAAAAACATATTTTTAATGAATGCATGATCCTAGTTTGATCCCAATGGCACAATAATTTTGCTATCAAGTTACTTGCCATGAACCCTCTTTAAGGTACGATATTTAGCCTATAATCTGGTCTTCCACCTTTTCTCCTAAGACCGGTAAAAATAAAAAGGGATCCTATTCTATGTATACTTTTGTCTTGAGACATTTTTGGTCTTCACATTGATCCTTAGCTTGCGTCTTGTCAACCACTTATGGACTTAACCTTTAAACACACATTAAACACGTTAGTCCCATATTCACATAAATTCATTAATTACCAAAAACCATTTTTAGGGGCCTAGATGCTTTCAATCTTCCCCTTCCCCTTTTTAGTAATTGATGACAACACAAGTTTTATGTGAGAAAAGAAGTTTTGAATATACCACTTGTTTGGGCAATTAGTCGTATATTCTATTGTGACTTTAAATGAGAATAATTCTTGCTATAAAATTTTATTTTAGCCTTTAGTGAATCTTTTCCTTTTTAAAGTCAAGATGAGGAGAAGCTCCCCCTAAACATGTGCATATAAATAAAGATAACAAAAACATCACCCAAGGGGACAAGATGCATGCAACATAAAAGATATCATATCACGAGCACTAAGCATAAATGTCATTACATCCAAGCATCCATTAGTTCATTACAACCAAAAGTACATAAAGATTATAAATAAAGCCCATCTAGCCCACCATCTTAGCCCATCTTCTTGACTTCTCCCCCTTTGGCATCGAATACCGAAAAGGGGTACTCCTGTGGTGCCGAAGGAGAAGGATCGCGTCGGCGGCGGCGAGTGTAGCGAAGAGGCGAAGGAGACTGAGTCGAGGGCTGCTCAATGGCTGCAACTCACCCATCTAGTGAAACCAACCTCCCATCTAGGGAATCTATCCTGGAGGTTAGAGAGGTGAAACCCTCAGCCTGGGAGTCACGAAGCTGAAGGATGGTTGAGTAGATCTGGGAGAGCGAGGCCTGGCCTGCCTCCCCAGGCTGTGCTACTGCTGATGCTGCTGTTGGTGGATCTGCCTACTGAGGGCGAGCAGATGAAGGAATAGGAGGTTCTGCCCTGGGCTTGTAAGGTTTGTGCACTCCTCCAAGGCCGCCTCTAAACTCAAACTTCCTTTTGATCAGGGCCATAATATAAGGCGCATAATTTATGCACTAAATCCTATTGTTCATCGAAGAGGCAATCTCCCTGATAATCAAGTCCACCACATCAAATTTCCGGCCTTCCATGATATAGTTAATAAGGTTCTAAGCATGGCCACGAATAGCATCATAATTCCCACTCTTAGGGAAGATGGTGTGGTTGATGATTCTGTTCACCAAACTCGGGATGGGGAGCAAGCCAATCAATTTTCCTGGAATGTACCTCTGGGTAGAGTCATAATACTCAGAGATGTCTAGAAGGTCAAGAGCTGGCTTGTCATAAACCTTCTCAAACACACTGGACTCCGCCCTCAGAGCAAGCTCAAAATCATGCCTATTTGCCTCGAGCTTCTGGTAGACAGTCATCCATGTCAGGTGCTAAAAATCAGGGGATATATAGACTGTGGCATAAAACTGTCTGATGATGTGTTCATTGTAATACGATTTTAATGCCACTAGTTGATGCAAACCAGTCCTCTGAAATTGCCTGTATGTCCCATCATACTTGTCGATGGAGTCCATGTGATCCCAATCGACATACTTGTGATCAAAAAAGAGGCGTGTCTCCCCATAGAGCTGCTCGTAGACCTACTCCTGGAACTTGGTGTGAAATCTGGGATTGATGGAATTGCAGGGCAAATCAAACTGATTTCTGTGCCTCAGTATGGCATACTCATCAGCTGTGATCTTCCTTAGGTCAATTTGAGGATCCTCCCTGTCAGCCAGGTCCTCTGACTCCTCCATGGGAGAACTGACTAGCTGCTCAGATTCTGTCTCTGAATTTGAGTCAGGGGCTGGTCCCTTGCCCTTGTCCTACTCTGCCTTCTGAGTTGCCTCTGAGGTAGACGGTGCTGCGGGAGGAAGAGCTGGAGCTCCTGAGGAATCTCCAGAATTGGCGAAAGAGGAGTAAAGTCTCCAGCCCGCATTCCTTGTCCTAAGCATCTAAGAGCAAGGAGGAACAGTATTAGAGCCAAGAGAGAATAGGCCAATCAAGATTGAAAAAAGAATGGAGTGAAGTTGCTATTTTATCAGGGAAATCGGAAGTACCGCCGCCGTTCAGGGGCTGGTAGTACCAGACTGCGGTAGTACCGCGCCTGTCGAGTGGTAGTTCTGCTCCCCCTGACCGATTCTAGGGCAATGCAATGTATATAAGATTTTGGTGTTTTCTTGGATTGAATCCATGGAATGGGTGTGTAAACACCATAAGACACCAAAACTACCCATTTGCCCTAGATTAATCGCACAAAATCATTCGCATTTTTGTTCAAACCAAAATTTGACCTAGGGTTCAAAAATGAGAGCAAGAATGGGATTTGATCTAGATTACCTTGAGGATCGGAGGAGTTGAACCTTTGGGGAGTGAAGAATCTCGAGAAACAAAGGAAAATCCCTAAGGATTTGGAGATCCAAGGTGGCGATTTTGGAGTGGAGAGGAGAGGAGAGGACAGGAGGAGGGGGTCCCACGAGGAAAACCCTGGGTTCAGGCGGTTTCTCCCTCCTCAAGTCGGATGCGGAAGTACCGCAGTGATTGCCGGTAGTTTCACAAGGCGGAAGTACTGCAGAAACTGCCGGTAGTTCCGGCCGACGGAAGTACCGCAAAAACAGCAGCGGTAGTTCCGATTATTCTGGAACTTGAAGGGAATGTATTGAAATGAGATTAGATGCAAATGATTCCTAGTTTTTGCACTCAACTAAAATCATTAAGGATGATTCTGCATTAGATATACCAAAATAATAGCTTTAAATAATTTTTTGCATTTGATTAAAATCAACACTCCTTTGAATAAAAGCTTTAGCACAAAAACTCTCAAGCTACTCCAAGTGAGCATAAATTAAATGTGCTGTAAATTTATGCAATGTTGGAATAATCTATGACATTTAATTCATTCCTTAATTTGCAAAAGCGGTTTTCATCTAAGGGCTTGGTGAAGATATCCGCTATTTGGTCTTCGGTCTGGATGTGGCTAATGCAAATATCTCCTTTGCCTACATGATCCCTCAAGAAATGGTGGCGAATATCTATATGCTTGATTCTTGAGTGTTGGACTGGATTATTGGAAATTTTGATTGCACTATCATTATCACATAAAAGAGGCACTTTATCAAAATTAATTCCATAATCCATCAAAGTTTGCCTCATCCATAATAATTGAGCACAACAACTTCCGGCGGAAATATATTCGGCTTCAGCAGTTGATAGTGCTACGAAGTTTTGTTTCTTAGAAGACCAAGATACTAAATGATGGGAACGGGTCCCGATCTTCCAACAGGGTCTGAGTAAGTTCGATTTGGTGGAGGCGCGACACAAATCGATCCGGCTTCCGAACGACACGTTCCGAACCCCGCAATCGCAGCACCACGTCTCCTCAGGTTATCAACCGTGCGCAGCCCGGTTGACCTCGCCAAGAAGGCTAATCCTCGCCTGCGAATCGAAGAACACAAGCAAGAACAAGGAAGAACACAACTGAATTGCAGATGGATAGATTTAGCACTCGAACGTTGGGGTCTCACAAACCGATGAACGGCGAATTGTTCAAAGACAAATCAATCTAAGAAAAACCCAAACCCTAATGGTGGGGGTGGCGGCTGGATATAGAGGAGTTAGGGGCGTGCAAAACCCCTGGACGCGCCCCTAATGGGCTCCAACACGATACAAAGCCGATCGGCCCAAAAGACGGTGGCGCAGCACCCTGATAGATTCTGAACGCCCACTTGTTTCGACGATTCCCGTTGACTCAGAAGGAATTTTGACATGGGACCAAATCCATTGGAAAGGTGGTCTTCTCAGCTTTCCATACATATGTGGAACGTCCAAAACGGAGTCCGGATGCGATCTGGGCGTCCGTTTTTGTGCGGTCTGGTCCTGAACTTCGAATTGGATTCGAAGTCGGTTTGAGTTGGGCCTCCAACATGATTCGACCGCTCTTGCTGGACTTGTGCACCTTGTAGCCCTTCTCCAAGTATTTCCAGGTCCTCTCCATGGTTCCTAATCATAATTAAA
Organism: Dendrocalamus latiflorus; assembly: GCA_017311315.1. Lineage (NCBI taxonomy): Eukaryota > Viridiplantae > Streptophyta > Magnoliopsida > Poales > Poaceae > Dendrocalamus > Dendrocalamus latiflorus. The sequence continues at coordinate 46,533,809 of CM029642.1, read as the reverse complement.
TCATTAGGTAGCAATCTATTCTCAAATGAACAAAAGAAAGTACTTAGGAATGAGCTCACCTGTAAATTCAATTGTCGGGCGCGAGCTCTAGTGATTGGTCCTTGAATGTCAAGTGGAGGAGTGTTGTATGTATCCGAAGAAGTGATGTCCTCATCATCCTCCCCCTCTTGAAGCGGAGTTGTCCTCAACTCAGCCTCATCTTCTTCTCCCAAGTATGGCTTCAAATCTGAAATGTTAAAGGTGGGACTAACCCCAAACTCGGGAGGCAACTCAAGTTTATATGCATTATCATTTATCTTCTCAATTATCTTAAAAGGACCAGCAGCTCTAGGCATCAATTTTGATTTTCTTAACTCAGGAAATCGATCCTTTCTCAAGTGCAACCAAACAAAATCACCCGGTTCAAGTTTAACTTCCTTTCGACCTTTACTACTAGCAATCCTATATTTTGCATTCATCTTTTCAATGTTTGCCTTAGTAGTCTCATGCATTTTGACAATAAAATCAGCACGCTCCTTAGCATCATTATGAACTCTCTCACTAGTAGGCAAAGGTAAAATATCAATAGGGGCACGGGGATTGAATCCATACACTACCTGAAAAGGACTTACCTTAGTGGTGGAGTGTTCCGCTCGATTATATGCGAACTCAACATGCGGCAAACACTCTTCCCACAACTTCAAATTGTTCTTCAAAATAGCTCTCAACATGGTAGACAATGTGCGGTTCACCACCTCAGTTTGGCCATCAGTTTGTGGGTGACATGTTGTAGAGAACAGCAACTTTGTACCCAACTTGTTCCATAGAGTACGCCAAAAGTGACTCAAGAACTTGACATCACGATCTGAAACAATAGTAGAAGGCATACCATGCAAACGAACTATCTCTTTGAAAAAGAGGTCAGCAATATGAACGGCATCATCGGTTTTATGACATGGTATAAAGTGAGCCATCTTAGAAAAGCGATCCACAACAACAAAAATGCTATCCCTCCCCCTCTTAGTCCTGGGCAACCCTAAAACAAAGTCCATAGAAATATCTGCCCACGGAATAGAAGGAACAGGAAGAGGCATATATAAACCATGTGGATTCAAGCGAGACTTAGCTTTTTGACATGTAGTGCAGCGAGCAACAAACCGCTCAACATCTCGCCTCATCTTTGGCCAAAAGAAGTGTGTGGCCAGAACATTCTCTGTCTTCTTAGCACCAAAATGTCCCATCAAACCGCCTCCATGCGCCTCCTGCAACAACAAAAGACGAACGGATCCAACTGGAATGCATAGGCGGTTAGCTCTAAACAAATATCCATCATTGATCACGAATTTATTCCATGCTTGTCCCTCTTTACAATGCAACAACACATCCTTAAAATCAGCATCAAAAGCATATTGCCCTTTAATAGTTTCAAGACCAAAAATGCGACAATCAAGTTGAGACAACATGGTATAGCGTCGAGACAAAGCATCAGCAATCACATTATCCTTCCCTTTCTTGTGTTTAATGACATAAGGAAAAGATTCAATAAATTCAACCCACTTAGCATGTCTACGATTCAAATTGGTTTGACTACGAATATGCTTAAGTGATTCATGATCGGAATGAATGACAAATTCTTTAGGCCATAAATAGTGTTGCCACGTCTCTAAAGAACGAACAAGAGCATACAATTCTTTATCATACGTGGAATAATTAAGAGCAGGACCATTCAATTTTTCACTAAAGTAGGCAACAGGTTTGCCTTCTTGCATCAAAACACCACCAATACCAATTCCGCTAGCATCACATTCCAGCTCAAAAGTCTTACCGAAATCCGGAAGTTGGAGCAATGGTGCGTGTGTAAGCTTGTCCTTCAAAAGATTAAAGGACTCCTCTTGTGATGGCCCCCAATGGAACACGACGCCCTTCTTTGTCAACTCAATCAATGGCGTCGCAATGGTGCTGAATTCCTTGACAAAGCGGCGATAAAATCCTGCAAGGCCAAGAAAACTCCGCACTTGGGAGACCGTTGTGGGCGTGGGCCAACTCCATATCGCCTCCACCTTGGCTCTATCAACCTCAATTCCCTGTGGAGTCACAACATAGCCAAGAAAAGAGACTCGATCCGTGCAAAAGGTGCACTTGTCAAGGTTACCAAACAAACGCGCATCTTTCAAAGCATTAAAAACAGCACGTAAGTGATTCAAATGTTCATCCATGGACTTGCTATAAATCAAGATATCATCAAAGTAAACAACCACAAATTTGCCAATGAAAGGACGTAAAACCTCGTGCATTAATCTCATGAAAGTGCTAGGTGCATTAGTTAAACCAAAAGGCATGACTAACCACTCATACAAGCCGAACTTAGTTTTAAAAGCAGTTTTCCATTCATCGCCAAGTTTCATTCTTATTTGGTGGTATCCACTACGCAAGTCAATCTTTGTGAAAATTATAGCACCACACAACTCATCAAGCATGTCGTCTAGCCTAGGAATAGGATGACGATACCTTATAGTAATGTTGTTAATGGCTCTACAATCTACAGATCCATCTTTTTTGGGAACCAAAAGAACAGGAACAGCACAAGGACTAAGGCTCTCACGTACGTACCCATGGTCCAAAAGGTCTTGGACTTGTCGCTGAATCTCCTTAGTCTCTTCGGGATTGGTCCTGTACGCCGCACGATTTGGCAAACTCGCTCCAGGGATCAAGTCAATCTGGTGTTCAATCCCTCGAATAGGTGGAAGTCCTGGAGGTATCTCATCAGGGAAAACATCTCTAAACTCCTGCAAAAGGTTAGTGACAGGAGCAGGCAAAGTGCAAGGCATATTATCAAGAGAAAATAAAGCATCTTTGCACACAAAAGCATAGCATGTATCATTAACATCATCAATTTCAGCAAGGTCCGATTTTGTGGCAAGCAGAACAGAATTTTTTAAATGGATTACTTGCTGTTTTTCAGATTTATCATGTTCCTTTGCATCATTAGCAGCAGCAATTCTCTCCCTATCGGCCTCTATTATCTCAACTGGGGTCAAAGGCAGTAAAGTAACTTTCTTTCCCTTATGCATAAAAGTGTATTTGTTACTACTACCATGGTGTAAAGCATCATTATCAAATTCCCAAGGTCTACCCAATAAAAGAGAGCATGCTTGCATGGGAACCACATCACAATCAACATGATCAGCATAACCCCCAATGGAAAAATGGACTCGGCATGTTTGTGTTACCTTAGCTTTTCCAGAATCATTTAACCACTGAATATGGTATGGATGTGGATGTGGTCGCGTGGTCAAGCCAAGCTTCTTGACCAAATCAGAACTTACCAAGTTGTTGCAGCTTCCTCCATCAATGATGACACGTGCACGCCGGTTCTTGATTGCGAAGAAAGTCTGAAACAAATTATGGCGTTGAAGCTTGTCGGTTTGTTCTACCTGTGTGCTGAGGACTCGCTGCACAATGATGCTCCGTAGCGTCGCTGTGGACGCCCCACCAAGGACCAGGTCATCATCACCACCGCCAGTGTCATCCGAGGCAGCAGCAACATCATCATCCTCCTCGACATCTGAAGTGCTGATGTAGCCTCCATCTTCTGTGGCGATGTATGCCCGTTGGCTAGGGCAATTCTTCTGCACATGACCAAGCCCATGACAGCGGTGGCACTGAATGTCGGAGGAGCGGCCCGTTGAAGCCACGGAAGAAGAACTCTTGGCTGGAACCTGCAAAGAATTTTTTGAAGGTGGCTTCGGTGGCGCTGCTGCAATCTTGTTCACAGGTGGTGGAGGAGAACGAAAGCTCGAAGAAGACTTGGGCAGTCCCGCTGATGTAGTCGTTCGCGGCGTGTAGAAGGGTCGTTCAGTGCGTACCTTCGCTGATTCCTTGCGTCCCTGCAATTCTTTTTCTGCAAGCATAGCAAGGTGGAACAACTGGTTGACAGTAGTAAATTCTTTATAATCAACAATGTCCTGAATTTCACGCCGTAAACCCCCGTAGAAACGACAAATCTTATCCTCCGTGTCCTCAACAACCCCACAACGCATCATACCCTTTTGAAGCTCAGCATAATAGTCCTGAACAGAACGATCACCTTGTTCTAAGCGCTGCAATTTTTTTCTCAATTCAAGTTTATATGTGGGAGGAACAAAACGATTACGCATATCTTCTTTTAACCCCTCCCATGTATCAGGTTGTAAGCGCATGTTACTTAGTTCATTCCACCAGATAATAGCAAAGTCCTTAAACTCACTAGTAGCTTGTCTAACTCTATGTTGTTCAGGAACCAAGTGAGAATTAAATTTTTGCTCTACCGTCATCTCCCAATCAAGATATATTTCAACATCATAAAGACCAGAAAAAGATGGAATGGTAAACTTAACTTTAGCAAAAGGGTCGTCGATACCATGACGAGTCTGGTTATTACCTTCCATACCATGTCGGTTCTGGTTATTACCTCCCATACCTTGTCGGTTTTGCTGAAGACGCCGACGTAGTCGTGCATCTTGTGTCGCCCGCCGATCAATGTTGCCATCTGCATCATACACTATGTCATCATCAGGACGATGGCCGTCATTGACAGGTGGCAGACGTGCCTCCAATTTGTCCATCCGACCAGTGAGGTCAGCCAACCGCCGCTCCACCCGCTCAATGCCTTCCGTGGTGTTCAACTTGGCAATGGCGGCGACGATGGTGTCCATTCTCGCGCCGAGTGAAGCATTTTGTTTGTCGAGCGCAGCTTGTAGCTGGCCGCGACTAACACACTCGATGAAATCGACCGGTGACCCGTGTCCTTCGTCTCCTGCCATGGTTAGTGGAAACACAGGGAAAACAAAAGGATTATCCCTATCAACTACAAATGAAGGGCAGTGGAATCTCGCAAAGGAAGTGGCTTACCAAGCTCTTACAAGTGTTCTTACCAAAGCAGCAAGTGGTACAACCGGTGGCTGGTTCGTGAAACCATGTCGAGCGTGGGTACGATTGCAAGGGTCAAAACTGTGCTATCCAGAAGTAGATATATGGAGCTTGGAAGGCCAAATATATCAGTGGAACACAAATCAATAACAGATAGTAATGCTGAATAAATGTCCAAAGCACTGGTCCTAGTTGCTGGCCTAAATGTGTCCTATATCAGTGTTAGGATATGATGAACAAGGAATCACGGCCAGAAAGTAAGCGAAGACAGCAACAAAGATGGCCAGGGAATGAGAGACTTAATTCAGCATAAGCACAAAACAAATGAATTTCTGTCACCTAAAACTGTGCTCTTTCTTTTTTTTCTTTTTTTTTCTTTTTTTTTCTTTTAGGCACGGAACTCAGGTGCCTTTGCTCTCAGGCAAAACCAGGTGCCGAAATTTTTCTTTTTTGTTTCTTTTTTATGTTATTTTTTTCACAAAGCAGAGCACAGAAATAGGAACCACACAAAGTTTCACCTCAATCTAATGTAAGGTGTGGCCTACAGAAAATAATGAATGTGCAGGAAATTCGGTGAATCAATTTCGGAGCTCAAGTACTGCACTTTCCAGGCCGAATTTGGGCAAAATAAATTCGCCGAAACCTGACACGGTCAGGTCGGTTTCGGATGCAAAATTTAATTTCACCCAATTTCAAAAAAAAAATCTCCTGATTTCGAGTCCGTATGCAAAAGTTATGGCCGTTTGAAGATGGGACTCCGAGTTATGGTTTCTGTGGAGGCCGAAACGAAATCGGGTGGAGGGAATTGGTGGAAATTGGTGGCGGAAGCTCGGGGAATGGTGGGGGATGGTGGTGTGTGATCACGAGATGTGAAGGATGACTCAAACAGAGGGTGGGATATGGGTGGGAAAACAAAAACAGAGGGTGGAAAACGCGATGGATGACGGCTAGGGTTTGTATGAAAGAGATGTAGCGGAAGCAAGACAACCCGAAACAAAACACGATCTAAACCAGCAACACAACTCGACTAAGGACACAAACTCAACACTACGGACTCTGGAATCAAATTGTGCAAAGGCTAAACGAGATCTAGGACAGGAAACAACCTATGACTACAATATTTTTGTAGGGCTTTTTCATGGACTCTAGGACGAAACCGAAAACAACAAAGGAGGGTAACGCGAACCTGAAGGAACACCTGAAGCTCTGATTACCACTTGATGGGAACGGGTCCCGATCTTCCAACAGGTTCTGGGTAAGTTTGATTTGGTGGAGGCGCGACACAAATCGATCCGGCTTCCGAACGACACGTTCCGAACCCCGCAATCGCAGCACCACGTCTCCTCAGGTTATCAACCGTGCGCAGCCCGGTTGACCTCGCCAAGAAGGCTAATCCTCGCCTGCGAATCGAAGAACACAAGCAAGAACAAGGAAGAACACAACTGAATTGCAGATGGATAGATTTAGCACTCGAAAGTTGGGGTCTCACAAACCGATGAACGGCGAATCTGTTCAAAGACAAATCAATCTAAGCAAAACCCAAACCCTAATGGTGGGGGTGGCGGCTGGATATAAAGGAGTTAGGGGCGTGCAAAACCCCTGGACGCGCCCCTAATGGGCTCCAACACGATACAAAGCCGATCGGCCCAAAAGACGGTAGCGCAGCACCCTGACAGATTCTGAACGCCCAATTGTTTCGACGATTCCCGTTGACTCAGAAGGAATTTTGACATGGGACCAAATCCATTGGAAAGGTGGTCTTCTCAGCTTTCCATACATATGTATAACGTCCAAAACGGAGTCCGGATGCGATCTGGGTATCCGTTTTAGTGCGGACTGGTCCTGGACTCCGAATTGGATTCGAAGTCGGTTTGAGTTGGGCCTCCAACATGATTCGACCGTCCTTGCTGGACTTGTGCGCCCCGTAGCCCTTCTCCAAGTACTTCCAGGTCCTCTCCATGGTTCCTAATCATAATTAAATCATTAGGTAGCAATCTATTCTCAAATGAACAAAAAGAAGTACTTAGGAACGAGCTCACCTGTAAATTCAATTGTCGGGCGCGAGCTCTAGTGATTGGTCCTTGAATGTCAAGTGGAGGAGTGTTGTGTGTAACCGAAGAAGTGATGTCCTCATCACTAAAGATCTTCCTGAAAATTGACACCTTCCCGAGGTGCTTTTTCTATCCACTTTACAACCACATAATCGAAATCCGAATATCCAATTAATTGAAATTTAGCATCTTTGGGATACCAAAGCCATATGTTATAGGAATGTTTTTGTTGTAGGGGTAGCCCAACCCCCCGTGACTGGGCCGTGCGACTAGTCCAACATGTAATAGGCCCAATAGTGTAGAGGAATATACCAGTGTAAATATACCAGTGTACCCTCATCCTTTGTAAGCACTAAGGGGTAGAATGGGGATTTCCCATTCTACCCCACTTATGTATATTAACCCCCAGGAGGGGCAGGAGGGGGCATCCTCTCATTTTCTTACCAACTCTCCCATAGATCTAGCTCCTCTTTTCCTCTTCTACTAGTCCCCTTCTCCACTGTTTGGCCTGTAGCCACAACAGATGGCGCCGTCCGTGGGGACGACAAGAAGTTGTGTACGGAAGAGATTTCTCCAGCGTTCAACAAAAGGGTAAGAAAAGGTAACAGATCGAAAAAGACTTGGATCTTTCTTGTTGATTTGCTCAAAGCACTATCTTGCTTTATCCTATCGTGCATACTGTAATATTTGCCCACGAAATCTACGCTGAGCGCCGCCGGCGCCCGTCCAAGCGGTGGCCCCCGCGTCGTCGACAAAGTCCGTCCGGTGATGTGTAGAGCCTCCTCGCCAAGTCTCCGCGCGGCGTCAAGCCTCCGCACCGAGCCTCCTCCGTCGGCTCTGCGCCCGTCTCCACGTCCGCCCCCACGCGAGACTCCGCTCGGCCTCCGTCGCCGTGCGCGGTCGCTGGGCCGCCACCAGCTCCGAGCGCACCGCTGTTCGAGCGTATCCGCGTCCAGCTCTATGAGGATCAAAGAAGCAGGCATGCGGTTCGGGTAACTTCGCATGTGTACACGTGGATAGGCATACGTGTGTACCCATGAGATATCATTCATGCATGCATACCTCGCGTACGCATACATGAGAGATCCTCCCATGTATGATGCGAGCTCCCCCAAGAAGCACACCTCCCATCCGGACTGCCTCCGCGAGAAGTGTCGGCGAGTCTCCGCGCGGCGTACAGCCTCGGCGTCGAGCCTTCGCGCGGCGTACAGCCCCTGCGACGTACGTCTCAGCTGTGCGAAGCCTCCGCGTTGCCGAGTACTGCCTCCGCGAGAAGCGTCGGCGAGTCTCCGCGCGGTGTATAGCCTCGGCGTCGAGCCTCCGCGTGGCGCACGACGTCGAGCCAGTGTCAAGCGTCCGCTCTGCAGTCTCTGCGCTGCTTGGGATCAGCCTCCGGCCGTCGAAAAAAAGGTAAAATACCTGCATGCATGCGCTAAGTGATTAGAGCTGTGTGCTGTCCTTGCATGCACATACGCTTTCATCCCTCTATGCATGGACATATTCATGCACGCACGGAGCGCTCGAAGCAGACCTCCGCTCCGTTCGGCTCTGTAAGGCTTTGCGACCCAGGCTCCGGGTGCCCCTCCGCGAAGCCATCCTTCGTCTCCGCGCTGAAGAATGTGGGCTCCGCCCTCCGCGCGCTCTGCGCCAGCGGCCCCCGAGCTGGAGTTCGAGTCGGCAAGCCTTCACACGCAGCGAAATTTGCTCCGCCTCTGCAGGCCAGAGAGCAAACTTCGCCGAGCTGTCCGAGGCCTCCGCCACGGCGTCCGAAGCCTTCGCATCAGTCTCCGCACCCTTCACCGAGCTGTCCGAGGCCTCTGCCACATCATCCGAAGCCTTCGCATCAGTCTCCACACCCTTCACCGAGCTGTCCGAGGCCTCCGCCACGAAGTCGCTTAAGGAGCTGGACGACAGGCATGCATGGATTGCTAGCAAGCGACGTCGCGTGAACTGTTAGCAAGTTGTATGCATGCATCCATGCATACAGGCACTCAGGCGCGAGCGACATCGACCTTCGTCACCGGCTTCGCATGGCGGACTCTGCAGTGCGGGATCCCGCTCCAGACCCCGCGCGCCACTCCGCCTCGGCTGTTGGAAGTCTTCGCCAGCCTTCGCGTGCGCCTAGTGAAAGCACCAGTAAGCTTCGCCAGCGTGCGCACAGTGTAAGCCTTCGCGACGGCGAGTCTCCGTTGGCTCTCTTGGCGTTCGCGACAGCGAGCTCGTCTCTGCGCCACTACCTCCGCGACGGCAAAGCCATCTCCGACATCGCCACCGTGAGACTCCGCGTCGGATCCTTGCCGGAGACGCATGCACCCAGGAAGACAAAATGAAGCATCCATCCATGCATTACGCGAAGCACTCCTCTATGCGTATCCATCCGCGTAGGCCCATGGAGCTGCAGATACGAGCCCATCTCTCTCCATGGCGTACTCGTTCGGCACCGTATTACTTGCGACGGCGCGCTAGTTCCGGCTGCGGTCCATCAGCGCGCGGTCAACGAAGACTGGGGAGGCGGAGGGCGCAGCGTCTTCGGCATCATCCCCGCCACACTCCTCGGCGGTCGTTGCCTGGCGCCGCGTCGCCTCTGTCTACCCGGCTCCGCGCAGGACGTCGTCTCTGCAAGCCGGACTTCGCACGCGCAACTCGGGGCCCCCGCTCGGCACAGCATCTTCGGCATCATCCCCACCACACTCCTCGGCGGTCGTTGCCTGGCTCCGCATCGCCTCCATCTACCCAGCCCCGCGCAGGACGTCATCTCCGCAAGCCGGACTTCGCACGCGCAACTCGGGGCCCCCATTCGGCGTCTCGTCTTCGGCTGGCTCCGCGTTGCCTCCGTCTACCCGGCCCCGCGCAGGACGTCATCTCCGCACAAGCCGGACCTCGCACGCGTGTGTGGACCTCCACGACGTCAGTCTCCGTATCGGCCGAAGGCCCCACCTCGCCTGGCGCTCGCGGAAGCTCACGGAGCCCTCGCCTCTGTGCGACGTCCTGTGGACCTCCGTGGCGCCAGTCTTCGCATCGGCCAAGGGCCCCACCTCGCCAGGTGCCCGCGGAAGCTCGCGGAGCCTTCGCCTCGGTGCGACGTCCTGTGGACCTCCGTGGCGCCAGTCTTCGCATCGGTCGAAGGCCCCACCTCGCCTGGCGCCCGCGGAAGCCCACGGAGTCTTCGCCTCGATGCCGCGGGGACTTCGTTGGCCTTCGCCCCGATGCCGCGGGGACCTCGCCGGCAAGCGTGCCAAGCGGGGCGACGTCAAGACCGTCTCCTACGAGGAGGCGCAGGAGTTCACCGTCGAGCCCTTCATCCAGGGCTAGCAGTTCATCCATTTATCCATGAAGCATGCATCTACGTATGCATGCATGATATGCACACATGAAGCATCCAACTCTGCGACAAGTCTTCGCCGGCCTTTGCTCAACTCTGCGACGGCTCCGGGCAAGCCTCCCCAACACGTCAGGAGTGGCACATGCAGGGGCAAGCAGGAGGAAATGCAGCATGCAAGCAGACTCATACTGCATTACATGCATGGCCTATGCACGTCCATGGCCCATGCGCTTCATCCCCATATGAGCTGGAGAGGACGTCAGGGTCTCCGCACCTGCGGAGTCTACTTCGCATTGCCACCGCCCCGCCCGGTACGCGCTGCAAGCGATTACGTATGGGGCTTTAACAATCATCGCTACATTTCTTGCATGCATGGCAATAAAGAAACGGTTGCGCAGCATATCCCTTATTGCAACTACAGTTCCATTCTGCGAGCATTTGATTTGGCCATGTTTGCTTCTCCAGTTTTTGCCTGCTCTGGGTTACCGTGGCATATAATGCTTTTCCCCAGTGTAGCATTCTGAAGCTTCTTGTTGTTGCAAGTCTTCGGCCGTTTCTTTTATGCCTCTGTTTTGGCCCTCTTTTGGATTTAAATCGCACGGTCGCTTCAGGCGTCGGCGTACTCTCCGGAGTATAAATAAGACGCGGATGCTGTCCCTGCGCACTCTACTGAGTATAAACAAGACGCGGATGCTCCGCGCACACGTGGATGTTGTCCCCACGCGTACTCTCCGGAGTATAAACAAGACGTGGTTTGATATTCCCACGCAGTCTACGGACTATAAATAAGACGTAGCGTCGAGCTCCGCCTCCGCACACACCTTCACCGCCCGCAACGCGCGGAGGCTTGCCTCCACGCGCAGTCTGCGGACTCTAAATAAGACTAGCGCGAGGTCCGCCTCCGCACGCACTCTACGGAGTATAAATAAGACGTAGCATCGAGGTCTGCCTCCGCACGCACTCTACGGAGTATAAATAAGACGTAGCGTCGAGGTTCGCCTCCGCACGCACTCTACGGAGTATAAATAAGACGCAGTGGGGGGACACCTCCGCGCGCACTCTACGGAGTATAAATAAGACGTAGCGTCGAGGTCCGCCTCCGCACGCACCTTCACCGCCCGCAATGCGTGGAGGCTTGCCTCCGCGCGCAGTCTACGGACTCTAAATAAGTCGTAGCATGAGGTCCGCCTCCGCACACACTCTACGGAGTATAAATAAGACGCGCATGTTGTCCCTGCGCACTCTACGGAGTATAAACAAGATGCGGATGCCGCGCACGCATGGACATTGTCCTTATGCGTACTCTCCGGAGTATAAATAAGATGTGGATGTTGATCCCGCGCACTCTACGGAGTATAAACAAGACGCGGATGTTGTCCCTGCGCACTCTACGGAGTATAAACAAGACGCGCATGCCGCGCACGCATGGACATTGTCCTTATGCATACTCTCCGGAGTATAAATAAGACGTGGATGTTGATCCCACGCACACTACGGAGTATAAAAACTGCACGATGACCGACACACCAGGGAGTGCATCGCCATAGCAACGCACAACCAAGATATCATGCCTTCACGCGTGCTGCACCAGGGAGTGCACACTCCTTTTGAAGGTAGCGGAACGGCGGTGTCACCTCCCTGCCTCTGTGCGTAGCGCCGTCGGCCTACGCCGCAAGCGCCCGCTCTCCGCGGGCACTGTTTTTGAAGGTAGAAGAACGGCGGCTCCGCCTCCTTACCCCGGCGTGCGTAGCGCCCTCGGCCTACGCCGCAATTGCCCGCTCTCCGCGGGCACTGTTTTTGAAGGTAGGGGAACGGCGGCTCCGCCTCCTTACCTCGGCGCGCGTAGCGCCCTCAGCCTACGCCGCAAGCGCCCGCGCTCCCCGCGGGCACTCCTTTTGAAGGTATGGGAACGGCGGTGTCGCCTCCCTGCCTCTGTGCGTAGTGCCCTCAGCCTACGCCGCAAGCGCCCACTCTCCGTGAGCACTGTTTTTGAAGGTAGGGGAACGGCGGCTCCGCCTCTTTACCTCGGCGTGCGTAGCACCCTCAGCCTACGCCGCAAGCGCCCGCTCTCCGCGGGCACTGTTTTTGAAGGTACGGGAACGGCGGCTCTGCCTCCTTACCTCGGCGTGCGTAGCGCCCTCAGCCAACGCCGCAAGCGCCCGCGCTCCCCGCGGGCACTCCTTTTGAAGGTAGGGGAACGGCGGTGTCGCCTCCCTGCCTCTGTGTGTAGCGCCCTCAGCCTACGCCACAAGTGCCCGCTCTCCGCGGGCACTGTTTTTGAAGGTAGGAGAACGGCGCTCCGCCTCCTTACCCCGGTGTGCGTAGCGCCCTCGGCCTACGCCGCAAGCGCCCGCACTCCGCGGGCACTGTTTTTGAAGGCAGGGGAACGGCGGCTCCGCCTCGTAGGCATCGCCTCGGTGGGACAGCACGTCTTCGGCGCTCGACGACACGTCTTCGGCGCTCGACTTCACCGTCCGCCTCGTAGGCATCGCCTCAGCGGGACGGCACGTCTTCGACGCTCGACGACACGTCTTCAGCGCTCGACGACACGTCTTCGGCGCTCGACTACGCTATCTGCCTCGTAGGCATCGCCTCGGCTGGACGGCACGTCTTCGGCGCTCGACTTCGCCATCCGCCTCGTAGGCATCGCCTCGGTGGGACAACACGTCTTTCGGCGCTCGACGGCACGTCTTCGGCGCTCGACTTCGCCTTACGCCTCGTAGGCATCGCCTCGGCGGGACGGCACGTCTTCGACGCTCGACGACACGTCTTCGGCGCTCGACTTCGCCGTCCGCCTCGTAGGCATCGCCTCGGCAGAACGGCACGTCTTCGGCGCTCGACGACACGTCTTTGGTGCTCCACGACGCTGTCCGCCTCGTAGGCATCGCCTCGGCTGGACGGCACGTCTTCGGTGCTCGACTTCGCCTTTCGGCGCTTGACTTCGCCGTCCGCCTCGTAGGCATCGCCTCGGCGGAACGACACGTCTTCGGCGCTCGACGACACGTCTTCGGCGCTCGACTACGCTGTCCGCCTCGTAGGCATCGCCTCGGCTGGACGGCACATCTTCGGTGCTCGACTTCGCCGTCCGCCTCGTAGGCATCGCCTCGGCGGGACGGCACGTCTTCGGCGCTCGACGACACGTCTTCGGCGCTCAACTTCACCGCCCGCCTCGTAGGCATCGCCTCAGTGGGACGGCACGTCTTCGGCGCTCGACGACACGTCTTTGGCGCTCGACGACACGTCTTCGGCGCTCGACTTCGCCGTCCGCCTCGTAGGCATCGCCTCAGCGTGATGACACGTCTTCGGCGCTCGACTTCGCTGTCCGCCTCGTAGGCATCGCCTCGGCTGGACGGCACGTCTTCGACGCTCGACTTCGTCGTCCGCCTCGTAGGCATCGCCTCGGCGGGACTGCACGTCTTCGGCGCTCGACGGCACGTCTTCGACGCTCGACTTCGCCGTCCGCCTCGTAGGCATCGCCTCGGCTGGACGGCATGTCTTCGGCGCTCGACTTCGCCGTCCGCCTCGTAGGCATCGCCTCGGCGGGACGGCACATCTTCGGCGCTCGACGGCACGTCTTCGGCGCTCGACTTTGCCGTCCGCCTCGTAGGCATCGCCTCGGCGGGACGGCACGTCTTCAGCGCTTGACTTCGCCGTCCGCCTCGTAGGCATCGCCTCGGCGGGACAACACATCTTCGGCGCTCGACGATACGTCTTCGGCGCTCGACTTCGCCGTCCGCCTCGTAGGCATCGCCTCGGCGGGACGGCATAGCTCCGGCGCAGGACTCTGCCGTCCGCCTTGTAGGCATCGCCCCGGCGGGATGGCGCGGGGTTCAGCGCAGGAGTTCACTGATTTCTTCGTAGGCATTGCCTCTGGGGTCTGCAAGCTACCAGTTGCATCGGCTCACCACTCGGCACCCTCGCGCTTGCTGTCGGGGAACGGGGGCTGGGGTGGTTGATCACGTCAGCTCGCCCATCGGGACCTCAGCGCTTGCTGTCGAGGGAGTACTGTTGTAGGGGTGGCCCAACCCCCCGTGACTGGGCCGTGCGACTAGTCCAACATGTAATAGGCCCAATAGTGTAGAGGAATATACCAGTGTAAATATACCAGTGTACCCTCATCCTTTGTAAGAACTAAGGGGTAGAATGGAGATTTCCCATTCTACCCCACTTATGTATACTAGTATAGTGTCCGTGCTAACGCCACGACGATATTTTAGGGATGCACACTAAATCAACCAAACGAATTTTTGAATGGCCGTACATGTTTTGTTCCCTGCTTTCAAAGCCAATTTTTGAATGGTCATATATGTTTTGTTTGGATAATTGGGTTCCTCCCCGCCGCACCGCGCTGCCGCGCCGCGTCCACTACGTGCGCGCCCCGCACCATGTGGACGCGGGTCCGCCGCGTCTCGTCCGCCCCGCCGCGCCGCGTCCGCCCCGCCGCACAGCGTCCACCGCGTGCGCGCCTCGCACCGCACGGACGCGGGTCCGCCGCGTCCGTCTCGTCCGGCCCGCTGCATATTGTGTAATCTGGTGCGGACGTTTTTAGGATGGTGTAATTATGGGTGCATATTGTGGTGTAAACGTAGTTAAAGTCATGACTGTGGAGCAGGTAATTGTTGGGTGGATGTAGGATAATTTTAACTGGTGGTTTATAGGGGTAGGGGTAGAGAGTAGTGTGCCCGTGCTAACGCTACGGTAAAATACAAAACAAGATAAAATTTGTAAAAAATAAAACAAACAATCAGATTCATTAATGCCAATGTCATACGACCGGTTCCAAGCTGAGATACCGCAATCTGGATGCCGAAGTAATGCCAATGTTGTCTCTGGAGAACAACATACCAAGGACCAAATAGTTAGCGTAATTTCAAGCCATTAGCAAAATGGTCGAAAATCTTAAGAAAATAAAAAAATCTTTATAATTTCTTTCAGAAGGGATTGTGATGCATAATATAATGCAGCTTACAGCACATACTTGACTGTATCATTTTATATATGGAAACATGTGACATTGCCAATAAAGAAAACTTGTAAAACATAATGACAATAAAAATAAGAAGAAAAAAATAGTAAAAGTGCTTATTCTAAGGAGGATGTTACAATAGCTAATAAAGTCGATTACAACAGATTCTTGGTGTTCATACCATGATGACTGTACAAATATCCCTGCGGACAAAAAAGTTAACACTTCATCTTAGCTCATTCGTAGTGTTCGTCCTTCCAATAGTGCTTGGCTCTCCAATTGATACAGAAGCTAATGATTTGGAAGCCCAAGCAGTGGCATTCCTTGCCCCCTCCTGTAAATTACCTCGCTTAACCTATTGAATTTCTGTCTTGCTTGCTCAAGGTGGGTGAAGAAATATTCGTGCACACCCATCAAGCTTGCAAAAAGAGCATGCCTCCTGCACGCCCATTTCGCAAAGGAACCTATCTTTGGAAAAAGAAGACACAGCAACCTCAAGAGTACAAATGAAGTTGCCAATGCTAGATAAGTATCCTGCTGAAGAATTTTCTCCGGCGAACGCGCCCACCAGAATGGACAGTTTTCCTGTTCAGCATCCTTTTGAAGCTCAATTTCATCTAATGAATGTACCATGGCCTCCCCAGTAGTTGACTTCACTGAAGCATTGATGCCTATATCACATAAATTCACCATTAGCAACACACTTAGAAATCCAGATACAAACACCAAAGATATTTTAAGCATAAATAATTCTAAATTCCAAACGCAGGGAGTCAGGGACATTTTGTTTGGGACAAAGATACCTCATACCAAAAGCAAGCTGGAAAAATACAAGCTCATAACTCAGTTGCTCAGTGTACAAGAATGAACTCTGATAAGCATACAAGCAAAACTATTCCCAAAATAAATTAAAAAACAAGAATGAACTCTGATAAGCATGCAAGCAAAACTATCCCCAAAATAAATTAAGAAAACAAGAGTCCACATGGAACAATTAACACACCTGAAACATCACTGTAGAAAGCAGCTAGTTTCTTCACAGTTCGTGGTCCATGATACCTCACTCGCATTGTTGAATTCAAGAGAAATAGTGTTGGAAAACCATGAATCCCATATCTTGATATTATGCTGCAGTTTCCAATGTCAAATTAATATTTCACCAAAAACAATGTATCATGCTAAGAAAGACATTTTCCTTTACTCTAGAGGCAGACATACCTTGGACATAAACCATAGCTTCGGAATTAGAGTACTGTATAAGGTAACTTGAGTCAATAAAAAAGGCCAATATCCACAGCTGGACAAAAACAGCAGCTAAGAGACAAGAGCGGAATAGCCATGAGACCTTAGAAAGTGCCTGACTAATGACAGTCACCACTCAGACAAGAGCGGAATAGCCATGAGATACGACCTTCAAAAGTGTCATGAGAACAGCAGATTTAGCAGAAAAACACAGGAAGATAAAATTAAGCATTCCATAAATGGATGAATCTTAATCATCCAATCACATAGCTATACTTTGAAGCAGTCACCACTCAGCACACCAAACGCCGTAGCATCAAACCCGATATCATGAAAACAAACCCAAACTTGCCCCTGTATTTGGCATTCCACTCGGCCAACTCCTACAACAGCAGAAGAAACCAAATTGAGTCCACAAATCGGATCAAAGATGCAAGGAACACAGTGAACAAGATGAGGCACCTGCGCTATTGAATCAGTGGCAGTCGAGAGTGCTGCTGATTGCTCCTCCTTACTCCACCTACAAATCAAATCAAACAAAAGTTTGCAACGCATGAACCGGTGACCCGTGAGGCCTCTTCGTGAGGTGGTGCCGATGTTATTGTCAGATGCGGGAAGTCTGTAAGGACTTCAGCCATCTCATTTCCTCTTTCCCCACATCCCACATAAACCATAGCTTCGGAATTAGAGTACTGTATAAGGTAACCTGAGTCAATAAAAAAGGCCAATATCCACAGCTGGACAAAAACAGCAGCTAAGAGACAAGAGCGGAATAGCCATGAGACCTTAGAAAGTGCCTGACTAATGACAGTCACCACTCAGACAAGAGCGAAATAGCCATGAGATACGACCTTCGAAAGTGTCATGAGAACAGCAGATTTAGCAGAAAAACACAGGAAGATAAAATTAAGCATTCCATAAATGGATGAATCTTAATCATCCAATCACATAGCTATACTTTGAAGCAGTCACCACTCAGCACACCAAACGCCGTAGCATCAAACCCGACATCTTGAAGGAGTACAACAAGCGAACAATCCAGGTGAAGGCGTAGGTGCCAAGCTGAATGATTTACAGATGTGTTGCAAGCTAACAAAACAAAATCACCGAAGGATAGGTGCGATTCATACTGGTTTATCTGCATCTATAATCAATGTTTCGCTCTAATTCATCTAGCCAATGAACAACTATTTAGGCAAGCTAACTGACCCTGTGGAGTTCAAGAACCCAAAAGGTTCACCCAAATTCTTATGGGCAAGTAATCAAACATATAGCGTGCAAAAACCATGAAACCATAACTCAATATACACCAAAAGGTTTCGTGCTGATTTCATGAAACACTTGATGTGCACACGCTGAAACTCAGGCACGCAGACAGACAATATTCGGTCACTCAGTATTGAATATATAACCTTTACTAATCACAGACAATATGAATACGCAATTGTAAAGAACAGGGCACTGCTTACCGCCATACCACACCACCAAGAAATTCTTATGAATCTAGGCACTAATGAACCATCACACATTACACGTCAACACTTCCATGAACATAAGAATAACATGATTCCTCTGGACCCTGGCACATTTCTTAGCTAATAATTTGTTGGCAGAAACAATAGCAGTAGAAGGGTAAATAAAAGGGAGAATGGCACTTAGCTTGCTATATAGAAGAAAGGGGAGAGCTTGAGGTGGCCGGCCGGGAAGGGCGACGTGGTGAGGTGGTGCCGATGGGCGCCGTCCTCCGACTCCTCCGCCTGGGTGCCGCCGCGCCGCGCCGTCCTCCGACTCCTCCGCCTGGGCGCCGCCGCCGCGCCGTCCTCCGCCTCTGCCGCCGGGAGGCCGGGATCTTGGGGGGTGGGTGTGTGCTTCTACCGGGGGCGGCGCCGGGGAGGGGGGGTGTCCGGCTGGCGAGGGGAGCTCGGGCGGCCGCCTGGGCTCGCCCGAAGGGCAGGTCTGCCCCTGGCAAGGAGGGCTCGACCCTAGATCTGAGCGCCTTGAGCCTGGCGGCGGCGCATATGCTAGCGCTCAGCGCAGGGAGGGCGCGGCGGCGATGGGTGTGGTGGTGGGTTGGGTGGTGTGTGAGGCCCGCGTTGTGGGTGATTCTCGCACGAGCCAGTCTGGACCGCTAGGGCGCCTCGGCGCAGGGCGTTGCGGCGCGAGAGAGGTGGGGGTGGGGCGTTCGCTGTGGGCGCGAAGGGGCGGCGAAGCGGACGGCTGGGGGGAGGAGGAGACAGCGGCGGAGCGGGGAAGGAGGAGCGAGGGCGGAGTGCAGCGGAGGAGTGGGAGGTGGGAAGCGGCGGTGCGGTGGAGGACGGGGGAAGCGGAGGGAATGGCGGAGGAGGAGGCAGCAGCGGCGCGGGATGGGGAGGAGGAGGCGAGGGCGGCGCGGCGGCGGCGGAGGCGCGGGGGAGGATGGGGGGAGGGGGAGGCGCGGGGGAGGCGGAGGGAGCGGAGGAGGCGCGGGGGAGGCGGAGGGACAGGGGAGAACGCGGGGGAGGCGCGGGGGAGAACGCGGTTTCTGCGTAGTGGGAGGTGGCGGCGACCTGCATGCGAGCCGCGAGCGTGAGGGACGCGGGAGGGGTACTGCAGATCCATTGAAGGATGACCGTCGGATATGGTTGAGTAAGGAGAGAGAATGGAGGAGAGTTAATCTGGTGCGGACATTTTTAGGATGGTATAATTATGGGTGCATTTTGTGGTGTGGACGTAGTTAAGGTTATGACTGTGGAGCAGGTAATTGTTGGGTGCATGTAGGATAATTTTAACTGGTGGATTATTAGTTTAGATTAACCCCCAGGAGGGGCAGGAGGGGGCATCCTCTCATTTTCTTACCAACTCTCCCATAGATCTAGCTCCTCTCCTCCTCTTCTACTAGTCCCCTTCTCTACTGTTTGGCCTGTAGCCACAACAGTTTTAAATATCTTAAATACTACGAACGGGGTCCCGATCTTCCAACAGGTTCTGGATATGTTCGATTTGGTGGAGGCGTGACACAATTTGATCCGGCTTTCGTACAACACGTTCCGAACCCCGCAATCGCAGCACCACGTCTCCTCAGGTTATCAACTGTGCGCAGCTGGTTGACCTCGCCAAGAAGGCTAATTCTTGCCTGCGAATCGAAGAACACAAGCAAGAACTGATGAGGACATCACTTCTTCGGATACATACAACACTCCTCCACTTAACATTCAAGGACCAATCACTAGAGCTCGCGCCCGACAATTGAATTTACAGGTGAGCTCGTTCCTAAGTACTTTCTTTTGTTCATTTGAGAATAGATTGCTACCTAATGATTTAATTATGATTAGGAACCATGGAGAGGACCTGGAAATACTTGGAGAAGGGCTACAAGGCGCACAAGTCCAGCAAGGGCGGTCGAATCATGTTGAGGCCCAACTCAAACCGACTTCGAATCCAATTCGAAGTTCAGGACCAGACCGCACAAAAACGGACGCCCAGATCGCATCCGGACTCCGTTTTGGACGTTCCACATATGTATGGAAAGCTGAAAAGACCACCTTTCCAATGGATTTGGTCCCATGTCAAAATTCCTTCTGAGTCAACGGGAATCGTCGAAACAAGTGGGCGTTCAGAATCTGTCAGGGTGCTGCGCCACCGTCTTTTGGGCCGATCGGCTTTGTATCGTGTTGGAGCCCATTAGGGGCGCGTCCAGGGGTTTTGCACGCCCCTAACTCCTCTATATCCAGCCGCCACCCCCACCATTAGGGTTTGGGTTTTGCTTAGATTGATTTGTCTTTGAACAATTCGCCGTTCATCGGTTTGTGAGACCCCAACGTTCGAGTGCTAAATCTATCCATCTGCAATTCAGTTGTGTTCTTCCTTGTTCTTGCTTGTGTTCTTCGATTCGTAGGCGAGGATTAGCCTTCTTGGCGAGGTCAACCGGGCTGCGCACGGTTGATAACCTGAGGAGACGTGGTGCTGCGATTGCGGGGTTCGGAACGTGTCGTTCGGAAGCCGGATCGATTTGTGTCGCGCCTCCACCAAATCGAATTTACCCAGAAACCTGTTGGAAGATCGGGACCCCGTCCCCATCAAGTGGTAATCAGAGCTTCAGGTGTTCCTTTAGGTTCGCGTTACCCTCCTTTGTTGTTTTCGGTTTCGTCCTAGAGTCCATGAAAAAGCCCTACAAAAAAAAATTGTAGTCATAGGTTGTTTCATGTCCTAGATCTCGTTTAGCCTTTGCACAATTTGATTCCAGAGTCCGTAGTGTTGAGTTTGTGTCTTTAGTCGAGTTGTGTTGCTGGTTTAGATCGTGTTTTGTTTCGGGTTGTCTTGCTTCCGCTACATCTCTTTCATACAAACCCTAGCCGTCATCCATCGCGTTTTCCACCCTCTGTTTTTGTTTTCCCACCCATATCCCACCCTCTGTTTGAGTCATCCTTCACATCTCGTGATCACACACCACCATCCCCCACCATTCCCCGAGCTTCTGTCACCAATTTCCACCAATTCCCTCCACCCGATTTCGTTTCGGCCTCCACAGAAACCAAAACTCGGAGTCCCATCTTTAAACGGCCATAACTTTTGCATACGGACTCGAAATCAGGAGATTTTTTTTTGAAATTGGGTGAAATTAAATTTTGCATCCAAAACCGACCTGACAGCGTCAGGTTTCAGCGAATTTATTTTGCCCAAATTCGGCCTGGAAAGTGCAGTACTCGAGCTCCGAAATTGATTCACCGAATTTCCTGCACATTCATTATTTTCTGTAGGCCACACCTTACATTAGATTGAGGTGAAACTTTGTGTGGTTCCTATTTCTGTGCTCTGCTTTGTGAAAAAAATAATAGAAAAAAGAAACAAAAAAGAAAAATTTCGGCACCTGGTTTTGCCTGAGAGCAAAGGCACCTGAGTTCCGTGCCTAAAAGAAAAAAAGAAAAAAAAAAGAAAGTGCACAGTTTTAGGTGACAGAAATTCTTTTGTTTTGTGCTTATGCTGCATTAAGTCTCTCAGTGCCTGGCCATCTTTGTTGCTGTCTTTGCCTTACTATTCTGATCTTGACTCCTTGTTCATCATATCCTAACACTGATATAGGACACATTTAGGCCAGCAACTAGGACCAGTGCTTTGGACAATTATTCAGCATTACTATCTGTTATTGATTTGTGTTCCACTGACATATTTGGCCTTCCAAGCTCCATATATCTACTTCTGGATAGCACAGTTTTGACCCTTGCAATCGTACCCACGCTCGTCATGGTTTCACGAACCAGCCACCGGTTGTACCACCTGCTACTTTGGTAAGAACACTTGTAAGAGCTTGGTAAGACACTTCCTTTGCGAGATCCCACTGCCCTTCATTTGTAGTTGATAGGGATAATCCTTTTGTTTTCCCTGTGTTTCCACTAACCATGGCAGGAGACGAAGGGGGCGAGACACCGGTCGATTTCAACGAGTGTGTTAGTCGCGGCCAGCTACAAGCTGCGCTCGACAAACAAAATGCTTCACTCGGCGCGAGAATGGACACCATCGTCGCCGCCATTGCCAAGTTGAACACCTCGGAAGGCATTGAGCGGGTGGAGCGGCGGTTGGCTGACCTCACTGGTCGGATGGACACATTGGAGGCACACCTGCCACCTGTCAATGATGGTCATCGTCGTGATGATGACACAGTGTATGATGCAGATGGCAACATTGATCAGCGGGCGACACAAGATGCACGACTACGTCGGCGTCTTCAGCAAAACCGACATGGTATGGGAGGTAATAACCAGAACCGTCATGGTAACGACGACCCTTTTGCTAAAGTCAAGTTTACCATTCCATCTTTTGCTGGTCTTTACGATGCTGATATATATCTTGATTGGGAGATGACGGTAGAGCAGAAATTTAATTCTCACTTGGTTCCTGAACAACATAGAGTTAGACAAGCTACTAGTGAGTTTAAGGACTTTGCTATTATCTGGTGGAATGAACTAAGTAACATGCGCTTACAACCTGATACATGGGAGCGGTTAAAAGAAGATATGCGTAATCGTTTTGTTCCTCCCACATATAAACTTGATTTGAGAAAAAAATTGCAGCGCTTAGAACAAGGTGATCGTTCTGTTCAGGACTATTATGCTGAGCTTCAAAAGGGTATGATGCGTTGTGGGGTTGTTGAGGACACAGATGATAAGATTTGTCGTTTCTACGGGGGGTTACGGCGTGAAATTCAGGACATTGTTGATTATAAAGAATTTACTACTGTCAACCAGTTGTTCCAGCTTGCTATGCTTGCAGAAAAAGAATTGCAGGGACGCAAGGAATCAGCGAAGGCACGCACTGAACGACCCTTCTACACGCCGCGAACGACTACATCGGCGGGACTGCCCAAGTCTTCTTCGAGTTTTCGTTCTCCTCCACCACCTGTGAACAAGATTGCAGCAGCGCCACCGAAGCCACCTTCAAAAAATTCTTTGCAGGTTCCAGCCAAGAGTAGTTCTTCTTCCGTGGCTTCAACGGGCCGCTCCTCCGACATTCAGTGCCATCGCTGCCATGGGCTTGGTCATGTGCAGAAGAATTGCCCTAGCCAACGGGCATACATCGCCACAGAAGATGGAGGCTACATCAGCACTTCGGATGTCGAGGAGGATGATGATGTTGCTGCTGCCTCGGACGACAATGGCGGTGGTGATGACGACTTGGTCCTTGGTGGGGCGTCCACAGCGACGCTACGGAGCATCATTGTGCAGCGAGTCCTCAGCACACAGGTACAACAACCCGATAAGCTTCAACGCCATAATTTGTTTCAGACTTTCTTCGCAATCAAGAACCGGCGTGCACGTGTCATCATTGATGGAGGAAGCTGCAACAACTTGGTGAGTTCTGATTTGGTCAAGAAGCTTGGCTTGACCACGCGACCGCATCCCCATCCATATCATATTCAGTGGTTAAATGATTCTGGAAAAGCTAAGGTAACACAAACATGCCGAGTCCATTTTTCCATTGGTGGGTATGTTGATCATGTTGATTGTGATGTGGTTCCCATGCAAGCATGCTCTCTTTTATTGGGTCGACCTTGGGAATTTGATAATGATGCTTTACACCATGGTAGTAGTAACAAATACACTTTTATGCATAAGGGAAAGAAAGTTACTTTACTGCCTTTGACCCTAGCTGAGATTATAGAGGCCGATAGGGAGAGAGTTGCTACTGCTAATGATACAAAGGAACATGATAAATCTGAAAAACAGCAAGTAATCCCTTTGAAAAATTCTGTTATGTTTGCCACAAAATCAGACCTTGCTGAAATTGATGATGTTCATGATACATGCTATGCTTTTGTGTGCAAAGATGCCTTATTTTCTCTTGATAATATGCCTTGCACTTTGCCTGCTCCTGTCACTAACCTTTTGCAGGAGTTTAGAGATGTTTTCCCTGATTAGATACCTCCAGGACTTCCACCCATTCGAGGGATTGAGCACCAGATTGATTTGATCCCTGGAGCGAGTTTGCCAAACCGTGCGCCGTACAGGACCAATCCTGAAGAGACTAAGGAGATTCAGCGACAAGTCCAAGACCTTTTGGACCGTGGGTACGTACGTGAGAGCCTTAGTCCTTGTGCTGTTCCTGTTCTTTTGGTTCCCAAAAAAGATGGTTCTTGGCGTATGTGTGTAGATTGTAGAGCCATTAACAACATTACTATAAGGTATCGTCATCCTATTCCTAGGCTAGACGACATGCTTGATGAGTTGTGTGGTGCTATAATTTTCACAAAGATTGACTTGCGTAGTGGATACCACCAAATAAGAATGAAACTTGGCGATGAATGGAAAACTGCTTTTAAAACTAAGTTCGGCTTGTATGAGTGGTTAGTCATGCCTTTTGGGTTAACTAATGCACCTAGCACTTTCATGAGATTAATGAACGAGGTTTTACGTCCTTTCATTGGCAAATTTGTGGTCGTTTACTTTGATGATATCTTGATTTATAGCAAGTCCATGGATGAACATTTGAATCACTTACGTGCTGTTTTTAATGCTTTGCGAGATGCACGTTTATTTGGTAACCTTGACAAGTGCACCTTTTGCACGGATCGAGTCTCTTTTCTTGGCTATGTTGTGACTCCACAGGGCATTGAGGTTGATAGAGCCAAGGTGGAGGCGATATGGAGTTGGCCCACGCCCACGACGGTCTCCCAAGTGCGGAGTTTTCTTGGCCTTGCAGGATTTTATCGCCGCTTTGTCAAAGAATTCAGCACCATTGCGACACCATTGATTGAATTGACAAAGAAGGGCGTCGTGTTCCATTGGGGGCCATCACAAGAGGAGTCCTTTAATCTTTTGAAGGACAAGCTTACACACGCACCATTGCTCCAACTTCCGGATTTTGGTAAGACTTTTGAGCTCGAATGTGATGCTAGCGGAATTGGTATTGGTGGTGTTTTGATGCAAGAAGGCAAACCTGTTGCCTACTTTAGTGAAAAATTGAATGGTCCTACTCTTAATTATTCCACGTATGATAAAGAATTGTATGCTCTTGTTCGTTCTTTAGAGACGTGGCAACACTATTTATGGCCTAAAGAATTTGTCATTCATTCCGATCATGAATCACTTAAGCATATTCGTAGTCAAACCAATTTGAATCGTAGACATGCTAAGTGGGTTGAATTTATTGAATCTTTTCCTTATGTCATTAAACACAAGAAAGGGAAGGATAATGTGATTGCTGATGCTTTGTCTCGACGCTATACCATGTTGTCTCAACTTGATTGTCGCATTTTTGGTCTTGAAACTATTAAAGGACAATATGCTTTTGATGCTGATTTTAAGGATGTGTTGTTGCATTGTAAAGATGGACAAGCATGGAATAAATTCATGATCAATGATGGGTATTTGTTTAGAGCTAACCGCCTATGCATTCCAGTTGGATCCGTTCGTCTTTTGTTGTTGCAGGAGGCGCATGGAGGCGGTTTGATGGGACATTTTGGTGCTAAGAAGACAGAGGATGTTCTGGCCACACACTTCTTTTGGCCAAAGATGAGGCGAGATGTTGAGCGGTTTGTTGCTCGCTGCACTACATGTCAAAAAGCTAAGTCTCGCTTGAATCCACATGGTTTATATATGCCTCTTCCTGTTCCTTCTATCCCGTGGGCAGATATTTCTATGGACTTTGTTTTAGGATTGCCCAGGACTAAGAGGGGGAGGGATAGCATTTTTGTTGTTGTGGATCGCTTTTCTAAGATGGCTCACTTTATACCATGTCATAAAACCGATGATGCCGTTCATATTGCTGACCTCTTTTTCAAAGAGATAGTTCGTTTGCATGGTATGCCTTCTACTATTGTTTCAGATCGTGATGTCAAGTTCTTGAGTCACTTTTGGCGTACTCTATGGAACAAGTTGGGTACAAAGTTGCTGTTCTCTACAACATGTCACCCACAAACTGATGGCCAAACTGAGGTGGTGAACCGCACATTGTCTACCATGTTGAGAGCTATTTTGAAGAACAATTTGAAGTTGTGGGAAGAGTGTTTGCCGCATGTTGAGTTCGCATATAATCGAGCGGAACACTCCACCACTAAGGTAAGTCCTTTTCAGGTAGTGTATGGATTCAATCCCCGTGCCCCTATTGATATTTTACCTTTGCCTACTAGTGAGAGAGTTCATAATGATGCTAAGGAGCGTGCTGATTTTATTGTCAAAATGCATGAGACTACTAAGGCAAACATTGAAAAGATGAATGCAAAATATAGGATTGCTGGTAGTAAAGGTCGAAAGGAAGTTAAACTTGAACCGGGTGATTTTGTTTGGTTGCACTTGAGAAAGGATCGATTTCCTGAGTTAAGAAAATCAAAATTGATGCCTAGAGCTGCTGGTCCTTTTAAGATAATTGAGAAGATAAATGATAATGCATATAAACTTGAGTTGCCTCCTGAGTTTGGGGTTAGTCCCACCTTTAACATTTCAGATTTGAAGCCATACTTGGGAGAAGAAGATGAGGCTGAGTTGAGGACAACTCCGCTTCAAGAGGGGGAGGATGATGAGGACATCACTTCTTCGGATACATACAACACTCCTCCACTTGACATTCAAGGACCAATCACTAGAGCTCGCGCCCGACAATTGAATTTACAGGTGAGCTCGTTCCTAAGTACTTTCTTTTGTTCATTTGAGAATAGATTGCTACCTAATGATTTAATTATGATTAGGAACCACGGAGAGGACCTGGAAATACTTGGAGAAGGGCTACAAGGCGCACAAGTCCAGCAAGGGCGGTCGAATCATGTTGGAGGCCCAACTCAAACCGACTTCGAATCCAATTCGAAGTTCAGGACCAGACCGCACAAAAACGGACGCCCAGATCGCATCCGGACTCCGTTTTGGACGTTCCACATATGTATGGAAAGCTGAGAAGACCACCTTTCCAATGGATTTGGTCCCATGTCAAAATTCCTTCTGAGTCAACGGGAATCGTCGAAACAAGTGGGCGTTCAGAATCTGTCAGGGTGCTGCGCCACCGTCTTTTGGGCCGATCGGCTTTGTATCGTGTTGGAGCCCATTAGGGGCGCGTCCAGGGGTTTTGCACGCCCCTAACTCCTCTATATCCAGCCGCCACCCCCACCATTAGGGTTTGGGTTTTTCTTAGATTGATTTGTCTTTGAACAATTCGCCGTTCATCGGTTTGTGAGACCCCAACGTTCGAGTGCTAAATCTATCCATCTGCAATTCAGTTGTGTTCTTCCTTGTTCTTGCTTGTGTTCTTCGATTCGCAGGCGAGGATTAGCCTTCTTGGCGAGGTCAACCGGGCTGCGCACGGTTGATAACCTTAGGAGACGTGGTGCTGCGATTGCGGGGTTCGGAATGTGTCGTTCGGAAGCCGGATCGATTTGTGTCGCGCCTCCACCAAATCGAATTTACCCAGAAACCTGTTGGAAGATCGGGACCCTGTCCCCATCAAGAACAAGGAAGAACACAACTGAATTGCAGTTGTATTGATTTAGCACTCAAAAGTTGGGGTCTCACAAACCGATAAACGGCGAAACTGTTCAAAGACAGAATTAATCTAAGCAAAACCCAAACCCTAATGGTGGGGGTGGCGGCTGGATATAAATAAGTGAGGGGCGTGCAAAACCCCTGGACGCGCCCTAATGGGCTCCAACACGATACAAAGCCGAACGGCCCAAAAGACGGTGACGCAGCACCCTGACAGATTCTGAATGCCCACTTGTTTCGACGATTTCCATTGACTCAAAAGGAATTTTGACATGGGACCAGAGCCATTGGAAAGGTTGTCTTCTCAGATTTCCATCCATATGTAGAACGTCCAAAACGGAGCCCGGATGCGATCTGGGCGTCCGTTTTAGTGCGGCCTAATCCTGGACTCCGAATTGGATTCGAAGTCGGCTTGAGTTGGCCCTCCAACATGATTCGACCTCCCTTGCTGGACTTGTGCATCTCGTAGTCCTTCTCCAAGTACTTCCAGGTCCTCTCCATGGTTCCTAATCATAATTAAATCATTAGGTAGCAATCGATTCTCAAATGAACAAAAAGAAGTACTTAGGAACGAGCTCACCTGTAAATTCAATTGTCGGGCGTGAGCTCTAGTGATTGGTCATTGAATGTCAAGTGGAGGAGTGTTGTGTGTATCCGAAGAAGTGATGTCCTCATCATCCTCCCCCTCTTGAAGCGGAGTTGTCCTCTACTCAGCCTCATCTTCTTCTCCCAAGTGTGGCTTCAAATCTGAAATGTTAAAGGTGGGACTAACCCCAAACTCGGGAGGCAACTCAAGTTTATATGCATTATCATTTATCTTCTCAACTATCTTAAAAGGACCAGCAGCTCTAGGCATCAATTTTGACTTTCTTTACTCAGGAAATCTATCCTTTCTCAAGTGCAACCAAACAAAATCACCCGGTTCAAGTTTAACTTCCTTTCTACCTTTAGTACCAATAATCCTATATTTTTCATTCATCTTTTCAATGTTTGCCTTAGTAGTCTCATGCATTTTGACAATAAAATCAGCACGCTCCTTAGCATCATTATGAACTCTCTCACTAGTAGGCAAAGGTAAAATATTAATAGGGGCACGTGGATTGAATCCATACACTACCTGAAAAGGACTTACCTTGGTGGTGGAGTGTTCCGCTCGATTATATGCGAACCAACATGCGGCAAACACTCTTCCCACAGCTTCAAATTATTCTTCAAAACAGCTCTCAACATGGTAGACAATGTGCGGTTCACCACCTCAGTTTGGCCATCAGTTTGTGGGTGACATGTTGTAGAGAATAACAACTTTGTACCCAACTTGTTCCATAGAGTACACCAAAAGTGACTCAAGAACTTGGCATCACGATCTGAAACAATAGTAGAAGGCATACCATGCAAACGAACTATCTCTTTGAAAAAGAGGTCAGCAATATGAACGACATCATCGGTTTATGACATGGTATAAAGTGAGCCATCTTAGAAAAGCGATCCACAACAACAAAAATGCTATCCCTCCCCCTCTTAGTCCTGGGCAATCCTAAAACAAAGTCCATAGAAATATCTGCCCACGGAAGAGAAGGAACAGGAAGAGGCATATATAAACCACGTGGATTCAAGCGAGACTTAGCTTTTTGACATGTAGTGCAGCGAGCCACAAATCGCTCAACATCTCGCCTCATCTTTGGCCAAAAGAAGTGTGTGGCCAGAACGTCCTCCGTCTTCTTAGCACCAAAATGTCCCATCAAACCGCCTCCATGCGCCTCCTGCAACAACAAAAGACGAACGGATCCAACTGGAATGCATAGGCGGTTAGCTCTAAACAAAAACTCATCATTGATCACGAATTTATTCCATGCTTGTCCCTCTTTACAATGGAACAACACATCCTTAAAATCAGCATCAAAAGCATATTGAGCTTTAATAGGTTCAAGACCAAAAATGCGACAATCAAGTTGAGACAACATGGTATAGTGTCGAGACAAAGCATCAGCAATCACATTATCTTTCCCTTTTTTTGTGTTTATTGACATAACGAAAAGATTTAATAAATTCAACCCACTTAGCATGTCTACGATTCAAATTGGTTTCACTACGAATATGCTTAAGTGATTCATGATCGGAATGAATGACAAATTCTTTAGGCCATAAATAGTGTTGCCACGTCTCTAAAGAACGAACAAGAGCATACAATTCTTTATCATACGTGGAATAATTAAGAGTAGGACCATTCAATTTTTCACTAAAGTAGGCAACGGGTTTGCCTTCTTGCATCAAAACACCACCAATACCAATTCCGCTAGCATCACATTCCAGCTCAAAAGTCTTACCAAAATCCGGAAGTTGGAGCAATGGTGCGTGTGTAAGCTTGTCCTTCAAAAGATTAAAGGACTCCTCTTGTGATGGCCCCCAATGGAGCACGATGCCCTTCTTTGTCAACTCAATCAACGGTGTCGCAATGGTGCTGAATTCTTTGACAAAGCGGCGATAAAATCCTGCAAGGCCAAGAAAACTCCGCACTTGGGAGACCGTCGTGGGCGTGGGCCAACTCCATATCGCCTCCACCTTGGCTCTATCAACCTCAATTCCCTGTGGAGTCACAACATAGCCAAGAAAAGAAACTCGATCCGTGCAAAAGGTGCACTTCTCAAGGTTACCAAACAAACGTGCATCTCTCAAAGCATTAAAAACAGCACGTAAGTGATTCAAATGTTCATCCATGGACTTGCTATAAATCAAGATATCATCAAAGTAAACGATCACAAATTTGCCAATGAAAGGACGTAAAACCTCGTTCATTAATCTCATGAAAGTGCTAGGTGCATTAGTTAAACCAAAAGGCATGACTAACCACTCATACAAGCCGAACTTAGTTTTAAAAGCAGTTTTCCATTCATCGCCAAGTTTCATTCTTATTTGGTGGTATCCACTACGCAAGTCAATCTTTGTGAAAATTATAGCACCACACAACTCATCAAGCATGTCGTCTAGCCTAGGAATAGGATGACGATACCGTATAGTAATGTTGTTAATGGCTCTACAATCTACACACATACGCCAAGAACCATCTTTTTTGGGAACCAAAGAACAGGAACAACACAAGGACTAAGGCTCTCACGTACGTACCCACGGTCCAAAAGGTGTTGGACTTGTCGCTGAATCTCCTTAGTCTCTTCGGGATTGGTCCTGTACGCCGCACGGTTTGGCAAACTCGCTCCAGGGATCAAGTCAATCTGGTGCTCAATCCCTCGAATGGGTGGAAGTCCTGGAGGTATCTCATCAGGGAAAACATCTCTAAACTCCTGCAAAAGGTTAGTGACAGGAACAGGCAAAGTGCAAGGCATATTATCAAGAGAAAATAAAGCATCTTTGCACACAAAAGCATAGCATGTATCATTAACATCATCAATTGCAGCAAGGTCTGATTTTGTGGCAAGCATAACAGAATTTTTCAAATGGATTACTTGCTGTTTTCAGATTTTTCATGTTCTTTTGGATCATTATTAGCAGCAGCTCTCTCCCTATCGGCCTCTATTATCTCAGCTAGGGTCAAAGGCAGTAAAGTAACTTTCTTTCCCTTATGCATAAAAGTGTATTTGTTACTACTACCATGGTGTAAAGCATTATTATCAAATTCCCAAGGTCGACCCAATAAAAGAGAGCATGCTTGCATGGGAACCACATCGCAATCAACATGATCAGCATAAGCACCAATGGAAAAATGGACTCGGCATGTTTGCGTTACCTTAGCTTTTCCAGAGTCATTTAACCACTGAATATGGTATGAATGTGGATGCGGTCGTGTGGTCAAGCCAAGCTTCTTGACCAAATCAGAACTCACCAAGTTGTTGCAGCTTCCTCCATCAATGATGACACGTGTGCGCCGGTTCTTGATTGCGAAGAAAGTCTGAAACAAATTATGGCGTTGAAGCTTATCGGGTTGTTGTACCTGTGTGTTGAGGACTCGCTACACAATGATGCTCCGTAGCGTCGCTGTGGACGCCCCACCAAGGACCAGATCGTCATCACCACCACCATTGTCGTCCGAGGCAGCAGCAACATCATCATCCTCCTCGACATCCGAAGTGCTGATGTAGCCTCCATCTTCTGTGGCGATGTATGCCCGTTGGCTAGGGCAATTCTTCTGCACATGACCAAGCCCATGGCAGCGGTGGCACTGAATGTCGGAGGAGTGGCCCGTTGAAGCCACGGAAGAAGAACTCTTAGCTAGACCCTGCAAAGAATTTTTTTGTAGAATCTGCAAGGCGTGTCGTGGAAGGTGGCTTCGGTGGCGCTGCTGCAAACTTGTTCACAGGTGGGGGAGGAGAACGGAAACTCGAAGAAGACTTGGGCAGTCCCGTCGATGTAGTCATTCGCGGCGTGTAGAAGGGTCGTCCGGTGCTTGCCTTTGCTGATTCCTTGCGTCACTGCAATTCTTTTTCTGCAAGCATAGCAAGCTGGAACAACTGGTTGACAGTAGTAAAATCTTTATAATCAACAATGTCCTGAATTTCACGCCGTAACCCCCCGTAAAAACAACAAATCTTATCCTCTGTTTCCTCAACAACCCCACAACGCACCATACCCTTTTGAAGCTCAGCATAATAGTCCTGAACAGAACTATCACCCTGTTTTAAGCGCTGCAATTTTTTCTCAAATCACGTTTATATGAGGGAGGAACAAAACGATTACGCATAGCTTCTTTTAACCGCTCCCATGTATCAGGTTGTACGCGCATGGTACCCAGTTCATTCCACCAGATAATAGCAAAGTCCTTAAACTCACTAGTAGCTTGTCTAACTCTATGTTGTTCAGGAACCATGTGAGAATTAAACTTCTGCTCTACCGTCATCTCCCAATCAAGATATATTTTAGCATCATAAAGACCATAAAAAGATGGAATGGTAAATTTGACTTTAGCAAAAGGGTCGTCGTTACCATGACGGTTCTGGTTATTACCTCCCATACCATGTCGGTTTTGCTGAAGACGCCGACGAAGTCGTGCATCTTGTGTCGCCCGCTGATCAATGTTGCCATCCGCATCATACACTGTGTCATCATCACGATGATGGCCGTCATTGACAGGTGGCAGGCGTGCCTCCAATGTGTCCATCTGAGCAGTGAAGTCAGCCATCCGCCGTTCCATCCGCTCAATGCCTTCCGTGGTGTTCAACTTGGCAATGGCGGCGACGATGGTGTCCATTTTTGCACCGAGATCAGCGAGTGAAGCTTGTAGCTGGCCGCGACTAACACACTCGTTGAAATCGATCGGTGTCTCGTTCCCTTCGTCTCCTGCCATGGTTAGTGGAAACACAGGGAAAATAAAAGGATTATCCCTATCAATTACAAGGTAAGGGCAGTGGAAACCCGCAAAGGAAGTGGCTTACCAAGCTCTTACAAGTGTTCTTACCAAAGCAGCAGGTGGTACAACCGGTGGCTGGTTCGTGATACCATGTCGAGCGTGGGTACGATTGCAAGAGACAAAAATGTGCTATCCGGAAGTAGGTATATGGAGCTTGGTAGGCCAAATATGTTAGTGGAACACAAATCAATAACAGATAGTAATGCTGAATAAATGTCCAAACCACTGGTCCTAGTTGCTGGTCTAAATATGTTCTATATCAGTGTGAGGATATGATGAACAAGGAGTTAAGACCAGAATAGGAAAGCAAAGACAAAAACAAATATGGCCTGGCAATAAGAAACTTATTTCAGCATAAGCACAAAACAAATGAAGCTCTGTCACCTAAAACTATGCTCTGTCCCTTTTTTTGGGCACGGATAGCACTCTCAGCACTATAAGCCCAGGTGCCGAAATTTTTATTTTTCTTCTTCTTTTTTCTATTATTTTTTTTCACAAAGCAGAGTACAGAAATAGGAACCACACAAAGTTTCACCTCAATCTGATGTAAGGTGTGGCCTACAGAAAATGATGAATGTGCTGTAAATTCGGTGATAAACTTTCGGAGCTCGAGTACTGCACTTTCCAGGCCGAATTTGGGCAAAACAAATTCGCCAAACCCGACAAAGTCGACAAAGTCGGGGAGTTTCGGATGCAAAATTTAATTTCACTCAATTTCAAAAAAAAATCGCCTAATGTCGAGTCTGTATGAGAAAGTTACGGCCGTTTGAAGGAGGGCCTCCGAGTTATGGTTTCTGTGGAGGCCGAAAACGAAATCGGGTGGAGGAAATTGGTGGAATTTGGGGGTGGAAGCTCGGGAAAAGGTGGGGGATGGTGCTGGAAGATCACGAGATGCGATGGATGATGGATGACTCAAAAACAGAGGGTGGGATATGGGTGGGAAAGCAAAAGTTGATGGCTAGGGTTTGTATGAGAGGTAGCGGAAGCAAGACAAACCGAAACAAAACACGATCTAAACCAGCAACACAACTCGACTAAGGACACAAACTCAACACTACGGACTCTAAAATCAAATTGTGCAAAAAGGCTAAACGAGATCTGGGACAGGAAACAATCTATGACTACAAATTTTTTTAGGGCTTTTTCTTGGACTCTAGGATAAAACCGAAAACAACAAAGGTAGGGTAAACTCGAACCTGAAGGAACACCCGAAGCTCTGATTACCACTTAATACGAATGGGGTCCCGATCTTCCAACTGGTTCTGGATATGTTCGATTTGGTGGAGGCGCGACACAATTCGATCCGGCTTCCGAACAACACGTTCCGAACCCCGCAATCGCAGCACCACGTCTCCTCAGGTTATCAACCGTGCGCAGCCGGTTGACCTCGCCAAGAAGGCTAATCCTTGCCTGCGAATCGAAGAACACAAGCAAGAACAAGGAACAACTGAATTGCAGATGTATTGATTTAGCACTCGAAAGTTGGGGTCTCACAAACCGATAAACGGCGAAACTGTTCAAAGACAGAATTAATCTAAGCAAAACCCAAACCCTAATGGTGGGGGTGGCGGCTGGATATAAAGGAGTGAGGGGCATGCAAAACCCCTGGACGCGCCCTAATGGGCTCCAACACGATACAAAGCCGAATGGCCCAAAAGACGGTGACACAGCACCCTGACAGATTCTGAATGCCCACTTGTTTCGACGATTCCCGTTGACTCAGAAGGAATTTTGACATGGGACTAAATCCATTGGAAAGGTTGTCTTCTCAGATTTCTATTCATATGTAGAACTTCCAAAACGGAGCCCGGATACGATCTGGGCGTCCGTTTTAGTGCGGCCTGGTCCTGGACTCCGATTTGGATTCGAAGTCGGCTTGAGTTGGCCCTCCAACATGATTCGACCTCCCTTGCTGGACTTGTGCGTCTCGTAGTCCTTCTCCAAGTACTTCCAGGTCCTCTCCATGGTTCCTAATCAAAATTAAATCATTAGGTAGCAATCGATTCTCAAATGAACAAAAAGAAGTACTTAGGAACGAGCTCACCTGTAAATACAATTGTCGGGCGCGAGCTCTAGTGATTGGTCCTTGAATGTCAAGTGGAGGAGTGTTGTGTGTATCCGAAGAAGTGATGTCCTCATCATTAAAATTCTTTTACGGCTTTTAAATGACACTCTTTTGGAGAAGCTTGAAAGCGAGGACACATGCATATACTAAACATGATATCGGGCCTAGATGCAGTATGATAAAGCAAACTACCAATTATAGATCTATAAAGTTTTGTATCTACCGACTTATCTCCTTCATCGAGGTCTAGATGCCCGTTTGTTGGCATAAGTGTCTTGATGGGTTTCACATCTTCCATGCCAAACTTTTTGAAAAGATCTTTGACGTACTTTGTTTGGATTATGAATGTCCCATCTTTAAGTTGCTTGATTTGAAGTCTAAGGAAATAGCTCAATTCTCCTATCATTGATATCTCAAATTCCCTTGTAATCATTTCACCAAATTCTTTACAAAAATCTTGGTTAGTGGATCCAAATATAATGTCATCAACATAAATTTGGTATACAAAAAAATCATCACCAATGATTTTTGTGAATAAGGTTGTATCTACTTTTCCAATTTTAAAACATTTTGAGACAAGAAAATCTTGAAGGCGCTCATACCATGCTCTAGGAGCTTGTTTTAAACCATATTGCGCCTTTGAGAGCTTGTACACATGATTAGGATATTTTGAATCTTCGAACCCCGAAGATTGTTCAACATAAACTAGTTCAGAGATGGTTCTATTTAGAAAAGCACTTTTAACATCCATTTGAAATAATTTAATGTCAAAGTTAGATGCAAAAGCAAATAAGATTCTTATTGACTCAAGTCTAGCTACGGGTGCAAATGTCTCATCATAATCTAAACCTTCAACTTGAGTATAATCTTGAGCAACTAATCTTGCCTTATTTCTTACCACAACTCCGTTTTCATCTTGCTTGTTTCGGAAAACCCATTTTGTCCCAATTACATTGTGTTCCTTGGGTCTTTCCAGTAAAGTCCAAATATTGTTTTGAATGAAGTTGTTTAATTCTTCATGCATGGCATTTATCCAATCTGGGTCATCTAAAACTTCATCTACAAGTTTTGGTTCAAGAGAAGACACAAATGAGTAATGTTCACAAAAAGAAGCTACTCTAGATCGAGTTTGAACTCCCTTACTCACGTCACCCAATATTTGATCTATTGGATGATCTTTGGTGATTGCATTGTGGATCATGAAGGTATTAGGTTGTTGATCCTTTTCTTCTTCATCTATGATTTGTAGATTGTTCATTGTAGAAGAGGTTAGTGGTTCAACTTGTCTTGATGAGGTAGGTGATGTTGGATCTTCCTTTGGCTTGATATCACCAATTTGCATATTCTCCATGGCTTTGCATAGTCCTTCATCTCCAACATCATCCAAATTTTCTTGCTCTTCTTGAAAGCCATTAGTTTCATCAAATTGAACATCACAAATTCTTTCACTAGACCCGAATTTTTATTAAAAACTCTATATGCTTTACTATTTGAAGAATAGCCTAATAAGATCCTTCATCACATTGACTTTGAAATTTTGAGAGCTGAACACCCTTTCTTAAGATATAACATTTGCAACCAAATACTCTAAAGTATGATATGCTCGGTTTTCTTCCAATGAGAAGCTCATAGGAAGTCTTTTTCAAAAGACGATGCAAATAAAGGCGATTTATGGCATGACAAGCAGTGTTAATATCTTTCGCCCAAAATTTATTGGTAGTATTATATTCATCAAGCATTGTCCTAGCCATTTCAATTAATGTTTGATTTTTCCTTTTTACAACTCCATTTTGCTCCGGAGTGTAGGTTGTGGAAAATTCATGCTTTATTCCAAGTTCATCACAAAAATGTTCATTTTTAGTGTTTTTGAACTCAGAACCATTGCCACTCCTAATTTTCTTTATTTTAAAATCAAATTCATTTTGGGCCCTTTTTGCAAAACTTTTGAAAATGCCGGAGGTTTCGCTTTTGTCATTTAAGAAGAATACCCATGTATATCTTGAGTAATCATCTACAATGACCAAACAATAACTATTGCCCCCGATGCTCTTATAAGTTGTTGGCCTAAACAAATCCATATGTAAGAGCTCCAATGGTCTAGATGTTGACATGATACTTTTAGAAGGATAAGAGTTTGCAACTTGCTTACCGGCTTGGCAAGCACTACAAAGTCTATTTTTCTCAAACTTCACATCTTTCAAGCCAACAACTAAGTCATGTTTGAAAAGCTTTTTGAGTTGAACCATGCCCACATGACCTAGCCTTCTATGCCATAACCAACCCAAAGACGTTTTTGCCATTAAACAAGTTTTTAAACAATTCTCACTAGAAGAGAAATCTACTAAATAAAGATTTCCAAATCTAAAACCTTTGAAAGCAAGTTCATTTCCATTTTCTTTTGAAATAGTTACATTTTCTTTAGAAAAGGAGCAAGTTAAGCCTAAATCACATAATTGAGCAACGAATAGCAAATTAAAATTTAATGTTTTTACTAGAGATACATTTGAAATGGAAATGTCATTTGAGATAGTAATTTTACCCAATCCAAGTACCTTTCCTTTGCTATTGTCCCCAAATGTGATTCTCTCATTGCTCTCACTTTCAAATGTGGTGAACATCTTCCGATCTCCGGTCATGTGTTGAGTGCACCCACTATCAAGCACCCAATGCCGTCCACCGATTGTGTAGTTCACCTACAAAAGAAATCTGGTCCTTTTAGGTACCCAAATTTGTTTGGGTCCTCGGAGGTTAGTAATCAAGTCTTTGGGTACCCAAATAGCATTTTTTCTAGCACCCAAAATCGAAGTGCCAATAAAATGAGCAATAACATTTCCATTTTTAGATTTTTTAAGCATGTAACATGAATCATACAAACCAATTGGTTGAATCTTACCCTTAGGACAATTTTGTTGCTCTTGTCCTATTTCCCGGAATAGCTAATGCACTCTTGGAATCAATATTTGAAGAGCATGGCATAGCAAAGAGATCATCACATGAAGTAGATATGCTAGATTTTGATACTTCTACACTAAGCATTTCATTTAGGATATCATAAGTGATGCTAATGCTAGTGCAAGATTTCTTTTGATTTTCTTGAATAAGCAAGTTACGAGCTTCCTTTAGCTCCTCATAAGACTCTTGTAGAGATATGTGCTCTCTCTTCAAGACCTTAAATTTTGACTTTTCTTTTCCAAGAAATTCATTTAATTCTATAAGCATATCCATGAGATCATCATATGAAGGTTCATCATCATCAAACATTTTTACCTTCTCTTCTTTTGCCATGAGGCATGTTGGAGTGGAGAAAAGTGATGGAGCCTCCTTGATGGCGATACCGACGAGCCCCTTTTTCTTGGGAGACTCATCTTCAGTTGAGTCGGAGTCAGAGCACTCCTCTTCGGAATCCCACTCTCCAATGTGGGCTTCATTTTTGCCATCCTTGTGAAGCTTCTTGAAAATCTTCTTCTTACCATTGTAGCTCTTCTTCTTTGATGATTTCTCCTTGTCATCCTTCTTGGTAGGGCATTGAGAAGCAATATGCCCCTTCTCATCACATTCATAGCAACGGATGTTGCTATAATGCTTGTTGGAGTAGGAGTGCCCCTTCTTTGTTTTCTCATGATTTGCGCTTCGGTTTGAGCGCCTTCTCATGAATTTGTTCATCCTTCTTACTAGAAGGGCTAACTCCTCCTCGGAATCCTCCTCATCGTCTTCAGATTCTTCGCTTACCACCACCTTAGCTTTGAAGGCGGTAATCTTCTTGCCCTTGGAGGAGGATTGCTCCAAGAGCTCCTCTTTGTCTTTCTTGTACAACTCATTTGTGATGAGGTTGCCCAAGAGTTGCGTCGGTGTCATTCTTGTCAACTCGGGCGAGTTGAGGAAAAGAGTCACCAACATCTCATACTTTTCTGGCAATGCCCTAAGCATTTTCCTTACAACATCAATGTTGGAAAGGTTAGTACCGAGGCCCTTGAGTTCATTCACAATGTTGTTGAGTCGTGAGTACATCTCATTTATGTCCTCATGTGGCAACATTGTGAATGTCTCATATTTGATTCGAAGCCTATGCAATTTGGCTTCTTTAACTGTGGACGTCCCTTCATGAATTTCGGAGAGGGTTGTCCAAATAGCATGAGCTGTTTCTAAATTGCTCACCCTATTGAACTCGTCTGCATTTAAAGCTCCAAATAATGCATTCATGGCTTGGGCATCTAAATGAGCGTTACGCCCATCTTGTTCCGTGAGGTGCAATGGATCAAGAGGTGTGACGTAGCCCTCATTTACGAGTTTCCAAATATTCGGACTCATGGCCTTAAGATAAATAGACATTCTAATTTTTCAATAAGCATAATTTGATCCATCAAAAAAGGTGCCTTTCCTAAGCAACCCCTCGCTAGCCATCTTTTCTCTCTAGACGGTTAAGTTTAATAATGAGAGACTAAGCTCTGATACCACTTATAGGATCAAGAATAACCGACTAGTGGGGGGTGAATAGGAGGTTTTAAATTTTCTTGCCTTTTAATTAATTTTCTACAATTTCAATTTAGCAAGAATGTGAAGCACTTAAAACCTATACAATTCTAGTCAAGTAGAGTATCAACACTAACTCTATATCAAGCAAATGATCACAACACTACTTACAAATAAGAGCTAGAAGAAAGTATAAGAGAAATAAACATACTTGATGTTTTACCGTGGTGTTCGAAAACTTGCCGGTTCCCCAATCCACGTTGAGGTTAGCCCAAATGAATTGGACCAGCTCCACGAATTAAGCCAAAGCACCTCGAATCCACTAGTGGTAGCTCTTCCCCGTTCCGGGTAGGTGTGCTCCAACCCTCACACGAATACCGGGCCTTCTTGCAAGCTTCTTGAGAAGATCACCGATCAACCTCCACCCAATCGTCCCGGTGCCGGCAACACCAAGAGTAATAGACCAAGGGCTTTACTTGATTGCAAACAAGTGCCAAATGGATCAACTATTGAATGCACATGCACTTTTTGCTCCAACCACCTCAATTGAATGAACAAGGAGAAAATAGGTGTCGAATGAATTCTCAAAGCTCAAAGATGTTCAATGGGGTCTACACTCACTGTCCTTGAGCAGTGGTATGGGTATTTACAGCTAAACATCTAAGATATAAATTATGAGCATCCTAAATCTTCTATTCATTTATTACAGTTTACTTCCAGGAAGCAATAAACATAAAAGTACTTAAAGAGAATCATTCATCAACTATTTAGTTTTTTCTTTCTTTCCATTGTGGGTAGATCGTGCAAAAGTGCAATAAGACTAGTCCTTCCTTTCCCCCATGCATGCCGATTTCATAAGGGTACCTAAAACACAACAAACAACAAGAGTGAGTCCAAAGACTCAGCAAATATAACAAATGGTAACAATAGCATTCAAGTGCACAACTCCATAAGAAACACCCAACAGATGCTTTACAAACATATGCAATGCAATATGCTCAACAAGTTCTTTATCTTTTCACTTTCTCTTTTGCATTTTACCGGTAATGCAAAGTGCGCATCCGTCGATGCACACCCATGCCTGTACCACCT
This sequence comes from Dendrocalamus latiflorus, assembly GCA_017311315.1. Lineage (NCBI taxonomy): Eukaryota > Viridiplantae > Streptophyta > Magnoliopsida > Poales > Poaceae > Dendrocalamus > Dendrocalamus latiflorus. The sequence goes on along the minus strand of CM029642.1, from coordinate 46,493,418 downwards.
GGCATAGAAACCAATTGCCCATACTCCGCAAGTATGGGGACCTAAGCCCATGCTCTTCAAGCATAGGGACCTTTAGCCCGTCATCAACAGGACGGGGACCTCAATAGTTGCTTGGTCATCACATGACTAAGACTTCAATAAGCCAACATGATGCATATATATGTATGAAAGTCTCAATTTAATAAAAACATGCATCCACAACAACTTTGCACAAGGAAGACCTATTCATACTACACTGTTCACAATTATGGACTTCATAACTTCCAAACAACCATGAACATTATCAAATACATCTTCATCACAATCATGAACACACAATTGCTCATAATATATATCAAACTTTGACATTCTATAACATCTACTGTATCCATCATTATACTTGCCTTAACCACGAGAGGACAAGGGACGTGCAGAAGGTGCTGCCCCTGGGACCAGTCCACCACCTGAATAATAATTATAACGCATACTAAGATAATAGTAGTGGACCATAAACTATATAAAAAACAATCATCAACTCGCAAAAACGTCTAACTCGACTTCAACCCCAAATCCTAAAGGTCGATCTGTCCCCTCTGTGGACAGTCAACTTCAAAAATCCATATCTATTGGTACATGAGTCCAAATATGATGTTCTTAGACTTTCTGGAAAGGTAGTTGAATTCTCCAACTAAGCCGAGTTGGTGAACCTCTCTGAATCGGACAAATTATACCCGCACAAGCAGTTTTCTAAAACATCAATTTCACATCGGGTTCTCCGGACAGAATACTAAAAATATCATAACTTTCAGTACGAGTGTTCAAATCACAAGTTCTTGAGCTTTCTAAAAAGCTGAGACAATGATCTACAACTTTCATTATACTGAGCTTCTTTGATTCTCTCTTTTTCTAATCGCCTAACCCAATTTACCAAAACCTGACAGAAAACCCATAAATCTGCAGAACAGTCCCACTAATAAAATCATAACTTCTGCTACAGAGGTCCAACGACATGTTCTAGCACTTCACAGAAGGATGGTGATGTCCTCTACATTACTCTAGGAGACGTCCAGAACTGAATCCACACGAAACTACACTAAAACGACCGTCTAACACAATCTATCCTGAGCAGACCACAATACCGACATTGCTACAACAATTAAATATGCATCTAACCGGGGGAAACAGGGGTTATTTTTAATGAACCACTACAGAACACGATGAACACCATGCGATCTCTCTCCCCCTTCCTTTTCCCTTCTTCCCCTTCCTCCTCTTCTTCTTCCGGGTCAAAAAAATACCTCTCGGCGATCGATCTCCTTCCTCCACTTGGCCGACAGCAATGGGGACCTTCTTCACCAGCAGCAGGGGGGCTTCAATGAAGGATGAGGCGCTGCTGAACGAGATGGAGGCACAGAGGAACCGGCCAAAAGAGGAGAGGAGGTGACCACCCAGGAAAAACAAAGGAAATGGGGGGTTGGGGTTGGCGGCTAGGGTTTGGGGGAGGGGCGCCTCCCCCCTTTGGCCGACCACCACTTGGGCCTGGGCCTAAGCCTAGGTTGCTGGGGTTTTGCAGAAATCCCCCCTAAAAAATCCCTATTAAACTCTTTTCTAACCGGTCCTTCTCCCCAATTAATCTATTCTCTCTCGAATCACATTTGGGGTATTACATATTGTTTTTATGTCTACCACCATCATGAGAGCAATTGGTGATGAATATTCTCATAAAAAAATCACTCTCAACTTCAATGATACAGTGACATATCTTTTGGAGGTAGAGTTCTTAAAAAAGCCATCAGATTTTCCATCCTCGGGTCATCATTGGTTGCTGTAGGTGTTGCAGGCAAAAGTAATAATAATGTGAAGAAGAAGCGCATGAGTAAGGGCACACATGTATGCTATCAATGTGACGAGGAACATCATATGATGAAAGACTATCCATGTTTGAAGCAAATGAAGGGTGCATGTTTACCCGCGTAGTCGAGATCTCCGACCACTAGCATAGTTGAGAACTTCGAACACTCACATGGTTGTGATATTCGATCACAGGCATAGTTGACTTATTCGACCGCATGCGTAGTCAGAACCATCGACTGTAGTAGCTGTAATCTTTGACCACTGGCCATAGTTGTAACCTCATTTGCTAACGGTAGTCAATAGACTTGTAGTCATAAGTTATAGTACCGGTCGATAGTCGATAGTCCTAAGACGTGTTTGATAATCGTAAGCCATGGTCGATAGTCAAAGGCCATGGATGAATGTCATAAGTCATGATCATAATCGTAAGTTATAGTACCCGGCTGTAGTCCTAAGTTATAGTACCCAATTGATAATCGGTAGTTGTAAGTCACAGTACCTACTCAGCGCTCGAGAAACCTTCATGATCGAAGACCGGAAGCTCTGACTCTGTGTGATCAGCATGACCGAAGTTGCGGTAGGACAAAGATCTTTGCAGTCGAAATGTTGTGGTCGGTGGAATGGTACTCTAAGTGTCCAGAGTTTGTGGTCGTAAATAGCTCTATACTTATCAAGAAGGAATAACTCAAACAAGACAAAACTCAAACGCTTATAACTTTTGCATACGATCTCCAAATTTAGTGAACTTTGTTTCTAAACTTTTATAAAAATAAGATCTTTCTCAATTTACAAAAACATTTGAGTCTTATCTTTGTTTATTTGGCTCTTATTGGCTTTTATCTGGGTTTATTTACCGGTTAGATGACTCCACACTAGATGACGGCGAGAACACATCTGAAACATTCTCTGGGCTGCAAGAACAAGGCAAGCACCCCTTTGACCTTGTTGATCCCAGTATTTCAATTATTGTATATTGTTTGTAAAATCTACTATGCATGCGTGTATGTTTTGTTAACTGCTGTACTGTGGGTGATGATAGTTATGACCACTGTATGCATTAAACCTCATTGAAAACTTGATACCTGCACTATTGTAACCTCTAGGATACGCTTTAGACAATGTATACTATCAATTGGGAATCCTTTGTGGGTATACGGTCTAGATGCTTGGACAAGCACTAGTTTTTGCTAAGTTTGAATTTCAAACAAAATCTTCATGTGGGAATGATTGTTTCAAAAATGTTGCTCCAAACAGGAAACCTCCATTACTTTGGTATCAAATAAAATGAAAATCCTAGTTGTTGCACTGGGCGAGCTATATGATAATTTGTCAAATGTGGGAGGGAGACTCGCATGAGAGGGATTCTCGCATGTATATAGGGGGAGATTCTTGTTCAGGTCAATTAAGGACCGAACGCTATTGTTGCACATCTAAGTCACACATGTATATAGGGGGAGCTTCCATTAGGAATGCTCGTAGGGGCCCCTGACACCAAGATGCTCGGGCTAAGGCTTTTAAGCAACGATGAATGCCTACTTAGGGGACGGACCTAAGTGAGGGTCTTCGCTTAGGGGTGTACATAAGGAGGATTCGAATGCTTTCTAAGGGGTGTATCTAAGAGAGGTTCGATGTTCATTCATACTGGTGCAAGGTTAGGACTAGATAACATAAGGCTTTAAGATAATCAACTTTCATCACACGCCAAAGGAAGCATGAAGTTGCCGGCTGTAAAAATTGATTATCTTATGTGGGTAAAGCTATACAATCTTTGCAGAGCATTAAAAACTATTTAAATAGCCGTGCTCGCAGTCATGAGGAAGCTTGGATGTAGCTACAAAGCGTATAGTTTTCCTTTTCGAAACTGCTTCACTGAACATATGGGATGGCATGAACGTCTAATCTGTACCATGCCCATAGGAGGGAATTGTGTGATGTTCACAGCCGAGGAGGCCTGCGAATGGTTTTGATCTACTGTTATGGAATTTATACAAATGTTATTTCATTACATGTCAAATGCTCTTTACAACTCCGCTTGCGAATTATTACTTAGTGTTATTGCAAAATGATCCGTGCCTCATACTAAAAGTAGGGCCTCATCCATTGACAACCTTGCATACATCAATTCTTACATTTCTAGATAGGAAAGAGAAAAGTAAAATCTCATGCCAGGACGTGAGCTCGTCCAAGTGGCCATGAAGCCCAGCTATTGTGAATGTTCACCGGTCAAATGATCTGATACTTTGAATTTAATAAACAGATACATCAATTCTTACATTTCTAGATAGGAAAGAGAGGAGTGAAACATCGCAATTGAAATGGATTGCACGCCTAATCTCAATTGCAGATGGATTGCATGCCCAAAGCAAAATTGCAGATGACTTGCGGAACACAAAATCAATTGTTTCTTACGACCAAAGAGGGGGGAAACACAACAATTGCACTAACAAATCTAAAGCAAAGTCAATCACACCAATGTACCACCAATACTGGGAACCTTCCCGTCCCATCCACGGCAGCCATGGCCAATGGGATGGTCCAGGAGGAAGAGAAGGCTATGGTGAACTGCACAGGAAGGGGATTGTAGCTCTGGTGAGCCACGGGAGAGGAGGAATGGCACTCTAGTGAGGCCTTTCTATAGTCGCAGGCGGCCACGCTGTGTCGTGGGGCATGCGTACGAGCAGCCGTAGGTGACGGTGGCACAAGCGCGGGCTGCAAGGTGAGGCGAGGAGAGTCACGGTTGTGAGCAGTGGCAAGGCGTTCAATGTGCGTCCAATGTGTCCACCCCAGTGCGGTGCGATGAGGTCATGCACAGGCTATGTAATGAGGCCAACGCAGGCTGCATTGAGGAAGAAAGCAATTTAGAGAGACGAGAGTGCCTTAGCAAGAAGAAACAGGTGAACAAGATGACGGAATTAATGTGAAAGTGGATAGAGTGGTATATTCACAATGATTCAGATCATTTCGCTGGTATTAAATTAAATCTAGATTTTATTGTGGTATATTCACAATGATTCGAAGATTTCGATGGTATCAAACTGAATCTATATTTTATTGTGGTATATACCAAAACTAAGTATATTTGAATGATATATAACCAAAATTTTCTTATATGTAAATAGTCACTACTAAAAAACAAGCTATACTAGAGCCTCATCACACTGTTATTATCACAGACAGTTTTTCAAGCGTAACCTGTTGTGGTTACAGACCAAACAGAGAGAGAGAGATAGTGGTAGTGGAGAGTTGAGTAAGTGAATGGCTTCGGGGTCCTCCCCGTGGCCTATGCGACATATATATAACCAAATGGTGAGCGCTTGTACAGTTATACCCTTACACTTGAGTATTCCCCTCAGGGGCACTCATGTCATTACATATGTCCTATTTCGGACCTTACATCCTTCTAACAGGCCTACTGGGCTTAGGTGGGGGCCACCCCTACAACAGGAGACTCTCATGGTGAAGGGCTTCACGGGCCGAAGCCATGCCGCTGAGCCCTTTGGCCCCCTCCGTCCCATTGGCCTGTGATCCTCGATGACCTAGATACACCCTTGCGTTCGCACGTCCGCTCGTGCTTATGCGAGGGCTGTCTTCCGCTCCTGAAGCTGGCGTGGCCTCGAGGCCGAAGGCACCGGGCAGGCCGAAGGCTTCGACGGGGCCGAGGTCGTGCTTGTGCGAGGGCTGTCTTCCACTCCTGGAGCTGGCGCGGCCTTGAGGCCGAAGGCATCGGGCAGGCCGAAGGCTTCGACGGGGCCGAGGTCCGGGCGTACCCTACTTCGCGCTCTGGATATTTGTGGGCGCGAGGCGAACTTGGTCGGCTGCCCCAGGCAGCCGAGTCTCGGGAAATGCTCTGCATGATGTAGTGCCAGCGCGGGGAGACGGTTGCGTGGCCCGGGAGTGCGCTTTAATGATGCTTGGAATCGCGCTGGCCTTTGTCAGGGGCCGGCTGGCGCGGCTGCTCCGTCTGCCCTGCATTGGATGTGGGCACGCGGCCGGCTGTAATTGGAGCGTCGTGGGATGTTAGCGTTGCCACGACCACGGCCGTTTGCCTCTTCCCTAGGGAAAGTGGCCACGCGGCAGGAGTGGATCGGCGCATTGCACGCTGATCGCCCACCTACCGCCGCCTATCGCGGTTGCCAGCGGTTGCACTGCCCAGTCGTGGGTAGCCGAACCGCTGTAATTTTGTCGTTCGACCTTCTGCCTGTGGGGTAGATGGGGGGCTTTATAAGTCGTCACTGTGGGCATGCAATCGTTCCCCTTGGCTGCTTGCTTGCTTGTGCGTTCCTTCCCATGTTTCTTGCGCATCCCGCTGCTATTCTCGCCTTCGTGCCTGCCCGCCGCCGTGGGGAGAGAGGGATGGCTATGCGCGACGACCTCCCAGCTAACAGGGGTGCTGCCCTTGATGATCCTGCGCGTCGCCTTAGCGAGAATGCCTCGTCGAGCCAGCGCTGCCTGACGCCACCACCGACGGAGTACCGCCTGGTTCCGCGCGATAGGAAGCAGACCACCCGTCGCTGGGATGCCATGAAGAGGTCCAAGGGTCGCTGCTCCCATGTGCTGGGGCGGAGCCGCGTCATAGAGGAGACCCTCCAAACCCTTCTTCGGGAGAGGAAGCTGGAGGAACGTGCCGGGGCTCGCTTGCCCGGGCCCGACAAAACGGAGCCGAACCCGGGAGAGTCGGAGGCGATCGTCTTCGTGGCATTCTTCGACGTCGGGCTCCGAATCCCGGTGACACACTTCGTTCACGAAGTGCTGCGAGCGTATGGGTTGGAGCTGGCGCAGCTGACTCCGGCCGCGATCGTTCCGGTGCCTGCGGAATCGCCGAGCGGCGCGACGGCGGTGGCGCTCCAATCGGAGACCATTGCCTTCAGCTCGCCGGTCGTGCCGCCGATCGAGAGCGTGAGGATGGGGGGCGAGACGAGCGCTGGGCTCGGATCGACCGGTTCGGGGAGGCACGTTACTCCCGATGAGGCCGTATATGGTGGCGAGGCGACGAGCGCACGCCTCGTCGTTCTTGAAGATGATGCCTCGTCACCTCCAGCGGCAACCGCAGCGTTGTCGCTGACGACGGCTTCCGCGGCTGCCAAGGTAACCACGGAGGCTTCACCTATGACTCTGAAGGCGAAACGGCCTCGGGTGCAGTCGCCACCATCTTCTAGGGGCCGGTTCAGCGTGGCAGGTCCAGTGACTGAGGTCCTGACAGCTAGCGGGGATGCTCCTGAAGCCGGGAGGGTTGTCGCTCCTCAGGCCAGCGAGGTGCTTATTGTTAGTGATATGCCCTAGAGGCAACATGGAGATGTTATATATATCACATACTATGTTTATGATGCATTAGTTTGTTCCTTGAAATAGACATTATCATTATTGATCAATGAGTATGTGACTTATTCATGAGACTCTTAATGCCAAATGTTGCTATTTCTAAATGATCCCTGATTATATATCATATGAGGAACAAATATGATTCAAACATCAGCATATGTATTGATTGATGATCATGTCTCATGGATCATGGTATGGAGATACCAAATCAATAATATGGACATGTGTTAGTGAACATATGTTGGATAGACCCGCCATGAGACACTGCAGAGATTCCATGTGTCATCAGTTGGTCTCAAGTAGTGTTTATGTGGAATCCTTAGACTTGAGATCATCATGGTTCCCAACATGCGTAGTAGCTTATTTTGGGACTACTAAACACTACTCCGTAACTGGGTAGTCATAAAAGTAGTCTTCGGGTTTGCTATGAAACATGTAGTGGGATGTGAATGATCAAGATAGAATTTGCCCCTCCTTATGGGAGAGATATCTCTGGGCCCCTCGATGTAATGGATTATGAAAGTGCATGGCCATGCCAAGGTGATTGAGGAGTCAATCACGAGTTTATAATCCATCACGGAATCGAGAGAGTGATTGAGCTATTAAGAGGATGACACAGGTCTCGCCTTGAGCTTAATCTATATCGTGAGGCAAAGGGATTCGTACATGAGAACATTACAGGTTCAGCCGATATGATCTTTACGTATACTTTGGGGTTAATATGTCTTGCTAGAGGCCGCTATTAACAGGGTGACCGGAAAGGCGTTTCCGGGTCGCGACCAAGTATACGTGAACCTACAGGGTCGCACACTTAACGGGTTGGAACACTAATTCGAATGTGATTCGGATGTGGGCTCAATTCGGATAGAGATCCGGATAGACTCCTATTGGGCCTCGGTCCACGAGGCCCAAGTGAGGAGGTCTATATATATGGAGGTGGGGGGCTGAGGGATGTACACTTCTGTTCCTCCCGAGCAAAACCCTAGCCGCCACCTCCCGAGCCAAACCCTAGCCGCTCGCGAGTGCTAGTACACTCGCGATCGGCGTTCCAGCCCCGGACGTGTGGATACCGGTGGAGGCGCTGCTTGTTGCGGCGTTGATCGGCATCAACAATCTACAGATTGGATCTGCTCGTGGCGTGGTTGATCGCGTGGAGGAGACGATCTGTTCGGGACGATCGGCTACTTCCACTACTATCTCGACGCGCGTGGTTGGATCGGGTTCTCCAACTCTTCTTCCGCTGCGCTGTGCGTCTAGTGGTAACGATCTATGATCCCTCCTTAGCATGATGTCCTGGTGTGCGCGGTAGAAATTTTTATTTTCTGCTATCGTAGCCTACGCGCTTTCCTTCAGTGGTATCAGAGCCATCTTGCTTAGTTTGCGATCTGGATCTGCGCATATGTTGATATGCGGTTGTAGTAGATTGGATCTATTACAGTCTAGATCAGTCGGTTCATGTGATGAATCGATGGTAGCACGGGTTGATGAGATCAATCGGTGAATAGGGGTTGGATGAGGCGCAGATTGTATCACTACTAGTGCCCTAGAGATTGTCTCGGATCGGCATAAGGTGGTTATGTCGAATACTAGTAGGATATGAATCTGATAGCCTCGGGCCAATGGAAAAACTAGTGTCCTAGAGAATGTCTCGGATCGGCATAAGGTGGTTATGTCGAATACTAGTAGGTTACGGATCTGATGGCCTCGGCCTAGTGGAAAAACTAGCGTCCTAGAGAATGTCTCGGATCGGCATAAGGTGGTTGTGCCGAATAGTTTTTCCATTGCGATTTCATAGATTGGATCTGTAAATTTCGTAGTGCGTACCCGCCTTGTATAGCGTCATGGGTTCACATCGTTAGGTAGAATACGATTCTACGTCTAACTTGTTTTTGCAGGGAATGATGTGAATAGTATGGCCCTATATCTTATTGAAATGTATGAGATGTATGTGATGCATGTAACATTCGTTCATGGCCTGCGTGTCATGATTATTTCAGCTATTGTTAGCTGTCTATATTGTATTTAACGACCTGCGTGTCGACCTTAATGCTTGAATCTATCTTTGTAATCTTCAATTTCTAGCTATTATAGGTAGTAGCCTAGTTTTGAGGTTACAAGCTTTCAAGCATGGTGGCCTAAAGGAGTGATGTGGAGGATGGAGATCGTCTACACCTACATGGAGATGGAGATTACCATTTTTTTTGGGCCATACTACTTCACAGTTAAATGTGTTTATCTGTGATATTATCTATCTTATTCTTATGCAATGATATTTATGATATGTTGCTTTGGTAGGATAGAATCCCTCATAAAAATTAGGTGTTCATGCCCTTCCATATGTTGCACCAAAAGATAATGATCACCGCATGGTAGGTCTACCAAAGTAGAGTGCCGTCGGTTATCATCATTATTTGGGGTAGATGTCGGACATCTACATGCGGAAGCATTTGGTTTACTTAACAAGGTTATCAAAACAGTTTTGGACCTTGGGGCATAGGTTGGGGCCGGGGCATATTGATGTCACCCAACAAGCAAGAGTCACATAGGGATGTGATTAGCAAAGTGTTGCTTACCCATGTCACTAGTTTTCTAGCCGTGATGCCAAAGCTCACTAGGAATTAGTGAAATGAGGATCTTGACCCACTATGTAACTTAGAGGGAGTTTTGTTGCAAAACACATAGTGGGAGTCTTTTGTTAAATAGTTTAATAAAAGATGAACATAAACATAGTGCTAAACTTTGCATATTCTTTGTTGTAGATCATGTCGACTAATGCCGCATCCAGTTCTTTTAATTTGCGATCTATTCTTGAGAAAGAAAAACTCAATGGAACGAACTTTATGGATTGGTATCGCAACTTGAGAATTGTTCTCAAGCAAGAGCGCAAGGAGTATGTCCTTGAGTCTCCTTATCCTGATGACTTGCCTGATAATGCTACTGCGGCTGCACGGAGAGCTTATGAGAAGCAAACGAATGATTGCCTTGATGTGAGCTGTCTCATGCTTGCCACAATGTCCTCTGAGCTTCAGAAGCAATATGAGAACACAGATGCCTACAATATCATTGTGGGGTTGCGTGGTATGTTTGAGAACCAAGCAAGGGCTGAGAGGTTCAACACTTCAAAGTCCTTGTTTGCGTGTAGGCTTGCAGAAGGGAATCCCGTCAGCCCTCATGTGATTAAGATGATTGGCTACATTGAGAGTCTGGAAAAGCTTGGTTTTCCTCTTAGCCAAGAGTTGGCTACTGATGTGATTCTCCAGTCGCTCCCCCCGAGCTTTGAGCCATTCATACTGAACTATCACATGAACAACATGGATAAGACCTTGGCTGAGTTGCATGGGATGCTAAAAGCTGCCGAGGAAAGCATTAAGAAAAGCAGCAATCATGTGATGATGATGCAGAAAGGCAAGGGCAAGCCCAATGTCAAGAAAGGCGCGGTCAAAAGAAAGTTAGCTCCCGATGAGATCGCGAGCAGTTCTAAGGCCAAGCAAGTCAAGAAGGGCGCTGCTCCTAATGCAGATTGTTACTACTGTAAGCAATCAGAACATTGGAAAAGGAACTGCCCAAAGTACTTGGAGGATCTTGAGAAGAAGAAGGGAAGTACGACTTCCTCTCCAGGTATAAATGTTATAGAGATCAATCTTGCTACTTCATCCACTGATTCTTGGGTATTTGATACCGGATCGGTTGCTCACATTTGCAAATCGTTGCAGGGGCTAAGAAGAAGTAGAAGTTTGAGGAGGAGCGAAGTGGATCTTCGCGTTGGCAATGGAGCAAAAGTTGCTGCAGTGGCTGTTGGCACCATGCCATTGTCTTTACCTTCAGGATTAGTTTTGGAATTGAATAATTGTTATTGTGTTCCATCTCTTTCCAAGAACATTATTTCTGCTTCATGTTTGCAAGCAGAAGGTTATGACTTTAGATCTATGAACAATGGTTGTTCTCTTTATTTCAAAGATATGTTCTATTGTCATACTCCATTGGTGAATGGGTTATATGTTCTTACTCTTGAAGAGTCACCGGTCTATAACATTAATGCAAAGAGGCAACGTTCGAATGATTTGAATCCCACGTTTATTTGGCACTGTCGCTTAGGTCACATAAATGAGAAACGCATGGAGAAGCTCCATAGAGATGGTATTCTGCACTCATTTGATTTTGAATCATTTGAGACATGCGAATCTTGTTTACTTGGCAAGATGACAAAGGCACCTTTCACCGGTAAAGGTGAACGGGCAAGTGACTTATTGGCACTCATACATTCTGATGTATGTGGACCAATGAGCTCAACAGCCAGAGGTGGTTTTCAGTACTTCATAACTTTTACTGATGACTTTAGTAGATATGGGTATATCTACCTGATGAAGCATAAGTCTGAATCCTTTGAAAAGTTCAAAGAATTCCAAAATGAAGTGCAAAATCATTTAGGCAAGACAATCAAGTTTCTACGATCTGATCGTGGAGGCGAGTATTTGAGCCATGAGTTTGGCAATCATCTGAAGGATTGTGGAATTGTTCCACAATTGACTCCGCCAGGAACACCTCAATGGAATGGGGTATCTGAACGGAGAAATCGCACCTTATTAGATATGGTGCGCTCCATGATGAGCCAAAGTGATCTTCCATTGTCTTTTTGGGGGTACGCTCTTGAAACAGCCGCTTTCACACTAAACAGGGTTCCATCAAAATCAGTAGAAAAGACACCATATGAGATGTGGACAGGACAACGTCCTAGCTTGTCTTTTCTTAAGATTTGGGGATGTGAGGCTTATGTAAAATGTTTACAATCTGATAAGCTCAGTCCTAAATCTGATAAATGCTTCTTTATCGGGTATCCTAAGGAAACAAAAGGATATTACTTCTATAATCAAGAAGAAGGCAAAGTGTTTGTCGCCCGGCATGGTGTCTTTTTAGAGAAAGAGTTTCTCTCAAGGAGGGATAGTGGGAGCATGGTGCAACTTGAAGAAATTCGGGAAACACCTGAAAACGTTTCAGCTTCTACAGAACCACAACAGGATGAACAAACTGTTGAAGAACCTGTTGTGGACACACCGGCACCACGTAGGTCAGAGAGGTCACGTCGTGCACCTGAGAGGTACATGTTCTTGACTACTCAACAACGGGACATATTGTTGTTAGACAACGATGAGCCTAAGACCTATGAAGAAGCGATGGTGGGACCAGACTCTGAGAAATGGCTTGAAGCCATGAGATCCGAAATTGAATCCATGCACAGTAATCAAGTTTGGAACTTGGTTGATCCCCCTGATGGTGTTAAAACCATTGAGTGCAAATGGATTTTCAAGAAAAAGATAGACATAGATGGAAATGTTCACATCTATAAAGCGCGATTGGTGGCCAAAGGTTTCAAACAAATTCAAGGTGTTGATTATGATGAAACTTTTTCGCCCGTCGTAATGCTAAAGTCTATTCGGATCATTCTAGCGATTGCTGCTTATTTCGACTATGAAATATGGCAAATGGATGTCAAAACAGCTTTCCTTAATGGAAATCTGAGTGAGGATGTGTACATGACACAGCCCACGGGTTTTGTCGATCCGCAATCAGCTGGAAAGATATGCAAGCTGCAAAGATCCATTTATGGATTAAAGCAGGCATCTCGGAGTTGGAACATTCGTTTTGATGAAGTAATCAAAGGGTTTGGTTTCATCAAGAACGAAGAAGAGCCTTGTGTTTACAAAAAGGCTAGTGGGAGCGCACTCGTGTTTCTGGTTTTATATGTGGATGACATATTACTGATCGGAAATGACATTCCTATGCTCGAATCTGTTAAGTCTTCATTGAAAAATAGTTTCTCTATGAAAGACTTAGGAGAGGCGGCATATATTCTGGGCATCAAGATCTATAGAGATAGATCAAGAAGGCTAATTGGATTAAGCCAAGATACGTACATTGACAAGGTGTTGAAAAGGTTCAACATGCAGGATTCCAAGAAAGGCTTCCTACCTATATCACATGGTATAAATCTTAGCAAGAGTCAGTGTCCTAGTACACCTGATGAGCGGAGTAAAATAAATGCGATTCCATATGCTTCGGCTATGGGGTCCATTTATGCCATGCTTTGTACACGTCCAGATGTCTCGTATGCTTTAAGTGCTACAAGTAGATACCAGTCAGATCCAGGTGAAAGTCACTGGATTGCCGTAAAGAACATCTTGAAGTACTTGAGAAGAACTAAAGATGTGTTCCTCGTCTATGGGGGTGAGGAAGAGCTCGTTGTAAATGGTTACACCGATGCTAGCTTCCAAACTGACAAAGATGATTTCAGATCGCAATCTGGATTTGTGTTCTGCCTGAATGGCGGTGCGGTGAGCTGGAAGAGTTCCAAGCAGGAGACGGTTGCTGATTCTACAACAGAAGCCGAGTACATAGCAGCTTCTGAAGCTGCTAAAGAGGCTGTTTGGATCAAGAAATTTGTTTCTGAGCTTGGTGTGGTGGCTAGTGCCTCCAGCCCAATGGACCTCTACTGTGACAATAGTGGGGCCATTGCGCAAGCCAAGGAGCCTAGATCGCACCAAAAGTCCAAGCACATTCTACGGCGATTTCATCTTATCCGCGAGATTGTGGAGAGAGGCGATGTGAAGATATGCAAAGTACAAACGGATTTGAACATTGCAGATCCGTTGACAAAGCCGCTTCCCCAGCCAAAGCATGAGGCTCACACTAGGGCAATGGGTATTAGATACCTACATGGTTGACTCTAGTGCAAGTGGGAGACTGTTAGTGATATGCCCTAGAGGCAACATGGAGATGTTATATATATCACATACTATGTTTATGATGCATTAGTTTGTTCCTTGAAATAGACATTATCATTATTGATCAATGAGTGGACTTCGTGCTGAGGCCGGAGTGCTCGCACTTGTTTCCCGCGTTGGCTACGCGGGAAAAGTGGGAGTCCGGTTGGACACGGCGGTGGTTCTACTTCATCGTGACGAGCACGAGCGGCCTCCAAAGCTGGGGAGAGCCGATATCATTCGACCGCTGTCCGGATGTGACGCCCCGGCCCAGCGACGAGCAACAGGTGTGGAGACTTGCTGGGGTGGCACTCCGGTTCAACACGCGTGACCTAGCCGAGGAGTTCACTATGTATAGGATATCCCCGCTTTCTTGTAAGTGGAAGTACGAGCGGCGGGGGCCCGACCGGAAGGACGGTATCCACCCGGGGGTGTCTTCGCTCCATAGGCCCTCCGCGCCCTGTAAGTATCGCTGCGATAGGCCAAGTACCACCTGGGTGGTTGCAAACCCTTAGGTATGATACTCCGCTTGTGCGTGCAGTGCGTCGGTTAGAAGATGCGGAGCGCGCAGTGGTTACGGTTCTTGGGCTGTACACGGCGAAGGAGCACAAGGCCCGTGAGTCCGCAACTTCCTTGGCAAAGCAAGGGCGGATTAATCGGGTATGTGAGGTTTTGGAAATTCCCGTTCCGGAGCGCCCGGTGCCTGCGGAATCGCCGAGCGGCGCGACGGCGGTGGCGCTCCAATCGGAGACCATTGCCTTCAGCTCGCCGGTCGTGCCGCCGATCGAGAGCGTGAGGATGGGGGGCGAGACGAGCGCTGGGCTCGGATCGACCGGTTCGGGGAGGCACGTTACTCCCGATGAGGCCGTATATGGTGGCGAGGCGACGAGCGCACGCCTCGTCGTTCTTGAAGATGATGCCTCGTCACCTCCAGCGGCAACCGCAGCGTTGTCGCTGACGACGGCTTCCGCGGCTGCCAAGGTAACCACGGAGGCTTCACCTATGACTCCGAAGGCGAAACGGCCTCGGGTGCAGTCGCCACCATCTTCTAGGGGCCGGTTCAGCGTGGCAGGTCCAGTGACTGAGGTCCTGACAGCTAGCGGGGATGCTCCTGAAGCCGGGAGGGTTGTCGCTCTTCAGGCCAGCGAGGTGCTTATTGTTAGTGATATGCCCTAGAGGCAACATGGAGATGTTATATATATCACATACTATGTTTATGATGCATTAGTTTGTTCCTTGAAATAGACATTATCATTATTGATCAATGAGTATGTGACTTATTCATGAGACTCTTAATGCCAAATGTTGCTATTTCTAAATGATCCCTGATTATATATCATATGAGGAACAAATATGATTCAAACATCAGCATATGTATTGATTGATGATCATGTCTCATGGATCATGGTATGGAGATACCAAATCAATAATATGGACATGTGTTAGTGAACATATGTTGGATAGACCCGCCATGAGACACTGCAGAGATTCCATGTGTCATCAGTTGGTCTCAAGTAGTGTTTATGTGGAATCCTTAGACTTGAGATCATCATGGTTCCCAACATGCGTAGTAGCTTATTTTGGGACTACTAAACACTACTCCGTAACTGGGTAGTCATAAAAGTAGTCTTCGGGTTTGCTATGAAACATGTAGTGGGATGTGAATGATCAAGATAGAATTTGCCCCTCCTTATGGGAGAGATATCTCTGGGCCCCTCGATGTAATGGATTATGAAAGTGCATGGCCATGCCAAGGTGATTGAGGAGTCAATCACGAGTTTATAATCCATCACGGAATCGAGAGAGTGATTGAGCTATTAAGAGGATGACACAGGTCTCGCCTTGAGCTTAATCTATATCGTGAGGCAAAGGGATTCGTACATGAGAACATTACAGGTTCAGCCGATATGATCTTTACGTATACTTTGGGGTTAATATGTCTTGCTAGAGGCCGCTATTAACAGGGTGACCGGAAAGGCGTTTCCGGGTCGCGACCAAGTATACGTGAACCTACAAGGTCGCACACTTAACGGGTTGGAACACTAATTCGAATGTGATTCGGATGTGGGCTCAATTCGGATAGAGATCCGGATAGACTCCTATTGGGCCTCGGTCCACGAGGCCCAAGTGAGGAGGTCTATATATATGGAGGTGGGGGGCTGAGGGATGTACACTTCTGTTCCTCCCGAGCAAAACCCTAGCCGCCACCTCCCGAGCCAAACCCTAGCCGCTCGCGAGTGCTAGTACACTCGCGATCGGCGTTCCAGCCCCGGACGTGTGGATACCGGTGGAGGCGCTGCTCGTTGCGGCGTTGATCGGCATCAACAATCTACAGATTGGATCTGCTCGTGGCGTGGTTGATCGCGTGGAGGAGACGATCTGTTCGGGACGATCGGCTACTTCCACTACTACCTCGACGCGCGTGGTTGGATCGGGTTCTCCAACTCTTCTTCCGCTGCGCTGCGCGTCTAGTGGTAACGATCTATGATCCCTCCTTAGCATGATGTCCTGGTGTGCGCGGTAGAAATTTTTATTTTCTGCTATCGTAGCCTACGCGCTTTCCTTCAGTGGTATCAGAGCCATCTTGCTTAGTTTGCGATCTGGATCTGCGCATATGTTGATATGCGGTTGTAGTAGATTGGATCTATTACAGTCTAGATCAGTCGGTTCATGTGATGAATCGATGGTAGCACGGGTTGATGAGATCAATCGGTGAATAGGGGTTGGATGAGGCGCAGATTGTATCACTACTAGTGCCCTAGAGATTGTCTCGGATCGGCATAAGGTGGTTATGTCGAATACTAGTAGGATATGAATCTGATAGCCTCGGGCCAATGGAAAAACTAGTGTCCTAGAGAATGTCTCGGATCGGCATAAGGTGGTTATGTCGAATACTAGTAGGTTACGGATCTGATGGCCTCGGCCTAGTGGAAAAACTAGCGTCCTAGAGAATGTCTCGGATCGGCATAAGGTGGTTGTGCCGAATAGTTTTTCCATTGCGATTTCATAGATTGGATCTGTAAATTTCGTAGTGCGTACCCGCCTTGTATAGCGTCATGGGTTCACATCGTTAGGTAGAATACGATTCTACGTCTAACTTGTTTTTGCAGGGAATGATGTGAATAGTATGGCCCTATATCTTATTGAAATGTATGAGATGTATGTGATGCATGTAACATTCGTTCATGGCCTGCGTGTCATGATTATTTCAGCTATTGTTAGCTGTCTATATTGTATTTAACGACCTGCGTGTCGACCTTAATGCTTGAATCTATCTTTGTAATCTTCAATTTCTAGCTATTATAGGTAGTAGCCTAGTTTTGAGGTTACAAGCTTTCAAGCATGGTGGCCTAAAGGAGTGATGTGGAGGATGGAGATCGTCTACACCTACATGGAGATGGAGATTACCATTTTTTTGGGCCATACTACTTCACAGTTAAATGTGTTTATCTGTGATATTATCTATCTTATTCTTATGCAATGATATTTATGATATGTTGCTTTGGTAGGATAGAATCCCTCATAAAAATTAGGTGTTCATGCCCTTCCATATGTTGCACCAAAAGATAATGATCACCGCATGGTAGGTCTACCAAAGTAGAGTGCCGTCGGTTATCATCATTATTTGGGGTAGATGTCGGACATCTACATGCGGAAGCATTTGGTTTACTTAACAAGGTTATCAAAACAGTTTTGGACCTTGGGGCATAGGTTGGGGCCGGGGCATATTGATGTCACCCAACAAGCAAGAGTCACATAGGGATGTGATTAGCAAAGTGTTGCTTACCCATGTCACTAGTTTTCTAGCCGTGATGCCAAAGCTCACTAGGAATTAGTGAAATGAGGATCTTGACCCACTATGTAACTTAGAGGGAGTTTTGTTGCAAAACACATAGTGGGAGTCTTTTGTTAAATAGTTTAATAAAAGATGAACATAAACATAGTGCTAAACTTTGCATATTCTTTGTTGTAGATCATGTCGACTAATGCCGCATCCAGTTCTTTTAATTTGCGATCTATTCTTGAGAAAGAAAAACTCAATGGAACGAACTTTATGGATTGGTATCGCAACTTGAGAATTGTTCTCAAGCAAGAGCGCAAGGAGTATGTCCTTGAGTCTCCTTATCCTGATGACTTGCCTGATAATGCTACTGCGGCTGCACGGAGAGCTTATGAGAAGCAAACGAATGATTGCCTTGATGTGAGCTGTCTCATGCTTGCCACAATGTCCTCTGAGCTTCAGAAGCAATATGAGAACACAGATGCCTACAATATCATTGTGGGGTTGCGTGGTATGTTTGAGAACCAAGCAAGGGCTGAGAGGTTCAACACTTCAAAGTCCTTGTTTGCGTGTAGGCTTGCAGAAGGGAATCCCGTCAGCCCTCATGTGATTAAGATGATTGGCTACATTGAGAGTCTGGAAAAGCTTGGTTTTCCTCTTAGCCAAGAGTTGGCTACTGATGTGATTCTCCAGTCGCTCCCCCCGAGCTTTGAGCCATTCATACTGAACTATCACATGAACAACATGGATAAGACCTTGGCTGAGTTGCATGGGATGCTAAAAGCTGCCGAGGAAAGCATTAAGAAAAGCAGCAATCATGTGATGATGATGCAGAAAGGCAAGGGCAAGCCCAATGTCAAGAAAGGCGCGGTCAAAAGAAAGTTAGCTCCCGATGAGATCGCGAGCAGTTCTAAGGCCAAGCAAGTCAAGAAGGGCGCTGCTCCTAATGCAGATTGTTACTACTGTAAGCAATCAGAACATTGGAAAAGGAACTGCCCAAAGTACTTGGAGGATCTTGAGAAGAAGAAGGGAAGTACGACTTCCTCTCCAGGTATAAATGTTATAGAGATCAATCTTGCTACTTCATCCACTGATTCTTGGGTATTTGATACCGGATCGGTTGCTCACATTTGCAAATCGTTGCAGGGGCTAAGAAGAAGTAGAAGTTTGAGGAGGAGCGAAGTGGATCTTCGCGTTGGCAATGGAGCAAAAGTTGCTGCGGTGGCTGTTGGCACCATGCCATTGTCTTTACCTTCAGGATTAGTTTTGGAATTGAATAATTGTTATTGTGTTCCATCTCTTTCCAAGAACATTATTTCTGCTTCATGTTTGCAAGCAGAAGGTTATGACTTTAGATCTATGAACAATGGTTGTTCTCTTTATTTCAAAGATATGTTCTATTGTCATACTCCATTGGTGAATGGGTTATATGTTCTTACTCTTGAAGAGTCACCGGTCTATAACATTAATGCAAAGAGGCAACGTTCGAATGATTTGAATCCCACGTTTATTTGGCACTGTCGCTTAGGTCACATAAATGAGAAACGCATGGAGAAGCTCCATAGAGATGGTATTCTGCACTCATTTGATTTTGAATCATTTGAGACATGCGAATCTTGTTTACTTGGCAAGATGACAAAGGCACCTTTCACCGGTCAAGGTGAACGGGCAAGTGACTTATTGGCACTCATACATTCTGATGTATGTGGACCAATGAGCTCAACAGCCAGAGGTGGTTTTCAGTACTTCATAACTTTTACTGATGACTTTAGTAGATATGGGTATATCTACCTGATGAAGCATAAGTCTGAATCCTTTGAAAAGTTCAAAGAATTCCAAAATGAAGTGCAAAATCATTTAGGCAAGACAATCAAGTTTCTACGATCTGATCGTGGAGGCGAGTATTTGAGCCATGAGTTTGGCAATCATCTGAAGGATTGTGGAATTGTTCCACAATTGACTCCGCCAGGAACACCTCAATGGAATGGGGTATCTGAACGGAGAAATCGCACCTTATTAGATATGGTGCGCTCCATGATGAGCCAAAGTGATCTTCCATTGTCTTTCTGGGGGTACGCTCTTGAAACAGCCGCTTTCACACTAAACAGGGTTCCATCAAAATCAGTAGAAAAGACACCATATGAGATGTGGACAGGACAACGTCCTAGCTTGTCTTTTCTTAAGATTTGGGGATGTGAGGCTTATGTAAAACGTTTATTCCGTCGACACCAGGCGAGACAAGGTCTCCCAGACGAGGACAAGAATCAAGCAATGGGGGGCCCCGCGGTGCCGCCGGCCTGATTGAGCAGGGGCTGTGTGTGCCCCAATTGCTGCCGAAGGCGCTGGGGCGGGGGCTCTAGGGCCTGGCGTCTCCGACTTCGTACCTCGGTGGGACACGCTTCGCGCCTGGAGCGAGGTGGCAGAGTATGCTGGCAGCCACCTAGATCGACAGACGCTGCACTCCTGCAGGGGCGACCTTTTGGCGCTCGCGCTGGGTGCCTCGGAGATGAGGGTAATGGTCTCTGTTCTCGCTGCATATCCGTTGCTTATCTGATGGATAACCTTTGTTGGTACGCTCGTGTAGACGCTTGCAATTAGCAAAGCCCTCGAGGAGACTCGTGCGGGCGAGCGGAGGGCACTGGAAAACCAGCTGCACATCGCGGATGACGCCAACGCCGCCAAGGACGAGCTCATTCGGGTGCTGATGGCGGAGCAGGACGTGGCTATTGACGACGCGCAGCTGGTGGGCACGAACGCGAAGAACGCGGCACTGGCCGCACAACGCGCGATGGAGGAGGCTCAGCGCATTGCGACGGAGGAGCAGACTGCCCTTCTTCAGCGAATCTCCGCGCTAGAGGCGGAGAAGGAACAGCTTACTGCCTCCGTTGCCGAGAAGACGCTATTGTGGGACAACGCGTGTGCCTCCGCGTGGAATGCGATGGAGTCTTTGGAGCGGGCCCTCCGGGGGCTTTCCGTGCACGTGGAGGACGCCACTCATAGCCGCCAAGACCTGATGGAGACGCTTGGGCGAATCGAGGAGGGCTCGAGTGTAGCCCTCCCCGGCGCCAGGGCTTTCGGCACCCACTACGGCTACATGAGTGTTGGGCTTGCCCTCGCCATGCTGCACGCCGGTGGGTGCGAGCATGTCAATGAGCTAGCGAACCCTCAGCTTGACTTGCCTACCCAGCCCGGGGTGATATCTGATGCCGTTCGCGCCGCCCAGCCCGCTACCCGAAACTTCGATGACCGGATTTGGAATTACGTCGGGGAGGGCGCCGCCACAGTTGCTCTACGACAGACGCTGCGGAACGAGGGGGACGTGCTTCACTGGCTCGAAGAGGTCCCTCGGCACAGCGTAGGCGATGCGGGCACTCGTCGCGGCGAAGATGGCGTGGACTCATAGGAATAATTCCAGGTTTTGGCGCGTCCCGCGCTGCTCGTATGTCTGCTTCTGTAATGCAACTGTCTTACTCGGGCTAAGCGACAACTCTCCTGTGCACTTTTTGTTATGTAATATGCTGTGGGCTGGGGGGTCATGTAAAGCGCGGGTATTCAAGCTTGGTGTCGCCCCTCGTTCGGATAGTAGTGAATAGGATTCTGAACGCTTTGCGCCTCAGACCCTAGGCTTCGAAGTGGTGGCAGCGGAGCTGGCACCTAGTCGAAGTAGACGCGCGAGCGCTCCGTCCCCTACCCTTCGAAGTGGTGGCAGCGGAGCTGGCGCCTAGTCAAAGTAGACGCGCGAGCGCTCTGTCCCCTACCCTTCGAAGTGGTGGCAGCGGAGTTGGCGCCTAGTCGAAGTAGACGTGCGAGCGCTCCGTCCCCTACCCTTCGAAGTGGTGGCAGCGGAGCTGGCGCCTAGTCGAGGTAGACGCGCGAGCGCTCCGTCCCCTACCCTTCGAAGTGGTGGCAGCGGAGCTGGCGCCTAGTCGAGGTAGACACGCGAGCGCTCCGTCCCCTACCCTTCGAAGTGGTGGCAGCGGAGCTGGCGCCTAGTCGAGGTAGACGCGCGAGCGCTCCGTCCCCTACCCTTCGAAGTGGTGGCAGCGGAGCTGGCGCCTAGTCGAGGTAGACGCGCGAGCGCTCCGTCTCCTACCCTTCGAAGTGGTGGCAGCGGAGCTGACGCCTAGTCGAAGTATGCGTGGGAACCTCGGCCACGCCATTTTTATACTCCGGGGACTGCGCACAAGGGCAATGCCTGCGCGTGCTTGGCAGTATCCACGCCGCGGTTGTACTCCATAGAGTGCGCGGGGATAGCATCCGCGTCTTTTTTATACTCCGGAGAGTGCGTGGGATCGACATCCGCGTCTTATTTATACTTCGAAGAGTACGCACTGGGGCAACGCCCATGCGTGCGCGGGGTTCGCATCTTGTTTATACTCCGTAGAGTGCGTAGGGATAGCGTCCGTGTCTTTTTTATACTCCGGGGAGTGCGTGGGATCGACATCCATGTCTTATTTATACTCCGAAGAGTACGCACTGGGGCAACGCCCATGCGTGCGCGGGGTTCGCGTCTTGTTTATACTCCGTAGAGTGCGTGCGGAGGCGGACCTCGTCGCTACGTCCTATTTAGAGTCCGTAGACTGCGCGCGGAGGCGATCCTCCGCGCGTTGCGGGCGGTGAAATTGCGTGCGGAGGCGGACCTCGTCGCTACGTCTTATTTATACTCCGTAGAGTGCGTGCGGAGGCGGACCTCAACGCTACGTCTTATTTAGAGTCCGTAGACTGCGCGCGGAGGTGAACCTGCGCGCGTTGTGGGCGGTGAAATTGCGTGCGGAGGCGGACCTCGTCGCTACATCTTATTTATACTCCGTAGAGTGCGTGCGGAGGCGGACCTCGATGCTACGTCTTATTTATACTCCATAGAGTGCGAGTGGAGGCGGACCTCGATGCTACATCTTATTTAGAGTCCGTAGACTGCGCGCGGAGGCGTCCCCCCACGCGTCTTTATTCATGCTCATGCACAGTGCAGATGAAGGTGATCCTTCGCGCGCTTTTGGTATGAAAACGAGAAAATTTGCATGAACTATGCACTTTATTAAATTCCCGTTTGCGCGGGTGAGCGGTTACAAGGGTTAAAGTACTAACCGCTAGCCGCTCGCGTCCGCCGAAGCCGTGGAAGGCCCTTGCCCTCGTGTGCTCGACTTAGGCGTAATACCACCGCAGCCTGTCCGCATTCCACGTGTGGCGGAGCGTGTGCCCCTCCAAGGTGTCTAGGCGATACGCCCCCTTCTGTAGGGCCTCCGCGACGATGTATGGGCCCTCCCATTTGGACTCAAGCTTGCCTACCGTCTCCGCGTGGAGTGCCGTCTTAAGGACGAGGTCTCCTGGCCTGAATTCGCGTGGGTATAGCGAACAATTGCGTCCGCGCACCATCTGTCGCGTGTATTTCATGACGTGCTGTGTTACGCTTGCCCGGTCTCCATCAAGGAGATCCACGGACAATTGGCGTTCCTCATCTGGTGCTTGGACGAGGACCCGCCGCGAGCCAGCCTTTATTTCTTCAGGTGTGACCGCCTCGTCACTGAAGAGGAGCTTGAATGGCGTGAACCCGTTGGGCGTGTGACCGTTGTGCGGAGGGACCAGAGGACGCTGTGGAGCTCGCCCGGCCACTTCCCTTTTGGTAGCCCGACGAGGCGCTTCTTGATTGCTGCGGAGATAGCACCGTTTGCCCGCTCCACCACCCCGTTGGACTGTGGGTGTCCGACCGAAGCGAACCGGAGGGTGATGCCCATGTTGCCGCAGAATTCTTTGAATGGGGCTGCATCGAATTGCAGACCGTTGTCGACGGTGATCTCCCTAGGCACACCGAATCGACATATGATGTTCTGCCAGAGGAAGTGCTGCAGAGCTGCCGAGGTAATCTTGGCCAGAGCTACCGCCTCCGGCCACCTGGAGAAGTACTCCAGAGTGACCGCGACGAATCGCAGGTCTCCTAGGGCCCTGGGAAGTGGTCCCATGACGTCGATGCCCCACCGCGCCAGCGGCCATACCGGGGGTATGGGATGGAGGCTTGTCGGGGGCCTGTGGATAGCCCTTCCCATCCACTGGCAACCTTGACAATGATGCACGAGATCCTGGGCATCCGCGATAGTTGTGGGCCAATAAAAACCTTGCCTGAATGCCTTGCCCACCAAAGACCTTGGTTGGAGGTGTGAGCCGCACAGACCTGCATGAATTTCTGCGAGGAGGCGGTTTCCTTCTTCGCGCGAGAGGCATCGCAGGAGCGGTGCGCAGACCCCCTTCTTGTAGAGCGCCCCATCAAGCACCTGGAAGGACCTAGCGCGGTGTTGCAACCGCCGGAGCTTGGAGGGGTCCTCCGGTTCCGCGATGCCCTGCAGAAAAGCGAAAAGGGGTTCCCGCCAGTCACCCTGCTAGGTGATCCGGTGGACAAGGGCCGCATCCCCTCCTCCTCCTCCAGCTGCCACGTGGACGGCCGGATTCCACCCACGCGCCCCGCCCGATCCCGCCTCCCGCTCCTCCCGGGCCGCCACTTGGCCGGCCCGATGCGCGCCACGCCACCCGCGCTCCTGCGTCCCCTATTTCCTCCCTGGCCCCACCCGGCAGTCGCCCCCTCTCCTCCCCCTCTCGCTGCGAGTGGGCCCGGCCTATCAGGCCGTCTTCCCCGTGCACCCCTTCTTCCCCGGCCGCGCCACCGCCGGCCGTTGCGCCGCTCCCACCCTACCTGGCCACGCCTCCACTTCTCGAGCGCGCCGCCACTCCCCTCCCGCACGACCCACTCCCCGCACAATCCGCACCACCCCCTCGGCGCCCACCTCCTCCCCCATTTCTGCGCCGGCCACCCACAACCGCCGCCCTCCGGTGAGAAATTTCTGCGGGCCCGTTGCTCCGCGACGCCTATAAAATCCCCTCCCGGCTCCGCCTCCCTTCACTCCACTCGCTCTGCCTTCCATTTCCCCTCTGCAGCCCGAGCCGCTCTAGCACCGGCCGCTCTCCTAGCACCGGTGAGCTCGACGGCGAGCAATTGTCATCGGCTCGAGCCCCCTATCGCCTGACCGATGCCGCCCTTAGCTTCGCCGCGTCGCCCCCGACGTCTTACTCCCCTCGGCCGTGGCCTAGCCCCGCCGGAGCCCCGCCGCCGCCTGGACCCGAGAGCCGCTGCCGCTCCTCTGCGTCAGGTACTACCGTGTTCCCCGCGTGCTGCCCTCCCCGTTCCCGGCCTCACCGCCGGCAGCCGCGTCGCCGTTCGCCGTTGAGCCGTGGTGCCCGAGCCCGGTCACCGGCTAGCGTCCACGTCAGATCGCGCCGGCCCACGTGGCTGCCACCTGGCGCCTAGTGGCCGCCACCTCGGCTCCTTTTTGCCACGCAAGCGCCACACCCCCCACCCTGCCACCTCAGCTTCCCAAATGGCCCATGGACCCGGTCTGTGGACCAACGGCCACTGTTAGACAAACCCCCCTCATGGCTGACGCAATGCTGACGCCATATATGGCTTTTTCTTCAGAAAAATAATTCAACCGAAAACAAAATCCTTGCTGACGCCATAATTCAGATTTTTCAGTAGAAAAATAATTCCAGAAATCCTTCTTTTTTCTTTTTCTCTGAATTTAAACTTCCCGAAGCCCGTTCTTCTTCATCCTAACTCTGATTTGGCCCATTCAAATTTCCAAATTCATAAAAAATTCCCCTCTATCTATTTATAGACTCAATTAAATTATTTGAAGTCAATTTGAATTTATTTGAATTTGGTGGGTTATTTTCACGTGTAGACTTCGACGATTCGGGAGAATTCTTCGACGAAGATTCAAACCAATTTGAAGGGCAAGGCAAGTCACACTCCTTGATCATGTTGATCCCAGTTTTCAAAATAAAATTATGTTGATTTAAACTATATTGCATGCATATTTTTATTCAACGTATTTCAATTTAGTTTTAAATTTAGTTATTGCCTACTTGTTAATTCCTCCTTTGATATTGAAATTCCTCGATACCTTGTCACCCTAGATTGAAACTCTAGTTAATACATTAGTGTTGGCTAGAGAATATTATACTCATTGCTTAGACCTGCTTAGCTATTATATTCGTTTTGGGATATCTTTCATATAAAATGATGAGCTTTTTCACATGAAATGATAAGCTTTGCAAATGTACTCTTGACTTTGGTGAGTCAAGGAGTGTTATGAAATATTTTGAAAACAAAATATCAAACTTGGTTTAGATTTAGGCAATTGGTTAGATTGGTGGGTGCAGGCATGCCCTGTTGGTTGGAGCCGCAGTGGTCGATTGTCGTGCACGGGGGTATGTGGTTGGGCCTAAGTCAGATTAAGGACCGGTCTGTGAGCTACTGTTGCAAAGCCCTAATCGTACTACCACATGGCTGGTATGGGACAACCCTGGCTGAATAATTTGCGAAGTCCCAACCTGAGTCAAGTCGTAGGTTGAAAGTGAGCGTGGTTGGTGCCATGTGAAGTCTCACTTGGGCGAGCGTGGTTAAGCCATGAGAAGTCTCGTCTAGGCTCAAGAGGGGGTCCCGGTCTGGTGGATTCCTTACTGGGGTGAAACCTTAGAGTTGGCTTGGCCAGGTTGAAGGCTTTGCATTATAAAGGCCTTGTCACGACTCCTCGCCGCACACCTAAGGAAGTGTGTAATCGCGTGGCAATATGGGATGATCGTGTCTTATGGGTAAAGCTGTACAACCTGTGCAGAGTGTATAATCTATCCTGGATAGCTGTGCCCACGGTCATGGGCATGCTGAGTAAAAGTTTTTCATGGATTAGATTTTGATTTTCAAAAACGTTTTCGAAAACCTTATGGATGGATGGAATCCATGAGAGAATGAAAACCTTGTGGGTGGATCGAACCCATGAGAGAGATTGGAAGCTAGTGGATGGATGGAATCCACGAGTGTTTGGAAACGTGTGGATGGATGGAATCCATACGTGAACTTTTGGAAATGATGGTCCGGGTGGGATGCCCATGAATAGGTTGGTGTTTGGTCGGAGCCTGCACTGACGGTATTATTTTCTACTACAAGTATCGTTTTTACTTACTGTATTAAATTCAGCAATTTCAATCTTCTTATTGTATTTCTTAAATGTTGTTTTATGCAAACTAACCCTATAAGCCTTCCTTTGAAGCCTTTATCATTATGTTGCATTTCTCCGTGTGATTTGCGGAGTACAAGTTTGTACTCACCTTGCACCCTCTACACAGAGGAAGATGTCGTCGACTACGGTGAAGATTTGGACGAATAGGCCGCGTCTTACCGTCGTTTGCCTGTGGGTAGGCTTGGGCTTCTCTTCTTTTCAGTTTGCTTCTGCTGTTATTTGTTTTATTTAATTTGCCAATGGGCGTTGATGTAAGACTTGGCCATAAGGCCGTACCCCTTTTATTTAATATATTTGGTCAATTGTGCTTGATATTTATCTTTGTTGTATTGTGTGCACTAGCTGATCCTGGACTAGTGCGATTTACACAGAGGATCCAGGAGTTGTTACTTCGGGTTCCGACAGTTACACTAGCGCAAATTAAAATGTCTATTGCATAAACTAGGTACCCATGTGAATAAGAGGTCATGGATCATTACAACTGGACACGCAATGTAGTGGAAGAAGAGTTGAAATAGCCTGGCTCAACATAGCTCTAGTTAGGTCTAACAGCCTAATTTTGGCTTCAAAATAAACCATGCATGATTTTTGAGAGACCATGTGGAGGTCATCCCGTGTGTATGATGAGTAATTGACATCGGTTTAGGAAAGTCGAGTTTGGTTTGGGGTGGTTCGAACCTTGACGTTGCGTGGTGCAACGGGCTCGGTCGGACTTGGTCAAACTTGGTCGTATGGGCTTAGGATGCATATTCTAATGTTTCGACAGGTTTGGACTTCATCATGCGTAAGTATGATGTTTTGATGCTATTAACGCTTTCATGTGTCGAGCGGTGATATTTGACGTGTTCCTTGTCTGTGTGACTGCAGGACGTCGAGTGGAGTCGTGGCGAGACACGGAGGACCAGACTAGGCGCAGGTGGCGCTGAGGTCAGAACGGTCGAGGTGTGCCGAAGACGGCGAAGCTGCGTGGCTTGCAGGGCAAGGGATGAGGAAGCTTCCTGGAAGGTGCGCGAAGGGTTTGGATAAAGCATCGAGTAGGTGGTGACCTAATGGGTAAAGCATGTGCAAACCCATTAGTGAGAGGCTATAAAAGGAGAGGGAGAGGTTGTGCTGAAATTGGAGAGAGTGTATGTAAGAGTTAGGGTTTTATTTGTGTCTCTCCATGGTTGTACGAGATAGGGTTGTGTTCTTGATCTCTTAATCATGTATGGGGACTAGACTTGTTTAGTGAGAGATCGAGAGGGACGAGCTGAGAACTACCCTTGTAATCATGTATGTCTCCGTATCAATTTCAATATGAGAGATTGTGCTTTGAGTTGATTTGGCCTTCTTTTCTCTGATGCTATATTTTATTTGTTTGAGTTTCTTGTCCTTATCTCAGTTCTCAAAAGAAACCATGTGTACTGCTGTTTTTACTTGGGCGCATGAATGCTTGGCAGCAGCTCGGTTTCTCTTTTGGTCTCTCTAAGCCGGCAGCAAGTCTCTTCATTCACTGCAGTAAAAATTCTTTGCCAATCCTTGCCGTGGCAAGTTGTTTTCCTGCCATTCCTTGCCGTGGCAAGCAGTCCGAGTTATTTTCTGCCGTGGCTTACTTCTTGCTTTGCCAATTTACAGCAATGGTGCTTGTTGCCTTCGGTCAGTGTTGATCTCTGTTTTCTGCAAGTAAAGCTTTTCGATATGCATGAACCAAACATAGAAACTGAGTAGTACTTCTCTGCAGCAAGTACTTCTTTCTTTTTGAATATCTTTTGTGAGCAGCCAAGTGATTTTCGGTTCAGATTTCAATCATTCCATTGCAGTCCAATCTGGTTGGTCCTCTTGCTTTATTTGGTTGGCTTTCTTTTGTTGGCAAAGAGATAGCTCTTTATTTCTTTTGCTTTGAGCAGCAACAGTAGTAAAAGTAAAAAGTGGGGCACTCAATCTTTCCTTTGCAGCTTTTTATTGTGTTCTCTTCTGTTCGCCGTGGCAGCAAAATCAGCGAAAAACCTTGCCGTGGCAGCCGTGGTAGCCTGCTTTCTTTGCCGTGGTAGCAATTCCAGTTGATTTCTTGCCGTGGCCAATTTTTGCAGTCTCTTTCTCTTGATCCATTTCAGTCTCTTGTCAGTTTGGTTTTCGGCTTGAGTGAGCAATCATCTCTTCTCGTTCATAGCTTTTATAGCCATCGGAGAGTAGAGATTTTTGTGAATACTCTTGGGGGCGATTTTAAAAGTCAACATTCACCCCCCTCTGTCGCCATTTCGGTTCTACAATTTTCATGAATTTTAAAAATTTGGTGCATTTTTTAAAAAATACTTAAGCCATGTTCGAGTTTAATATTTTCAAATTAACTTCCTTAGCCCAAAAATATGATTTCAAAATTTCTAAAAGTCTATTGCATACTGAGGAATGTTTCCTAAAAATTTTATGTGCAAATACCTCTTAAAACTCAAAGTAGAAATTTAAACTCAAATTGGAACCACAATTAAAGTTTAAACTTAATTATTTCCCTCCCTTGCCTTCGGGCCAAAATCCACTGGCTGGCCCTACTTGTCTTCCCTTTCTTCCCCCCATGACACAAGTCGAGCTAGCCCAGTGCCATTCCACATGCTTGCTCGCTCAGCCCAATCGCGCCACTCTCACTCTTGCCGTCACTATGAAGTGGGCCACATGGTCCTACCTGTCAGCTAGCACTGTGCTTCTTTCTCCTCTCCTTCGCTTCATGTGTGTTCATGTGCAGTAGTGCATTGAAGCCCTCTACGCCTTGAGCCTTGCACACCGTGACCTCATCTTGTCACTGCTACCTTGCCCCATCACCAACTAGTCCTCTCTTGCTCTCTCTTGCATTCTCTCATCAGGCTCTCAAAGGCATTAATGGTGCTTGTGTCCTCTCCCTCTCTCTCTCTCTCTCGTCACCCCTATTTAAGCCAACCCTTGAATGTCACAACCTTCACGCTCACCCACTTAGTATTTCTCCAAGCTTATACACCCCCATCGCCTTCGAAGAGGAAGAATTTCCCATCTTTCCTAAGTCCAGCCACAAGCTCTGTCACTTGATTCCTCATCGTCTGGTGAGTCTCCAATGACATAATCATACACTCTGAGTTTGTCTTATCCCTTTCTACCTCATGCTCATCTTGCCTTGCCCATTTGCTCTTAGGAAGCCCAAAGCCGATGACCTCATTGCTGTGTACCACACCACCACCGGCCTCACCACCCGATCTCTTTGCTTAGGTATGCCTCGGTCAATGCCATCATGCCATTCTTGCTTGTCTTGACACCCTTATGTAGACACACCCCTTTAATTGCCTTGCTGTGCCCTAGAGCCACCAGGACACGTCCGTCTTCCCTGACACCAACCAAGTTCCTTACCGCTTCTATTCTCATGCCTCACTTGAGATCTTGGTAAGCCCTTCTGACCCTTGGCAATTTTGCTTAAAGCCAGCCTTATATGCTAGCCATCAAACCCTAAAACCATCTGTAATGTCTTGGTCATGTTCACCCCTCGCCATCGCCGGCCACCATGGAGAGAATGGCACACCACATGGTAAGACATGAGTGTTGCTCTATTAGTTTTCCCTTAGCTCATAGATTATGGAACCACCTCCAATTTGAAGAAGCCGGGTAGAAAATCCAAATTTTGCGATCGTTGCTACTTTGCTCGTTACCAACCCCAATTCGGCAACTGTAGATCCCCGAGCCATGCCCAAAATACTTGAGGCAACCCACTGATCCTAGTGCGCCCTTAACTTTGGCCAGAGCATAGCTTTGTGCCATTATCACCGCACCACCGCTTAGCACCGCTGCTCACCACCGGTTAGTTACCACTCTAGTGCTCCTCACCAAGCATCGTTACCACCAAAAGCTAGCTCTTAGCCCACGCATTGCATTTTTGCCCTTAACTAAGCATGCCAACCTCTCCCTTTCCACCAACGAGTTCGCCATGGAGCTCCGCTGTGAACTCCTCTGTCGCTCTATTTAGTCTGCTTAACGGGCGGGCACCAACTATCAAATAGTTAGTTAATTCAAGGATTAAGTTAGCTGTTAAGTACATATATAGCCTTAGTATGACATGTGGGCCCTGCGTGATTAGAAATCCTAATTAACTCTTGTTTAAATCCATGACTCCCTGACTTGTGGACCCGTACACTTTAAACCATTTTATAAACCAAGTCTATGGACCTCTGTCACTGACATGTGGGTCCTACTATCTGTAGACAGCCACATGGACCAAGTCCATATGAACTGTGACCCCACCTATTAGCCACTAAACGATTTCCTTAAGGAAGATAATTGAAAAAGAAACACAAATCCTGGCCGACCCAACTTGTCAGCCACTGAAGATTTTTTCAAAGAAAAATAATTCAAAAAAAAGAAATTCCATCCAACCCCACCTATCAAATATTTTTGAATTTCTAGAATTTCATCGCGGTTCAAACTTTGGAAGACCATAACTTCTTCGTTTTAAATCCAAATCAAGTGATTTTGTTTCCAAATTTATCTAAATTCAAAAACTTTCCATCTGAACTAAAAATCATAATTTTTGGAGTTCATTTGAATTTTATTTGAATGTTGTGTTAAATATTATTAATTTCACTGTATAGACTTTGACGCTTCAGACGCTCCCATCGCTGACGAACAAGATCCCATCCCAGACACATTTAATTAAGGCAAGTTCTTATAATTGATCATGTTGAACTTAGTTTTCAAATAAAAGTATTTTGCTTTCAAATATTGCTTTCAAATATAAGTATATGCTTAATATGGTTATTTACATAAAATGCTATGTCAAAAATTGCTTACTTAGCTACACCGTGTACTTGTAATCTAATATCCCCTTTCATTGAAATATTGATATTCCCTTGCCATGTTTCCCTAGGGTACTTACAATGATAATAACTCCACTATTAGTTAAACTATAGTAGATTATGGTTGTGCTTACAAATGCCATAGTGGTGAAATGAAAACAACATAAACATTGTCAATTGAAATTGGAAACATGGTAATGGGATGGTAACACGGGTTACCACTTGAAACAGGAAAATATTTTCTAAAAAGGTAGAGAATCGGGTGAGTGGTTAGTTAAGATTAGTGCAGGGATTGCACATATTGAATTAGCTATGTAGGGATTGCATGTGTCATTTTTAGATTGATTGTGCAGGGATTGCATATGTCATATTTTTAGATTGATTGTGCAGGGATTGCACGTATCATTTTTGAATTGGTCATGTAGGGATTGCATGTGTCATTTCTTTAATAGCTGTGCGGCGATTGCATGAGCTATGAATTAGTGGTTGGTCTTGCCTGACTCGTTTAAGGACCAAATTCTTGTGCTTCTCTTTTTTACATAGAAATCGTGGAACTGCAAGTCTAGTTATATGATGAACCCGGCCCACTAGTTTGCTTAGCTCTAGTGTGAATGCTGCGCATATAGATTGGTACGTGGATTTCTATGTGATTGTTGAGAGTGACCCATTATGGTCACTGCCCTTGTAGATTTGTAAACGTGAAGGGCCATATACTCCCTAACAACTGGGTCCCTCATTGAAAGCGCAGCCCAGGAAGGGAAAATTCTAGGGGTGAGGCATAATCTGGGATAGGAACGGTCACTATCGTCAGTGTTGAGGATTCACCCTAGAGTGGGAGTAAGTATTGAAGCTAAGTATTGTAAAAAACTTATTATGATTTTCTTAAGCGCATGCCTACGAAAGCGTGTAGTGGCCGACATTATGAGTTAATCATATCTTGTGGGTAAAGTTCTATAAGCTCTATAGAGTGTTAAAAATCTATTCGAATAGCCCTACCCCCAAACATGGGCAAAAGTGTAGAAACGTCACACTTGCATAGTTTTCATAAATAAATGGTTACTTGGTAATGGTTGCGGTAACCAAATTTGAAAATGGAAATAAAGCAGAGTGGTTTCGCTCTCATGATAAACTTGACTCAAATAGATATTGGTTTTAATGTAAAAATGGCTAAGTCATAGGTTTAGAAATTAACTAAATCACTATATTTGATAAATTAGCTTTATGCTAAAAGAGACATAAGATCTTCACTTGGATAAACCTTGTATGTAGATATATGTACAGTTGCATTTTGCTATATGGTCTTGTTGTGTACTTTTGTACTTATTGTTGCTTAAAATATGGTTTTACATGACGGAAGTGATGACCCGGTGTATGAATTCATCCATGCTACTGGCTATGACATTGAAGACAAAGGCCAGGACTAGGTTTAGCCCCAGTTGATTGCCTGTGGCAGATCATGGAGGCCCCTTTAGGTTTACTTTTCCTCTGCTTTGCTATGAACAATTCCATTTGGCATGTCGGCCTGTTATGTAAAAACTGATGATTAAGTACTTCTTTTATTGTTATGTATGTGTGGATGTGATATTTGTCGATGTTATACTATGTGGGCTAAGTACTGATCTAGGAATCAACTTAGAAATACAAAGGAGATTCAGATTACCAAATTTGGGTCACGACATCGAGGCAATGGAAGTAGTCAATCTCCATGGGCCAATCATCTCCTCGTGATCATCCCGATCAGTGCCACAGTAGCAGCAGCACCTCTACCGAACTCCACACATCTAGAGAGAAACACAATGCACCAGTGTGCTAGCACCAGCATGCATGACATGGCCTGTGAGAGGTTGCAGCTAGGGTTATGATGGGTGTATGCAAGATACATCCCGTAGCCCCGCGTCTCTCTTAATATAACCCCGCGATGGAACCCTATGTTAGGGGCCTAACAAGGTGCAAAGCTCATATGGTCCATTAGTAATAGATCTAATCTGAATAGATGTGTTCCAACCTATTAAGTATGTGACCCTATAGATTCATGCATATTCGATCGTGGCCCAAAAACTTCTTTCTAGTACATAAGTTAGTAGCGGTCCCTAGCAAGACATCAACTTCCAAATAGACATAAAATCATATCGGACAAATCTATATAGTACTTACATATCGATCCCTTTGTCTCATGACACTAGATTGAACTCAAGTTGAGGAGCGTGTCATCATATGATAGTTTAATCCTTCACTTGAACTTGTAGTGGATTACTTAGTTGTGATTGACTCCTCAACCACATTCGGCATAGCCATGTACTTACTTAATCCAACCACATTGAGGGCTTAGAGATATCTCTCCTGTTATATAGAAGGGGCAAATTCTATTTTGATTGCTCACATTCTTTTGCATGTTTTATAGTAAACTCAGAAGCTACTTTTATGACCATAAAGTTACGAAGTAGTATTTGGCAGCCCCTAAGTAAACTATTACATATGTAGCTAACTATGATGTTATCAGCTCTAAGGATCCTGAATATACTATGTATGAGACTAACTGATAACACTTAAGAATATAATAATTCCCCTAGTGTCTCATGATAGGCTAATCCAACACCATGTTATCTAACATATGTCCATATTATTGATTTGATATCCCCATATCTATGATCAGTGAAATATGATCATCAATCAATACATAAATGGATCAATAAATCATAATTGCCCCATATAATAATATAAGATCATGGATAATTTAGAATAATATTAAAACAATAATAAAAAGTTCTACAAACTAGTCATATACATGTTGATCAATACAGAAAATATTTATTCAATGGACTAAATAATATATTATTCAAAATATTATAAATATAGAAGTGATATAATCATTTCCACGATCATCTCTAGAACATATCACTCACACGTGGAAGATAGGTTCAGATCTCACAGGAGTTTGTATGAATGTATTATAAGATTAGTAGTTCAGTTGCTGTTAGTGTACACATGCTCTCTAACCCACATGTATTAATCGCTACTACAGAAAAGGTCATCACAGACGGTTCCTCAACCGTCTGTGTTTATGTATCAGTGATAATAGGTGGTTATCACAGACGGCTCTCATACCATCTGTGATAACTTACAATGTAGACAATTAATATCACAAACCGTCTGTGATAGTCGAGTATCATAGACGGTTTTTATAAAAAAACATCTGTGATAGTTGAGTATCACAGACAATTTTTTATAAAAACCGTTTGTGATAGTTGGCTATCACAGACGGTTTTTGTTATTAACCGTCTGTGATATGGTTCATATAACAGACGGTTAATAACAAAAACCGTCTATGATATCATTTCACAGATGAATGAAACAACACCAGCAGATCACACACACACATATATATATATATCATGACAATTATTACACAGATCTCACAAATGAATTAAATTAAATGAATTGTTTGATTAAGCATAATTAGTGATTTGTACAATTAAATCCAATGTTTCAACATCTAATTATCACCATTGCCGGGGTATAACTCTCCATTCTTGTTTATGACCTCTGCTAGTAAGAATTGGGAGATGTTTCCACAAATTTCGATGAGATTGTCAAGATCATATGCACTTTCATCGAAGTCCACCCGCTGTCGCTAGGAGCAATGTTAAGTTATTAATTAGCATGTGTGTGTGTATATATATACATATATATAATCAGAAAATAATAATTATTGGAAGGTTGACAAACCTCTGGATCCTTCATCTTAGTGTCCGTGATTTCCTTCATATGGCGGCAAATGTAGAATCCACATACGTTACCTTGTAGCTACTGGTGGCATTGCAAAATATATAGAATTATATACAGAGGCATTATCAATTCTAGAGGCATTATAACAAATTGTGATATAGGATTGTTGTGTTGTAGCGAGTACCGGAAATCGCATCCTGTGTTGCAGCGTGTTACTAGGGCATATTATAAATATTATTCAAAATATTATAAATATATATTATTCAAAATATTATAAGTATAGAAGTGATAAAATCATCTCTATGATCATCTCTATGGCATATCACTGATGAGTGGAAGTTAGGTTAAGATCTCATAGGGGTTTGTATGAATGTACAGTAGTTCAGTTGCTATTAGTGTACACATGCTCTCTAACCCACAGGTATCAATGTTTATTCCTCGTATGATTTCAACAACCATAGGCACTGGAGTGAGCCTCTCCCACATTTCCTCAACACCTCATGGGCGTAGCCACGCCGGTGCAGATGACCCGCATCCTCCCTCACGCTCCACTCCGCTCGCCGTTCCTACGCCTCCCGGAGCCCGCCGTGGCCTCGGCTTACCGAAGACAACCTCGCTCAACTCGTCTCCACCGTCCTATCCTGCTGCACCGACCGCACCCAGCACCCGACCTTGATTTCTATTGCGCGACCTCGGACTTGCCTCTGCCAAGCTCCACCGCATGCATCATCCTCGCCAACCCCCACCGTGCCTTCTCCTACGGCCTTGAGTGCCGCATCCGCCACAACCATCAAGGACCTCCTCGGCGCCGAAAAGGACGTGATCGCCACCGTCAAAGCAGACCACGGAGCTTGTCCACAACAACATTCGCCCCGTGCAACTGAACACCCAGATTTTTTTACAAAATACCAGATATATAATAAATATAATAAATATATATTATTAGTTAGGTTAAAACTATATATTTATGTCTGCAAATGAATTCACCTTGTACTCCTTATATCTCACACGCGACCTATGTAACACACTAGGCCCATTTTTCTTCCCACCTCAGCCCTTCTCATACAGGCCCAAAGAGGTAAAGATATAAACAAAATTGTAAACTTTGTTCTTTCTCTCATCTTGTGGCTTTCTGTGTGGAAGGCAGCTCTGGGCTTTGAGTGGTGAGTGGGCAAAGGTGTAGGTTGCGGAGATGAGTGCCGACCGGTGGACATGAGCTATGGAGGCAAGCGATGGCTGGTGGACATGGTGGCACGGGGTGCAAGGTGAGCATGTGACAGCATGGGCGAGCAGAGAGGTGTCGCGAGCGGTGGTATGAGCGAGCGATAGTGGAGATGGTCCAGGTGGCGGTGACCAATGCTGCATGGTGGGGATAGCGATGGGGACAAAGGTGACGATTGCCAGAACGGAGGACGACATCAGCTCGGCGGAGCAAGGCGGCGCGCTGCATGGACGACGAGGCACATGGTGAGCTCGGCTACAGGGTGCAAAAAATGAGAGGGGCAGCACTCTTAAATAGGAGCAAACATCAAGGTGACCACGGCATTCACGACACGGACATCGAGGCTAGGTTGGAAGCGGACGACGGCGGCGGAGTCTGATGCGGATACAGACATGATTAGTGATTTTCAGTTAAATATATTATTTGACTGGAAAGAAGTATTGAACTGTATTAAATATTATCATGTGAACTCTAATTTAATTGGGTCTTTAATGATTATGCTTGGAGATATAGAGCTACTACTATTTTATTTAATTATATACAGGCCCATACTCGATCTGTATAAGTCTAAAGTAAAGATGCGTTTAGAAGGTCTCTTCAATACTAGTGCAACGTCCATCACTTCAAGTGTACAAGATGATGAGGACATCTCGGTTGGTCCGATTATGCGAGAACGAGCTAAAAAGATTATCAACAGGTGAACCCGCTCCTAGTTGATTTTGGTTTTAAGTTACATGAGAACTGATTACTACCTAATACTAGTATTTTAATTGTTCTTAGGTTTATGTGAAAGGAACAACACAGTAGGATCATGCATGCAGCATCCATGTTGTATGAAAAGAAGTCGTGCATGGGAAGATCAAGGGAAAAAGAATTATTAGCACAAGAAAGAAGGAAAGAGAAGCTCCCGCATAGCTCGTGAGAAAGCATGTTATTGAAGACACGTAAATTAATGGAATAAAGAAAGAGGCGTGCAACTTTGGATTGGAAAGAGAGGATAAGAAAACAACAAACCGGACCTAGTCTATCCGAGTGGACCGGCGGACCTAGTCATTAGGCGAGTCCTGTTCGGAAAGAGGCCGAATCGAAGCTGTTTAGTCGAGTCATTAGCCGAGTCTGTTCGAAAAGAGGCTGAATTGGAGGTTGAGTCTTTAAATATTTTGTACGTACGTTTTTTGGGACAGACCACAGAAAATTAATCTATTATTTTTAGAGAGCTATACACTTGTTCTTTCTAGGATTTGATATATGATTGTAACCTAGAGGGGAATCGGACATTCTTTCCCGTCGTTCTTGTGATTCCTTGTGATTGGCTGGAGCGACGATACGTCTACTTGGTGGTCGGTTAGACGGGATCACGAGCGTGTGGTTGGGTGAATTCTTTTGTCGCAGGTTGTTGTTGTAACAGTGGTTGGCGTCATCGATTCGTCAGGTTGCACGGATTCAAATTATCTTCATCGATCCTACGCCGTGAAGATCGGGCAATCCCCCACATCAGAGTCTGAGGCAGACACGGCGGCGCGCTCCCGTGAAGGTGAAGAACAGTGCACGTCCTGGCCGATGCGTGACATGTGGCAAGCTCGAGATCGGATGGCTTGCGCTTAATGGGCCGAGAGAGAAATGGGTTTTGGCCCCTTTACTCATGTAGGATTTTTCAGTATTTTCCAATTTAGAAATTAGAAAGAAAACAGTTGAGCTCTAGGGAATAGCAAATAAATCTAGAAAAATCACAGAAAATTCCATGAAGCATAAGGAACACAAATAAAATACTTCAAGCAAATGTTAAAGTTTAATTTAGTCATATTAAATCCTTTTATTTAATGAAAATTCATTTTAAGCTTTACTTAATTTCAAAAAAATCCAAATGGTTATTTTTATTTTAAAAGCTTCAAAAAGGCTCTGAACATCAGGATGTTACAGAAACCTTCGACTTAGTACACCCTGGAAGCATCATTTTTCTTTTATGGTTTATTTCCTGGCACTGTGTGTTTGAGGATTTATTTATTGGGTTATTAATTCTGAAATTGCTTAAATGCCTTAATAATTATCACAAAATCCCAAAGATTGCTAGGAAAAATCTAGGAAACAATAAATTATCTACTGAATAGATAAAAATAAATCTTTACTGTTTGCACTCATTTCATGCACTTGAAATTACTTACCAGCAATAAGCATGCAGGAAATTGCATGAATATTGTAGGACTTTGGACATTGCTAAGTAGATATTCACTTGCCCTAAATGGCTGCAATTGTGTCACCTAGGGTTATTTCATTGTCATACAATCATACCATTGTCAAGCTTGATGCTGATGTAGCTGTATCCTTTTGCCACTGAAAGGCAAAATCTTTGTAGTTTATGAGGTATTGTCTCTACTCTACACTAAAGAATGACTATATGATTTAGATTGATCCGTTGGGCCCAAAGGCCTTCTCTGAAAGGAGGGCCAAATCTATAAAATATTTCTAGTGTCCCTGTAGGCTCTTTGCCAGGATCTACTTCTGTTTCTAGGACTAAAAGTCCGCACACGAGTATTACTCCGCCTTGCACCATATTATCTTTGGACTAAGTTTAGGTAACCCGTATGTTACTAATAAACAGTTGCATTCATAAGCAAGAATATGCCTACGGTGAACAATGTAGAGACCAGTAGCATTCTCCTAGTTATCCCTTAGCTTTATTTATATGTCATTTCCCTACATGAGTAGTATCAATAGTATAGATACAACTCCTGTTGAGCTTAATCTTGCTCATGAAGAGCACCCCTTATCATTTGCTTTAGGCTGAAATTGTGCACTAGATAACTATTTCCTAGATGTCATAAATATATTTGGTCTAAGTTGTTTTGTTAAAGCCTTACCCCCGTTGAATAATTGCTTAACAGAGCACATTGCCAACATATCTTACCTGTAGTAAAATAATTAATCATGCATGAAATAAAATTTGTAAATATTATGCTTGACATTTGAAAGGAATTACATGCCTCAATGCATTAATGCCCAGATGGCAATAGGAAAATTATCATTCTTGAAGACACAAGAAATCTAGTCAAATGTTAAATCTCAGAAGGATCACCTTGACTAGAAAACAATATGAACCTCAAAGACTTGAAGTCTATATATAACCCCGTCTTCCATATTATAAAGTATATGTTGGTTTCACGCCAATAAAATTTTACTCTTGAAGTAGTATAATAGTAATTTATTGCTAAAACTCTGAGATAATTCAAAGCAAATGCTAGAAGTAGGCGCTCTCACTCAGAAATTTATGGTTGGCGTGAAAAGGGGGAGGAATTTGGGCATATGAGGAATATTGAAACCTTCGAGGTATGAAATTCATGAGAAACATAGTGACATATCCTAGGTTAAATCCAAAAGTAAATAAGCTTGAAGCTATAAATAATCATTTATTTGAGATATAATTGAAACCACTATCCACACTATTGGGAAACGAAAATCATTGCAACTTTCGAAGGATAATTGATTTGTCCCCAGTAATATGTTAGTCACCAGTAAATGACTACATACATGGAAATTACACAGTAGCTTGAAGCTACCACGCATATGCCACTGGAAGCTATTGTCATTTGCCTGAAGAAAATATAACTCTCAAAATACTTGATGACATATTGGATTTTAATGATCCCGAATGATCTAAATCTGTCATACTTATTTGGTATCATAAATTATAACAGGCATATAAATTACCTCCCAGTTAATCATATATATTCCTGGCCAATAATTGTACCATCTAGGAGGTTAAACTAGAATTATATTCTAGCAAAATGTATTATCTTCCATGTAAATTAATCAATGGTCATGTTTTATGTGGCAGTGCTATATTTACGCTTTTGAGAGCATACTGTAACATCCCAAATTTTTGCTAAAATAAAAATAATTAAATAAATAATAAAAATGGATTAAAAAAACTTTAAATTAAAATAAGTATTTTTGTGCCTAAGTTTAAATTTGGTTTTGCCCTGAATTTCTGTTTTTGAAAAAGCTGGATTTGAAAAGCATTTTCAGAAAAAACCTAGAAATAGTATTAAATAAAATAATATTTTGAATTTCTATAAAAATTTTATGTCAAATTAATTATTTGGAGTTATTTGTCTTTTATTTGGTTTCCTGGATTTTCTGGAGTTTAAAAATGTATTTTTGAAAATACAAAGTATTTTAAAGTATGAAAATTAAATACCAACATTAGTTGGAAATATTTTTATTAAGTCCAAGATGTGTCCAGGAGATTCTATGAATTGTTCTGGAAATTTTGGAGTTTATCTCATATTTTTCTGAGGCTTAATGGAATTTCTAGGCTTTTCCGAAAATCCAAAATCAATTTCCAAAAATTAATTCCCTCTCCCCCTCCCTCTGGCCACCACGTGGACAGCCAGATCCTCTCCACGCCGCCCCATCCCGCCTACCCCTCTCGGATGCTCGCCACGTCGCCCCTCACTCCGATCGCCATCCGGCCGCCCGCGCCATCTCTCCCCCTCCCTCTCTGCCGTTGGGCCCCGCTTGTCGGGCCTTTCTCCCCCGTCCCCTTCCTCCTCCCGGTCTTCTTCCCCGCCCGAGCGCCGTCTCCCTCTCTCTCCGGCGCAACCGCCGCCCGCGTGACCCAGTCGCCACCCCCGCCATCTCCTCGGCCACGCCGCCCACCTACGTGCACCGCACGCCCCGCGCCCTACCTCCCCGCCTCTCTCGCGCCCGTCGCCACCCCACGCGCCCACCTTCTCCCCCCGTAACCGCCGCCGCCCACTCCTCCACTCCGGCGAGCGATTCTCGCGCCGCTCCTCCCCTCCGGCCCCTATAAAGAGGCCCCCGAGCAGCCCCGTCCTTCACACCACCACCCTCCATTCCTTCCCTCTGCCACCTGAGCTCGCCCGCGTCGTGCTCACCCACCTCCGCTGCTGCCGCCAAACCCGGCGAGGAATCGCCGCCTCCTCAGCCCTCCCTGAGCTTCTCCGACGGCAGCCCGAGCTCCACCGCGGTCCTCCCCATCCCCTCCGCCCCTCGGCCGCGACCCAAACCCACCAGAGCGTCGTCGCCGCCGAAGCCAGTGCGCCGCCGCCGCTCTTTCCTCGCTGCCGGCCGCCTCCGATTGTCGCCGGACCCCGCGCCAGGTAGTGCCGAGTCGCCGCGCTCCCATCTCCCTTCCTCGCCCCTCGCCGGCCGCCGCCGAGCTGCCGTACACCGGCGAGCCCCCGGTGCCCGAGCTCCCCCGGCCACCCTGTCCACGTCAGCCGCCCGCGTGGGAGATGCGTGGCAGCCACGTCGACGCCACCTCCGCGCCAGCAGCCCCGTCAGCGCCACGTGCGCGCCCGACCTCTCC
Organism: Dendrocalamus latiflorus; assembly: GCA_017311315.1. NCBI lineage: Eukaryota > Viridiplantae > Streptophyta > Magnoliopsida > Poales > Poaceae > Dendrocalamus > Dendrocalamus latiflorus. The sequence goes on along the minus strand of CM029642.1, from coordinate 46,451,601 downwards.
CGTGCCACCTCAGCCGCCCTCCACTTCCGTGGACTTGGTCCATAGACTAGGGCCCACTTGTCAGCCCCTCCCCTCATTTCCTGTACAAAAATAATTCGGCCCAAAAAAAAAGAAAATTCCGAGCTGACGCGAGGCTGACGTCATAAATTTCTTTTTCAGTAGAAAAATAAATCCAAAAATCAGTCTTTTTCCTTTTCTCTCTTTTTAATCTTCCCGGAGCCCGTTCTCCTTCGTCTTAACTCCGATTTGGCCCATTCAAATTTCTAAATTCATCAAAAATTCCCCTCTATCCATTTCTAGCCTTAATTAAAATATTTGAGTTCAATTTGAATTTAATTTGAGTTTGTTTGAATTTGGTGGGTTATTTTCACGTGTAGACTTCGACGATTCGGGAAAATTCGACGACGAAGGTTTGAACCAAGTTGAAGAGCAAGGCAAGTCACCCTCCTTGATCATGTTGATCCCAGTTTTCAAAATAAAATTATGTTGATTTAAATTATGTTGCATGCATATTTTTATTCAACGTATTTCAATTCAGTTTTAAATTTAGTTATTGCCTACTTGTTAATCCCTCTATTGAATTTGAATTCCTCAATACCTTGTCACCCTAGAATCAAACTCTGGTTAATACAATAGTGTTGGCTAGAGAGTTTAATCAAATGCTTAGCCCTGCGAAGTTATATTATTTTGTTTTTGGATATCTTTCGCATAAAATGATGAACTTTTTACATAAAATGATATGTACTCTTGACTTTGGTGAGTCAAGAAGGTTTATGAAATATTTTGAAAACAAATATAAATCTGGTTTAGACTTGGGCATTTGGTTAGAGTGGTGGGTGCAGGCATGCCCTGTTGGTTGGAGCCGCAGTGGTTGATTGTCGTGCACGGGGGTATGTGGTTGGGCCTGAGTCAATTAAGGACCGGTCTGTGAGCTACTGTTGCAAAGCCCTAATCGTACTACCACATGGCTGGTATGGGACAGCCCTGGCTGAATAATTTGTGAAGTCCCAATCTGAGTCGAGTCGTAGGTTGAAAGTGAGCGTGGTTGGTGCCATGTGAAGTCTCACTTGGGCGAGCGTGGTTAAGCCATGAGAAGTCTCGTCTAGGCTCAAGAGGGGGTCCTGGTCTGGTGGATTCCTTACTGGGGTGAAACCTTAGAGTTGGCTCGACCAGGTTGAAGGCTTTGCATTGTAAAGGCCTTGTCACGACTCCCCACCGCACACCTAAGGAAGTGTGTAATCTAGTGGTACAACGGGATGATCGTGTCTTGTGGGTAAAGCTGTACAACCTCTGCAGAGTGTATAATCTATCCTGGATAGCCGTGCCCACGGTCATGGGCATGCTGAGTAAAAGTTTTTCATGGATTAGACTTTGCTTTTCAAAAATGTTTTCGAAAACCTTGTGGATGGATGGAATCCGTGAGAGATAGAAATCTGGTGAATGGATGGAATTCATCAGAGTTGCGCAGTGAAAGCGTGTGGATGGATGGAATCCATACGTGAGTTTTTGGAAAAGATGGTCCGGGTGGGATGCCCGTGGATAGGTTGGTGTTTGGTCGGAGCCGGCACTGACGGTATTATTTTCTAATACAAGTACTGTGTTTACTTATAGTATTAAATTCAGCAATTTCAATTTACTTATTGTATTTCTTAAATGCTGTTTCATGCAAACTAACCCTATAAGCCTTCCATTGAAGCCTTTATCATTATGTTGCATTTTCCCGGGTGATTTGCGGAGTACAAGTTGTACTCACCTTGCTTTTTCCACACAGAGAAGGATGAAGTCGACTACGGTGAAGATCTGGACGAGTAGGCCGCGTCTTACTATCGTTTGCCTGTGGGCAGGCTTGGGCTTCGCTTTTATCAGTTTGCTTCCGCAGTTATTTCCTTTATTTATCTTTGCCAATGGGCATTGATGTAAGACTTGGCCATAAGGCCGTACCCTTTTATTTAATATAATCAGTCATTTGTGCTTGGTACTTATCTTTGTTGTACTGTGTGCACTAGCTGATCCTGGACTAGTGCGATTTACACAGAGGATCCTGGAGTTGTTGATCCGGGTTCCGACAAAGGTGGTATCAGAGCCATGATGATACTAAGACGTGACCGTAGGTAGAATAGAATGGTTTGACCCTAAGGCTTATTTTACTAAACAGTAATTTCAAAAGTTTTGCTTATCTTACCCCTTAATCTTTGCTTATCCTTATCTCAATTCTTTCTCGTCTTAATGTCATTTTTGAAAACCTATTTCTGCATCTTCCCTTGTTCCAAAACAACTATAGTTGGCAATCGTTGGAATTCTTCGACGCTGTCGCCACTTCAACCTTCTCATGGAGGGATCTCGTGTTGTAGCTCGAGAGCCACGAAGGATGACTCCAAGACGACCCTTACTCCTTTAGGATCAGTTGTAGGCTAGCTAATAAAACGTTGTTATGAGCTGTCAAGCTTTCTCTTTTGTCGACAGCCATAACTATAACTTATTATGAGACTAATAAAGGTTTTAATAAAGTTGGAGTTTTGCTTCGGGTTGTGAAAAATATCCCCTATTCCTTCCTTTGCCTTGAGTCCTCTCTCTCCTAATTCTTAAAAGCAACCAGCAGATGGTGAACACAAGGAACAATAGCAACGACAACATGAATGGAGAACCAGGAAGTCAGCCCGTTCCCCCACCGGCGAATGAACCTGATTGGGCTCAGATGATGCCAAACCAGACTCAACTTATTCAACTATTGACGCAAACCATCAACAACAATGCACCACCAGCTCCACTTGTGCCAGCTCAAGCTCCTTAATCAAGGCTGTCGGAGTTTATGAGGTTGCGTCCCCCGACCTTCTCCAGCAGCACTGAACCCATGGACGCAGACGATTGGCTTAGAGCAATCGGAAAGAAGCTGGACATCATCCAATGCACTGATCGGGAAAGAGTTCTGTTTGCTTCGCACCAGCTGCACGGACCAGCATCAAAATGGTGGGACACCTACACTGCCGCCCATGCCAATGCTCAAGATATCACTTAGAATGAGTTCATGCGGAACTTCCGCAAAGCTCATGTTCCCACTGGCACCGTCACTCTCAAGAAAAGGGAATTTCGAGCGCTGCGCCAAGGAAGCCGCTCCGTCAATGAGTACTTGCAGAAGTTCAACCAGTTGGCACGCTATGCACCTGAAGACGTCGCCACCGATGAAGCCAAACAGGAAAGGTTCCTTGAAGGACTCAATGATGACATATCGGTTCAACTTCTCTCCAGTGATTACGCTGACTTCCACCAGCTGGTCAGCAAGGCGATACGCCAGGAGTCCAAGCATCAAGAAATGGAGAATCGTAAGAGACGGATGCATGCTCAACATGTGAATACCGGCAGCTTCTCCAAGGTCAGAAGAGTTCCACCTCAGGCCAATGGATTCCAGCCGTCGTCATCAACCGGAGAGCTAGTTCCCACTAACACCGCCCCCAATGCTGAAGGCAACCAAGTCTTGAAGGACTCAAACCCTTCAGCAGGAGTCACTTGTTTCAACTGCCATGAGATGGGACATTATGCCAGCAACTGCCCCAAGAAACAGCAGCTAGTGAAGCACGGTGCCCCAGGAGCATCAATGGCCAACAACCTTCAGGCAGCAAATAGAGGACCAAAGAAGTTCATGAAGGGACGCCTGAATCAGATATCCGCTCAAGCCAAGTAGAGTAAGATCCAAACCCATTTCTTGCTAGCCAACACGAATCTCGGGGACGAGATTCTTTTTAAGGGGGGTAGATTTGTAACATCCCAAATTTTTGCTAAAATAAAAATAATTAAATAAATAACAAAAATGGATTAAAAAAACTTTAAATTAAAATAAGTAATTTTGTGCCTAAGTTTAAATTTGGTTTTGCCCTGAATTTCTGTTTTTGAAAAAGCTGGATTTGAAAAGCATTTTCAGAAAAAACCTAGAAATAGTATTAAATAAAATAATATTTTGAATTTCTATAAAAATTCTATGTCAAATTAATTATTTGGAGTTATTTGGCTTTTATTTGGTTTCCTGGATTTTCTGGAGTTTAAAAATGTATTTTTGAAAATAAAAAGTATTTTAAAGTATGAAAATTAAATACCAACATTAGTTGGAAATATTTTTATTAAGTCCAAGATGTGTCCAGGAGATTCTATGAATTGTTCTGGAAATTTTGGAATTTATCTCATATTTTTCTGAGGCTTAATGGAATTTCTAGGCTTTTCTGAAAATCCAAAATTAATTTCCAAAAATTAATTCCCTCTCCCCCTCCCTCTGGCCGCCACGTGGACGGCCAGATCCTCTCCACGCCGCCCCATCCCGCCTACCCCTCTCGGATGCTCGCCACGTCGCCCCTCACTCCGATCGCCATCCGGCCGCCCGCGCCATCTCTCCCCCTCTCTCTCTGCCGTTGGGCCCCGCTTGTCGGGCCTTTCTCCCCCGTCCCCTTCCTCCTCCCGGTCTTCTTCCCCGCCTGAGCGCCGTCTCCCTCTCTCTCCGGCGCAACCGCCGCCCGCGTGACCCGGTCGCCACCCCCGCCATCTCCTCGGCCACGCCGCCCACCTACGTGCGCCGCACGCCCCGCGCCCTACCTCCCCGCCTCTCTCGCGCCCGTCGCCACCCCACGCGCCCACCTTCTCTCCCCGTAACCGCCGCCGCCCACTCCTCCACTCCGGCGAGCGATTCTCGCGCCGCTCCTCCCCTCCGGCCCCTATAAAGAGGCCCCCGAGCAGCCCCGTCCTTCACACCACCTCCCACCACCCTCCATTCCTTCCCTCTGCCACCTGAGCTCGCCCGCGCCGTGCTCACCCACCTCCGCCACCGCCGCCAACCCCGGCGAGGAATCGCCGCCTCCTCCGCCCTCCCTGAGCTTCTCCGACGGCAGCCCGAGCTCCACCGCGGTCCTCCCCATCCCCTCCGCCCCTCGGCCGCGACCCAAACCCACCGGAGCGTCGTCGCCGCCGAAGCCAGTGCGCCGCCGCCGCTCTTTCCTCGCCGCCGGCCGCCTCCGATTGTCGCCGGACCCCGCGCCAGGTAGTGCCGAGTCGCCGCGCTCCCATCTCCCTTCCTCGCCCCTCGCCGGCCGCCGCCGAGCCGCCGTACACCGGCGAGCCCCCGGTGCCCGAGCTCCCCCGGCCACCCTGTCCACGTCAGCCGCCCGCGTGGGAGATGCGTGGCAGCCACGTCGACGCCACCTCCGCGCCAGCAACCCCGTCAGCGCCACGTGCGCGCCCGACCTCTCCCGTGCCACCTCAGCCGCCCTCCACTTCCGTGGACTTGGTCCATAGACTAGGGCCCACTTGTCAGCCCCTCCCCTCATTTCCTGTACAAAAATAATTCGGCCCAAAAAAAAGAAAATCCCGGGCTGACACGAGGCTGACGTCATAAATTTCTTTTTCAGTAGAAAAATAAATCCAAAAATCAGTCTTTTTCCTTTTCTCTCTTTTTAATCTTCCCGGAACCCGTTCTCCTTCGTCTTAACTCCGATTTGGCCCATTCAAATTTCTAAATTCATCAAAAATTCCCCTCTATCCATTTCTAGCCTTAATTAAAATATTTGAGTTCAATTTGAATTTAATTTGAGTTTGTTTGAATTTGGTGGGTTATTTTCACGTGTAGACTTCGACGATTCGGGAAAATTCGACGACGAAGGTTTGAACCAAGTTGAAGAGCAAGGCAAGTCACCCTCCTTGATCATGTTGATCCCAGTTTTCAAAATAAAATTATGTTGATTTAAATTATGTTGCATGCATATTTTTATTCAACGTATTTCAATTCAGTTTTAAATTTAGTTATTGCCTACTTGTTAATCCCTCTATTGAATTTGAATTCCTCAATACCTTGTCACCCTAGAATCAAACTCTGGTTAATACAATAGTGTTGGCTAGAGAGTTTAATCAAATGCTTAGCCCTGCGAAGTTATATTATTTTGTTTTTGGATATCTTTCGCATAAAATGATGAACTTTTTACATAAAATGATATGTACTCTTGACTTTGGTGAGTCAAGAAGGTTTATGAAATATTTTGAAAACAAATATAAATCTGGTTTAGACTTGGGCATTTGGTTAGAGTGGTGGGTGCAGGCATGCCCTGTTGGTTGGAGCCGCAGTGGTTGATTGTCGTGCACGGGGGTATGTGGTTGGGCCTGAGTCAATTAAGGACCGGTCTGTGAGCTACTGTTGCAAAGCCCTAATCGTACTACCACATGGCTGGTATGGGACAGCCCTGGCTGAATAATTTGCGAAGTCCCAATCTGAGTCGAGTCGTAGGTTGAAAGTGAGCGTGGTTGGTGCCATGTGAAGTCTCACTTGGGCGAGTGTGGTTAAGCCATGAGAAGTCTCGTCTAGGCTCAAGAGGGGGTCCCGGTCTGGTGGATTCCTTACTGGGGTGAAACCTTAGAGTTGGCTCGACCAGGTTGAAGGCTTTGCATTGTAAAGGCCTTGTCACGACTCCCCACCGCACACCTAAGGAAGTGTGTAATCTAGTGGTACAACGGGATGATCGTGTCTTGTGGGTAAAGCTGTACAACCTCTGCAGAGTATATAATCTATCCTGGATAGCCGTGCCCACGGCCATGGGCTTGCTGAGTAAAAGTTTTTCATGGATTAGACTTTGCTTTTCAAAAATGTTTTTGAAAACCTTGTGGATGGATGGAATCCACGAGAGATGAAAACCTTGCGGATGGATGGAATCCGTGAGAGATAGAAATCTAGTGAATGGATGGAATTCATCAGAGTTGCGCAGTGAAAGCGTGTGGATGGATGGAATCCATACGTGAGTTTTTGGAAAAGATGGTCCGGGTGGGATGCCCGTGGATAGGTTGGTGTTTGGTCGAAGCCGGCACTGACGGTATTATTTTCTAATACAAGTACTGTTTTTACTTATAGTATTAAATTCAGCAATTTCAATTTACTTATTGTATTTCTTAAATGCTGTTTCATGCAAACTAACCCTATAAGCCTTCCATTGAAGCCTTTATCATTATGTTGCATTTTCCCAGGTGATTTGCGGAGTACAAGTTGTACTCACCTTGCTTTTTCCACACAGAGAAGGATGGAGTCGACTACGGTGAAGATCTGGATGAGTAGGCTGCGTCTTACTATCGTTTGCCTATGGGCAGGCTTGGGCTTCGCTTTTATCAGTTTGCTTCCGTAGTTATTTCCTTTATTTATCTTTGCCAATGGGCGTTGATGTAAGACTTGGCCATAAGGCCGTACCCTTTTATTTAATATAATCAGTCATTTGTGCTTGGTATTTATCTTTGTTGTACTGTGTGCACTAGCTGATCCTGGACTAGTGCGATTTACACATAGGATCCTGGAGTTGTTGCTCCGGGTTCCGACACATACTATAGATGTATATTATGCTGTCAAAACATAATACTCTTGACCAGGTCAAAACATGTTACATTAACATAAAACTTGAAGTTTGAGTGATCCAAAATTCTTAAAACATAGTATGAGTAATTGGATCATAATATTGGGCAATATATAAGAAGCTAGAATATTTCTGCTGCCATAGATTAATAACACACCAGATGTTTAGAATAATCTACTACCACTGCATTAATAAAATGTCTAGCTCACTGCATTAAAAAAACCCTAATCAAGGATTAATGCTCATTAGAAGAATCAATCATTTCCCATATAATATCACTATTGTAGCATACACCATTTGGGCCACCACCAGTAACTGGGATCAAATTGGATCTGAAATTCCATCTATCATGTGCCCATACTAAGGGGATTTTGAAGTATGCTATTAAGCAAGATCAAATCTCGGCATCAGGGGGAGAGAAATGGCAAAAATCTTTGAATGCAGTGATATTCTCCTGAAGAAAGATCTTTAGTATAAGATTCACGCACTAACCAAGCTAAATTTAAATTTAGCTAATACTCTTGTACGCTGGAAGTGGGGAGATTGCTAGATTTCTTTGCATGGAGTTATATAGTATTTACTTGAAGTAAATGTGTCCCTAAATTTGGATTACCCCGGGTTGAATAGTATATCCATCTTTGCAAAGTTGACTTATTGGTCAGTGATCTAAAGTCTACAGCGACGCATGTGGATCTAAGGTCTAGTGACACTAGTTAAAATAATCCTTAAATACTCTAGAAGAAAAATCACCTTGAAGGTGAAATACCTCATAAAGAGGCTCATCATGAAGATGAAAACCCCAGTAATTGGACGTGTGTATATTGCAATGTTGGGAACACAAAACGACCAATAATCTTTCATTTGGGAAATGACAAAGATTTTGTTAACACTACATGACACTCAATTATGAGGATATTTGGAGAAAAGTTATCGACAACCAGTTTGCGTGTAAAATTGCTAAAGTTTCTCGTATGAGAACATAAATCCGGAAGAAAAGTCCATGGCCAAGCACTTGAAGTGTTCATATCGGGTAAAGAAAATGAATGGAAGCAATTGAGGCCGAACCATAATCGCAGATGAAAGTCTTGGAACCTGTTAGTTTAGACTTGATGAATCATTATGAAATAATGAGATGGTGAAAGAGGTGGTTCAAGGATCCCTGTAGAGATCAATATTCTCCTATTATGAATGAAATAATGTTCTATTATATAATAACTCTGGCAGATGGTATGAATAAGATATGCACTTATCAGATCCTGAAAAATCCTTGATGGGATCTTTGAAGGGACTCAAAGCTCGATCCTCGAAGGACTCTGTGCTTCAACAAGAAAGTAAATTGCAACATGTATATATGTATATAAAACTCATATCTAATAAACTCTTACTTGAATAGAGAGTATCACTTAGAAGAGAAAATATCTCTTAGAAGAGAGAACACCTCCCTGAAGAGAAATTAAATCACCAGTTGATCAAAAATATACCAATGATTATGTGCTCCCTAGAAGTGGATAAGGACCCATCCAAGACCCAAGGGAATGGAATAAAGAAACTAAAAACTAGAAGTACACCACATAAGCACATATGAAGTGCATCTCCTACCAGAAGCTGATGGAGTGGCAATATCCTTTATTACCATGAAGGTATCCTATACATTAGTGTTAATGGCAAATTTATTAATCCCCTAAGTGCCAAAATTAAGACTGGGTATATTGATTCTTTGGTGGTATGACCATGGTTTTAGATTTGTAGAATATACTTTTGGTCGTATACTACTACTCAAAGATGGTTGCTAAATATTAAGACCCTCAAAGGTTTTGATAAGTTATATCCTGTCGGATCTGGATTTTCAATCCAGAATCCCCTGTGAAACCACCGCACTATTCTCTGGATCAGTAGATAGTGCTCACAGGTACATTGTTGCATCATTTCATACATCGCATGAATCACATCAACTCATAATAACATTACATAACTGAGTTTGAATTAAGCTGCATCGGGCAACTGTTTTACATACAGGCCGATCAGGCCAAATGTTCACATTACAAAAGCACAGTAGCGGAAGAAAAAGCAAGGTAGTCCTTTAATCCATAGGCAAGTGACTGGGGGTAAATATGTGCCAAATGAATATTACCTAAGCTTAAGCAATATTTATAGGTACACAACACCATAATCTAATTGCCTAGGACCCAAAAGCGCAGGAGTCGTCCTAGTTCTCGGCGTTGTTTCCTCCATGTGTAGCAGGGGTTTCTTCATATGCATAATGGTCCTGGGCCCCTGAATCTGATTTTGGTAATGCGAGTGTGAGCACAAACCACCGTGCTCAGCGAGCCAATACACAGAATGCAGTGTATAGTATGCATGGCTTATCAAGAGGAGGCTAGGGTTCTTTTTTTTTGTCAGAAATTGCATGTTTAAATTATACTTCTTAGAAAATCTTCTATGACTTAGCAGTTTTGACTAAAGCATAGTGTATGTGAAAAATTGCTTTAATAGTAGTGATCCAGATACCATCCACCATTACATGGTCTCTGCACCATATGCTAGACCTTCAGCGTTATAGCTGCTTACATTATCACTGGGTTGACACCCAGGGCAACACAAATCAGGACTTTCCACTGCCCTCCACTTTTCCCATTCCACCCACAAAGTTTTTGAAATAGAACTATATCTGGTTAAGTTCCCATGTCCGCCCATGACCGTGGGCACGACTATTCGAATAGTTTTGACTCTGCAGAGTTTGTACAGTTTCACCACAAGAGACAATCCGCCCGTTGCTCCACACGATTCCTTAGTCATATGGTTGAGTAGATCATCACAGTGACTTTTCAAAGTATCTAGCCCCTTTTTTCATCTCACCCTATGGGCTGCTCCCACTTGCGGTGGGTCCCATACGTTGCACGGGATGTAACCACGTCTAATAGCGCAGCCGGGCTCCACTCCCCGCAACGCTAGTACGGCTAGTTACTTCACCCTCTACTAGGTGTCCCTTTAGGCCTCCACTTACCCTTTCATGTCCACTCCTTTCCACTACCGGTGAGATGAGTCCGAGAGTTTCGATATATTTACTTAGCCATGTTGTAATTTACAGACTTGTGGTTGCACTGTTTTACATAGGAGGTCATGACAAGATTCAGTCCTTAAAGTTATCTAGGCGGTTCCACCACTAACCATTTTGTACTTCCACTGCACCACTCACACCCCCAAACCTTCCGCCCAGATATTTAAGCAAGTTGGGGTTTTTGGGAACATAAAATAATCATACCAACATATATCAGTCATTACCACCATGACTTCCCAAAATGCAGTTTCTCTTAATTGAAAGTGATGCTTGGGCATTTTTGTGCCCCGATTATCTAAGCACAACTAAGCATGGCATATAATTATGGATTTATTTTTGAAAGTTTTACCATTATAATTCATGCTAGGGTGACAAGGCTCACAGGTTCAAACTTTCCAAGAAGGGGTGTTATACTAATCAAGTTAAACATTAGGCATCTAACTAGAATCTTAAATTAAACATATATTTGCATACAAAATTAACAGCATGCAATTTAATAATTTAAACAAAAGTAATTTGCAGGAAATGTAGGTTCAACATGATTAAAGTATTGACTCGCCTTGGTTACGTGAGTTTGGTCTTGGTTACGAGAGCGGCTTCTGCTTCGGCTTCTTCTTCTTGAGCCTCGTACGCAATTGTTATGTGCGCAAAAATTTGGATAAAAGCAAATTAGCAAACCAAATAAAAATTCGCAAGAAAATCTAAAAAACTCCAAAATTCATGATTTCAGTCCCACTAGACAGATTATGATTTTTGGGTGAATTTATAAATGTGTTCATTTAATTTTTTCGCTAGAATGAATCAATTATAATTATTTGAAGTTTAACCATAAGTCAATTACATGCAATATAGCTTCTAATTTAATTTGCCATTATGGTCGAAAAGGATTCTCATCTTTGCTAGGGCATAGGGGTAATATTTATGGTTTGAACCATGTAGTGGTTAGTCCTACAATCTTACTAACATGCAAGGATTTATGATTTATTCTCTAGAAAATTTTCATTGGCTAAATCATCATTCCATGGGAGCTTAAACCTAAACAACATCCTTTCTAAATTTCTTATTATGCCTTTGATTAATAATTAAGATTTTAAGATAAAGATCAAAGGCACATTAGTTAGTAGCACATAATGGTTAATCCATGATTAAATATTTAATAAGCTCATTTATATCCCAATTAATTTTAGTATCTTCCATGGGATTATTTCAGATTTTTCTCTTCAGTTTGCTGTACTGAAATTACTAGCAAAAATGTTTAAAACCTATTCTTAGTTGCTGTGGGAGGGGGAAATTGAACCCGGGTCGGCGTACTAAATGCACGACCGGCTAGCCAGCTGCTCACTCGGTGTTACCTGACGGTAAAGGGAAGAAGTAGCAATTAAGCCAAGGCTTCAGGGTCTCAAAACAGAGGAGCTCTAGGGCGGTGTACGGGTGGTGGGGTTGCCGACGAGGGGCGGCCGGAGGGGTGTCAGCGGTGGGCAAAATGGATTCCTGGCATCGCGTGGAAGCTGATGGGGTGTCAGTGGGGACCGAGGAGCACTGGAGTTGGGTCGGCGACATGCGGTGGAGGCGATGTGGGAAGGAGCTCGGCGCCGGTGAAATGCAGGCAGGGAGGAGCTCGGCCGAGTGTTGGGACGGATTCGCCGTGCTCCTAGGGTGCTCCGGGAAGAAGGAACTTGGCTGTGGTTGCTTGGCTCGGTGGCGCGCTCGTCGGCCGGCCATGGGGAAGAAGGTGGTGCTGGCGAGCAAAGAGGGCGAGGGAGGCCGATTTCTCGCTAAGGGAGAGGGAATGGAGGGTTGCGGTGCGATTGGGAACCTCAAGCGGGGATTTTATAGCCGGGAAAAGGGGCGCGGTAGGCGGGCGGTTGAAGCTGAGCTTGGCGGCGTCGTGGCCACTGTGGCGACGGGACAAGCGGCCAGGAGTGACATGAGTTGGCGTGGGGGTGACGTGCGCGGGCAGGTTCACGGTCTCGATGACACGACGGCGCCTGTGGCCGACGCACCTGGCGCAGCGGGTGGTTCGGGTGTCTTTCGGCCGCGCGAAGGGAAGGGGTGACCGCAGCGACGATGGTCCAGCATTGAATGAAAAGCGACCGTGATAGGACGGCGGTGGGCCCGGGTGATGTGCGCGGAGAGGTGCCGGTGACCGGTGGTCCGAAGGAGGAGCCGTGGGGGAAAGCGGGCTGCGGCGCCGGGCGGTCCGAGCGAAGAAGGGGGCTTCGGCCCTTTGTCTGAATGCCATGCGGCCAGGGGAGGAAGAAAGGTAATGCGGGCGGGCCGGCTGGCTAACTAGGCCGGTTTGGCCGGCCGCATGGCTTCTTCTTTTTCTTTATTTTTTTTCTATATGGCTATTCTCATGTACATTTTTACATGTATAATTTCCTTGCCTCTATTTCTTTATTACTAATATTCTTATATCTTTTTATTTTATTTTATTTTACTTATCTAATTAGTATTATGGTATTCACACCTACCCATTTATTTACTCCATCCTATTATTATTTTCATGTTTCACTCATAATTTCTTATTAGTTTTCTTCTTCCATTATTGAGACCTTAAACCAAAATTCCAAGAAAATCAAACAGAGTTCAAATATCAAGACAAATATATTTCAAGATAATTCAAGGTTTACATATTTCCCAAAACTCAAATTTCCAGGGTGTTACATATCCTGAAGAAATGTGGTATTGCATTTGATTACCCCTATATCCCGATTAGGCTAAATTGTGTTGTGTTGCACATATAAATAAGTGGCATTTTTGCAAAGTTATGTATATTTCTCCCAAATTATTTTATCATCTCATTATCTAGATGGATAGTGAGACAGATATACATTGTGGTAAGTATTTTGGAAAGTTAAGACTATACATTGTGGAAATCTAGTAGATATACTCACATTATACTAGCTTGTTTTCATTTCATAAAATGTATAAAGGCATTGGAATAATAAGACTTCACCAGAAGCGGTCTTCAGGGGGAGCATATGCTGAACCTTTATAGTTATACATGAGATTCCGAAAATCTCGATTTTAGCCTAGCCTACAAGGTATTGACCCGATGATCACTACCATGAAGGTCTTTACCACCTATCGGTATAAGTCCAATCGATGGACATGATAAAGGTCCTAAAGATCATAACAAATCCTAAAGACAGTTTGTAAATCCTGAAGATAAGCGTTGTAGTCTTTTTCCCTTAGTAAGGTTTTCCCATTTGGTTTCTTACTTGAAAGTTTTTAATGAGGAAACCAATGCAATACAATTTAACATGTGTTGTGTACTCTTTTCTTCATTTATTTTTTCCACTGGGATTTTGGAAGGAGTTTTTAATGAGACATATGCATATCGTGGTATGAAGCCTCACAAGAATGTGCTTGGCTCAGTTGAATAATTACATCAAGAAGTCATGTGGCATAAACACCATTGATAACCCTACTATTATCTATGAAGATAATGCAGCATGTGTGGCACAGATGCAAATGGGCTGTGTTAAAAGTAATATCATGAAGCATACTGCTCCTGAATTGTTTTATCCTCACAAACTCCAGAAGAATGGAGAGATAAAGATATTGAAATCTAAGTCTTGTGATAATCTGGTAGATCTATTTACAAAATCTCTCTCCACCTCTAGCTTCCAGAAGTGTGTTTGACGCATAGGGATGAGGCGACTTGGAGAGTTATAAGGTTTAGGGGAGTAAATCCCTAAACTATAGCCCATATGTAAAACTAGAAGACTTATATGATCATGAATACCTAATGTTGCACTCTTTTTTTCTTTTTGAGTTTTCCCTGAAGTTTTCTCACGGAAAGTTTTTAATGAGGCAACAAGTGCGACACAAGGATGGATGCGATGTACTCTTTTCTCTATCCATTTTTTCCTACTGGGTTTTTGTGAGGAGTTTTTCATGAGGCATGTGCATTCCGTGATATTCGCCCAAGGGGGAGTGTTACAAAATCTAGAAAGTTACGGTGTGGGCAAATGCTAGAACTACCACTAGGAGGTTTAGACTATAAATAGAGAGGCCTATGTAACATAAGAATATATCTGAAATTAATAAAGATTACGTTCTTGGTGTTCTCTCTTAATTGTTCTCTGGTGATTATTCTGGTGTTCTTGTTGATTGGTTGTGTGTATTTGCATTGCCGTTCATGTATTTCTCAACACTATACATATGAACTTAACAATTCACACATGCAGGCTATGCCATGCTATCACAAGAGTCGTTACATCCACACTAGATTTAACAGCGTGGCAAATAAATACTGCCACATCACTATTTCTGACGCATCTATGGTTTACATGGCATCCACAGTGGTGCAACGCCAAGACTGTTAAACACCAGTTACAATCAACTGCCCAATGTACAGTTATAACAAAATGTACAAATGCCTTTCCATAAAGGCACCTTTTGTGACACCCATTCATCATCTATATAAAGCAATGTACAGATTCAGATTTAATTAATGAAAGCAATAGTTTTCTCTCAATCACTTGTCTCAACTCTTGAAATACGTTATCAGCACACATATTCACAAGTGACAACCAGAGAAAGAAAAGGTAATGGCACTTTGTGAGAATCAACAAAAGGCATTTTTGGAGATTCTTGCTTTGGTTGAATGCCTGCATGCAACACTGCACGCTCTTCTTGCCCCTCTCCATGCACAACCTCCACCACCACGCCTGGCGACCACCACCATCATCTCCATCGGCCATGGCTCTAGGCCGGTTCGTCGTCGTCCATGGGAGGCGCACGGCGTCTTCTCACCAGCGCGGGCTCCACGCTATGGACCTTACCGGCGACCGGTGCATGCCTCCACGGCGGCTAACCGCCGTCCCGGCCTCCGGATCCACACTCCTCCACCAGCCTCCTCCGCAGAGGATGCCTTTTCCTCTACGTAGACCGAGAGAAGAGGGGAGAGGAGGTGACCGGCGGCCGGCGCGGCGCACGACCGGCGTGGCCTGGAGCGGTGCACGGCCGGGGCGGCCCGGAGCGGCACGCGGCCAGCACGGCCCGGCGAGGCCTGGAGCGGCGCTTGGCAAAGCATGGCGTGCCTGGAGGGCGCGGCCGGACCCGGCTCGGTTGGCGCGGCTGGCAAGGCGCAGTGGCCGGCCCGGCACGACGGCGCAGGGCGGCAGGCGCGAAGACACGGCCGGCCCGGCCTGGCGTGCGGTACGCAGCCCATGGCGGCGGCAAAGCCCGACGCGGCGCGGCCGGTGTGTGGTGCGGCCAGGCGCGGGGCAGCTCCCGGTCCGAGGCGACGGCGCATGAAGCGACACCCGCGGGCGGCGGCGGCTCTCCCATGGGTCGGCAGCGGCGATGGAAGCCCCGGCGCGGGCGGCGGCGGCACCCCCATGGGCCGGCGGTGGCGGCGGAAGCCCCGGCGGGCGCTGGCGGCACCCCCATGGGCCGACGGCGGCGGTGGAGGCCCCGGTGCGGGTGGATCCGAAGGCCGGCGGTGGAGGTGCCCGGCGGCGGCGGTGGGGCATAAAGGAGCAGGTGGCGGTGGATGAGAGGGAATAGCATGAGGTGAGGATTGAGTCGTGGGGATAAGGTGATCAAACCCATGCAAAATTTTTAAAGGAGCACTCCCAGGGAGCTAGGGTGTTACAAGATCGCACAATTTTTCGAAAACAAACTTTCCCCATGACTGTGAAATAGGGTGCCCGAGGGCAAGAAGGCAGTGCACAGGGTCCAAATAAAATGTTGCAACAATACAACGTCTATTCGGGGAAACATACATAAGAGGGCGGTAGGGTTGGTCTGCATAGTCTGTTTAAAGTGGGACCACCTTATCTTCACAAACATCTTCAGCGTTCCTAACCTTAAATTTTTGGAGTAAGGGTATGAGATGAGGAACAAGATTTTCCTTTTTGAAATCAATAGACAGAAAAGGAAAGTATTTGGGGTTATTTGATTGATATTAGCACTCATTCATGTGTTATGGTTTTTGAATTCGGGGTAAGCAAGCTCTGGAAGTAAAAATGGCTAAGGCAGCATATAGATGAGGGGGAATCATTTGAGAAAGATGAGAATGAAAAATATTACTTATATTTTTGGAAATAAATATTAAACAAATAATTCTGGTCATGAAACTAACGGCCAGGCTAACTAGGTCACGACCTACAGTCGATATGCTCTGATACCATCACTGTAGGAGCCCAGATATTAACATCCGGCACCCTCTGTGATTCCACCGCACTATTCTCTTGATCAGTAGATAGCGCTCACAGATTACAGTTTTGAATATCAAAATACATATCATGCGGAAGCGTAAAGATAATAGTAGACTTACTCATGTGCTGATTAGGCCAAAATCATTAAATTGCAGCAGCGGAAGAACGAAGCACGCAAGTGGGACCTTCAGGACATGCCCACAGGCAGCCAACTGGAGGTTCCGACCTAGCCCTTGACATCTTCATCTTCTTTGCCACCATGACCAATAATGTTGCTGAGGCGTAGTGATCTGACTCCTGACTCTGGAGTTGTTGTGAAAGCGAGTGTGAGCACAAACCACCATGCTCCGCGAGCCAATACACAGAATGCAAATAAATAGTATGCATGGCTTATCAAAGGAGAGGCTCGGGTTATTTTATTTGCCATAAATTGCCTTTAGAAGCATTATTATTATTATTTAATCATAGTATTATTGTTGCTGCCTAAACTCCACCTAGCGATTACTATAATTGACTTATTCCACCACAATACCCTTTCTTTATTGAGTGCTGTCTAAAGCTCCAAACAGCGATTATCATCAATTATATAATCCACCGATCAATTGCTACCTAATTTCCTCAAACAGTGAGTATCATAGTTTATATTATCCCCCGATCCATTGCGGCCTAAAACTCCAAACAGCTAGTGACATCATCTACCTGATCCACCGATCATACGCTCATTGCTGCCTAAAACTCCAAACAGCGAGTGTCGTCATTTATTTAATCCACCGATATCCTTCGTATCAGGACTTTCTAACATTCCAATCCTTCCTGTATTTGATCCAAGAACCATAATTTGCTCTTCCGATAATCAACTTTTATTATCCATTATCTATCTCTAACTAATTCACTAGTATGCCACCACCAAGAGTATTATTGATCAAATCTACGATTCACTAGTACACATCCACCAGGAATATCACCGATCAGATTATACTCCACTAATTGTTATAATTCCTCCAAATTCCCGAAAATTCAATTCATTCCTCAAATGTTTGATCAAATCCTATCAATCCCATTATCGACAACATCTCCCAAGAATTTATATTAGATATCAGTGTTGTAATCCAGCAGTTACCTTTGCACCTCCTAAATTCTCCAAAAATCATTTAAATCATCTATCTAGCCTATATATGCATTTAGGCACCACCAATTTATTTCTCCCCATAACCCACATTATCATTTTCTTTTTTTATCAACATGAACCCACTAACATCTTTAAGTAATTACCTCAACAGCCATCTTCTTTTCTTATGACTCTATTTATTCTCCCTAACATTTTATTTTGTGTGAAGTATTATCATTATTTAAGAAAATATAATACATAAAATTCCCTGAGACCTAGCAGTTTTGACAAAAACATAATGTGTAAGAGAATGCAATAATAATAGTGATCCAGATTTCATCCACCATTACATGGTCTCTGCACCATATGCTAGACCTTCGGCGTTATATCCGCTTACATTATCACTAGGACGACACCCAAGGCAACACAAATCAGGGCATTTCTCTGCCCTCCACTTTTCCATTCCCATTCACACAAAGATTTTTGAAATAGAACTATATCTGGTTAACTTCCCATGTCTCGAATAGTTTTGACTCTGCAGAGTTTGCACACTTTACCCACAAGAGACAGTTTACTCGTTGCCCCGCACAATTCCTTAGTCATGCGGTTGAGCCAACCATCACAGTAACCGTTCAAATTACCTCGCCCCTTCCATCATCTTACCCTATGGGCCGTTCCCACTTGCGGTGGGTCCCATACGTTGTGCGGGATGTTCTCCTTCTGAACGCCTAGCAGTTGGCTACCCACACTGCTAGCACGCCACAGCAGAACCTCACCCTCCGCGGATGTCCCATTCAAGCCCGCCACACAGACAGCCGCTTGCACTACCTCACCTTCTCCACCGATGATGATGACTTTCAGGGTCCGGTAAATCTACTAGGCCAAGTTGTACTTTACAGACTTGTGGTTGTACTTGTTTTACACAGGAGGTCATGACAAGATTCAGTCCTTAGGGTTATCTGGACGGTTCTACCACAAACCACACTCTCGTGCACACCTGCACCATACCCCCAAACCATCCGCCCAGACAAATAAGCAATTTGAGATTTTTGGGAGTATAAAATAATCATATCCAACATACACCAGTCATTACCACCATGACTGCCCAACCACATTTTCTCATGATTAAAGTGATGCTCGGATGTTCTTACTCCCACAAGTATCTAAGCAAAACTAAGCATGGCATATAATTATGGACTTATTTTCAAAAGGTTACTATTATAATTTTGCTAGGGCGACAAGGTTCTCATGTTCAAATATTCCAAAGGAGGGGCAATATTAATCAAGTTAGATAATAGGCATTTAACTAGAATTCTAAATTAAACATGTATTTGCATATAAAATAACACATGCAATTTGATAATTTAAACAAAAGTAATTTGCAGAAAATGTAGGTTCAACATGATCAAAGTATTGACTCGCCTTGCGCGGTTTACCGCGGTCTTGAACCCACTCAAAGCTTTCTCATTTGTCGATCTTTAGGTTCGGGCCTTTATCTTCACCTCGATCTCGGCCTCGCTTGATCCTTGATTCTTCCGGACTCCAATTTCTAATTACGTGCTAAGCAACTGAATTCAAATAAAAACAAATAACTCAAAAGATTCAAACAACTTCA
This sequence comes from Dendrocalamus latiflorus, assembly GCA_017311315.1. Lineage (NCBI taxonomy): Eukaryota > Viridiplantae > Streptophyta > Magnoliopsida > Poales > Poaceae > Dendrocalamus > Dendrocalamus latiflorus. Next base: position 46,432,283 of record CM029642.1, on the reverse strand, counting down.
AATAAATTTAAGTTAGATTTATTATGGGTTATTAGGTGATTTGAGGCAAGGTTGATGAGGTGTGAAGTATCGATGGAGTCAAAAAGTGTTGGAACAAAGCGAGGATTGGTAGAAGGACGTTTAATGAAGGAGGGTTCATGACACAGAATTATTGATGAGATTATTCTGCTTTAGATTTGAGGAGGACTAGGTTGAGCCGGCCATGGAATGCTATGGCTTACCCTATTTTATTTAATAACTTCTTTTTATTATTTTTATGTTTATCAAGGAAGTTCCATGAGCTAGGTTAGACCTATGATTCGGTGTACGAGCTTTAGATGAGCTTTGTTTTTGGTCGAGCGTTAATCTTCAAGGCACTTGTTATATATAGCGATGTATATAATTTTTGGGTTTACCGAATAAATATTAGAGTTCGGTGTTATAGCATTTTATGGCTCAACATTTTATGTATCCTTAGTTATTACTAGGCTTAGTTTAATTTGAATTAGAATTTATTTATACGGGTCGTAGCTTGCTATATTCAATCATGCTTGACATTATTATGCACTAAATCTAACGTTGGGATTTAACTGGGACACCATTATCATTTTGTCTACACCTCTGTTATTATTATTAGATTTAGCTTTATTTTTAATCTAACTTTATTTATCTAGCAAGGCTTGTCTTACAAGATTACATTTCAATATTTGCTATTTAGCAAAATCTAACACTAAGTTTTATTTATCCATGCATGCTAGTGGTGACTACTATTTACATAGCTACATTAGGTAGGTGACTTTTACTCATACGATGACCTAGGAATTTCTTCATTATAATTGCCACATATATGTATTTTTCTAACATGACATTTCTACTTAAGGACACCCTTTTGATTAAAGGTTGTTATCAATTTATATATCTTTAGTTGCTGTTAAGTGTAAATTACGTCTTAAAGGCAAAGATTGTATATATACACATTTAGGTGATAGCCTGGCTTTCTGTTTAATTAAATTTACCATTGGTATTTATTTGATGGTGGCAAGTTAAATATTAGGGCACATATTTAAATTATAATTAAAGGTAATATTTTCAATTTAAAACCTCGCTTTTGTAGTTATAAATTTTATTCCTCTTAAATTTAACTTGGATGTATACTATATATTTTACTTAGGATTTTTATTAACTTTGAACATTTAAGCAAAACCATATTTTATTGATGTCTTTAATTGGCAATTAGACCTCAATTAAATATTCAAGCTATGGCAATTGCTCCTTGAAGAGGCGAGCGGTACAGGGGAGCCGGCCGACCGAAACAGAGGAGGTGCACGGCGGCGGTCGGGCAGGTGGGCTTGCCGGCGAGTCCGGCGGTCGGAGGGGCAGCAAGTGGCCAAAATGGGTTGTCCCCGAAGTGAGGAGGCTTGGGGAGGTTGCGGCGTGAGTCGGGGATCCCCGAGGCAGGCCGGCGGTGATGTCTAGCGGCCGGGGCGGGGGTAGAGCGGGGTGGCGGCGCCGGCGTGGGAGGAAGAGGGCAATTGGTGGGGGCGTAAGCGAGAGAGAGACCAGTAGTACTGTAACATCCCAAAAATTTTATTTGGCTTTTATTGATTTTCTGGAGTTTATTTGGATTTATCTGGATCTTAATTCAAAATCTAAAGCAAGAAAATGTATTTAAAATATTTTATTAAAGCCAAAAAGAGTTAAGTTTCATTTTCCTAACCTTCCCTAATTTTTAGTTAATTTTTGAGAATTTTTTGGAATTAAAAATCAATTTTTAAAGCTTAAAAAGTATTTTATAAAATTATTAAATGAAAATCTGAAATTAAAAATATTTTTCCTAAGTCTAAAATGCCTCCAGGAATTATTATGAATTTTCCTAAAATTTTTAGGCTTAAAATACTAATTTTTAAGTGTTTATAAAGTTATCTAGCATTTCTGGAAATTAAAACGAATTTTAAAAGCCAAAAACCCCTCGGGCTGACACGTGGCGCAACCAGATCGCATCCGCCCCACCGCCCGATCTAATTTGGGCCCTCCGTGGCCACTTACCCCTTCGGTTGGGATCCAACGGCCCGATCTCCTTCGTGCGCACGTGGCTCAAATCCGGCCGTCCGCCTCTCTCCCCTCTCTCTCTCTCTCTCTCTCTCTCTCTCTCTCTCTCGCCGACATGCGGGGCCCGCCCGTCAGCTCTTTCCCCCACCTCCCCTTCTTCCTCCTCCAGCCGAGCCGCCATTAGTGCCCGTGCCCGAGCTCGTGAGTGCCGCCGTTACGTCTCATTTAACCGGCGAAATGACACCATTAAGTGTCCTCTTCACTCCCGCGTTCACTCCCGCCCGTTTCCCCCTCCTTCAAGCCTCTTTACGCCGCCGTTTCAAGCCGCCTCCGCCCGCCTTAACTCCGGCGAGCCGTTACCTCCTCCCCGCGCCTATAAAGCCCCTTTCCCCGAGCCCGTCCTCCCCTCCTTTGCCTTCCCCGTGCGCTGCCACCTCTTTCCCCCTCCTCCCCGAGCCGAATCGGCCCCGACCCATGCTTCCTCGTCCGCAGCCCGTGCTTGCTCCGGCGAGCAATCGCCGTCGCTCCGACCCCTTTTGCGCCTCGCCGTCGACGCCTTCACGACCCCCGTGCGCCGGCGACCACTTTCCCCCTCTCCGCCGAGCAACGCCGCCACCGGAGCCCCGTCGACGCCGAAGACCCGTGCGCCGCCGCCGCCAACCTCGCCGCCGACCCCCTTCCCGTGCCTCTCGGACCCCGTGCGCAGGTGAGCCCGAATCCCCGCCTCCCCCTCTCGCTTTTGCGCGTCACCGCCGCCGCCGTCGAGCGCCGGAGCGCCGGCGAGCCACACCGCCGTCGCCGCCTTCGGCCGGCGCCGCCCCGTCAGCACGCGCGCCCGCGTGGCACCGCGTGGTCGCCCCGTCAGCGCCTGGCCGCCACCTCCTCCTTGGGCCACGTCGGCCATGGACCGAGCCCACGGTGGACCAAGCCGACCCGTGAACCTAGTCCACCATGAACCGGCCCCACTTGTCAGAGAGATAAACCATTTTTCAGTATAAAAATAATTCAACCGGAAAAATAAAATAGATGCTGACGTCATAAATGGAATTTTTAGTAGAAAAATAATGCAGAAAACTAGTCTTTTTCTTTTTCTTTAGATTTAAACTTCCAAAGGCCATAACTTCTTCATTTTAACTCCGATTTAACTCGTTCAAATTTCTAAATTTTTCTAAAATCCTAAGCTACCCATTTCTGTACTCTTTTTGAATTTTTGGATTTTATTTGAATTTTCTTTTGGTTCTTCGCGTGTAGATTACAACGAATCCGGAGAGTATTTCTTCGACGAATCGCAGCAAGACTCCGAGCAAGGCAAGTTACACCTTTGACCATGTTGATCCCAGTAATTTAAATTATTTATGTTGTTTTGAAATTAATATGCATGCGTACTTTTATTCAAACTAGTTCAAATTTGATTTAAACTTTAGTTATGCCGAATTCCTTTGTGTATGGCCAATCTTGATATTGAACGAACATACCTTGTCACCATAGATGAAAACCTAGTTGGTACATTAGTATTGACTAGAACATTTTATAGAATTGCTTAGCCATGCTTAGATTAATTTAGGTGGGAAGAATGGTTTCACACAAAATGATGGTTTATAAAATTTATTCTTGACTTTGGTGAGTCAAGAAAGTCTATGAAATTTTGATAAAATAAAATGTACAAAACCTGTTTTAGACTTAGGCATTGGTATGGTGGTGGGTGCTTGCTGGCATGCGTCGTAGTTGTTGACGCGATGTTGACTGCCAGGCACAAGGGGTATGCGGGTAGGCCTAAGTTAAATTAAGGACCGGTCTGTGATTTACTAATACAAAGTCACACCGTACTACCACAAGTCTGGTATGGGACAGATCTGGCTAAGTAATTTGTGAAGTTCCATTTTAGTTTCGCTATAGGCTGAATGTGAGCGTGGTGTAGGCCATGAGAAGTCTCACATGGCACAAGAGGGGGCTCCAACATGTGGATTCATGTTGTGGTGAAACCTTAGTGGCGGCGTAGCTAATTTGGTAATGGAACATTGGAACAGCCTTATCATGATCTCCTCGGCCACACACCTAAGGAAGTGTGTTAACCCGGTGGCAAAACAGGAGAACATGTCTTGTGGGTAAAGTTGTACACCTCTGCAGAGTAACAAACTATCCTGGATAGCCGTGTCCACGGTCAAGGACATGCTTAGTATGGTTTTTCACGGATTAGACTTTGGTTTTTCCTAAAAATTGGTTTATGGAAGTTTGTTAATCTTTTGGAAAGATCGTCCGGGTGGGATACCCGTGGATAGGTTAGTGTTAGGTTGTTGCCTGCACTAACATTATTATTTTGTTAAATCTTGTTTTCATATATTGTATCAAATGCAGCTTTTGCACTTACGTTATTGTATTTAATTCAACAATGTTGTTTATGCAAATGAACCATATTATGCCTTCCTTTGTAACTCCTTATGCATGCATCAAATCTGTTATATCTCCTGGTGTAACTTGTGGAGTACTTTATGTGCTCACCTTGCTATAAACAATGTTGCCAGAGGAAGACGACGTCGACTTTGTTGAGGATTGCGACGAATAGGCCACGTCTTACAGTCAATTCGCCTTGTGGGAAGGCAGGATGGGCTGCTCCTTTTATTTATCTTCCGATGTTTACTTTTATGTTTGGCCATGAAGCCACCTTATTGTAAACTTGGCCATAAGGCCCGTACTTTTGCTTTATAATAAAGTTTGGTTATCATGCATGATATGTATCACTGTTCAATCTGTGTGCACTAGCTTTTCCTGGGATAGTGCAAATAACACAGAGGGTTCTGGAGTTGTTGCTCCGGGTCCTGACAAGTACTTACCTAACTGGCTGGCGTGGCCGGAGAGGGGCCGAGGTGGTCCGGCACCGTGAGTCCGCGGCAGTGCGGGAGGGTCTACGCCGCCGGCGGGCTGGGGCGGGCCATGGCTGCAATCGGCGGTGGGGATGAGTTGAGGAGGCCACGTTGGAGCTCTGGTGCGCAGGAATCGGCCGGGGACAGCCCCGACCGACCGGTCACCGGGTGGCCAGGGTTGGGAGAGGAGAGCCACCAGTGGTGCTAAGGGCACGTGAATCACGATTCCTTCAGGGAGGAGGGTCAGCGAAGCAGGGCGGTTCGATTGAGGTCTCGGACGGGGTTTTAAATGCGACGGGGGGTGCTGGCGCAGTGGGGTGGTTGGCCGGGGCATGGCGGCATCGTGTCTTCGGCATGGCTACACGGCGCGGGCGTGCGGGGTGCAGAGCTGACATGGTGCGGGGCATGACGTGCGCGAGGCAGGTGCGGCAGCTGATGGCGACGGAAGCAGGTGGTGCAGTGGTATGGGCGCTGGGGCCAGGATGACGCGCGCAGTCGGAAGATCGAGAAGACAGAGGAGGGAGGAAGGAAGGAACGGGAGAGGGAGGCCAGGCGTAGGGAAAGGAGGAGGGAAGGAGATGGGCCCACGTGCAAGAGAAAGAGGGGGAAAAGGGTAAGGGTAGAAAAAGGCTGGCCGCATGGCTTTGGAAAAATAGAGGGGGGATGCAAAATTTTGGAAAGTAAATTTCTAAAAGTTTGAGTATTGTGTATTCGAAACCCCTTTTTCCTTGAATCCCAACTCTAGAATAGTCTTGAATTTTTAGGCATATAAATTAGGTATATATATACACACACATATTCATAGATGCGTATATATATACATACTTGAGTTGCACTTTCAATCGAACCACTTCCCTTTAATTAATTTTGCAAACCATGTTTAGATCCAACAGTTAAATTTTGAATTAAGTCCCTCGGGTTTGAACTCACTCCTCATTGTTTAAATGGTTAGGTCATACTTTACTTTAAGCTTTGTTTGATAGTTGGGTTACCCTAGTATGAATTTGATTATGTTTCTTTTCTTTGATCTTTTAATTAAGGCTTTGTTCCAATTAATTAAATTGAATTTAGATCTTTCCGGATTTAAACTCACATTTAAATTATTTTGTATCATTTATTGCCATGATTGTTATCTTGGGTACTCGAGAATTAACTCTAGTTATTATTCACTTAGCACAAATCTGGAGAAAATCCAAATAAGATTTTGGCAAAGACTACAAATGCCAATACTATGCAAATAAAAATTTTTAATTCTCCCCAATCTTTGGACATTCAAAATTTAGGATGTTACAGCTTGTTTATAATTGTACTCGTTAATTTGTAGTGTTATAAATTAGCATTTCAGTCCCTACAGGACCTGAAAATTATGTAAATATTTAAATAAATGTGCAACCACATTTATATAATTTTTACATATGCAGAATTACTACTTTATTGCAATTTACTTACATTATTAATTGCGACCATATTTAAATTTGGTATCTTTAGCAAATTTAAATTTCAAATTCCCGTTTAGTGAGTACCATTGTACTTAATAAATTGGAATTTTTGCAAAATACTATACCTACCATATATACCATAATTACAATTTATGGCACTTTGCTACATTAATTTATACGCTATGCCATACAATAAATTGGTGTTCACCACCAATATTGTGATTATGCGGTATTATAAATATAACCACATGTTATATTTAATTTGGGTATATATATTCATTCGGATCACAATACTCATATTGTTTTCCACATATTTTGCATTTTATTACAACATTACCATACACATTAATTTACCTCATGTAAATTAATCATTTATGGTGTACTTTTCATATAGGTTTTTAAATGGCTACCAAAGATTTTGAGCCCCTCGCTCTCGATGGTACCAACTATCTTACATGGGCTATGGACCTCAAAATCAACCTAACCACATGTGGGTTACAAAGGGTGATATTTGATCCTCCAGATGATCAAATTCCTCTGGATATTGTGAAATATTCCATTTTGAACATAATACGGAATCACATACATCCGGATTTGAAGGCTGAATATCTATATGAGGAGAATCCACTTACATTATGGTTAGCCCTCAAAAATAGATATGAACAGCAAAGAGCTGTTATCTTACCTGAGGCTAATCATGAATGGGCACATCTTGGACTCCAAGATTTCAAATCTGTTGGAGAATATAACCATGCCCTTCATACTATTTGCTCCAAATTGCAGTTTTGTGACAAGGAACCAACAGATGCGGACAAAATAGAGAAAACTCTCTCGACTATGCTCCCATCTGACAGGGTCCTACATCAGAAATGGCGTGCTGCAAATTACCAAACTTATTTTGATTTTATGCATACCATGCTTCAGGCAGAGAAGCATGCTGAACTTCTTTTAAAGAACAATCAGCAACGTCCCATTGGGGCTGCTCCACTTCCTGAAGTTCATGCTAATCAAAATAACAACAAGTTCATTGGTTCAAAAGATCACTCAAAGAACTTTAAAGGTAAACACAAACGCCACAAGAAGCAAAAACCAAGTGGATTCAAGAAAGGTATAGGCAATCTTGGTAAGAGAGTTGACAAAACTGAAATTTGTCAAAAATGTGGTTGCTACAACCATCCTACCAAGAAATGCCGCACCCCGAAGCATATTGTGAACCTCTACCTCCAGTCTTTGGCTCACGGCAAGAATGCTCAAGAGAAGAGAATTGAAGCACACTTCAATCTCACATCCAACAATGATGAAGCCAGATGCTCTCACAACTTCCTTCAAGAACTCAAAGACACATGTGCTTCTACAAAGAAGGATGATCTCATGTGCACCGAGGACACCCTTGAAGAATTTCATTCTCAAGACATGTTGGAGATCTGTCGGACCCGGATTTTTCAATCCAAATCCACTGTGATTCACTGCACTAATCCCTGGATCAGTAGATAGTGCTCACAGTTTATAGTTCTGAATATCAAAATACATATCATGCGGAAGCGTAAATATAATAGTAAACTTACTCATGGGTCGATTAGGCTGAAATTAATAAACTGCAGCAGCGGAAGAACGAAGCACACAGGTGGGACCTTCAGGACATGCCCACAGGCAGCCAACTGGAGGTTCGCGACCTAGCCCTTGACATCTTCATCTTCTCGGCCAGCTTGTCCAATCTTGTTGCTGAGGCGAGGTGATTTGATTCCTGATTCTGAATTTTGTCGCAAAAGCGAGTGTGAGCACTCCAACCCCGTGCTCAGCAAGCCAATACACAGAATGCAATATTTAAACATGTATGGCTAATCAAAGGATGGCTTGGGCTTATTTTATTTTGCGAATAGTGCTTTTGAATACAATTATAGAAAAATCCCTGAGACTTAGCAATTTTAAACTCAAGACTTTTGTTTGTATAGTAAGTTGATCTTTATACTTGACACAGATTCCATCCACCATTACATGGCATCTGCGCCATATAGTAACTTTCAGCGTTATAGCCGCTTAACTTACCACTGGGACAACACCAAGGACAATTCCGAAACCAGGGCAGTCCTTCGCCCTTCAAGTTTCCCTTCTCACAAGTTCCCATTATTTTGTAAACAAAACTATATCTAGTTACGTTCCCATGTCCGCCCTTGACCGTGGGCACGGCTATTCGAATAGTTTTGACTCTGCAGAGTGGCACACTTTACCCACAAGAGATAGATCTACTCGTTGCCCCACATGATTCCTTAGCCATGTGGTTGAATAGACTATCACAGGGCCTTTACGATGCATAGTCCACTGTGGTTACGCCCGCTAAGGTCAACCTTCCGTAGTAATATTACGCATACCGCGGGAAGGGTCTCTCGTGAGCCATCACGGGCAAAGGCGAGGAATATTACGCATCCATCCCTTTGCTCGTGGTCATACCTTCACGTAACCACCTTGGAGCTACACAAATTAGTTAACCCTGCCTACATTTTGCCAGCTTGTGGTTGTACTGTTTTACACGGGTTGACATGACAAGATTCAGTCCTTAATGGTATCTGGGCGGTTCTACCACAAACCACACTCTCGTGCACCACTGCACCATACCTCCGAACCATCCGCCCAGATATTTAAGCATGTTGGGGTTTTTGGAAACATAAAATAATCATATCCAACATTTATCAGTCGTTACCACCATGACTGCCCAACCAATTTTTCTCAGGATTAAAAGTGATGCTTGGACGCTCTTGCGCCCATGAGTATCTAAGCAAAACTAAGCATGGCATATAATTACGGACTTACTTTTGAAAAGTTACCATTATAATTTTGCTAAGGCGACAAGGTTCACATATTCGAGCATTCCAAAGGAGGTGTAATATTAATCAAGCAAACAATGGGCATATAACTAAAATCTTAAATTAACATGTATTTGCATGTAAAATAATAGCATGCAATTTGATAATTTAAACTAAAGTAGTTTGCAGAAAACGTAGGTTCAATCATGATCAAAGTATTGACTCGCCTGGCGCGGTTTACCGCAGTCTTGAGCTCACATAATGCTTACTCTTGAGCTTCTGGTCTCTATCTTCACTTCAAGCTTAATCTCGCTGGATCCACTGAATCTTCACGACTCCCAATTTCTAATTACGCGACAAATGACTGAATCCAAATAAAAACAAATAACTCAAGAAATCAAAATAAATCCGAATAAACTCAATTTAGTTTTTATTATGAGTTAACGGGTGATTTGGGTGATTTGAGACAGGGTCGGTGGAGGGATATAATGGTTCGATCTTTCTATTGATCACCTCTTTTATTATTTTCGTATTTATCAAGGAAGTTCCATGAGTTAGGTTAGACCTATGTATCGAAGTGCGAGTTTGGCTGGGTATGTATTCCTTGTAACTTAGGTTATGGTAAATGCAAACTGGACGGATGGATGAGATCTGTACTTATTCTATAAATCTTTTAGTCAAAGGTATTATAATATTTGGATATCTTTATTAAGTTTTGAGTATCTAACCATAGTCATTTTATGTGGAATGTTAATCCAAATGCCGATTCTTATTTTTCTACCATTATTAACTAAATCTACTTTTGAGATTTATTTATCGACAATGTACTAATGATGGGGTTTATATTATAAATCATGGCTTTCTAAAATAAGAATTTCATTTTAAATGGTTTTGGCACATCGTTTATTTTTGTGAAACTACTGGAGTTATCATTTAATCGAATCTACTCTTAAGATTTATTTTATGGCTGCATACCAAATGTTATGGCATATATTTAATTATAATTTAAGGGTGCCTTGATATTAAGTTTGGTCATTTAAACAAAGTCATTTAATAGTCAAGAAGAATTCTCCTAACTTTTAGGACATAGAAATAATAGTTATGGTTTAACCCATGTGGTGGCTAATTCTACAATCTTACTAACTTGCAAGGATTTATGATTTATTCCTTAGAGAATTTTCATTGGCTAAATCATCATTCCACGAGAGCTTAAACCAAAACAACATCCTTTTTAAATTTCTTACTATGCCCTTGATTAATATTTAAGCTTTTAAAATAAACATCAACGGTACATCAGTTACTAGTACATAATGATTAATCCATGATTAAATATTTATTAAGCTCATTTACATCATAATCAATTTTGATACCTTCTATGGATTATTCTCGAATTTTTATGGATTTTCCTCATTGAAATCAGCTAGCAAAAATATTCAAAACCTAATCTACTGAAATGCTACGGGATGAGGGATCGAAACCGGGTCGCTGGGCTGAGAGCTCACTCGGCTAACCATCCGAGCAAGGGTGTTTCCTTACTCACCGAAGGAAGGGAATGCAGAAGAGCTGTGAGTCGGCGGCTTGGAACAGAGAAAGCTTGGGGGCGGGTACGGCCGGCGGTGACACCGGCGATGGGCGGTCGGAGAGGAGTGGGCGGCGGCAGGAATGCGTTGCACGCGCCGAGGTGAGGCCGGTGGGGGTGTCGGTGGGGACCGGGGAGCTCGGTGGCGGGCCGGCGGCAAGCGACAGCAGCGGCTTTGGGAGGGACCTCGGCGCCGGCGCAGGAGAGGCGGGGAGGAGCTCGACCGAGGACACGAATAGCTTCGCGACGTCCCAAGGAAGCTCCGGCCTAGAGGAATTGGTTCGGGGTGGCTCCAAGCGGCGGATTGCCGAGTGGCCGGAGTTGGGGAAGGAGGGCTCGCCGGCGGCATTAGAGGCACGGAGGACACAATTCCTTTGGGGAGGAGGGTCAGTGAAGCAGGGCGGTTCAGCTTGGGCCTTGGTGCCCTTTTGTAGACGGCCTGGCGGGGCTGGCAACGGGCGTGGCTGCCGCGCGGTCGCTTCGGAGCAGGCGGCGACTTGACCGGGCAGTTGAGGCAGGTCCTACGAAGGGACTTGTGTGTGACACTACGCTGCTGGTTGCAGCGTTGCGCTGCGCACGAGCTGGGCGACAGGGGGCTGGCGCCACGTGGCCGAGCTGACGCGACCGAGCGGAGGAAAACCACGGGCGGTGGCGCTAGACTACGGGCTGCAAGGGTTAAACCGGGGAGGGGGGCAGTGCGAGCGTGCTGACCAGGCGAAGGGACGGCTCAGGGACGACGGTGGCGCATGGATGCCACGGGGAAGCTCAGCGCTGAACGGAGCAGGCGCGGAGCAGAAAGAAGCCGGGAGGAGGGAGAAGGAGCGGGCGGGGGCGCTCGGGAGCGGGGCCCAGCGGGCAGAGGGAGCGGTCGGGAGAGGGGGTTGGGCCGGGCTGTGGCCGGCCTGACCTCCTTGCTTTCTTTTTTTTATTTAGTGTGTGTATACATATGTTTATACAAATATGTATACATGTATATATAGTATATATTATTTTATTTATTTCTATTTTTGTATGTGCACATATATATTTATTTTTACTCACATATATATATATATGTATTCTTTCTTATTTATCTATTTATTCATTTGCACCTTCATTTTTATACACAAGTATATATTTCCTTTTTGCCTATATATTATTATTATTATTATTATTTTCCCTTTTATACTATTATTTTTATGATGAAATTTTATATTTTAGTTTTAAGTTTCTCCCTTCTTATACTGGATCATCTTTCCAGTTCGCATTTATAATCTTGAGTTTTCATTATTTGCATATTTTCGTTTACTCCAAATTTTGGAATTTCAACCAAAATTTAAGAACACACCATAAAGATCCAAATCCAAGTAGAATATATTGCAAAAACAATTCAAAAGCTCCACATTTTCAAATTTTAAATTTTCAGGATGTTACAAGATCTCAGTTAGACTTCTCGTTCCATAGCTAATAAGTACTATAGTGTTGTAATATAAATAATGTTGTCATCTATATTGTAAGCTTGTATGCTGCAATCATATATCGAACATATTCGGTATTGTAAAATAAAGTTTGTATGTATTCTATATATAGTACTATAAGAATTTCATTAAATTATTCTTTTGTGTATATAGATTTTTGGAGTCGATCCAATGGAGGAGGAATTATGCCTCGTGGATAGTGGTACCACAAACTCTATACTTAGGGACACAAAATATTTCCTAACTCTTACTAGGAGGAAAGGAAATATTTTAACCATCGCTGGACACGATGCAACGATAGTAGGCTCTAGTCGCGCCTCTATCACTCTCCCTATGGGTACACAATTGGAAATTGAGGATGCACTCTTGTATCCCGATTCAACACGTACCCTACTTAGTTATAAAGATATCCGTCAGAATGGTTTCCATGTTGAAACCCGAAATGACAACAAAGAGGAATATCTCCTCTTAACCAAACACAACGGATATGGCAAACAAGTACTAGAAAAAATTCCATCTTTAAACTCCAGATTATACTATACATACATCAAACCCGTTCAACATATTGCGTACAAAGTAATTTTCCAAAACACTAACACATTCCAAACATGGCATGATCGTCTTAGCCACCCAGACATTGGAATGATGAGAAAAATTATTAGCAATTCAATTGGTCATACATACCATAAAACAAAATTTCCGAAATCCTCAGATTTTGTGTGTACTTCATGTGCCACCAGAAAATTGATTTTAAGACCCTCTTATCATAAAATCAGAGCTGAACCACTTAAATTCCTTGAACGCATTCAAGGAGATATATGTGGTCCTATACAACTATTGTGTGGACCGTTCAGATATTTCATGGTTCTCATTGACGCATCTACTAGATGGTCACATGTGTGTCTTTTATCCACACGAAACCATGCATTTGCTAAGTTAATTAGTCAAATTATCCAATTACGAGCACATTATCCTGAATATCGAATTCAATCAATTCGAATGGACAATGCTGCTGAATTTACATCCCATGCCTTCAATGATTATTGTATGGCTCTTGAGATACAAGTTCAACACTCTGTTCCATATGTCCATACACAAAATGGTTTAGCAGAATCTCTTATCAAGAGAATCAAGCTCATTGCAAGACCATTACTACAGAATTGCAACTTACCAACATCATGTTGGGGTCATGCAGTTTTACACGCTGCTGATTTGATACAATTGCGTCCAACTGCATATCATAGCACTTCCCCGCTACAATTAGTACGTGGAAATCCACTAGATATTTTCCATCTGTGAAAGTTCAGTTGCACTACATACGTACCGATCTCACCACCACAGCGTACCTCAATGGGACCGCGCAGGAAACTTGGGATCTATGTTGGGTATAAATCTCCGTCAATTATAAAATACCTCGAGCCCCTCACAGGGGACCTATTTACGGCCTGGTACGTTGATTGCATATTCAATGAGGAACATTTTCCGGCATTAGGGGAGACAACAAGTACCAAACTAAATGCCAGGAAATTGATTGGAATGTACAAGGCATTCCTGCCTCAGACCCACATACCAGAGAGACTGAACTTCAAGTTCAGAAAATCATTCATTTGCAAAACATTGCAAATAACCTGCCAGATGCATTTACTGATTATAAGGGTGTCACAAAATCCTATAATCCTGCCAGAAATGTACCTGAAAGAGTGGAGGTACCGCAAAATACCACTCAACTCCCAGTTCAAAATAAGAGGGGGAGAAGTACGGTACAGATGGCGGATACAGCTTCTAACAAGCGACAAAGGAAACAAAAGAATGTAAATGCAGATCAACCTCATGTTGATAGACACCAAAGGATCCTTGAACCCAGATCAACAGTGCACTCAAATTCTGATCCTGGGACATCGGAATACCCCAACTCAAATGTTTTGGGAAATAACATTGAGCCAACAGGGGTCCAAGAAATTTCCACTAACTATACTGATTCTGGAGAATCATATGATCGTAAGACTACACTTGTCGACATTTATTTCTCCACAACAATTGCAAATAACCTTCAAAATGATCCAGATCCCAAGACCATGGCAGAGTGCAAACAGCGCTCGGACTGGAATCAATGGAAGGATGCAATTCAAGCGGAGTTAGCCTCGCTCAAGAAAAGAAATGTATTCACCAATGTGATACATACACCTCCCAAAGTATTCCATGTCGGTTTCAAATGGGTTTTCGTCTGCAAACGGAATGAAAACAATGAGGTGGTGAGATACAATGCAAGGCTTGTAGCACAAGGGTTCATGCAGAGACCCGGCAATGATTTCAATGAAACTTATTCTCCAGTAATGAGTGGAATAACATTCCGATACTTAATCTCATTGGCAGTTAAAAATCATCTATCTTTTCAGTTGATGGATGTAGTGACTGCTTATCTTGATGGGTCACTTGATTCGGAAATATACATGAAAGTTCCCGATGGAATTTCAATTCTGAATCCGAACGCAAATCGCAATATGTATTGTGTAAAATTGAACAAGTCTTTATATGGCTTGAAACAGTCGGGTAGAATGTGGTACAACCGACTTAGTGAGTTCCTAACCAAAAAGGGATACTCCAACAATGATGATTGCCCATGCGTATTCATCAAAAGATCCTCAACAAGATTTTGTATTATATCTGTGTATGTTGATGATCTTAATATCATTGGTAACACACAGGATATAGATGATGCACGTAATCATCTTATGACGGAATTTGAAATGAAGGATTTGGGTAAAACCAAATTTTGCTTAGGTATACAACTTGAGCACCTTCATACAGGCATCCTAGTGCATCAATCAGCCTATGTCCAGAAAATATTGGAGAAATTCAATATGGACAAAGCATATCCATCGAAACCCCCATGGTTGTTCGATCTCTAGATAGGGACAAAGATCCATTTAGACCCCGAGATGACACTGAAGAGTTATTGGGACCCGAGGTTCCATATCTCAATGCCATCGGAGCGCTTATGTACCTTGCAAATTGCACCCGGCCGGATATTGCATTTGCAGTAAATCTACTTGCTAGATATAGCGCTGCTCCAACCAAAAGACATTGGGTATGAGTGAAGAATATCCTTAGATATCCTCAAGGCACTAAAGATCTCGGTCTATTCTTCCAGAAGAATAAAAATGTGGATTTAATTGGATATACAGATGCTGGCTATTTATCAGATCCCCATAATGCCAGATCTCAAATAGGCTTTGTATTTTTACATGGTGGAACGACCATCTCTTGGAAGTCTTCGAAACAGACTCTAGTGGCTACATCCACTAATCATTCTGAAAATAATTGCATTATATGAAGCATCACGTGAATGTGTATGGCTTCGCAGAATGATTAACCACATACAACAATCATGTGGTATAGGTGCTATTGCATCACCTACCATTATCTACGAAGATAATGCTGCTTGCGTTGTTTAAATGCAAACGGGTTACATAAAGAGCAATATCACAAAACATATTGCTCCTAAACTATTTTACCCACATGAATTGCAAGAGAGTGGGGAAATAAATATTCTGCAAACTAAGTCTTGTGATAATCTCGCAAACTTATTCACCAAGTCATTACCAACTTCCACATTCCAAAAATGTGTTCATGGAATTGGTATGTGAAGACTACGTGATTTGCAGATGTCAGGGGGAGAAATATCCTAAGACTTAACCCGTTCAAATATAAATATTGTACTCTTTTCCCTTTACGAGTTTTCTCTCTAAGGTATCTCATCAAGGCTTTTAATGAGGCAATATGACAACGTAATCATAAATATATCTCTATTTTCCCACAGGGTTTTTTAAAGAGATATAATCAAATATATACCATATCATTTTTTCTCCTTAAATTTTTCCACTGGGTTTTAAAGGAGTTTTTCATGGCATATCTATTCTATCAGTTCTCCTCATATTTTTCCTACAGGGTTTTGGAGGAGTTTTTCCAAGATGATGAATCAAGGTGATCATGTGAAGACACATGGTCGAGGGGGAGTGTTAAACACCAGTTACAATCAACTGCCCAATGTACAGTTATAATAAAATTTACAGATGCCTTTCCGTAAAGGCACCTTTTGTGCCACCCATTTATCATCTATATAAAGCAATGTACAGATTCAGATTTAATTAATGAAAGCAATTGTTTTCTCTCAATCACTTGTCTCAACTCTTGCAATAAAGACCATCGTTGCATCCTGCATGGTGTCCACAGTGCAACACCAAGACAATCGTCGTGGCAGTACTATGTATTTGCCACGCTACATGTATTTGCGTGATAAAAAGTGTCACATCTGAAAATAATTTAGTGCAATATTATTATTAAAGGATAAATAATTAAATAATTATAATCTAGGATAGACATATTTTTCTATGCTAAGAAGATTTCTTGAATTCGTGGTAACTTGACTAATAAAATGATCCAGAATTACGAGTTTAGATTATTGAATATTTTACAAAGCTGTGTATTCCTCCACAGATTATAGGTATATTTCCAGAAATATTGATAATATTCCGCAAACAAAATGCACCCTAATATGAATCGAATAAAAATAAGGTGATATCCCCAAAAGAGCCATCAGTTACATTTGCATATGTGTGAGGATATACCACTACCAAGATCCATAATTTCCTTTGGTCAGGCAGTATTCAGGCCTGTGTCCGCCGTCAGGGAAAAAGTAATCCCTGACCAGTTCGACTTAACCGTCAAGAAAACTTCCACTATCCTTGACTGTTTAACCAAACCCTATAGGAAAGTTCTAAGCCTAACGTGAACGCACCGCCCCGCCCCGCCAGCAAAGCCTTGTCCCATTTCTCTAAGTGTCTGTAAATATTTAATTAGTGTGTACAGATAATTAATTATATATGTTTGTCTGACGCACCTCTGATACTTCAAGAGGCTTTTGATGGACCTTTTAGATTTCAATTTTGTGTATATCAAGTGCACTTTTTTTCGTTGTTCATGTTCCTTTCTCAGACGGCAAATATATATCTATCAGAGAACAGATAAAATTACTGACGGTGACCCGCGGAATCAGAGCGTAGTACCCAACTCTAGTTCGACGACTGGATGCCTTACCCCGACTGTCTCCATCAGGGATGGTATCTGTGACTGCCTTCGTCAAGGATAGTATTTGTGACTGCCTTCATTAGGGATAACATGATCCCTGACTGGGCATCCCGCGGCTGATGCCTAACAGGAACCTATCAGGGATCATATCTATGACGGTTTTTGGTCTATCCTAGATAGTTTTTGGCCATCAAGGTAAGTCAGAATCTTGATAGTGCACGGGCGAATATATCGGGGGGGCTTCGTTAGGCTCGAGCCTACCTTCTGCCGACGCCGTAAACTCCCTACTCCTCGGTGACTGGTGGCGGCCATGGGCTGAACGTGAAGCCGGAAAGGTTCAAAAGTATGACAAGCTTGAGGAGAGGAGTTAGAGAAGAGATGAAGATGTGCCTTTTCTCGGTCGGCCCACATGGCCAACTAGCAACTAAACCAACCTACCAGACTCCACCAGTCATCAGGCGCAATCGATCCAAATTCCAAAATCAAGGGGAGTGAGGCACACCTGAGCCTGAGTGGGCGAAGCAGCTACCATAGGCCAGCAGGCGGTGTTGGTGGCACGGTGAAGCCGAGGCGAAGGGCAGTGGCGCTAGTGTGAGGAGGCACGGCCCAACGGAGGGCGGATGGGAGTCATGGGCAGTGTAGGCATATCGCTGATGTAAGGAGGTGCAGCAGGGAGACGAGGCAGGCGGTGACTAGAGGGGAGCTGTTGGGCTGCCATGGCACTGCGGGCCATAGTCCTGAGGGAAGGGGAGGGGATTGGGAGAACCGGGGAGGAGACTGGGGGATTGGGAGAGGCAGGGAGCGGAGGCCAGGAGGCCAGGCCAGGATAGGGATGCTAGGAGTTGGAGGGAGCTACCTGCTACTGAGTCACCGAGTTGGGGAGGGGATTGGAGTCTGGAGGAGCAGCTGGGATTGGAGGGAAGCGTAGGGGAGTGGTCGAATTGGGGGCTTGTGGTTGGGGAGCCAAGGTAGAAGAGGTGAGCTGGGGAGTGGGGAGGGGGTTGCTGAGTGCCAACTGGGGAAGGGGAGCCAACAATGGTGAGGTATTTAATCTTTATTGTTTACTCTTATGTTCTTATTGATGTTGTCAATTTATCATGTTGTATTGTATAAATAATTAGATGGTAAAACGTAGTGTATCTAGATGTATATTGTTTAATGGTGAATTTTAAAATTTATTCGTAGAGTTGCAATAATAGAGAAACAAACTTTGTGTAAATTTGGCAAGCAATTCAAGTAGTAGCCCCCAACTGATGGGAGCACAACTCAACTAAAGATTCTTCGACTAGAATTTAATCCTAGTGAGGCTACAGCCAAATCAGCATATCGCATACTAATAGAAGATTATGCCAATGAAATTAGAGATCAATTTAGAGGATTATACTCAAATGATGGTACAAACAAAAAAAGATAGAACTTTCCCAATGGTTTATTGGCTCATCAAGTTGACTTTGATCCTTCCATTGACAATGGCATCTATTGAAATAATATTTTCGGAATGAATATTATGAAAATGGATTTACGCAACAAGTTAGTCAATGATTGGCTCAATGACTTGATGGTGTACTACACCAAGTGAGAGATATTTATAAGCATTGATGATAATAGAATCATAAGATGCTTCTAAGGCATGAAATCTCACAAAATGAATTTGCCTCATGGTACGAATTAGCCTCATCATTTAAGCTAGTGCCTTAGAGATATGTTTCATTTATTTTGAATGTTCATGATCATTTACAATTTACTATTGCACCATTAATTTTCTAATTTTGATGTACAGATGACAAATCATCACTCATTGGAAGTATATTTATATGTTTTGAGGATGCGCTTTCCATTACTGAGGTACCTTCATTATATTTCTCTTTTTATTGCTTTACTTCTCTTCTATTCATGACCTTACATATGAATTTACATTGCACAACAGTAAAAGGCTATGTTTGTATCAATTTAATTTAGTGTTGTAAGCCCACCTTCTATTTTCATCTTGGCTTTGCCACTGAATGTGTAGTCACAAGATTGTTTGTAGAAATGATGGACTATTATCTATTTTTATAAGTTAACCTGCTAA
Organism: Dendrocalamus latiflorus; assembly: GCA_017311315.1. NCBI lineage: Eukaryota > Viridiplantae > Streptophyta > Magnoliopsida > Poales > Poaceae > Dendrocalamus > Dendrocalamus latiflorus. Next base: position 46,412,959 of record CM029642.1, on the reverse strand, counting down.
CTTGATACGGGGTGCCTGTTCTTCTTCACGTAGGATCGTTGAAAACTTGCATGAAAACTCGACAAATCATAGCTGATCCCTTGTTGCCAATACATGACGGGACCAGAATTTGCTTTCCAAACCAGGGTTCACAATTTCGGCGAAAGTTCGCCGAAATTTCGTTTATCTCGTCAATTTCGTTACCCTCCGAGAAAACAACTCGGTCAAAAAATTCGTTTCAGTTTGAATTTTGCATCCTTAAGGGTTTTGGAAAACGGCCTAGAGAGCTGTCAAAGCTCGTATCACAGTGGAAAAGTCTGTTGTCATACTCCCTGTTGCCCGAGGATCGAATCCCACATCAAGCAAACATTTTTTTTCCCAATTTTGTCTCACGTTACGTTGGTCCCACAAGCAAAAAATTGAGTAAAAACTTCAGTTGCTCGTGGTGTGATTCAAACCCGGGTCAAACGGATGGCAAGGACAAGGTCTTCCGCTAGGGCAGAGCAATTCTCGCGTTGTACATGTGAATTCTAATAAATATATCCCATATTTAAAGTTTTTAAATTCAAATTCGATCTAAATTTGATCGAATTTTTTACCAAAATGACGAAATTTCGTTCAATTCGTTCCTTTCGCCCACCTTCGAATTTTTTTTCAAAACGAAAATGTTTTCGCTGTTCCAAACTCTATGTGTTTACCAAGCTAGTACTATGATCAGTGGCTAGAGAACATACAACATAAATAGTTCAATGAAAATGAAGGTAAAAGAGACATCAAAAGGTAGCAAGTATGTCTCAACCCATCCATTGGCAATTAGCTAAGGGAAGACCCAAGTAATTGGCATCCTCATCGCTAAAACCTATTGCGTAAAAGTAACCGCAAGATGAATCTTTTCTACATCCTCTAAATATGTTCGACAAGCAACTATGAGTATGAAAATTATACTCTACAAGACTTTATAGCAAAGTTATATAGTACACAAGCTGAGACAAAGGTAGCTGTCTAGTCTAGTTCAATTTGAAAAAAATTGTACTTTCAATTGTAATAACGAATATGTAACATCCTGATTTTCAAAGCCTTTTTGAAGCTTTTAAAATAAAATTCACCATTTAGATTTTTCTGAAATTAATTAAAGCTTAATTGAAATTTTTAATAATTAAAAGGATTTAATATGAATAAATCAAACTTTAATATTTGTCAAAATATTTTATTTGAGTTCCTTCAGTCTCAAGGAATTTTCTGGAATTTTCTTGGATTTTTTCCTGGTTTATTTGCTATTTTCTAGAGCTCATATGATTTTATTTGAATTTCTAAAAATAGAAAACGTTAGAAAATTCTAAAAACAGTCCTGGGCCAAAGCCCATTTCCCTCTGGCCCAATTTTTCACCTCGGCCCGGCTTGCCCGCACTTCCCACATGTTGCGCATCCGCCGCTTGCTCGCCCGCATCCAACCGCCCGCTCCACCTTCTGCCTTAGCCGCCCGATCCATGCCAAGCCACATGTCGTTCATCCGTGCGCCAAGGCATTGTGCATCCGTGCCATCTGCCGTCGATCGTTTGATCACTTGGGGCCACGTGTCGTTGATTCGAAAGCCCAAGCACTGCTCATCGTCATTTTCGCGGAGGAGGTCGCCGTGTTTGTCTCGAATTCTCGTCGCTGCCGCCATGGTCGTCTCGGTTTCCGCCGCTGCTGCGCCGTCACCTTCCCGGACTTGACGTTCGTGTCCGCCGTGGATTCCTCGGGGTCTGGGTATAAAATTGAGCCGCCCCCTCCGTCCCTCGCATCCCAAGCCGCCGCCTCGCCTCCCAAGTTTCGTCGTCGAGTGCCATTGCCGTTTTCCACGCCGGCCGCTGTTCATCGCCCTCGTCGGTCAGTCGCTGCCGTTGAGTCATCATCGATCTTTGCCGCCATTCACTAGCGGTGAGTTCTCGCTGACGAGCCGCTACTGTCCAGTCTGTCGCCATCTAGCCTCCAGTCAACCTCGCCATCGTCTCGCGCTGCCGGCCCAACCCCGCTGCCTCAGCCACCGACACCTTGGTTGCACCGCGTCGCCTCAGTCTGCACGCCTGCCAGCTCAGCCCGCACCTGCGCGGCTGCGCCGTGCATTAGTTCACCTCCTCGGTGCATCCGGTTCATGTGCTTGAGCCACTGACATGCAGGGCCCGCATGGCAGCCATGAACCTGTGAGCCAGCCGAGTCAGCACCACCATGCAAGCAGTCACCTCAGCCCTAGAGCTGACGTGTCACGCCACGTCAGTGCCACATCAGCAGCCAAGCCGTCCCCAGGTGCCACGTCAGCATGCCACGTCAGCCCAAACTGCCATCTGTCGGCCACGTGTCGGCCACGTTAGCCTTATCTACCACGTCAGCAAGCCTAGTCAATTAGTCACTATTCCATGAGCCGAGTCCACCGTAGACTAGCTATCCCGTGCACTGAGTCTACAACACAGTAACTTTTCCGATTTTCAGCCTTTTTCTCCATATTAGAATTTCCGAGAGCCTGTTCTCCCTCGTTTGAACTCCGATTGACCCGATTCTTTTTCCTAAATTCATCTAAAATTGAGATCTATCGTTTGGTTCTAGTTTTGAAGTTAATTTGAATTTTATTTGAATTTGTTTTTGTGTTTCGTCTCGTTTTCTCTCTCGTTAGATCACACGTTCGAAGGAGCTGAAGCAGGATTCGAAGATCAAGAATTCCTAACTGAGTAAGGCCAAGGCAAGTCATGTCCTTTGATCATGTTGAACCTAGTTTTCAAATCTATTATTTATTATTTTGTTTTAAAGTACCGTGCATCGCTATTTTATTATAACCTTTATATTGGTAGTTAATGACATAATTGATTACTTCCTTCCTGATAATTTGAATGCCATGATTCTATTGTCACCATAGGATGGGTAATTATTTAGTGATGCAATATTAGTTGTCACATGATTGACGTCTAAATTGCTTAGCCATGCTTATTGCTAGTACGTTGGGTTATCATCACATGTGATCAGTTAATTAGTTTGACTTAATGATATATTGGAACGTGGTGGTAACCACAGTGATAAAATATGTGTGCCATGACATGGGTAGTGTCATTGGTGTTGGTTATACAAAACGGTTTTCACCTGGCGAATGCTCGTGCAGTAAAGGGGGTGCTGTTGGCACACTGGGATGTGGATACTTCGATGACTTCGCGGATTAGGACTTCGCTCCCCAGTCGATTGCCTGTGGGCATATCGAGTGGCTACCCTATTTTATTTATGTTTTTCTGCTACTAATTTCTTTAAGCCATCCCTATCGGTCTCGAGGTCGAAACCCCAACAATCGATTTCTCTATCCTTCGATTTATGCGGTTCCAAAAAAGGGAAAAAATTCTTTGCTGAGGGAAATGAGCCATGATCATGAAGTGAAAAGCACGTGGTAACCAAATAGAATGAAATAGGCTATTATCTGTAAGCTTGGCCATAAGGTCGCAACTCTGATAATTATTAATAATATTTGAGTCTTTTCTTAGTAAATCATGATATGGTTGGTATTACATCTTTATTTTACTGTGTGCACTAGCGTGATCCTGGACTAGTATAGAATACACAGGATAATCCAGATCTACATATTCGGGTCTCTACAGAATAATAGATTGAAAATGAAAGTTTTGAGAGCATTTGAATTTGACAAGCAATTAATAATAAAGTATAAATAGCACAATTTAGATCAAGAGGCTTATTGCCCCAAGATTTCATAACAATTGCAATAATCTTGCCAAACCAAGCTATAAACGGATTTCCCATCCATACATTCCTACAACCATTTTATATAACTTAAAGCTAGTTATTGTGGGATATAACCAAGCTTTCTCCACAATAGGGGACATGGCTATTCGAATATATTTACATTCTATAGAAGTTGTACACTTTTATCCACACAACACAAATATCCCACCATGTTATACATATCACGCGATACCATCGGCACCCAATTTGAGAGTTCCTGATAAAGCTTCTATATTACCGGTCCTAACTACCACCTTGCTATGATTCCCTTATTAAGGCGGGGAGTGTCCTCCAGCATCCCAAGACTCATACAGTGTGTTGGTAAACCTTCCTTCCTGGTATGGTCCCTCCGAACATGGAATTCCTCCATGCCCGCACTAGCCCAAAATCACCTACAATCAACCACCTGTGGTGAAGTTGCTAGAATATGGTAATTTATTATGCTAAGGCCTTCCCATAAAACAATGTATGGCTGCACGGCTATACTTAGGTCTATGGCATAATAGATCAGTCCTTAATGACCCAGGCAAGACATCCACAAACCTAGTCTCATGCTAACTGGCCTCCACAACCACTCGCCCAAGTCTGAAACATGTTTTTCATTTTATTTGCTAACCAAAATAACAGAGATAGCTCCTCTGCACTGAGATTATTCCTCCACTCCATTTCTCCAGTATCTCCCATTTATGTATATTTTTACCCGTTTGCAACTTAGTGCAACTAGTACCATTATGAGCATGGCTAAGCATCAACTACTTCATTTATTCTACAAATTCCACATTTTACCAATAGTCAACATTAATACTAAGATGACAATAGCAAGGGCAACAATTTATCAAGGTGGGTTTAATGCAACAATTGGTATAACTATCAACCTTACCAATATAGCAATTTTTAACGAAATTACATGTATGCATAATAGTTTTGAACACAACGTACATAATAGAAAAATATAGGATCAACATAGTCAAATGGGGTGCTTGCCTTGCTCGTTGAACTCATGGTCTTGCTCTGGCTCATCGTTGAAATTTTCTAAGATGTCAGTATCTAGTTGACAAATAAAAATATCTCAAATAAGAGCCAAATAAATTCAAACAGAGACCAATTTCAAATATGTTTACATAATATGAAGGAGCATGATTTTATAAAATTTTAGAGATAAAAATCATTCAATTTAGAGTTCAAATGCAAAAGTTATAAGCATTTGAATTTGGTTTGGATTGAAAATACTTAAAACAAAAAGAAAACATTATTCATGAATTTTCATTTTAGTTTTTATTTTTCTTTCTATTAGAAATCAAGGGTTTATTGTGTCATTAGACTAATAGGTGGGGCTTACTCATCATTAGACTAATATTAATTAAGTTAATATAAGCTCCTAGCAGGGCCCACTTGTTAGGGACACAAGGTAGGGGCACGGAGGCGTTCTTGGCAGAGCTCATCGGTGCACTTGCCAATGGTGAAAGGAGGGCTAGAGAGGCTATGGCAAGGTTGGGGATAGGTAGAGGGGTTCACAAGGAATCCATCTGTGGTGATGGCAGCCGAGTGGTGGTCATAGGTGGCCTCTCGGCGACACAAAGTGCTGATGATGTCCAGAGTGAAAGAATGAGGCAAAGGAACACCGGGATGGCTTTTTGGGTCCAGCCCAGTGCTAATGGTGGTGGCACGAGGACCAATGGTCATCTGAGTAGCGCTCACAACACGCAACTGTGGCGATGCCATGGGCAGCAATAGGGAAGTCGGCAATACTACTCGCCCGAGCTAAAAGCAAGGGTCCTTAGGCATCAGTGTGATACCACGAGTTTAACGATGAGGTCGGAAGTGGTCAGAGATGGCAAGGTGGCGATGGCTTTCACGGTGATGGTTCACCATAGTGAGAATGGGCTGCAATAGAGCATGACAACATGTTCAAAAGGGTTAGGGGATGGTGAAAATGACCATGGTAGGGTCTATGGCTCACCAGAGCAACGAAATTGAGTGCGGCGGGGATGGAGACTAGCATTGAGAATGATGGTGGATTCCCGGTAGCTCACTACCCCAAATCCAAATTGAGTGTGGGACTAGCCGAAAGGGATCAAAAGGCACAAGATGAAGTGGAAGGGAGGGCTCGAAGCTCATCGAAATACAAGAAAAACATGGCAGAGCGCGGCGGCTGCGCGCACCAAAGCTGAGGATGACAACTGCGTTCCGGGCAACTCTATCGAGACCCAAATATGCAAATATAGAAATCTCTATATATTCTGCACTAGTCTAAGATCACATTAGTGCACACAGTGGAAATATAGATGAAATATCAACCATACACATGGTTAACCAAAAGAAAGACTCAAATACCAACTAATTATCAGAGTTGAGACCTTATGGCCAAGCTTACAGATAACAACCTGAAGGGCTTAAGAAACTAGCAGCAGAAAATAGAAATAAGTGTAGTAGCCATTCGATATGCCCACAGGCAATCGACTGGGGAGCGAAGTCCTATTCTGAGAAGTCGTCGAATTACCCACCTTCACATACCTCTGGCAGGTATGGTTCTTCTTCATCAACTGAGCAAGTATGGACAAATCCATGAGCACATAGAGTACTCAGCAAGTTATTTATAACAAAGATGCAATATAGTATGCAAGGCTTACCAAATGATAGTTGAGTAGTTAGTTTGTAGAAATAATAGTTTGGAGAAAATACAATAAATAGATTGAAAGCACATTTTTTTGGAAAGGACATAAATAAATAATTAATGAATCAATGGATTGAATAAACCACAAGTGAACTTCCCATTCACTTCCCAACCAAATTTCTTCCCAACCAACCAAGATTTTGTAAAAAAATCTAACCCTTTTGTGAAATCATTGAGCATTGTCCATGACTGGGGACACAGCTATTTGAATAATTTTACACTCTGTAGAAGTTGCACAACATTACCCACATGATACAATCATCTTGTAATGTCACCGGTGCAACATGATTCCTTAGGCATGTCGACCAAGAAGACACAACAACAGTATTGCAAAGTTCGATCTCATCTTAGTTTTGTCCACTTAAGATTTCATGATCGAGTAGGCTGACCACCTGTCGAACATATCCCTCTTATTCCCTTGGGAAATGCCTGACTGGCACCCCTTCACAAATTGATGGTGAAACCAACATTGAAACATCACAAATTAATTAGCCAGGTCCATTCCATACTAGGTTGTACAATACTGCTCAGATCAATGGCACACAAAGTTAAGTCTTTAGACATTATCCATGAGAAACATCCACATTCCAAAGTGCTAACCCCACTTCCCCCTTTACTGCTCGAACTACCACCCATGACACTACCGATGCCATGGTGCAGAAGTTTTATAACTATGGCTAACCACCACGATTCAATATGTCATTAAGTCAAAGTTAATTAATTAATCAATATGTGATGATGAACCCAACGTAACTATAAGCATAGCTAAGCAATTTAAATGTACAACCCATGTGGCAACTAGTACTGTATCACTAGATAAATTCCCATCCTATGGTGACAATGGAATCTTCGCATTCAAATTATGAAGGAGTGATTAATCATGTCGGACCATAGCTACCAGGTACAAAGGTCACAATTAAAAGAGCAATGTATCATAATTTAAAATAAAATAATAAATAATATATTGAAAACTAGGTTCAACATGATCAAAGGACATGACTTGTCTTGGTGTTGCTCAGTTAACAATTATTGAACTTCTACTCCTTCAAAGACGTTATCTAACAGGAGAGAAAATGAACGAGGCACAAATAAAATCAAATAAAATTCAAATAAACTCCAAAAACTTCAAAGCTAGAACCAAAAGGTAGAGCTCAATTTTAGATGAATTTGGGAAAATAATCAGGTCAATCGAAGATAAGACGGAGAAGAACGAATTCTTGGAAATTTAATCGTAAGGAAATAATCGGGTCAACGGAGATAAGACGGAGAAGAACGAACTCTTGGAAATTTAATCATAAGGAAAATACTAGAAATTAAGAAATTCTACTGTGTTGTGAACTCGGTGCATGGAATAGCTAGTCTACGGTGGACCCAGCGTATGGAACGTGCATGGTGCACGGCTTGGATGACATGGTGGCTGACTCAGCATCTAGGGCTGACGTGGTAGACACGTGGCTGACAGGTGGCAATTAGGGCTGACGTGTAGGGTGACATGGCAAGCTGAAGCGGCACCCACGTGCATGACACATGGCATACACGTGGACCTAGGGCTGAGGTGACTGCTGACTTAGCTTATGGATTCACAACACTGTGGATTTGACATGGGGGACACATAGGTCATTGACTCGATGCATGGTAGATGGGGTTCAAAGAGAAGGCAAAGGGACATGCTGCATAGGTGCAGGGTGAGCCATTGTTGGCATCCGCTGGCGCGCGAACTGGGACGGTACTTCGTTCGGCCGATGCGATAGGCACGGCGATCGAGGGGGCGAGCGGCGGGTGACGAGCGGACTCACCAGTGGCAGCACTCAAGATGGCAGACCACTAGCGGGGTGGTGCTGCTCGACTGTCGGAACCCAGAGTAACGACTCCTGGATCCTCTGTGTAAATCGCACTAGTCCAGGATCAGCTAGTGCACACGGTACAAAAAAGATAAATACCAAGCACAATTGACCAATTATATTAAATAAAAGGGTACGGCCTTATGGCCAAGCCTTACATCAACGCCCATTGGCAAAATAAATAAAGCAAAGAACTGCGGAAGCAAACTGATAAATAGCGAAGCCCAAGCCTGCCCACAGGCAAACGACAGTAAGACGCGGCCTACTCGTCCAGATCTTCACCGTAGTTGACATCATCCTTCTCTGTAGGGAGGGTGCAAGGTGAGTACAAACTTGTACTCCGCAAATCACATGGAGAAATGCAACATAATGATAAAGGCTTCAATGGAAGGCTTATAGGGTTAGTTTGCAAAAACAACATTTAATGAAATACAATAAACATATTTGAAATTGCTGAATTTAATACAGTAAGTAAAAACAATACTGGTGATAGAAAATAATACCGTCAGTGCAGGCTCCGACCAAACACCAACCTATCCACGGGCATCCCACCCGAACCATCTTTTCCAAAAGTTCACGTATGGATTCCATCCATCCACACGTTTCCAAACACTCGTGGATTCCATCCATCCACAAGTTATCATCCTCTCATGGGTTCCATCCACCCACAAGGTTTTCATTCTCTCATGGATTCCATCCATCCATAAGGTTTTCGAAGATCATTTTTGAAAAACAAAATCTAATCCATGAAAAAATTTTACTCGACATGCCCATGACCGTGGGCACGGCTATCCAGGATAGATTATACACTTTACAGAGGTTGTATAGCTTTACCCACAAGACACGATCATCCTGTTGTACCACTAGATTACACACTTCCTTAGGTGTGCGGTGGGGAGTCGTGACAAGGCCTTTATAATGCAAAGCCTTCAACCTGGCCAAGCCAACTCTAAGGTTTCACCCCAGTAAGGAATCCACCAGACCGGGACCCCCTCTTGAGCCTAGACGAGACTTCTCATGGCTTAACCATGCTCGCCCAAGTGAGACTTCACATGGCACCAACCACGCTCACTTTCAACCTACGACTTGACTCAGGTTGGGACTTCACAAATTATTCAGCCAGGGCTGTCCCATACCAGCCATGTGGTAGTACGATTAGGGCTTTGCAACAGTAGCTCACAGACTGGTCCTTAATCTGACTTAGGCTCAACCACTTACCCCCTGTGCACGACAATCAACCACTGCGGCTCCAACCAACAGGGCATGCCTGCACCCACCAATCTAGCCAATTGCCTAAGTCTAAACCAAATTTTATATTTTGTTTTCAAAATATTTCATAAACCTCCTTGACTCACCAAAGTCAAGAGTACAGTTGAAAAGTTTATCATTTCATGTAAAAAGGTTATCATTTTATGTGAAAACCATCCCAAAACCAAGATTATATCTAAGCAGGTCTAATCATTTAATGTAAAATATCCCTAGCCAATACTAATGTACTAACTAGGGTTTGATCTAGGGTGACAAGGTATAAGGAATTCATTAACAATGGAGGAATTAACAAGTAGGCATTAACTATATTTAAAACTGAATTGAAATACGCTGAATAAAAATATGCATGCAATATAATTTAAATCAATATAATTTTATTTTTAAAACTAGGATCAACATGATCAAGGAGTGTGACTTGCCTTGCTCTTCAAATTTGTGCAAATCTTCGTCGAAGAAATCTCCCGAATCGTCGAAGTCTACACGTGAAAATAACCCACCAAATTCAAATAAATTTAAAATAAACTCAAATTGACTTCAAAAACTTGAATTAAGGCCAGAAATGGATAGAGGGGAATTTTTTATGAATTTAGAAATTTGAATGGGCTAAATCGGAGTTAGGACGAAGGAGAACGGGCTCTGGGAAGTTTGAAAAGAGAGAAAATGGAAAAAGAGGATTTTTAGAATTATTTTTCTAAAGAAAAATCTGAATTATTGCGTCAGCAGGGATTTTTTTTGGCCAGATTATTTTTTTACTGAAAAATGGGCTTTATGGCGTCAGTAGGCATCAGCCCTGGGTTTGGGCCGACTGCCGGGTGGGCCCGGGTCCATGGCCAAGGGGAGGCTCTGACGTGGCAGGTTGCGCTGACCGGGCGAGGAGCGAGCCGACGCGGCGCTGGTGTGGCATGTAATATCCCGAAAGAGATTTGACAAATAATCGATTAATCGGAGAAAAGGATCTTAAAGGGAAGAATAAAATAGTGTTTTCAGGGGGATTTTCTGAATTTTTCGGACAACCTGGGCCTGGGCCAAGGCCCAGGAGGGAAACCAGCCAAAGAGGGGGGGGGGAGGCGCCCACCCCCTCCAACCCTAGCCGCCCCTCCCCCTCTCCCCCCCTTGTGCCTCCCCCTCTCCCCCCCTTGCGCCGCCCCTGCTGCTCCTTGCGCCGCCCCTGCTGCCCTTGCACGCCTCCAGCAGCACCTCCCCTCTCCTCCATTGCCGATGAGCAATACCTCTATTCGTTGCCGGTCGAGCGGAAGAAGAAATCATTCGCAGCAAGACGATTGGATCCGGAGGAAGGGAAGAGGAGGGGAAAAAAAGAGGAAAAAAGAGAAGAGGTGGAACTCGTGGGGTGTTCGTCGTGTTCTTCAGCGAATCGTCATGGGTAATCCCTGTTTTGCCCCAAGTAGATGAATATTTTAATTGTGCTAGCTATGTCGGTATTCTGGACTGCTAGGGCAGATTATGTTGGACGGCTGTTTTGGGGTAGTTTCGTGGGAAATCAGATCTGGACATCTCCTATAGAGTTGTAGAGGACGTCTTTATGTTTCCATGAAGTTCTAGAATGCGTCGATCGGACCTTTGTACTAGAAGTTATGATTTTTCTTGTAAGACTGTTCTGCAGATCGGGAGATTTTCTGTCAGGTTTCGGTAGATTGGTTTGGGTGATTAGAGAACAGGAGAATCAGAGGATCGCCATATTATGAAAGTTGTAGATAATTTCCGTAGCTTTGCCGAAAGGTCAAGAAATCACAAATCGGGCACTCGGGGTGAAAGTTATGGCAATTTTAGCGCGCTGTCCAGAGGACCCAATAGGAGCAGTGTTTCTAGAAAATTGGATGATGCGGGTAGAAGATGGCCGAATCAGGGAGACTCACCAACTAGGTTTAGTTAGATAATTTAATTATCTATCCAGGAAATCTCAGAACGCCCTATTCGGAATTCTGTAGCAATAGATACGAATTTTTGAAGTTGACTGACTGTAGAGGGGGACAGGATGGCCGAAAGGATTTGGGGTTTTGAGTCAAGCTAAACATGTTGGGTTAGTTTGGGGGTGTTTTTGTTTAACCTAAAGACTCGCTACTGTTGTCTTAGCAATCATTATAATTATTATTCAGGAGGAGGACGGATCCCAGGGTTAAAGCAAGTATAATGATGGTTTAAACTTTATAGTGTGGATTGTTATTGATTGTTGATTTGTAGATGTTTGATCTATATTATGAGTGTATGTGTAATATCCCGGAAGAATTTCGACCGTTAATCGTTTAATCGGAGGGAAGGACCTTAAAGGGAAGGATAAAATACCAAGTTTAGAGGGGGTTTTTCTGATTTTCCCTGGCAACCTGGGCCTGGGCCTTGGCCCAGGTGGGGATTTTGGCCAGCAAGGGGGAGGCGCCACCTCCCCCTCCAACCCTAGCCGCCCCTCCCCCTCTCCCTCCTTGCGCCTCCCCCTCTCCCCCCTTGCGCCGCCCCTGCTGCCCTTGCGCGTTTCCAGCAGCACCTCCCTCTTCCTCCTTGCGCCCCTGTGGCCAGCAGTGTCTCCCTCGCCTCCATGGACTCCCCCTGCGATTGGTGAAGGGATCCCGATCGCTGCGGTTCGAGGGGAGGAGAGCAATCGTCCGCCGAGAAGGATTGGGGATCCGGAAGGTGGAGAATAGGACGGGAAAAGGAAGGGAGGCAGAGATCGTGTGGAGTTCTCCATGTTCTTCAGCGATTCGTTAAGGGAGGAGGACGGATTCCAGGGGCTGCGCCTTCTACTCATCCCCCGTTTCCTCGCGGTTAAGGCAAGTATATTTATGGATATAATAGATATTATCGAATGGTATAGTTTGATAAATTCTATGAGAATTTGAGTTGTTCATGATTGTTATGGTGATATGATTGGTAATGTTCATGGTTGCTAATGCTATGAGTTATGTGTTAATCACGGATGTTTGAAAGTTATGAAGTCTATGAATATGAGCTTTTGTAGTATGAATATGTTATTCATATGCAATGTTGATGCGGATGCATGTTGTATTAATTTGAGATTTCAAACATATGCATCATGTTAGCTTATTGTAGTCTTGGTCCTGTGACGACCAAGCAATTCTTGAGGTCCCCGTCATGTTTATGACGGGCTAAAGGTCCCCATGCTTGAAGAGCATGGGCTTAGGTCCCCATACTTGCAGAGTATGGGCAATTGGTCCCTGTACCAGATGGTACAGGCATGGGTGTGCATTGATGGATGCACACTCCGCATTACCGGTAAAATGCGAAAGAGAAGAGATAAAGGGATTCTTTTGTTCATATTGCATAGCATGATTTATTTATGTGATTGATGGTTGAACATGAGGAATGATGTTCACTTTTACTCTTGTTGCCACTATTTATATTTGCTGAGTCGTTGGACTCACTCTTGTTGTGTTGTGGTTGCTGTTTGTTTTTAGGTACCTACATGGGACCGGCATGCATGGGGATAAAGATGGATTAGCTTGGTTGCACTTGCACGACCCATTCGCCTTGGAAGAAATAAACAACCTTAAACATTATTTGTCGAATAACTTAAGTGGTAACTGATTAAAGATCATCAAGTTTAGTCTGTAATAAAGGTTTAGAACTTTTACCTTGCTTCCGTTCTTTATTTAAGTATTGTGGTTGCGAGTGTGATGGCAAACATAATTCAGTTTGTTTAGAATTGAATATTTATTGTTTACTATTATTCAGATCATTTGTCTATGCCTGTTGAAACCTTTGATTTACTCATTAAACAAAGGAGGTTCTGTCGAATTTTTGTAAGGTGAATATAGGTTCGTCTTTAATATGTTGTTAGTTTAGTAGCATTCCAGGTCATTGCTTGGCTGGGGTGTTACAGTTGGTATCAGAGCGGGCTTTAGGTCCGTGGTAATTGAATAACTAAATTGACACACAGTGCACAGTAGGATGGGAATGGGTGAAGCATTGCATTTACGTTTCCGTTATGTTGTAATGATGATTGTGGTTTGAGATGATATATTATATCTATATTATAAAACTATAGATATTATGTGTGGGGATAACCCATGTTGAGAGGTTGAGGTCGTGGTTGTGGCCTGGGCTGTACCAAGTTACACCACCGTTAGCGGTATGAGAATATGAAGGCGGTTACCTCGGATATCTTAGAATAGGCGTTGATAGTGAGTATCTCTAGAAGAGTTGTCCTCTTCTTTGACTTTGAATTTGGTCAACTCTAGTCCAGTTGGGCTCGATGAGTTTCGCTTGGGTTATTAATTCATTACGGTTGATCGGTTGCTTTGAGAAAGGATAGTGTGTTTTGATTGGGCTGAATTTGTCTTGTCAAGCAATCATTGTTTTCCCAGCCGATGAGTTATTCTTACGACTGGTGAACTTTGTTGGTGGTCAAGTTTGACCTTTATATTGGAGTTTTGTTTTCCCCATGGGAAATCTTGATCCATTTATTCGCTTGATGTTTTTGGGTTAATGAAAGCTTTCTTCTGCAAGACCTTTAGTTCGTGGAGGCTTTTATTTATTGTATCTCTCTTGGGTATTTTGAGTGTTGAAGATTAATGGATCTCTTTTATGAAAGAAGATGTTAAACCCTTTGGCGATGTGTTGTCATGATAAGATGAGAGGTTATAATCAAAGCACCTAATGAATATGATATGGATTATCAAGATTGGGTTGCAGTGTGTGCATGATCGATCTTAGCTAAGATCCTTGAAAGGAAAGTTGAATAAGTTGAGGTTGTTCCCTAGTAGTTCTTGATGAGCTGTGACTGTGAGTATGATTATATTTAGGTGGAATCAACAGAGTTAATAACAAGTAGGGAACGTTGACGAAACTGGTTGATCACTATAGGTGATATATTTTGATAAGCATCTCGGATAGAGTGGACCTGCGGGTCTCATCGGACTAATCTAACCCTTTAGGATGGATAAGTCCAGAAGATGTTAGAATGTTGTCATAGTGGATATTAATCTTGGAGTTACCTTTTATGGATAAGTACTGATCATATGTAATTGCTAGGTGCATTTATTACGTATCGAAGTATGGTTTTGAGCATCACTAAGAGATGAACTGATGGAATGTAATTGGTGATTTATGTTACCTGATGGTGGAGTGGTAGGATAATAGTATGTCTTTGATGAGAAGGTTGATCCTTAAAACTGTCTAGTTTACTAAACTGGTTGGATTACTTGATCTCAATGGATTAATTTAACTGTGTAGGAAGGAAGAGATAAGGATGTTTTTGGTTTCTTGATGGTCTTATGTTTGCTAGTTGGAACGCAAATAGAGAAATGACCATAAATCCTTCTATGACGGTATAATTGTCAACTGTTTACGATAACCATTAGATTGGAATTGGTGTGCACTAAATTGATGTTGAGCATTGCTAATAGGTTAATGATTGGAATTTAAAGGTGATCTAAATAGGTGTGTTGTGAGGATGACCTGGGCAGCATGCCTTAGTTGAAAGACGGTTTGAGTATTGCAACCTTATAGAAAAATATATGAAATAGGTTATTGTGTTTCCCTGGGAAGGTTAATGATGGGATAGTGAGTTATGTTGGTTCATGCCAGGAGTGCATGATGTGATGTTAGAAAGACTAGCAGTTATGGTTGCTAGAGTGATGTTGATTCCTTTAAGAGGAGATTGATTTGATTGCCTTTCGTGATATTTCGTAAATAAAAATGTTTCGACTTTTGCGGCGGAGATCATTTGGATCTCATGATTTATTTGGTAGTTGAACTGTTCCGAGCAAAGTGAAGTGTGAAAGATCTTATTGGTTCTTAAGTGGTTCTTGTGGTTTGGTCTTAAGAACTTGTCTTGTTCGAGCTGACCAAGTGTTGTTGTAGTCAAAGAATTATTTTCTATGTTAACGGAAAGAGTGCATTAGGAGTATTTGAGGTCTGAAGCCAAGTTTCGTATATTGCGATTTGATATCCTCTTCTTGGGGGATTGTGCCTTCAATTGTGGACTCCCCTTATGTTTTCCGAGTTTATTGCCAATTGACTGTTCCTCTTGGTCTGGTGTTTAGCGTGATTGGTAAACGTTTATCTGAGTGCTGAAATTATTATTATTATTCTTATTAGCCTCTCCTCCTGAGAAAGGATTAACTGATTCATGTTGCAAAGCCTTTAAAGATGAATGTTGGCAACTGAATAGTGGTGGTCGAGTAGATGATTCTGTGAGGCTTCAGGTGTCAAGATGTTTGAGATGCATGGCGCAATAAATCGATTTATTAGAATAATCCTTGGAAAGGATTTGATTTAAATAGAATGTTTGTCTTTGGAGTTAATAGATTTCGTTGTCGCCACTAGTAGGACCTATAGCGAGATGTGGTCCAAGATCTTGTGTTCATCTTGATAGAATTTTAGAATTAGCAAGTATGGAAATCTTGATTAGTTTCTTAGAGTATTGCATTTTGGGTACTCGGTAAGATTGTGTAGAAGATTTATGATGAGAGTAGTAGTATAGAGGAATCTAATAGTCGTGTTAATTAATGGGATAGCGAGGATGGTTGAGTTATTGTTAAGGATGACTCGGCCTCAGTGAGTAACCCTTTGTGAGATAGATAATCTCTAAGGATAACTTGGTCAATCAGTTAGAAATGGCTACTTTGTGGTCGCGTAGCTAAATTTGATTGGTGTGGGTTAGAGAAGGTCTAAGATTGGTGAAATGAATCGCCTTGGGCGGTTACATGATTGGTGAGAAGTGTTGACCTTAGTGACCGAGGTTATGGTTGAGTTGTGTGAAAAGTTTAGTCATTAGATCTGAGGATTACCTATCAAGTATACCGGAAATTCATTGTAAGAGTCTTAAAGGTTGAAATGTGGGCTTTGCATTTTTTTATGCTAGCATCTTGGTTCTCCATGATTAGATTCCAAGAGTTATGGTGATGTTTGATAGAATCCTTGGGAAGCAGTAAATGAGCATGAAGGTGGTGAATTTAAAGTTGATCATCCTTAACAGATTTAGGTGATGTGAATGTGGCTGTAAGCTACATCGTGGTGTGTTGGGAATTATTTATCAAAGTAATTCCTCTTCCAGAGAAGCTGATCAGGGTATGTTATTGTGGATTGAAAGAGTCTCTTTACATAGGTGTGGAATTTGTGTTCAGCTTGAGCATAGCCATGAGGTTGCTAATTTAAGAGAAAAGAGTTAGAATGTTATGCGACGATTTGGGATCCTATGGTTTAAGAGGAAGTTAAATTCTTAAAAGGAAGATGGTGGAAAAGAGCGTGATCTTGCTTAGTGAGATATTCTCTTAGTTTTATTTGAGCTTTGTGTTTATGACGGATGTCTATTACATATTGAGTGGGTTCTTGTCGGTTTGTCTGGTTCTTTCCAGTTAAGAAAAAAAAAGTTAATCTGGTTATTCGAGGGGTTTCGTTTTTGGCTTATGTGGCATGTATTTCTAAACTGTCTACTTGAAAGGTGGAAAAGTTTTCATGTTGAGTCTTTGTCTTTGGATTGGGCTCTTCTGAAGGGAAGATGGTTTTGAGTTGGTTGCATTAAGACTCTTTTGTTTTCAGTCGGGAACTGTTGTGCGTCCCTGGTTAAAAGAGATGCTCATTGTTAAAAAGAAGAGATCGATCGATACAAGGATCAAGAGTTTTGTGCGTTTGTGTAGGTTGTGTGGTTTAGTACCCAAGGGAATGTTGGCCCAAGGTATAATGGTTGTTTCCGAAAGTTGGAGAGACTTGGTAGAGAGCGTATTGCTAGAACCGTCTTGAGTCCTAGCGTAGCGCACAGATCATTTTGTATGACCTAGTGTCGAGGGAGTGCTGGAGGAATCTGGAGCATGAAGTTTCGTTTGAGCCATTGACCCACGGGTAAGACCGTGCCTTCGAGACGTGTCCGTCGAGTGACTCTTGAAAGGATGGGACAAGTAGTAAGGCGTAACGCGTCAGTACGTCAAGGTGTTTTGTCGCAGCAGACCGAGAGAGATGCCACTTGGGAATTGGAGTCTCGCATGCGCGAGCAATATCCGGAGTTATTCACGGCATGTACGTGGCAATGTTAGTAAGTTTTAGCTATGATTGTATTTCTTGGCGTAAGCGTGGTTAGAATTCGGGGTCGAATTCTGTTTAAGGGGGGTAGAATGTAATATCCCGGAAGAATTTCGACCGTTAATCGTTTAATCGGAGGGAAGGACCTTAAAGGGAAGGATAAAATACCAAGTTTAGGGGGGGTTTTCTGATTTTCCCTGGCAACCTGGGCCTGGGCCTTGGCCCAGGTGGGGATTTTGGCCAGCAAGGGGGAGGCGCCACCTCCCCCTCCAACCCTAGCCGCCCCTCCCCCTCTCCCTCCTTGCGCCTCCCCCTCTCCCCCCTTGCGCCGCCCCTGCTGCCCTTGCGCGTTTCCAGCAGCACCTCCCTCTTCCTCCTTGCGCCCCTGTGGCCAGCAGCGTCTCCCTCGCCTCCATGGACTCCCCCTGCGATTGGTGAAGGGATCCCGATCGCTGCGGTTCGAGGGGAGGAGAGCAATCGTCCGCCGGGAAGGATTGGGGATCCGGAAGGTGGAGAATAGGACGGGAAAAGGAAGGGAGGCAGAGATCGTGTGGAGTTCTCCGTGTTCTTTAGCGATTCGTTAAGGGAGGAGGACGGATTCCAGGGGCCGCGCCTTCTACTCATTCCCCGTTTCCTCGCGGTTAAGGCAAGTATATTTATGGATATAATAGATATTATCGAATGGTATAGTTTGATAAATTCTATGAGAATTTGAGTTGTTCATGATTGTTATGGTGATATGATTGGTAATGTTCATGGTTGCTAATGCTATGAGTTATGTGTTAATCACGGATGTTTGAAAGTTATGAAGTCTATGAATATGAGCTTTTGTAGTATGAATATGTTATTCATATGCAATGTTGATGCGGATGCATGTTGTATTAATTTGAGATTTCAAACATATGCATCATGTTAGCTTATTGTAGTCTTGGTCCTGTGACGACCAAGCAATTCTTGAGGTCCCCGTCATGTTTATGACGGGCTAAAGGTCCCCATACTTGCAGAGTATGGGCAATTGGTCCCTGTACCAGATGGTACAGGCATGGGTGTGCATTGACGGATGCACACTCCGCATTACCGGTAAAATGCGAAAGAGAAGAGATAAACGGATTCTTTTGTTCATATTGCATAGCATGATTTATTTATGTGATTGATGGTTGAACATGAGGAATGATGTTCACTTTTACTCTTGTTGCCACTATTTATATTTGCTGAGTCGTTGGACTCACTCTTGTTGTGTTGTGGTTGTTGTTTGTTTTAAGGTACCTATATGGGACCGACATGCATGGGGATAAAGATGGATTAGCTTGGTTGCACTTGCACGACCCATTCGCCTTGGAAGAAATAAAGAACCTTAAACATTATTTGTCGAATAACTTAAGTGGTAACTGATTAAAGATCATCAAGTTTAGTCTGTAATAAAGGTTTAGAACTTTTACCTTGCTTCCGTTCTTTATTGAAGTATTGTGGTTGCGAGTGTGATGGCAAACATAATTCAGTTTGTTTAGAATTGAATATTTATTGTTTACTATTATTCAGATCATTTGTCTATGCCTGTTGAAACCTTTGATTTACTCATTAAACAAAGGAGGTTCTGTCGAAATTTTGTAAGGTGAATATAGGTTCGTCTTTAATATGTTGTTAGTTTAGTAGCATTCCAGGTCATTGCTTGGCTGGGGTGTTACAGTATGTGATCTTGATTATGTTAATGATATGTTGATATTGTTTATGGTCGATTGCAATTGAAAGTGTTCAGGGGAATTTCTGATGCATAGATGTTGTGAATGCAAGTTTTATTTGTTCAGACATTCACGTTTGTGCATCATGCTGATTTATTGAAGTCTTGGTCACGAGATGACCAAGCGCCGAGGTCCCCGTCATGTTGATGACATGACGGGCTAAAGGTCCCCATACTTGTGGAGTATGCGCAATTGGTCCCTGTACTAGATGGTACAGGCATGGGTGTGCATTGACGGATGCACACTCTGCATTACCGGTAAAATACGAAAGAGAAGAGATAAAGAGATTTTTGATCATATTGCATAGCATGGTTTATTTATATGATTGATGGATGAACTTGTGAAATGATGTTCACTTTTATTCTTGTTACTACTTATTATATTTGCTGAGTCGTTGAACTCACTCTTGTTGTTGTTGTTGTTGTTGCTGTTTGTTTTAGGTATCTACATGAGATCGGCATGCATGGGGATAAAGAAGAATTAGTTTTGTTGCACTTGCATGGTCTATTCACCATGGAAGAAAGAAAGAACATTAAACACTATTTGCTGAATAATTCAAGTGGTATTTGATTAATGTCTATCAGGTTCAAAATGTAATAAAAGATTAGAACTCTTTTACATTGATTCCGTTCTTTATCTAAGTAGTATTGTTATGAGTGCGATGATGAACATAATCCAGTTTTGCTTATAAATGAATATATTGCTTACTATTATTCATATCATTTGATTATGCTTGTTGGAACCTCTGATTTACTCATTAAACAAAGGAGATTCTACTGAAATTTTGTAAGATGAATATTAGTTTTTCCTTATTATGTTATTAGTTTGGTAGCATTCCAGGTCATTGATTGGCTGGGGTGTTACAGTTGGTATCAGAGCGGGCTGTAGGTCCGTGGTTAACGAAATATTAATTTTGACACACTAAGCACTGTAGGTGGGAATGGGGTTTGCATTGCATCTACGTTTCCGTCGGTTATCATAGTTGAATGTGTGCTTAATGTTTGACTTTGTACATGTTATGAGATGATCTTTTGTGCCTACGATTTGATTATATGATTGTTATGTGTGGTGATAGTTGATGTCGAGAAATAGAGATCGCGATGTGGCCATTGGCACGGCCAAGTTATATCACTGTTCGTGGTATTGAAATGGTGAAGGATTTTCCCTTAAGCAACTTAGTTTCAGAGGTTAGGAATGAGTCCTTTAGAAAAGTTTCTCTCTTCCCTGAGTTGAATTTGGTCAATTCTTATCCTGTGGTGGTGGATGAATTTATCTTGGGCTCGTGGTTCATTGCAGTTGAGGGTTTTCAATTGGTTTCTACCTGTTCTTTGAAGCAATTATTGTTTTTGGACTATTGAAACACTTTTGCTACCTGTGAGCATTGTGGATTTGCACGGTTGGTCCCTTTGTGGGAGTTTTGTCTTGTTGTGAAACATGTTTCATTTGTTCGCTTGGTATTCTTGTTAATGAAAGTTTTATGTTGCAAATTCTTTAACATGTGAAAGCTTTGGCTTTATGTAATTCTTTTGGATTATTCTAAGTGTTGAAGTTTAATACCTCTCTTTTCTGGAGGGAGGTGTTAAAATCCTTTTGTGATGTCTTGGGTTATGGTTAAGTCAAAGATTGTAATCAAATAAATTGTTATGGTATGAGTATCCTTGGAAGTGAAACCGAATAAGTTGATGTTGTCTTCTTGTAGTTGTTCATGAACTATGTTTATGAATAGGGCTATTCCTAATGGAATCAATAGAGTTACTAAGAGGCATGGAACTTTGATGAACTGGTTGATCAATAAGAGAGACAAAATTAGTAAATTTTTTGGAATAAATTGGATCAACAGGTCTCAATGGATTAATCTAACTGTTTAGGATAGTTAAATTCAGAAGGCATTGGATTACTGTATTAGTGGATATTAGTCTTAGAGTTATCTTTGTGGATACTTAGTGTTCGTATGTAATTGCTAAGTGCAACTGTTGTGTAATGAAGTTTGGTGTTGCGCATCAATAAGAGAGCAATGGATGGGGTTTAAATGTGATCTATATTTACATGATGGTGGGATTGTCAGATGATAATATGTCTTTGATGGAAGAGTTTTGGTAGAATCATTAAAATTGTGTAGTAGATCTCCTCTAATTTAAAGCGGTTGTTGTAGTGAGGTCGTAAGGTTTTGAAATACTTTCAATTTGAGGATGGGATGATAAAGTAGTATGGAACTATTTGATGAGATTTTGGAGGGCATTATAATGGAAGGGTAGACGATAACGATTCTTGTTAAGAGTGTATTATTCTTGATGTTAGTAAGATTGTTGCAATCTTGTTGGAAAAAAAGACACTTTGAAATAAGTTATTGTGTTCTTTTGGAAAGGTTTATGATGCGCTGGTTGGCTATGATGATTCATGCTAAGAATATATAATGATGAGGTTAGTAAAACTGAGTATGAGATGATGAGGGTAATGTTGATTCTTTTAGAAGTAAAGAAATTTGTTCGTCTTCCGTGATGTCAGTTAAATGAAATGTTTGGAGTTGTGCATTCATAATCCTATGGGAGTTCATGAATTATTGTGGTATCTGAAATTAGTTGCGCAGAGTGGCGTATTGGAAGGTTCAATCGGTTCTTAAGTGATTCATGTGATTGAGCTTAAAGGATCGTTTGCTTGAAGTTGGTAAAGTGATGTTTCCATTAAAGAAAATTATGTCCTTTGTTAAATTGAAGGGTGTAGTAGAGGTATTCGCGGTTGGATTCAAGTTTTGTACCTTGCAGCTTATTGAAGCATGCTTAACCTTGTTGGTTTGCCACAAAGGAATCCCTCAAGTTTCCAAAAGCAGTGCTTTATTTTATTTATTTTCGTCTGAAGTTTGATACTCTCTTCTTGTGGGACTTGTGCACTGAATTGTGGTTTCGTCTTCTATTTTCCAAGATCTTGGCTATTTGATTTTTTCCTTGGTCTTGTGTCTACGGTGAGAGGTAAATGTTTTTCTATGTGCTGAAAATTGTTTCTATCTATATCTTCTTCTGAGGAAGGATTAACCAATCTGTGTTGCAAAGCCTTTTAGGTTGTATAATGGCAACGTGATAATGGTGGTCAAGTAGATGATTTTGGTGAGATTGTAGGTGTCAAGTTGTTTGAGAGTCATTGAGTGATAAATTGATTTCTTGGAATAATTCTCGGTGAGAATTTGATTTAAATGGAATGCTTGCCTTTGGAGCTAACTGATTTCATGGTTGCAATTAGTAGAACCTATAGTAGATTGTGGTTCAAGAATGTTTCGATCATTTTGATGGAACATTAGAATTATCAAAAGTATGAGAATCTTGATCAATCTTATTAGAGTATCATGATTGGGCACTTTGCAAGGTTTAGTAGGAGGATTATGGTGGTGTAGTTAATGAGATTATAATTGTGAAGAAGTCTAACTGTTATGGGAATCAATGGGATAGTAGGGATTGTTGAATTATTGTCATGCATGACTTGGCTTCAGTGAGTAACCCTCCAGGAGTTAGAATCTTCCTAAAGATAATTAGGTTGAGAATATGTTTTTATGAGGTTGTTAATGATTGAGTATATACGATTATGGGAATTTTAGTCACCGAATTCGAGAGTCTTCGTATCAATTATATCGAAGTACATATATAGGAGCCCTGGAGATGGAAAATTTTGGTTTGGTGTTTTATGCTAGAACCTTTGAGGTAATGATGTTGTGTGGGAATATTGGAACAAGAGGATTCTAAATAGTGTGATGTTCCTTGATAGTATCCTTTGGGTGTAGTGAATGAGTGTGTTTGCTGAGAATTTCAAGTTGATTATCCTTAAAGAATTGTGGTGAAGGGATTGTGGGTGAAAATCATGATGAGGTGCATTGGAAATTATTCATTAAAGTAACCTGTTGGTAGCGGAGTTGACTAGAGTATGTTATTGAGAGAACAGTAGAGTCCCTCTACAAGGGTGCGGTGGATGCACTCGGTTTGAGCATAGAGTTGATGTTGCCAATTTAAGAGAAATGAGTTAGGGTGGTGTGTGATGGTTTGGAATCTTGCGAATCAAGAGAAAGTTATTCCTAGAAGAAAAAAAATAGTTTCTCGGGTAGTAAAATGCTCTTTGATTCTTGTTTGAGCTATGTGATGATAGAAAAAGTCTTTTGTGGTTTGAGTTGGCTTTATGTTGGCATGTGTGGTTTTTCCAGTTTAGAAAAATAATGGACAGGTTTGATATTTGAGTGATTCTCCTCTGACTTATGTGTTGTTTATTTGCAAACTACCTACTTAGAATGTGGAAATGTTCTCGTGTTGAATCCTCGTTTTTTTCTCTTTTGATTTGACCCTTCTGATGGGGAGTTGGTGATGTGTGGTTGCGATGAGAATCCCTTATTTTCAGTTGAATTCTATTTGTAAAGGAGTTGGTTTACATTGAGCACTGTTGTACGTCCGTAGTTAAAGGAGGTACTCCTTGTTAAAGTAAAAAGATTGATTGAGAGTTGGAACAAGAGTTACATGTGTTGTGCAGGTTGTGTGGGTTGATACCAAAGGAAATGATAACCCAAGGTATATTCAGTCGCTTCTATTAGTTGCAAGGATTCGGAGGTTGGTGTATCACTAGGACCACCTTGGATCCTAGAGTGGGGTACACACGTTTGGTATGACCCGGTATCGAGGGAGTGCTTGAAAGATCTGGAGTGTGGGTTTCCATTAAAGCCGTTGACCAACGAGTAGGATCAGCTACCTTTAGCGGAGTTCGCTTATAATAACAGCTACCATTCCAGAAATTAAAGCTGCCCCATTTGAAGTGTTGTATGGCCGTAAGTGCAGATCACCCCTTTGCTGGGAAGCGGTGGGTGAGAAGGCAGTCTTGGGTCCAGATTGGGTCCAGAAGATAGTTGAGCGAGTGGCCTTGGTGAGGCAGAATCTGTTGGCTGCCCAGAGCAGGCAGAAAAGCTATGCTGATGTGAGAAGAAGGGATCTGGAATTTGGGGTGGGGGGATCAGGTGCTTTTGAGAGTATCTCCCACCAAGGGTGTGGTGAGGTTCGGTACCAAAGGGAAGCTTAGCCCGAGGTATGTCGGGCCTTTCACGATCTTGGCGCGGGTCGGGAAGTTGGCATACCGCTTGGATCTTCCAGAGTCAATGCGCGGGGTGCATAACGTGTTCCATGTGTCTATGTTGAGGAAGTACCTGCGAGATCTGGAGCATCATATTTCACTAGAACCATTAATACTTGAACAAGATCTGTCCTTTGAGTCCAAGCCAGTGCGAATTCTGGAAAGATCAGAGAAGGTATTGAGGAATAAAACCTTAAAATATGTCAATGTGCTCTGGTCGCAGCAGACCGAGAGGGAGGCTACATGGGAATTGGAATCTCGCATGCGTGAACAATATCCAGAGTTATTCACATCAGGTGCGTGTCTTATGATTAAATTTAATTGTAATTAATCCTTAGTGAGTGTACGGTTAGAATTCGGGGTCGAATTCTATTTAAGGGGGGTAGAATGTAATATCCCGGAAGAGATTTGACAAATAATCGATTAATCGGAGAAAAGGATCTTAAAGGGAAGAATAAAATAGTATTTTCAGGGGGGTTTTCTGAATTTTTCAGACAACCTGGGCCTGGGCCTGCCAAAGAGGGGGGGGGGAGGCGCCCACCCCCTCCAACCCTAGCCGCCCCTCCCCCTCTCCCCCCCTTGCGCCTCCCCCTCTCCCCCCTTGCGCCGCCCCTGCTGCTCCTTGCGCCGCCCCTGCTGCCCTTGCACGCCCCCAGCAGCACCTCCCCTCCCCTCTCCTCCATTGCCGGTGAGCAATACCTCTATTCGCTGCCGGTCGAGCGGAAGAAGAAATCATTCGCAGCAAGACGATTGGATCCGGAGGAAGGGAAGAGGAGGGGAAAAAAGAGGAAAAAAGAGAAGAGGTGGAACTCGTGGGGTGTTCGTCGTGTTCTTCAGCGAATCGTCATGGGTAATCCCTGTTTTGCCCCAAGTAGATGAATATTTTAATTGTGCTAGCTATGTCGGTATTCTGGACTGCTAGGGCAGATTATGTTAGACGGCTTTTTTGGGGTAGTTTCGTGGGAAATCAGATCTGGACATCTCCTATAGAGTTGTAGAGGACGTCTTTATCTTTCCATGAAGTTCTAGAACGCGTCGATCGGACCTTTGTACTAGAAGTTATGATTTTTCTTGTAAGACTGTTCTGCAGATCGGGAGATTTTCTGTCAGGTTTCGGTAGATTGGTTTGGGCGATTAGAGAACAGGAGAATCAGAGGATTGCCATATTATGAAAGTTGTAGATAATTTCCGTAGCTTTCCAGAAAGGTCAAGAAATCATGAATCGGGCACTCGGCGTGAAAGTTATGGCAATTTTAGTGCGTTGTCCAGAGGACCCGATAAGAGTCTGCTGTTTCTAGAAAATTGGATGGTGCGGGTAGAAGATGGCCGAATCATGGAGACTCACCAACTAGGTTTAGTTAGATAATTTAATTTTCTCTCCAGGAAATCTGAGAACGCCATATTCGAACTTCTGTACCAATAGATACGAATTTTTGAAGTTGACTGACTGTAGAGGGGGACAGGATGGCCGAAAGGATTTGGGGTTTTGAGTCAAGCTAAACATGTTGGGTTAGTTTGGGGGTGTTTTTGTTTAACCTAAAGACTCGCTACTGTTGTCTTAGCAATCATTATAATTATTATTCAGGAGGAGGACGGATCCCAGGGGCCGCACCTTCTGCTCATGCCCCGTTTTCTCGTGGTTAAGGCAAGTATAATGATGGTTTAAACTTTATAGTGTGGATTGTTGTTGATTGTTGATTTGTAGATGTTTGATATATATTATGAGTGTATGTGATCTTGATTATGTTAATGATATGTTGATATTGTTTATGGTCGATTGCAATTGAAAGTGTTCAGGGGAATTTCTGATGCATAGATGTTGTGAATGCAAGTTTTATTTGTTCAGACATTCACGTTTGTGCATCATGCTGATTTATTGAAGTCTTGGTCACGAGATGACCAAGCGCCGAGGTCCCCGTCATGTTGATGACATGACGGGCTAAAGGTCCCCATACTTGTGGAGTATGCGCAATTGGTCCTTGTAGTAGATGGTACAGGCATGGGTGTGCATTGACGGATGCACACTCCGCATTACCGGTAAAATGCGAAAGAGAAGAGATAAAGAGATTTTTGATCATATTGCATAGCATGGTTTATTTATATGATTGATGGATGAACTTGTGAAATGATGTTCACTTTTATTCTTGTTACTACTTATTATATTTGCTGAGTCGTTGAACTCACTCTTGTTGTTGTTGTTGTTGTTGTGGTTGCTGTTTGTTTTAGGTATCTACATGAGATCCGCATGCATGGGGATAAAGAAGGATTAGTTTTGTTGCACTTGCACGGTCTATTCACCATGGAAGAAAGAAAGAACATTAAACACTATTTGCTGAATAATTCAAGTGGTATTTGATTAATGTCTATCAGGTTCAAAATGTAATAAAAGATTAGAACTCTTTTACATTGATTCCGTTCTTTATCTAAGTAGTATTGTTATGAGTGCGATGATGAACATAATCCAGTTTTGCTTATAAATGAATTTATTGCTTATTGTTATTTATATCATTTGATTATGCTTGTTGGAACCTCTGATTTACTCATTAAACAAAGGATGTTCTGCTGAAATTTTGTAAGATGAATATTAGTTTTTCCTTATTATGTTATTAGTTTGGTAGCATTCCAGGTCATTGATTGGCTGGGGTGTTACATGGCACCAAGTCGGCTGCCACGCAAGTGCGGTCGGGCTGACGAGGCAAGCCGGCCGGAGGGCGCACGGGGGAGCGAGCCTCGCCGGCGTTCCGGCAGCGAGTGGCGCGGGAGGGAGAGGAGGCGCGGGGGAACCCGAGGGTGAGGCGCGGCTTACCGGAGGCGGCTGGGGAGAGGCCGACGGCGAGGAAGACGGCGGAGGAGCGGCTGGGAGAGGAAGGAGAAAGCGGAGGGAGGTGGGGCGGGTTGTGGCGGAGCCAAGGGGGCCTTTTATAGGGCAGAGGGGGAGCGGGGCGGAGCGAATCGCTCACCGGAGTGTGGAGTAGGCGTGGTGGCGGTTGCGGGAATTGGGGGGAGTGGGGAGGTGGGGGAGAGGGAGAAACAAGCGCGCGACGTGCGGGGGAGTGGGCACGTGGGCACGGCGTGCGCTGGAGAGAGGGGGGCGTCGGGTAGGGCGGGCGACGGTTGCAGGCGGCGGCGTGAGGAAGAAGGGGGAGGTGGAGAAGACGATGCCGACAGGTGGGGCTGGGGGCTTGAGGGAGAGGGAGAGGGAGGCGCGGGTGGCTGACGGGCGGGGCCCGCGGGGTAGAGAAAGACGGAGGGAGGGGAGAGGGACGCCGACAAGTGGGGCCGCGGAAGAGGAGAGAGAGGAGTGGGGCTCGAGCGGTCTTTGATGAAGATCCGACGACCGAAAAGAAAGGGCGGGCAAATGGGCGGATGGGAGCGAGGGGGCGACGTGGCCACATCGGGCCCGACCACGTGTCGGCCCGGGAGGAGGGGGAGGCGGGATCCGGTCGGCGGGGATGGGGTGACGTGGGAGAATCCGAGCCATCCATGCGGCGGCCGGAGAGGAGGGAAGAGATTTTAATTTTGTTTTATGATTTCAGATTTTCAGAAATTGCCAGAAAATTCAATAATGCTCAAAAAATATGAAATAAACTCCAAAAATTCCAGAACAATTCAGAGAACTTCCTGGAGACATTTTGGACTTAATAAAAATATTTCCAACTAATGTTGGTTTTATATTTTTATACCAAAATACTTTTTAATTTCCAAAATAGTTTTTAAAACCCACAAAACTCAGAAAACCAAATAAAATCCAAATAAAATCAAATAATTAATTTGACATTAGATTTTTATAGAAAATAAAAATATAATTTTATTTAATAATATTTTTAGGTTTTCACTTAAAGTACTTTTCAAATACAGCTTTTTCAAAAACAGAAATTCAGGGCAAATCCAAATTTAAAATTTAGGCACAAAAATACTTATTTTAATTTAAATTAATTTTATTTATTTATTTATTATCTTTTTATTTTAGTACA
This sequence comes from Dendrocalamus latiflorus, assembly GCA_017311315.1. Taxonomy (NCBI): domain Eukaryota; kingdom Viridiplantae; phylum Streptophyta; class Magnoliopsida; order Poales; family Poaceae; genus Dendrocalamus; species Dendrocalamus latiflorus. Next base: position 46,384,644 of record CM029642.1, on the reverse strand, counting down.
AATCTGGGCTGTTACATCGACGGTGGTGGCTGACTGATGAGGGTGGTGAACGGCGACCAGCGCGGAAGACGACAGCGACTACAGTAGAGACGGTGCATGGGAGGCTTACAGCGGAGGCGATGAATAGGCGAGAGCGACGGGCAGTGTGGCTTTGAGGGACGCGAAGAACGAGTGGCTACTTGGCTTACAAAGTGCAGACGCCGGGGAGTTTGAGGTGCGTATGGGCGAGAGTCCATGATGGGGACGACATGGACATCGAGATGTGTCTGGCTTGGAGATGGCAGCAAGAGTCCAGGAGGACAATGATGAGCAGTGCTTAGGCCTTCGTATGGATGACACGTGGGACGGCGAGGAATCAGACGGTCGATGTGGGTGGCATAAATGAATAATGCTTGAACGTGCAGATGTGCAACACGTGGAGGTCGGGTGGTCGGCACGAGGGATGGCCGGATTGCTCATGCGTGGCAGTGGGGAGGTCGGATGACTGACGCAAGTCGGGCCAGGTGGTAGGTGGGCCGGGATTAGCATTTCAGCCCAAAAGGCCTTAAGGGAGTTTCTTGAAATTTTCTATTTTAGAAATTAGATTACTTAATGGATTTTCTAGACATTTTCTATTTTAAAAAATTAGCTTAAACTAAAATTGTGCTCTAGAAAATAGCAAATAAATCTGAAAAAATCTTAGCAAAATCTAGAAAAATCCTTGAAGCACAAGGAACTCAAATAAGATACTCCAACTAATGTTAAAGTTTAACTTAGTCATATTAAATCCTTTTATTTAATAAAATCTCAGGTTAAGCTTTAATTAATTCTAGAAAAATCTAAATGGTGAATTACTATCGAGTTTGTGAAGGACCGAAATGGCGACAGAGGGGGGGTGAATGGCGCTTTCTAAAATTAACTTCGCCCCTCAAGTGCCCACACTTTTGCTTCTTCTCCAATAGCTATGGAAGCTATGAAGATAGAAGATATGCACTACTGGAAGACAAGGCAACAAGGAAAAACCAAATCCCAAAAAGAAGCAGTCAAGAAAAATAAAATCAGAGAAAGTCTGACTGCAAGCGGTAGTACCGCTGATCCGAGCGGTAGTACCGCTGAGCGGTAGTACCGTTATGCCGAGCGGTAGTACCTCTTGCCGGAGACGTTCGGACTGTCCGAACGTTTCATCGCCGATCGGACTGGTCCGAACAGGAGCGGTAGTACCGCTGATCCGAGCGGTAGTACCTCTCCAGGAGCGGTAGTACATCTCGAGAAAAACAGCAAACGGGATTTTCTGAAAAATGAGAGATTCGCAATGAATCTTGGATTCTTGGCTTGGGAAACTTTGAGGAAAGCTAGGGAACACTCCCAGAAGAATAAGCCAAGAACCAATTTCAAGAAAACCCCTCCAAGAAATAAGAATTTCAGATTTGGGTAAAAATCTGAAATCTTGCAAGAACCGAGCCAAAAACCAAATTACTCCCCAACCGTTGATCCTTTGGCTATGAAATTTTGAGGGTAGCTAATTAATAGCCTCTGGACTCTTCATACCAAATTTCAAGCCATCTCAACAAGGGAATCAAAATCTGGATCAAAACCTAGAAACGAAGAACAAGAACAGAGCAAGCCAAAAAAGAAATATGAGGATCAAACTCGGTTTGCTCTTGGGATTAACTAGCCAAATGGCTTTTGAGCATCACCCATGTCATAGCAACCCATTTTGGCACTCTCCAACAAGCAAGAACTCAGAACCACGAAAATCAAGAAATCACAGAAATGAAGAATAAAGAACAGAAGCTACGAACAGAGGAACCAAACTTCAGATTTTCATTTCTTGGATCACAATGAATACAGAGGAGTCCCGATACCCCGACTTGATACAAAAGGAAAGATTACAAGCCCTCAATCCATCCTCTCCCTCTCTACTCAAGAACACAACTCAAGAACACATAAGGGAAGAAGAACACACACTGTTCTATCTAGAACACATCGTAGGGGACAAGCAGGGAGCACACTTCTGCCTCCTCTACCAACTCTCAACAACTAAAGCCTAAAGCCAAAGCAAACCACCAAAGGTTCTTTTGACTCTAAACCCTAATCCTATCACAAGTGCTCAAGGAGGGCATGCAGCCCCTCCTCTCCTTTTATAGCGCTTGGCTAACGGGTCTCCGCCCCGTTACGCCCGCTATATCCAACGGAGCCCGCTCTCGCTTGTGCAGCCTTGCGAATTTCCCGATTCGCCCCTCCTGCACCTTCCGGGAAGCTTCCGCGCTCCTTGCCTCGCACGCCTCGCAACCACCTCGAGTCCACGTCGTCTTCGACACATCCCAACCGTTCTGACCTCAGCGCCACCTGCGCCTAGTCCGGTCCACCGTGTCTCGCCACGACTCCAACTCGACGTCCTGCAGTCACACAGTCAAGAAAACACGTCAAATAGCACCGCTCGACACATGAAAGCGTAAATACCATCACACTTACCACAGATGAAGTCCAAACCTGTCGAAACATTAGAATATACATCCTAAGCCCAAAAGACCAGATTTGACCAAAGTCCGACCGAGCCCGATTGCGCCACGCAACAACTCGACTCCGAACCACTCAAACCAAACTCGACTGACCTAAACCTTTGTCAATTACTCATCACTCTCATGGAGCACGACCACATGGTCTCTCAATCTCCCCCTTGATGAGTCTATTGACAAACGCAGAAAAAGCATTAAGAAGAGTTTGATTTTGAAGAATCCAACATGGTCCAAGGAAGAGAATGAAGCTAATGACCATGTCGACAGAAGGAACACTAGAGCAACTACTGAAAGAGCAAATTGATCTCCAAAGCTCTAAACTGTTCTCAACAGACTTTTTCTTCTCTATTCTCCCCCTTTTGGCAATAAACACATCAAGATGCAATAGAGAGAATAAGACATGTCAATGGATGAATATGGTTGAAGTTTGTTTATTTAAGCATTTAGAGCCATGAGAATTATCCATATTGACCATAATGTAATACACCAAGCCATAACTCAAAAAAGGACGCTATCTAGATCATGACGACATATATATAAACCAGCTAGAGCACAAAGATGACAATCTGAAATGTAATGCATTTTGAGAGCAAGTCAAGTCATCAATGAGTAAAGTCTAGCTAGAGACATCCAAGGATGATGCAGGCCATGTCAATAAGCTAAGCGGAACAAAGAAGCTAACATTGAGTCCAAATAGAGTGCTTATAAGCTCAAGATTGAAACATTGGTTAAGATACTTGGTTCTGATTGTAGATTAAGCAAATTGAGCACATTAAACATTGTCTTTTGAAAGCATATGGTTGTTTTCAACCCAATTTTTGTTTATGTGCTAGATCTCAAGCCTTATGCGACTACTCCAAGCAATAAGCTTAAGAAGATAGTCTAGGTCATCCAAAACTCCCCCTGAGTTCATGCCTAGTGCAATGGCAAGCTGTCTCATGAGAAGGAATTGGTGAAATCAGTTTTTTCGCACAAATATGGTGGTTGACAACCAACATTTTGTTTTATCATGTGCTAGATCTCAAGCCTTATGCGACTACTCCAAGCAAGAAGCTTAAGAAGATAGTCTAGGTCATCCAAAACTCCCCCTAAGTTCATGCCAAGTGCAATGGCAAGCCGTCTCATAGGAAAGAATTGGTGAGATCAGTTTTTTCGCACAAAAGAGATCTTTTTGCTTTTTAACACATTGTACTAACTCATGTATCATCAGGAGACTAAAACAGCTCAAACTAAGGCTCAATATAGATTCAACGCTCTACTCAGCCTATTTGACATGGCATGAATCATAAAAGGATAGCTCAAGAAAGACTAAACTCAAATGCTAGCATGACAAGTTTAATTTAAGTTGATCAATTTTAGGACTCTTCAGACCAAATTTCAGGCCATTTCCTCAAGGGAAACACAAAAAGCCTCAAAACCCTAGAAATGCAAAAGAAGAACAGAGGAAGGCAAGACACCAAATCTGAGATTAAAAGAGGTTTGCTCTAGGGAAACTTGATCAAATGATCTTGAGGCAGTATCCCATCAAAGATCAACCCATTTTGGGCCTTCCCAACAATCAAGAACTGAAAACACAGAAAATCAAGAAATCATTTACAAGAGAAATGAAGAACAGCACGGGAGAAACTTCAGATTTCCATTCATTGAGGCAAAAGGAATACACAGAGCTACGTCCCCATACGCATGAACATTAGGACCAGAGGGATGATTACATAGAAGCTCACTTCATCTCCTCACTTGTAACAGCCCAGCTGTTTATTTCAAAATTTTCAGTAAAAAAAATAATAATAATAAATTTTATTTGATTTAAAATAAAATCAAGTGTGCTTTGGTTGCTTGATTTTTTGGAGTTTTTGAATTTATTGGATTAAATTAAAGCTTAGAAAGTAAAAATGTTTAAATGGTTAAAATATACCTCAATTAAATCCGAAATTATTTTATTTGATATTTTCGGGTTCCAAGGATGTTGGTAGAATTTTCTTGATTTTTTTTCGAATATATTTTTTTTGGGAAAAAAATATATTATTTTATTCTCGTTTTCTCTCTCCTCACTTCATCTTCCTCCAGGCGTGCGATTTCGTCCAGAAGCATTGCCGCCATGGCCGTTTCTTTGAAGCTTTCATTTCTCATGAAATCCTCCATGATTTTTCGTGCAATCAAGTGCATTCAGTTGCTCTCTTCATGACTCCTCCATTCCCAACCGTTCCTCTCCTCCTTCATGTGCATTTACACGAAAATGAAACCGTTGCTCTAAAAGACATCGTCGTTTGATCTCCCTCTCCCGTCCACCTCCGCCCCTATAAAAGGGAGCACCGGGTGCCCCTCCTCATCCTCAGTTATCCCCAAAAGTTTCAAGTCTCCTCTCCCTTCCTTCTCCCAGCAATCGCCATTTTTCTTTTGTCAACCGAGCATCGTTCCTCGGCCTTTTGCGCCGCCTACAGTGGAGTTCCGCCACTTTTGACCATACCACCGGCTTCGTGTTTGTGCGTTCTACGCGGTGCTCTCCTCGCCTTCACCGGAGCTTCGCCGGAGCATCGCCGGACCACCGTGGCCAAATCGCGTCGTAGCTTCTCTTCTCGCTGCGAGCCGACCATGCATGTTCCACCATAACCGAGGTGAGCATCGTGTTCCCTGCATTCTCCTCTTCGTTTCGCCGCAAACCTCACATGCTAACTCCTCTCCGTTTGCCCGGAATGCCCATGTCAACCCGACGGTCGCAAAATGTCTTCTCCACCGTGTTCCGCCACCATCCGATGTCCTTTGGCCGAGTCGTTTGCACCGTTGAGTTTGCCTCGACGCGTTCTACGTCGTGCTCCCATCGCCATCACCTGAAGATCCCCCGAGTCCTCATCGACCTTGTTAGGCCCAGACACTAAAACTGTACCTTCGCGCGTACCCACTTTTTCGGTGAGCGCTTTGATTTTTGTTCGCGTCATATCGTGTCCTAGCCTCTAAGAAATTTTTCTACCATTTTGTTTAATTTTTCGTGGAGCCAATTGTCAGGAATTGAGCTTTCCGCGAAAATGGTCGTTTGTGACTCCCGACGTCGATTCGTCGCCTCCGGTAAGCCTTAGCCCATGCCGTAATTTTTCTTAGACTTGTCTCACCACGTTCTATGCCGTGCTTCCTTCCTTTTCCCCATAAAGCCTCCACAAATTTTTGCCTCCGACACCTCGCCATGGCCGCCAATGACATCTCATGTCCCCATCTATCCGGTGGTGTTTTCCCCAATCCGTTCACGTCAAAACGTGCCAAACCATCCCAGGAGGCTATGTTTCAGACGGTTTTGGATTCGCCGCACTGAGCGCGAAGATATTGAATTTTTCGTGTTTCGGTACCGTCGTCGTTCAAACGACGATTGCGTTGCCTCCGGTGAGTTTTTGGCTTAGCCGATATTTTTTCTAGCTTCGCCTCGCCGCGTTCTAAGCCATGCTCACCTTACTTCTCCTTGTTCTATTATTCTTATCTTTAACCCTATGTCGTCGTCGTGGTACACGTCGTCACCGTGCTCCGTTTGACGTGCCGTCAGTTCCTACATGTGCCTCGGGTTATTAGCAACCCATTGGCTTCACCTTCCGTGCCTTTTCTCATCGACGACATGGCCAAAAACAGTGAAAAAGGCTGCTGTCTGTTTCTGTTCACACGGGAATATTCCTTCGGGATATTCCTGATTTTTCTTTTTCCAGAATTTTCTGATCCGCCAATCTTCCAATCGCTCGTTCTCCTCCGTCCGAACTCTGAATCAAGTGATTCAAGTTTCTAAATTCATCTAAATTCATAATCTACCTTGTAGTATTTATTTCATAATTTTTGGATTTTCTCGACCACCCCTTGGCTGAGCTTCCTCTCCCCCGGAACGTCGTCGCCACCGCCGCCCGAGTTGCGCCACCGCTTCACCTCGCCGCCAACCACCTTTCAACCACTTGCAGTGATGCACAAGTGCACCCATGCACTTCTCGCAATTCCCTCTCTCCTTTGCGCCACTCGCCAATCCCCGCCGTGCCTCGCACCGCCAGCAAGCCCACGGGCTTTGTGCGCCGCACCGCCGTCCATGGGCTCGGCTCCACTGTTCCCCTCACCCCATTGCCCTGGTTTTGCTCGTAAACCTGTCACACCGAGCGACTTCTACCTTCTTCGTCTGAGGAGCTCCGGCGAGGAATTGCCGATGCCTTGGACCTCCTTGTGCCTCGCCGATGCCATTGATAACCGTACCCACCTCCACTACACCCTTGCCGCCAGCCAACTCTATGAGCTCGAACCTTGCACCAAAACTGGACTCATACTCTTCTTCCTCTTTTGTACATCTCACCGGTCTTCGCCGCCGTTGGATCACTCAGATCTCGTCTTGTGAACCTGTCCAACTTCTTCCAACTATCCGATTCTTAGACTCCGCTATACGGAGGCTTCTTAGACTCCTACTGCTCGGAGCCTTCAACTTCGACTTCGACCTTCAACTCCAGAGATTTCGACCTTCGAAGACTCTGATTTTGACTTTGACCTTCGGAGACTTCAACTCCAGCCTTCGACCTTTGACCTCGAAGACTTTGACTTCGGCCTTCGATCTCGGAGCCTTCAACTTCGACCTCCGTCTTCAAACCGACCATGGCTGTTGGACTGTTTTAACCTACACACCCTCCAGCCTCTCTGAACCCTCCGATCTCTCCGACCACTCGAAGCCGCCCGACCTCTCCAAGCCGTCCGATTGTTTTGACCACTCTGTATAAATCCAATTCTTTCGACCACTGTACAGTTCCGACCAGGTCTTCGACTTCGACTGCACCTGTACTTGGAGTCTTTGTCTTCGACTTAGACTTCCGCATCTTTAACCGTTGATTCGACCATGGTTTGACCATACACAAATATTGTAGCTTCCGACCACTTTTCCTTCACAAAGAAAAGAATTCCAATAATTTCTTTTATTCATTCCTTTGGAATTCAAACTTCCAGAAGCCGTTCTCCTTCATCCTAACTCCGATTGGATCCATTCAAATTCCTACATTCATCTAAATTCCTATTCTATCTCCCAGCATATATTTTATAAATTGTGGATTTTATTTGGATTTTATTTGAGTTTATTTTGTTTGGTTCTTCGCGTGTAGACTGTGACGAATCCGGAGAGTTCGATTTCGATGATTCGTAGCATCAAGTCTTTGAGCAAGGCAAGTTACACCTTTGATCATGTTGCTCCCACTAATTTAAATTATTTATGTTGTTTTTAAAATTATTATTGCATGCGTACTTTTATTCAAATTAGTTCAAATGTGCTTAAAACTTTAGTTACACCCAATTTCCTTTGTATGGCCAATCTTGATATTGAACAATCATACCTTGTCACCTTAGATGAAAACCTAGTTGGTACATTAGTATTAACTAGAACAATTTATGGAATTGCTTAGCCATGCTTAGAATAATTCGGGTGGGAAGAATTGTTTCACATAAAATGATAAGCTTTTGAACTGTATTCTTGACTTCGGTGAGTCAAGAAGGTTTATGAATTATTTTGAAAACAAATATAAAACTGGTTTAGACTTAGGCAATTGGTTAGAGTGGTGGGTGCAGGCATGCCCTGTTGGTTGGAGCCACAGTGGTTGATTGTCGTGCACAGGGGTTTGTGGATGGGCCTAAGTCAGATTAAGGACCGGTCTGTGAGCTACTGTTGCAAAGCCCTATCGTACTACCACAAGGCTGGTATGGGACAGCCCTGGCTGAATAATTTGCGGGTCCCAACCTGAGCCATTTCGTAGGATGAAAGTGAGCGTGGCGTAGGCCATGAGAAGTCTCACTCGGCTCAAGAGGGGGTCCCGGTCTGGTGGATTCCTTACCGGGGTGAAACCTTAGAGTTGGCTTGGCCAGGTTGAAGGCTTTGCATTGTAAAGGCCTTGTCACGACTCCTAACCGCACACCTAAGGAAGTGTGTAATCTAGTGGTAAAACGGGATGATCGTGTCTTGTGGGTAAAGCTGTACAACCTCTGCAGAGTGTATAACCTATCCTGGATAGCCGTGCCCACGGTCATGGGCATGCCGAGTAAAAGTTTTTCATGGATTAGACTTTGTTTTTCAAAAATGGTTTCGAAAACCTTGTGGATGGATGGAATCCACGAGAGATGAAAACCTTACGGATGGATGGAATCCGTGAGAGACTGAAATCTGGTGAGTGGATGGAATTCATCAGAGTTGCGCAGTGAAAGCGTGTGGATGGATGGAATCCATACGTGAGCTTTTGGAAAAGATGGTCCGGGTGGGATGCCCGTGGTTAGGTTGGTGTGGGGGATGGACCTGCACTAACGGTATCTATTTTGTTTACAACATTGTTTTACTTAATGTATCAAATTCAGCTTTTGCACTTACTTATGATATTTACTCCAATGATCGTCTTTTATGCAAATAAACCATATTATGCCTTCCTTTGATATTCCATATGCATGCATCTATTCTGTTAAACCTCCTGGTGTAACTTGTGGAGTACTTTTTGTACTCATGTTGCTATATCTAATTCTTTCCAGAGGAAGCCTTCGACAACTTCAGTGAGGATTGCGACTAGGCCACGTCTTACAGTCATTCGCCTTGTGGGAAGGCTGGATGGGCTGCTACATTGTTTATCTTCCGCTGTCTTCTTTTGGTGTTATTGTAAAACTTTGGCCATCAGGCTCATATTAGCTAAATAAAGTTTGTCATTACGCATGATAATTGTCTTTGTGATACTGTGTGCACTAGCTTTTCCTGGGATAGTGCGATTAACACAGAGGGTTCTGGAGTTGTTGCTCCGGGTCCCGACAGAGATGGTATCAGAGCAATAATGACTCTAAGACGTGACCGTAGGTAGAATAGAGTGGTTGGACCTTAAGGATTTATTTTAAATAACAAGTATTTAAAAAAAAACAATTCTTATTCTTACCTCTCAATCTATGCTACCCTTACCTCTTAATCTTTGCTTGCTCTCATCTTCCAATTCTCCCCTATCTTTATGTCATTACTTAAAAATTCATTTCTAAATCTTCCCTTGCTCAAAACAACTATAGATGGTCAGCAGTCGGGATTCATCGCCTCCGCCACTGCTTTGAAGGATCATGCTTCGTACGTCAAGAGCTGCGAAGGATCACTCCAAGACAACCATTATCCTTTTAGGTTAAGTTGTTAAGCTAGACAGTAGACGAGGTTATGCGCTGTCATTTTTCCCTTTTGTCGGCAGCCATAACTATTGTTTGCTTAATAAAAGTTTTGCTAGTTGTTTTGTTTTGGGTTGCGCAAATCGTCCGTTGTTCCCCCTTTTCCTTGAATCTCCTCTCTTCTATTCTTTGGAAGCATCAAGCTGAAACACCAACTGCCAACAACCTCCAGACAGCAAACAGAAGGCCACAGAAGTTTGCAAATGGACGTTTGAACTAGATCTCCGCTCAAGCCACAAAGAGTAAGATCCAAACCTATTTCTTTGCTAACCCGTGCGAATCTCGGGGACGAGATTCTTTTTAAGGGGGGTAGTTTGTAACAGCCCAGCTGTTTATTTCAAAATTTTCAGTAAAAAAAATAATAATAATAAATTTTATTTGATTTAAAATAAAATCAAGTGTGCTTTGGTTGCTTGATTTTTTGGAGTTTTTGAATTTATTGGATTAAATTAAAGCTTAGAAAGTAAAAATGTTTAAATGGTTAAAATATACCTCAATTAAATCCGAAATTATTTTATTTGATATTTTCGGGTTCCAAGGATGTTGGTAGAATTTTCTTGATTTTTTTTCGAATATATTTTTTTTGGGAAAAAAATATATTATTTTATTCTCGTTTTCTCTCTCCTCACTTCATCTTCCTCCAGGCGTGCGATTTCGTCCAGAAGCATTGCCGCCATGGCCGTTTCTTTGAAGCTTTCATTTCTCATGAAATCCTCCATGATTTTTCGTGCAATCAAGTGCATTCAGTTGCTCTCTTCATGACTCCTCCATTCCCAACCGTTCCTCTCCTCCTTCATGTGCATTTACACGAAAATGAAACCGTTGCTCTAAAAGACATCGTCGTTTGATCTCCCTCTCCCGTCCACCTCCGCCCCTATAAAAGGGAGCACCGGGTGCCCCTCCTCATCCTCAGTTATCCCCAAAAGTTTCAAGTCTCCTCTCCCTTCCTTCTCCCAGCAATCGCCATTTTTCTTTTGTCAACCGAGCATCGTTCCTCGGCCTTTTGCGCCGCCTACAGTGGAGTTCCGCCACTTTTGACCATACCACCGGCTTCGTCTTTGTGCGTTCTACGCGGTGCTCTCCTCGCCTTCACCGGAGCTTCGCCGGAGCATCGCCGGACCACCGTGGCCAAATCGCGCCGTAGCTTCTCTTCTCGCTGCGAGCCGACCATGCATGTTCCACCATAACCGAGGTGAGCATCGTGTTCCCTGCATTCTCCTCTTCGTTTCGCCGCAAACCTCACATGCTAACTCCTCTCCGTTTGCCCGGAATGCCCATGTCAACCCGACGGTCGCAAAATGTCTTCTCCACCGTGTTCCGCCACCATCCGATGTCCTTTGGCCGAGTCGTTTGCACCGTTGAGTTTGCCTCGACGCGTTCTACGTCGTGCTCCCATCGCCATCACCTGAAGATCCCCCGAGTCCTCATCGACCTTGTTAGGCCCAGACACTAAAACTGTACCTTCGCGCGTACCCACTTTTTCGGTGAGCGCTTTGATTTTTGTTCGCGTCATATCGTGTCCTAGCCTCTAAGAAATTTTTCTACCATTTTGTTTAATTTTTCGTGGAGCCAATTGTCAGGAATTGAGCTTTCCGCGAAAATGGTCGTTTGTGACTCCCGACGTCGATTCGTCGCCTCCGGTAAGCCTTAGCCCATGCCGTAATTTTTCTTAGACTTGTCTCACCACGTTCTATGCCGTGCTTCCTTCCTTTTCCCCATAAAGCCTCCACAAATTTTTGCCTCCGACACCTCGCCATGGCCGCCAATGACATCTCATGTCCCCATCTATCCGGTGGTGTTTTCCCCAATCCGTTCACGTCAAAACGTGCCAAACCATCCCAGGAGGCTATGTTTCAGACGGTTTTGGATTCGCCGCACTGAGCGCGAAGATATTGAATTTTTCGTGTTTCGGTACCGTCGTCGTTCAAACGACGATTGCGTTGCCTCCGGTGAGTTTTTGGCTTAGCCGATATTTTTTCTAGCTTCGCCTCGCCGCGTTCTAAGCCATGCTCACCTTACTTCTCCTTGTTCTATTATTCTTATCTTTAACCCTATGTCGTCGTCGTGGTACACGTCGTCACCGTGCTCCGTTTGACGTGCCGTCAGTTCCTACATGTGCCTCGGGTTATTAGCAACCCATTGGCTTCACCTTCCGTGCCTTTTCTCATCGACGACACGGCCAAAAACAGTGAAAAAGGCTGCTGTCTGTTTCTGTTCACACGGGAATATTCCTTCGGGATATTCCTGATTTTTCTTTTTCCAGAATTTTCTGATCCGCCAATCTTCCAATCGCTCGTTCTCCTCCGTCCGAACTCTGAATCAAGTGATTCAAGTTTCTAAATTCATCTAAATTCATAATGTACCTTGTAGTATTTATTTCATAATTTTTGGATTTTCTCGACCACCCCTTGGCTGAGCTTCCTCTCCCCCGGAACGTCGTCGCCACCGCCGCCCGAGTTGCGCCACCGCTTCACCTCGCCGCCAACCACCTTTCAACCACTTGCAGTGATGCACAAGTGCACCCATGCACTTCTCGCAATTCCCTCTCTCCTTTGCGCCACTCGCCAATCCCCGCCGTGCCTCGCACCGCCAGCAAGCCCACGGGCTTTGTGCGCCGCACCGCCGTCCATGGGCTCGGCTCCACTGTTCCCCTCACCCCATTGCCCTGGTTTTGCTCGTAAACCTGTCACACCGAGCGACTTCTACCTTCTTCGTCTGAGGAGCTCCGGCGAGGAATTGCCGATGCCTTGGACCTCCTTGTGCCTCGCCGATGCCATTGATAACCGTACCCACCTCCACTACACCCTTGCCGCCAGCCAACTCTATGAGCTCGAACCTTGCACCAAAACTGGACTCATACTCTTCTTCCTCTTTTGTACATCTCACCGGTCTTCGCCGCCGTTGGATCACTCAGATCTCGTCTTGTGAACCTGTCCAACTTCTTCCAACTATCCGATTCTTAGACTCCGCTATACGGAGGCTTCTTAGACTCCTACTGCTCGGAGCCTTCAACTTCGACTTCGACCTTCAACTCCAGAGATTTCGACCTTCGAAGACTCTGATTTTGACTTTGACCTTCGGAGACTTCAACTCCAGCCTTCGACCTTTGACCTCGAAGACTTTGACTTCGGCCTTCGATCTCGGAGCCTTCAACTTCGACCTCCGTCTTCAAACCGACCATGGCTGTTGGACTGTTTTAACCTACACACCCTCCAGCCTCTCTGAACCCTCCGATCTCTCCGACCACTCGAAGCCGCCCGACCTCTCCAAGCCGTCCGATTGTTTTGACCACTCTGTATAAATCCAATTCTTTCGACCACTGTACAGTTCCGACCAGGTCTTCGACTTCGACTGCACCTGTACTTGGAGTCTTTGTCTTCGACTTAGACTTCCGCATCTTTAACCGTTGATTCGACCATGGTTTGACCATACACAAATATTGTAGCTTCCGACCACTTTTCCTTCACAAAGAAAAGAATTCCAATAATTTCTTTTATTCATTCCTTTGGAATTCAAACTTCCAGAAGCCGTTCTCCTTCATCCTAACTCCGATTGGATCCATTCAAATTCCTACATTCATCTAAATTCCTATTCTATCTCCCAGCATATATTTTATAAATTGTGGATTTTATTTGGATTTTATTTGAGTTTATTTTGTTTGGTTCTTCGCGTGTAGACTGTGACGAATCCGGAGAGTTCGATTTCGATGATTCGTAGCATCAAGTCTTTGAGCAAGGCAAGTTACACCTTTGATCATGTTGCTCCCACTAATTTAAATTATTTATGTTGTTTTTAAAATTATTATTGCATGCGTACTTTTATTCAAATTAGTTCAAATGTGCTTAAAACTTTAGTTACACCCAATTTCCTTTGTATGGCCAATCTTGATATTGAACAATCATACCTTGTCACCTTAGATGAAAACCTAGTTGGTACATTAGTATTAACTAGAACAATTTATGGAATTGCTTAGCCATGCTTAGAATAATTCGGGTGGGAAGAATTGTTTCACATAAAATGATAAGCTTTTGAACTGTATTCTTGACTTCGGTGAGTCAAGAAGGTTTATGAATTATTTTGAAAACAAATATAAAACTGGTTTAGACTTAGGCAATTGGTTAGAGTGGTGGGTGCAGGCATGCCCTGTTGGTTGGAGCCACAGTGGTTGATTGTCGTGCACAGGGGTTTGTGGATGGGCCTAAGTCAGATTAAGGACCGGTCTGTGAGCTACTGTTGCAAAGCCCTATCGTACTACCACAAGGCTGGTATGGGACAGCCCTGGCTGAATAATTTGCGGGTCCCAACCTGAGCCATTTCGTAGGATGAAAGTGAGCATGGCGTAGGCCATGAGAAGTCTCACTCGGCTCAAGAGGGGGTCCCGGTCTGGTGGATTCCTTACCGGGGTGAAACCTTAGAGTTGGCTTGGCCAGGTTGAAGGCTTTGCATTGTAAAGGCCTTGTCACGACTCCTAACCGCACACCTAAGGAAGTGTGTAATCTAGTGGTAAAACGGGATGATCGTGTCTTGTGGGTAAAGCTGCACAACCTCTGCAGAGTGTATAACCTATCCTGGATAGCCGTGCCCACGGTCATGGGCATGCCGAGTAAAAGTTTTTCATGGATTAGACTTTGTTTTTCAAAAATGGTTTCGAAAACCTTGTGGATGGATGGAATCCACGAGAGATGAAAACCTTACGGATGGATGGAATCCGTGAGAGACTGAAATCTGGTGAGTGGATGGAATTCATCAGAGTTGCGCAGTGAAAGCGTGTGGATGGATGGAATCCATACGTGAGCTTTTGGAAAAGATGGTCCGGGTGGGATGCCCGTGGTTAGGTTGGTGTGGGGGATGGACCTGCACTAACGGTATCTATTTTGTTTACAACATTGTTTTACTTAATGTATCAAATTCAGCTTTTGCACTTACTTATGATATTTACTCCAATGATCGTCTTTTATGCAAATAAACCATATTATGCCTTCCTTTGATATTCCATATGCATGCATCTATTCTGTTAAACCTCCTGGTGTAACTTGTGGAGTACTTTTTGTACTCATGTTGCTATATCTAATTCTTTCCAGAGGAAGCCTTCGACAACTTCAGTGAGGATTGCGACTAGGCCACGTCTTACAGTCATTCGCCTTGTGGGAAGGCTGGATGGGCTGCTACATTGTTTATCTTCCGCTGTCTTCTTTTGGTGTTATTGTAAAACTTTGGCCATCAGGCTCATATTAGCTAAATAAAGTTTGTCATTACGCATGATAATTGTCTTTGTGATACTGTGTGCACTAGCTTTTCCTGGGATAGTGCGATTAACACAGAGGGTTCTGGAGTTGTTGCTCCGGGTCCCGACATCACTCTACCAAGCTCTCACACACCCAAGAACTCAAGAACAAGTTCACCCACACTATCAAGCATCCATTGCCTTCCAGCTATTTTATAGTTCATCTACAAAAGAAGATCAAGTTATTTTACATACCCAAATATGTTTAGGTCCTAGGAGGTTAGTAACTAAGGCTTTGGACACCCAAATAGTATTCTTTTTGGCACCTAAAATTGAAGTGCCAACAAATTTAGCTACAACCTTACCATTTTTAGATTTCTTAAGCATATAGTACGAATCTTAAATGCCATATGATTTAGTTTTAACAATAGAACATGAATTTTGTAAATGTCCAACACTATGACATTCAGAGCAATATTTTCCATTTTCTTTTACAAATTTTGTAGACTTGTAAATGGATTTATTACCTTACTTAGAAATAAACCCAACTCATTTGTTATTGAATGAGCACCTTTGCTCACTCAAAATTTTGTTGAGGGTACCTTTCTCTTGAAGGATCTTTCCAAGCATTTGCTTAGCTTGGTGACTTACTCTTTTAATTCATTGTTTTGTACAATGAGCATTGGATCACATGACTTAGCCATACAAGTATTAGAATTAATTTTAGAGCAACATGGCATAGCTAACAAATCATTACAAGAAGTAGAAGTACTAGTCTTCGAAATGGCATTAGAAGCAACTTCCACACTAGGCATAATATCACAAGTAATTCCTACATTTGAATGAGATTTGTTGAAGAAGTGAGTCATGAGCTTCCATAGCTCCTCATAAGAATATTTTAAAGAGATATTCTCTTGTCAAGACTTCAAATTTTGACTTCTACTTTCCAAGAAACTCATTTAACTCTTCAAGTATATCCACTAATTCATCGTATGTAGGCTCATCATCATCAATGGATTTTACCTTGTCTCCTTTTGCCATAAGGCATGTAGGAGATGAGAAGAGTGATGGAGCCTCCTTGATAACAATGCAGATAAATCCCTTTTCTTGGAGGACCCATCATCGTCAGAGTTAGAATACTCCTCATTGGAGTTTTACTCCCCAATGTGAGCCTCACCTTTGCCATCCTTGTGAAGATTTTTTGAAAAGCTTCTTGTTGCCGTTGTATTCCTTCTTCTTGAATGACTTGTCATCTTTCTTGGTTGGGCAATGAGAGGCAATATGCCCCTTCTCAATGCACTCATAGCAATGGGTGTTGCTATAGTGCTTGTTATTGTTGGAGGAGTGCCCCGTTTTGCTCTTGTCAAAGTAAGCACTTCAGTTTGAGCGTCTCTTCATGAATTTCTTCATTCTTCTCACGAGGAGAGCCAATTCCTCCTCAGAGTCATCTTCTTCATCTTTTGACTCATCACTTGATACCGCTTTAGATTTGAAAGCAGTGATCTTCTTCTTAGAGGAGGATTGCTCCAAAGCTCCTCCTTGTTCTTCTTGTATAACTCTTTTGTTATGAGGTTGCCCAAGAGGCCAGTTGGAGTCACCCTCAACAGCTTGGGTAAGTTAAGGAATAGAGTCACCAACGTCTCATACTTCTCTAGTAGAGGCCTAAGTATCTTGCACACAATATCAACATCAGTTAGAGAGGTGCCTAGGCTCTTGAGCTCATTTACAATGTTGTTGAGACAAGAATACATTTCATTAATATCTTCATAAGGCAACATTATAAATATCTCATATCTGATCTGAAGCCTACGCAATTGGCTTCTTTGACCATGGATGTGCCCTCATGAATTTCTAAGAGCGTGGTCCATATCTCATGAGCGGTTTCTAGATTGCTCACTCGATTGAACTCTTTCGCGTTCAAAGCTCCAAAAAGAGCGTTCATCACTTGAGCATTGAGGTGGAAGTTTTGCTCCTCATGATCCATAGGGTGTGCAGGATCAAGTGGCATAATGAAACCCTCACTTACAATCCTGCAAATGTTTGGACTCATGACCTTTAAATAAATAGACATCCTAATTCTCCAATAAGTATAATTTGATCCATCAAATAAAGGTGCCTTACCTATAGATATACCCTCACTAGCCATCATTTCTCTCTTAGATGGTTAAGCCTAAGTCAATGAGAGGCCAAACTCTAATACCACTTATATGATCAAGGATGACCAACTAGAGGGGGGGTGAATAGGAGATTTCTAAAATTTTAAGCCTTAATTAACAATTCTAGCAAGAGTCAAGAGCTAAATTCTATGTTTCATTAAGTCATCCAAAGGCAATGTCGATACTAAATACATGTCTTGCTAAATAATTCTATACAAGCAAATAGCTAGAAATGTAAATGCAAAAATAGTAAAGCAAGAGGGAAAAACCACAATGGAGACAATTGAAGTTTTTTCATGGTATTGAAGACTTACCGGTCTTCACTTGTCTATATTGAGGTAAGCCCAAATGAATTGGACCGACTCCATGTATTAAGCCTAATAAATCTCAATTCCATTAGGGTTGCTCTTCCACCACATCGGAGATGGCGAGCACTGAACTACATATAAATGGTTCCAGGCCTTTTCATAACCTTCTTTAAAGAGATCACCGAACAACCTTTGTAGGATCGTTTGGCATAATCAAAAGTGGGGTGAATGATTGTCTTCGCTTATAAAAACCTGAAACCAAAACTCAAAGCAACAGTAAAACAATCTAAATTATTGGATGTAGATATCAATCGCAAGCCGTTCAACCACTCGCTCGACTGCTCGCTATGACCATTTTAGCATGTAGTCAAAATCTCCCTTTGCTTGAAAAGCTTTGACTACTTGAAGCGCTTCATCGCTTAAACGTTCAATCGCTCAAACAAGTATAAGCCGAAGACAACACCGTACTCGTAGCACGTCAAATCATGAAGTGTTAGCACGCCACCGAGAACACAGAAAAGCAATGCTCAAGAAAACACGTTACCAATGAACTTTTCTTGGAATAGATCTGATATATTACTTCTTTATAATGGATATGGCTACAAAGCGCCCTCATGGCACCCCCAAAAGCCTTTTCGATGAAAGCCCTCTAAAAACCCACTAAAAACCACACATTAACCCTTAGCATATCCCTGCTTTTATAGGCTAACGTCCAGACCGTGTTTGGCTGAAACAAGAACACAACACCTAATCTCTTCCAAAAATCAAGGGACCCGAAACACTTCCAAACATGGGTTTTACCATATCTCTACAACTTCCTGCTATGAACTCCTTCCATAATGTCTCCAATCACAACACGTGATAAAGCCTTCAGGATGCACCTCCTGTATCTTCATCACACACAATCACCACGTATTGAAGCCTCTGGGAACACACCTCCCGTATCTTCTCCACACATCATCAACCTCTGTGTCGAAGCCTTTCAGCCCACACCGCCCATAGCTTCTTCACGAATCACCACCTTCGATCTCCACATGCTTCAGCATGAGCCCGACCACCCGTGTGACATCACGACCGCCTAGACCTTAGATTCCCCATCCTAGTCCCGGTCCTCCTTGTCACCAACCATGATCGCCTTCACGCCCACCTGCACATGCAAAGACAAAAGAAACATTCTCTCCCAGAACAAGTTCTCCCAACTTGACCGTCATTGACGCACACACGCAAAACACACCCTTGTCCATCCACAGACAAGAACCAATCCATCCACGACCATCACCTAGATCGACCACGACCACACATACTATGGCTTTCCAGAACTCATCTTTAGACCACCCATTATGACCGGTGACAACCACTATGCAAGATTGGTCGCTTGCTCATCGAGTACTCGAACACAAGTACTCATGAAATACCATCGCTGAGAACACTCAAGAATACCATCGCTACCAACTACAGACCCAACAAGTACCAACTACCGAACATATACCACAACTCTTCGGCAACCGATCACTGACCACAATCGTGAAAACCATGACTATCGAGTATCGAGTCCTTCGGGTATTGTTCACCAATCACTATGCACTAGCCACTACAACATCGACTACCACGCACCGACCAGTCAACCACTGACCCAACACGAGTACTCGAGGTACTTGAAGATCATAAGAGTTTGAAGCACTCGTATCGACCATGAAGTCTACGAGTACCGATCGTTAAGTCTACGACAACCGATCGCAGAGCCCTTGACTACCAAAGACAACAATAGTAGACCACAAATTCTATGACCATCGACGCAAAGCCTTCGACTATCAACCTGTAAAATCTTCGACTATCGAGTACTGACCAATAAAGCCTACAACTATTAATCACAAAGTCTACGACTACAAAAAAAATTACTGTAGCTATGACCATGATAAAGTACTGTAGCTATGATTACCTGCCACGGTCGCATGGTCGTAGTCGTACTGCAGTGGTCGAAGTAAAAATACCATAGCTATACTGAGTACCTTCAACCGAGAACCTTCGAACTGAGCGAGACCCTTTGGACCACAACTATAGTGCCGTCCGATCTTTCGGTGGTACTCGAACGCTGTCCGATGTATCTCTGCCACTTGAACACCGTCTGATGCTTTGGTTCCACTCGAAAACCCTCCGATGCGCCAAAGCTACTTGGACACTGTCCGGTACTCCCCTGTTAGTTGAAAACCGTCTGATGCCACTTGAATCTGATTGGACTAGTCCAAAACAACTCAGAGGTTGATCAAAACCGCTCAGAGCAAACCAAGCAGACGAAACCCACTCGGAGCAGACCAAAACCACTCGAAGCCGACTCAAACCACTTGAAGCAACAAAAACACTCAGGGAAGACAAAACCCACTCGTAGAAGATAAAACAACTCGAACTTAACCGTTGACTGCAATTGACCGAAACTTTCACAAATGCAAAATCCAAAGCAATCCAAATGTCAATTATTCATTATCACTTTATTTACAACCATCCACATGGTCTAATAACCTTCCTCCAAGACATCTAGGTGCAAGCAAACACCAAGAGTAATAAACCATGGCTCTTGCTTGAAGGTTATCAAGTGCTAAAGAGATCAACTAATGGTGCAAGTGGACTTGAATGCTCTTAACTACCTCAAAATGTGAAATATGAGCAAATGAGTAGGGGAGAATGCACCAATGGCTCTATTGTATTCAATGAGGTCAGGGATACTTGAATTGATGCTAGTGAGGGGGTACTTATTGCGCTCAACCACAAAAGCAACCATTGGTTGGCCAGTACTATTGTACCTACCATTCAGTGGCCATATAGGGTTCAATTAATACTTCTAAACTAGCTGTTACTGTCTAGTGCGGTACTACTGTACTCACAGGGTCGGTACTATCGCATTGTGGTAGTACCACTCAGCTCCTCAGTACCACCAATTTCCAGGGGATGAAAAATGCTTAAAACCATGCTATCTGGAAATAGCATATCGCCAACTAGGAATCATCCCTACCGCACTATGGTACTACCTCACCTCATGAGCAGTCATACCATTTTTATTGAATTTTGTTTTCAGATGTAGTTTAAGATGAATGAATGACTCTTAGTCATGATCCCTTAAACTACTAGCCATGATCCTCCTTTATAGTACGACATCTATCCAACAAATTTGGTCTTTTCACCAAACACCGAGACTAGTAAAAGCTATAAAAGGGTCCTTAGGCTACATAGTACCTTTGTCTGAGCCATGTTGATCCTTTATTCTCTTTGCAAACTAGTTTCATATAATCATCCAAAATCTGGGACTAAACCTTTCAAATATCTTAGCACACATGTTAGTCCCTTTAAATATCACTGTCATTAATTACCAAAATCATTTTTAGGAGCCTAGATGTTTTCATTGACAAAGTTTGTAATACATGGGCTGACCGGCCCAATAGAACATACAACATAAATAGTTCAATAGAAACAAAGATAAAAGAGGCATAAAAAACTAGCAAGTATCCGACAATAGTTCAATAACCACAAGACAAATCTTCTTCTACATCCTCTAAATATGTTCAATAAGCAAATGTGAGTACAAAAATTGTACTTTGCAAAACTTTATAGCAAAGTTATATAGCACACAAGCTGAGACAAAGGTAGTTGTCTAGTTTAGTTCAATTTTTATAAACAAGCTTTCAATTGTAATAACAAATAATATATTGTGAACAAAAGTTATAATAGCAATTGAATTTGATAAGCAATTAATAATAAAGTATAAATACCATAATTTAGATCAAGAGGCTTGTTGCCCCAGGATTTTGAAATAGCCACAATGACCTTACTGAACCAAGATATGCACCGATTTTCCATCCATACATTCCCAAAATTTTTATAAAACTCAAAGCTACTTATCGTGGGATATAAGCAAGCTTTTTCCATAACTAGGGATACGGCTATTCGAATAGATTGACACTCTATAGAGGTTATACACTTTCACTACTACAAAACAAGCTATACTAGACGGCTACATCACAGATGGTTCATACAGAACCGTCTATGCTTAAACCATCACAGACGGTTTATACTAATAACCGTCTATGATATTTTCACAGACGGTTTTTGACACGAATCATCTGTGATAATTGAGACATCACAGACAGTTCGTGTTAATAACTCTCTGTGAAAGTTGCGTACATCACAGACGGTTCGTATAAAAAACCATCTCTGATATTGTTGACATCACAGATGGTTCTTATAACAAACCGTCTATGATATTGTGGACATCACAGATGGTTTGTATGAATAACTGTCTGTGAATTATCATAGACAGTTATTAATACAAACCGTCTGTGATAATGTTCGTATCATAGATCGTTTGTGGTTGGAACCATCTGGGATAATATGCGGTATTAAATACCGGGCGTACGTGGTCTCGACATAGATCTGCCTTCATTGCGCTGCATTGGTGGAGTAAGGTAGCTAGCTTTGGGGAGTTTGGTGAAAACATATCACTTGTAGATCTATATACGTCTTCTTAGTGATCAGAGGTTACTACTCAATTGCTTCTAATAACTTATATGCCTTGTAATTAAAAGAGATGATAGCTAGGTTTTTGTTTAGATTTAGCTAGCTAGCTAGGTTTAGAAGGATAATTGTACTTTGCTCAATTTCAGAATGGGTAAGTACTCCTAGTTTACTACAATATATTCTTGCTTAATATTATTGTGTCATGAATACGTGGCTAGCTAGCTACCTAATATAGATGTGTGTAATTAAGTATAGCTAGTCTGATTTGCTATAGTAGCACTAATAATCCAATTTGACACCCATTTGTTACATGTGTAGCGTAGATGGACCAAAGCTGGATGTACGTTGAGAACCGTGTGAGTGAACAATATATTAATGGCATGTCTGCTTTTAGAAGAGCGACCGAGCTGGATATGTTGAAGAAGGGGATGGAATATATGTACTGTCCATGCATTGATTATGATAATCTAAAGATGTTTAGCAACTTAGCGCAGATCGAAGCTCACTTGATTCGAAGGGGTACAAATGTTGGACTATTCATGGCGAAGAGAAGAGTACACAAGAAGGTAGTTATGACATCATCGAGGGAGACAACAATATGCTAGTTGTGGACTGTGCTTTTGATGAGGATAGGTCACAGGAAGACAATCTAGATCAAATGCTACGTGAAGCTACCTATTGCAATTAGAAGTATTTTGCTGAACAAGGTTCGAGTGAAAATCATAAGGCTATGTTATTTCTTTAACGCAATTACTCAGAAGGTCATCGATCCCGATGCACTAGATGCTCTACAGATCGAGGTGGTGACGACTCTATGTCATCTAGAGATGTATTTCCCTCCATCATTTTTTGATATCATAGTCCATCTCATTGTCCACCTTGTGAAAGAGATAAAGATATGCGGCCCTATATTTCTACGTCATATGTACCCGTTTGAGAGGTACATAGGAATTCTCAAGTCCTATGTACGCAATCGATCTCGACTGGAGGGTGGCATCATCGAAGGTTATACAACCAAAGAGGTCATTGAATTTTTCATCGGCTACATGGCTCAGGTCAAACCGATAGGTGTACCTCTATCTCTTCACGAGGGGAGGCTAGAGTGTATCAGGACTATCGGAAGGAAAGCATAACTCCGAATCGAGATACATATGCTCAAGCCCATTTCACCATTTTACAACACATGATTGAAGTAACCCCATATATTGAAGAGCACAAGGACATGCTACAACAAGAGAATGCAGGCCAGTCAGAGGTTTGGATCATGAGTCAACACAACTGTCAATTTAATGAATGGTTGAAGGTGCGATTGACTAGGAAGTCGTCAAGTGAAATAGTGCAATGGTTGGCAAAAAGGACAAAATTTATAATTGTGACATGGCAAGGATACGACATTAATGGCTACACATTTTATACAACAGATCAGGATAGAAAGAGCACAGTGCAGAACTCAGGTGTCTGCATAGATGCCTTGGATGCGCACGTTAGTACCACTGGCCCAAGCTCGTACTACAGGCTTGTAGAGGAGATTTGGGAGCTTGACTATGTAATTTTCAAGATTCCTCTATTTCAGTGCCGTTGGGTCCAACTCCCAAGGGGTGTAAAGGTCGACAAGTATGGCATCACTACCATGGACATCGAATGTGTAGGATACAAAGGCGAACCATTTGTACTCACAAGGCAAGCTGTTCAAGTATTTTATGTAACCGACCCGATAAATAAGAAGCGCCATGTAGTTCTTCATGGAAAAAGAAGGATTGTCAGAGTTGAGACTGTTGTGGATGAGGAAGAGTACAATCAATTTGATGAGTTGCCTCCATTCAGAGATGGCATTAGGCTCGAGGAAGAACAAGGCGATGAAGCAAGCTATATGCGTGTTGATCATCGTGAAGGGCTTTATTCAAAAGGAAATAGCCAAGTGTAATAAATGATCTCACACAGGCAGCACCTATTTGGAAATTGTTGAAATGTAATCATAATTAGGAAACTCAGCATGTAATTATGGAACTATATTCCATTGTAATTGTAATTGATACAATAACTAAGAAATAGTTATATTTATGATTATGCTCGCGTTTTTCATATTGCATGGCCATAATGCATTTCTTACGCCCAGATAGAGTGAACTATCACAGGCAGTTTATCGGAACAAACTGTTTGTGGTAATACTATCACAGACGGTTCTATTCTAGAATCATGTGTGATATGTTGAATATCACAGATGATTCGATAAAAGAACCATCTGTGATAGTATTATCATAGTCAGTTCCATAACAGAACCATCTATGATAGTTTCCCTATAAATATACCCCAAGGATAGGTTCTGCTCAAAGAGTCCTCACTCACGCACTTTGTCTCCACCGTGATGTGACGATGGCCCGATCTTCCGAGAGGTACTGATAAGTCGATTGTGGAGAACTCGACGTTGATGATCCAAAGGCTCTGACCAAAATAGATCGAACCCCTCGCAATCACTACACCACTGCTCTGTTGGTTATCAACCGTGCCGAACACGGTTGACCTCGCCAAGAAGGCTATCTCCTGCAAGCAAATCGAGAACACGAGCAAGAGAGTAAAAGATGCAATCTGTATTGTGAATAAAGATTAAGTTCACAAGTTGGGGTTCCTCAACCGAACATGCGACGAAACTGCTAAGCAGAATAATCTCTTAAGAAAAACCCGAGGAAAACTAAAGGGGTGCGACCTCCTTAAATAGGGGAGGGGAGAGCCGCACTTACCTAATGAAAAGGGATGTGATATTATTCATAGCTACTGTTCACACGGCCATGGTACTATTCATAGCTACTGTTCACATGAACAGTACCAGCCTAAATAGTTTAAGTTACAAGGCCCTCGGCCCAATTTGACTCGGACTGGAAAAGTAATGTGTCTTCTTTCGCTATTTCTGATCTGCTCGGATGGATTTTGGAGGTGAGATTAGATCCATCTGAAAGTAGACTCCAAGAGCTTTCCAACGAGTACTCACGGGCCCCGAGAAGCCTTCTGGATCAAAAGTTATGGCCGTTTGAAGTAGATGTTGTTACAAAGGCCGAATTTGAATCGAACTCGCGAACAGGACTTGGATTGCGCTTGACGGTTCCACTTCTACACTTGAGCTCGTGTGGTTCTCACCATGGTTCCTAAGGACAATTAAATCATCACAAGAATTAAGTAGTATGCCATTCTTTGAAACATTTGTATGCAAACTTAGGAACGCATTCACCTGATGGTTAAGTTGACGTGCTCACGCTCGAGTCATTGGTCCTTGTATCATAGTTTCAGTTTGTTGAGTTTGTTGTGGAGTTGGCATAGTTGTATCTATGGAAAGGATGTCCTCATCATCCTCCCCTTCTTGAATTGGAGTCGTCCTCGACTCAAGCTCATCTTCCGCGCCCAAGCATGGTCGCAAATCTGCAATGTTAAAGGTGGGGCTAACCCCAAAATCTACAGGCAAGTCTAACTTATATGCATTGTCATTAATACGTTCAAGCACTCTAAAAGGACCATCTGCACGAGGCATCAGTTTAGAATTTCTCAATTTAGGAAATCGTTCTTTACGCAAGTGTAACCACACAACATCACCAGGTTCAAAAGTATTATGCTTGCATCCTTGACTACCAACAACTTTATATTTAGCATTCATAATCTCAATGTTCTCTTTAGTTGTCTCATGCATCTTACGTATCAAATCAGCACGTTGTTGCGCATCAAAATTTACCTTCTCAGAAGCTGGAAGAGGCAACAAGTTGATAGGTGCACGAGGTATGAAACCATAAACAACCTCAAAAGGGCATTTCTTTGTGGTAGAATGCAGCGAACGATTATAAGCAAATTCCACATGAGGCAAACATTCCTCCCACATTTTTAAGTTCTTTTCAAGTACAGCTCTAAGAATAGTAGACAATGTTCTATTGACTACCTCAGTTTGTCCATCGATTTGGGGATGACAAGTAGTGGAAAATAACAGCTTAGTTCCCAATTTACCCCACAAGCTTCTCCAAAAATGACTAAGAAATTTAGCATCACGATCTGAAACTATCGTATTCGGAATACCATGCAAGCGAATAATTTCCTTAAAGAACAAATCAGCAACATTTGTAGCATCATCACTTTTATGACATGGTATAAAATGAGCCATCTTAGAGAATCTATCCACGATAACAAAAATACTATCCCTCCCCTTCTTTGTTCTAGGAAGCCCTAAAATAAAGTCCATAGAAATATCTTCCTAAGGTATGCTTGGAACAGGAAGAGGCATGTATAAACCATGAGGATTAAGTCGTGACTTAGCTTTTTGGCACGTGGTGCAGCGGGCAATGAAGCGTTCGACGTCACGCCTCATCTTTGGCCAATAAAGGTGGTGAAACAAAATGTCCTCGGTCTTCTTCACGCCAAAGTGGCCCATCAATTCTCCTCCATGCGCCTCCTGTAACAACAAAAGATGAACGGAGCCAGCTGGAATGCATAACTTGCTAGCACGGTATATGAACCCATCATGCACAACAAATTTATTCCAACCCTTTCCCTCTTGACAATTTAGCAACACATCTTTAAAATCAGCATCATGCACATATTGCTCCTTTATTGTCTCTAACCCAAAGATTTTGAAGTCAAGTTGTGAAAGCATGGTATATCTCCTAGACAATGCATCAGCTATCACATTTTCTTTGCCCTTTTTATATTTAATGACAGGGAAAAGATTCAATAAACTCAATCCACTTAGCATGCCTACGGTTCAGGTTGTTTTGACTTCGAATATGTTTCAAGGATTCATGATCAGAATGTATTACAAACCCTTTGGGCCATAAATAATGTTGCCATGTTTCCAAAGTTCGAACTAGAGCATATAATTCTTTATCTTAGGTAGAATAGTTCAAACTAGGACCACTTAATTTTTCACTAAAGTAAGCAACATGTTTTCCTTCTTGAATTAACACACCCCAAGACCTATGCCACTAGCATCACATTCTAATTCAAAAGTCTTGCCGAAATCAGGAAGTTGAAGTAAAGGGGCATGTGTTAACTTATCTTTGAGAGTGTCGAAAGCTTGTTGATGTTTGGTGGCCCAAGTAAAAGGAACACCCTTCTTTGTAAGCTCATTTAGTGGTGCAGCGAGGGTGCTGAAATCCCGAACAAAACGCCGATAGAAACCAGCGAGCCCGAGAAAACTCTGGACTTGTGTGACCGTTTTAGGAGGCGGCCAACTCTGGATAGCGATGATCTTGGCTTGATCAACTTCAATGCCCTGTGGAGTAACAGCATAGCCAAGAAAAGAGACTCGATCCGTGCAAAAGGTGCACTTCTCAAGGTTACCAAACAAGCGTGCATCTTTAAAAGCATTAAAAATAGCACGTAAATGATCCAAATGTTCTTCATACGACTTGCTATAGATTAAAATATCATCAAAATAAACCACCACAAATTTCCCAATGAAAGCATGCAAAACTTCGTTCATCAAACGCATGAAAGTGCTAGGTGCATTAGTTAAACCAAAAGGCATCACTAACCACTCATATAGCCCGAACTTAGTTTTAAATGCCGTTTTCCATTCATCTCCCAATTTTATTCTAATCTGGTGGTACCCACTACGCAAGTCTATCTTTGTAAAAAGAATAGAACCACTCAACTCATCCAGCATGTTGTCTAACCTTGGAATAGGGTGACGATATCGTATTGTGATATTATTAATGGCTCTACAATCAACACACATACGCCAACTACCATCTTTCTTAGGAACCAAAAGAACAGGCATAGCACAAGGACTAAGGCTTTCCCGTACGTACCCTCGATCCAAAAGATCTTGGACTTGTCGTTGAATTTCCTTAGTCTCCTCCGGATTGGTCCTATACGCTGCACGGTTTGGCAAAGTCGCTCCTGGAATTAAGTCAATTTGGTGTTCAATCTCTTTAATAGGCGGCAGCCCCGGGGGTATCTCAGCTGGAAACACATCCTTATATTCCTGCAAAAGGTTAGTGATAGCAGACGGCAAAGAGCTAGATACATCATCAAGTGAAAATAAGGCATCTTTGCATATCAAAGCATAGCATGGCATATCATCATGACAAATTTCAGCAAGATCAGATTTGGTTGCAAGCATGACACAACCCTTTAATTTAATTCCCTCGGTCCTAGAACTAGGTGCCAACTTCTCTTTCTTAGGTGGGAAAACATTCTTCACTACTTGCTGATTTTCAGATTCATGTTCAAGTTCTTTCCGCTAGCTCTTTATCACAATTAGCAATTTCAGTAGGGGTCAAAGGTAGCAAAGTTATTTTCTTTCCTTTGTGCACAAGAGAGTACTTATTACTTCTACCATGATGAGTTGCATCGGTATCAAATTCTCATGGACGACCTAATAACAGTGAGCATGCTTGCATAGGTACTACGTCAAAATCAGTAACATCATGATAGGAACCAATGGAAAAATGCATTCTCGCAGATTGTGTTACCTTCACCTTACCGCTATTGTTGAACCATTGAATGTGGTATGGGTGAGAATGCGCACGTGTGGTCAAGCCAAGCTTCTTGACCAATCCCGAATCCACCAAGTTATTGCAGCTCCCGCCATCAATTATAACACGAACACGGCAATCCTTGACGATGAGGAACATCTGAAACAGATTATGACGTTGTAGCTTCTCCTCTTGCTCTCTTTGAGTGCTCAATACTCGCTGCACAATTATGGTTCTATAATTTGCCGTAGCAGCGGCACCTAAAGTTTCCTCACCATCGCTATCTGTCTCATGATCATCACCATTACCTGCAAGGTTAGCTGCAAGAGCATATTCATCCTCAACATCACTAGCACTTACATGACCTCCATTTTCTATCGCAATGTACGCCCGCTGACTTGGGCAATCTCTCATGACGTGGCCCATCCCTTTACAACGGTCGCACACAATGCCCGTCGTACGGTCCGTGGAAGCAACCGATGAAGAGCTCTTTGTTGGTGCTTGCACACTAGTAGATTTGCTCGTCTCGGGTGCGCGCGATGGTGGCAACGGTGCTGCTGAACGCGCCCTACTCACAGAGGGGGCAGTAGCTCGAAAAACAGGAGGTGGGGCTGTCTTGGCTTGCCCAGGCGTCGATCTCGACGTAGACGTACCTTCAAAGTTGCTCCTTGTCCTTTGTTGCCTACCCTGCAATTCTTTCTCTGCCAAACAAGCAAGCTGGAACAATTTATTGATATCATTATACGCTTTGTAATCAATTATGTCCTGAATTTCACGCCTTAAGCCCCCATAAAAACGAGCCATCTTATCCTCGTCATCCTCTACAACATTACAACGCAGCATGCCTATTTGCAGTTCTTGATAATATTCCTCGACGGATCTATTACCTTGGTCTAAGCGCTGTAATTTCTTACACATTTCACGTTTAAAAGCAGGAGGAACAAATCTAGCACGCATAGCTTCCTTCAATATATCCCATGTATCAGGTCTTAAACCAGAATTAACTACTTGAGTCCACCAAATGATAGCAAAATCTTTAAATTCACTAGTGGCTTGTCTGACTCTATGCATTTCAGGAACTAGATGGGCATTAAATTTTTGTTCAACTGTCATCTCCCAATCTAGATAAGTTTCAGCATCATAAGTACCCGCAAAAGATGGTATGGTAAATTTGACTTTAGCAAATGGGTCATCATGAGCACGAGCATTGTGGTGCTGAAAATTTTTACCTCCCATACTGTGACGGTTCTGATGAGGGCGGTGTCATCGCCGTGCATTTTGGGCAGCAAATGCAACACCGGCGTCGCGGTTTTGTCTCTCATTATCATCTCCCTCTTCATGATCTTGGCCTGCATCGTGATCATACCCGCGTCCATTGTTTGGTGGCCGATTTACCATTCTTTCAAGGCATGCAGTGAGTGTCGCAATACTCTCATTGATGGAGCGCTGCATTGTATCCAGCTTCCTATCGATGTCTTCAATAATGGTAGTGCTTTGTTCATCCAAAAGCGGCATGAGCTCTCCCTTTAAAACACACTCTTGCGCATCAGATGTCTCACCTGCCATGGTTAGTAGCAAAGAAAAGACAACACAAAGGTATTGTTGTGGCTACAGACCAAACAGAGAGAGAGATGGTAGTGGAGAGTGATGAAGATAAGTGTACTGGCCTGGGTCCTCCCCATGGCTTCTTATCATATATATATATATACATGAGGAGTGCTTTTATGGTTTTACCCTTACCTTTGGTTATCCCCCATGGGGGCAGTTATGTCATTACACATGGCCTATTCTGGGCCTTATACCTTCCTACCAGGCCTGCTGGGTTTAGGTGGGGGCCACCCCTACGACAGGAGCCTCTCATGGTAAAGGGCTTCACAAGGCCGAAGCCATGTTGCCGAGTCTTTTGGCCCCCTCCGTCCCGCGGCCTGTGAACCTGTCCAGACATGACCCGGGGCTGTGCTGCGGCCGAAGGGGCTGCGTGCTCTTCTGGTCGTGCACGCCTCGGCTGGGTGTTCTTTAATGACGGTTGGCTTGCCAGGGGGCAGGCTGTCGCATCGTGCAGTGTGCCTTCTCGTAAGTGGGGCTTGCGCGTCTCTGGTAACCGCACCGCCCGACGCCTTGCGCTTGTGCTTCCGTCAGTTGGCATGCCTCCCTGCTGGCGGCTCTTCGCCTAGCGAGGCTGAGTATAAATATGCTGGCGCCCGGGGCCGCTCCGTAGACATCCTTGCTGCACATCCCATACCTGTTCATGGTTAACTTCTCGTATGTAGGAAAAGTTTTGTGCACCTGCGTTTGATGACTGCGTCGACCGGCGTCAATGCCTGCGCGCGTCAGTGAACGAAATACGTCCCGTTTGTAGAAGTGCTTCCCCGCTTGATGCAGATATGGCAAGGCCTGACTTGCTCTCGTAGACAGATATGGAGTCATCCGTATGCTCTGCTCGTGCGAACGGGCATATGCTGGTGTGGCGATTCATATCTGCCTATGAGATCATGTCTGCCCTTGCCGCAACATTTGACCCTTGCCTGTTTGAGTTATGGTGGTTGTATGTGCTGTTCTCCGTTCTCGGCTGGCGCCGAAGTCGAGGTAAACGCGCGCGCTCCGTCCCCTACCCTTCGAACGGGTAGCAGCGAAGCTGGCGCCTAAGTCGAAGTAGGCGCGCGCACTCCGTCCCCTACCCTTCGAACGGGTGGCAGCGAAGCTGGCGCCTAAGTCGAAGTAGGGGCGCGCCCTCCGTCCCCTACCCTTCGAACGGGTGGCGGCGAAGCTGGCGCCTAGTCGAAGTAGGCGCGCGCGCTCCGTCCCCTACCCTTCGAATGGGTGGCTGCGAAGCTGCCGCTTAAGTGGAAGTAGACGCGCGCGCTCCGTCCCCTACCCTTCGAACGGGTGGCTGCGAAGCTGGCGCTTAGTCGAAGTAGGCCCGCGCGCTCCGTCCCCTACCCTTCGAACGGGTGGCTGCGAAGCTGGCGCTTAGTCGAAGTAGGCGCGCGCGCTCCGTCCCCTACCCTTCGAACGGGTGGCTGCGAAGCTGGCGCCTAAGTCCAAGTAGGCGCGCGCACTCCGTCTCCTACCCTTCGAGCGGGTGGCAGCGAAGCTGGCGCTTAGCCGAAGTAGGTGCACGCGCTCCATCCCCTACCCTTCGAACGGGTGGCAGCGAAGCTGGCGCCTAAGTCGAAGGAGGCGCGCGCGCTCCGTCCCCTACCCTTCGAACGGGTGGCGGCGAAGCTGGCGCTTAGTCGAAGTAGGCGCACGCGCTCCGTCCCCTACCCTTCGAACGGGTGGCTGCGAAGCTGGCGCCTAAGTCGAAGTAGGCGCGCGCACTCCGTCCCCTACCCTTCGAGCGGGTGGCGGCGAAGCTGGCGCTTAGCCGAAGTAGGCGCGCGCGCTCCGTTCCCTACCCTTCGAACGGGTGGCAGCGAAGCTGGCGCCTAAGTCGAAGTAGGCGCGCGCGGTTCATCCCCTACCCTTCGAACGGGTGGCGGCGAAGCTGGCGCCTAGTCGAAGTAGGCGCGCGCGCTCCGTCCCCTACCCTTCGAACGGGTGGTGGCGAAGCTGGCGCCTAAGCCCCGCGAACCCCGCCGCTGAGCGGTGACTTGGGGCCTTGTGATGCGGTCTTGCGCTATAAGGACTCCTGGAATCGCGCCGCCCCCTGATCTGCGACCTGGCGCGTCCGGGGCACGCGGCGGCCTATGACTGGTGGGTGGTAGGATGTGGACGGTTGCGTGTTTGCAGCCGCTCGCCTCTTCCCTAGGCAAGGGGGACACGGGGCAGGCAGTGGATGGCGCGTGTCGGAGCTGTTGTGACGGCCCTTGGCGCCTGTGAGCCGCATCCTTCCAGCGGTGGGCGGGGGGCTGCGCTAGATGGGCGCTTGTACGACTGCGGTTGCGTCTCGTACGCGGGCCTTCGCGACCCTTCGCTTTTAATCACGGGGAATCGTGCGGGGCGGGCCTTTACACCGCTGCGGTTGCATTCGGCACACGGACCGTTGCGACGCTTCGGTAGCGGCGGCATGGGCGAGGTGGCTTGAAATAGCCCCCCCCCGTAACAGCGTCCCCGCACCTTTACGCCCTCTTTCCTGTCTGCTCTGCCTTACACATCTTCGCGCTACGCTCACCGCTGCAACCTTTCCGTGCAAAGCGATGGCTTCCAGTGGCGCGCACGGCCAGATGGCTGGTGGCTCTGCCGTTCGTCGGCGACCCGCGCAGCTAAAGGTGAAATACGCGCTCGAAGAGCGCGACCCGGCGGCGGCTGACAGGGAGCGGCTGACGGTGGAGGAGGGAGGCACATTCTCCGGCGAGCTGGGCCCCTCGCTCGTGACTGAGAAGACGATCCAGGGGCTTCTGCGCGCGGGGAAGTTGTCCGAGCGCCAGGATGTACGACTGCCTGCCGCCGACGAGACGGAACCGCATCCCGAGAGATCGGAGGCGGTCGTGTTCATCGCCTTTTTTGACGCGGGGCTCCGCATTCCAGCGACGGATGTTGTGGGCGACGTCCTGCGGACCTTCGGGCTGGAGCTGGCGCAACTGACTCCGAACGCCGTGGCCCGGCTTGCGGTGTATAGCTGGGCCTTGCGCTCGGGAGCGTGTTGGCCCAGCGCTTCGCTGTTTGCCTACCTGCACGAGGCACGGCACCAGCCCAAGGACCGGAAGGACAGGACGGTGTCGAGCTTCGGCAGCGTCACCTTCATCCTTCGCCCGTCGTGCAAGAAGCTCTTCCCCGCGAACTCAACTCGCGGGAAGTGGGAGTCTTACTGGATGAAGCGGTGGTTCTACCACCGCGTGGAGAGCGGGAGCGGCCTTGAGTGCACAGGCCGACCCATCGCGTTCAAGCCCTCGCCCGGCCGAACGCTCGACGATGAGGACAAGCAGAGGGTCCGACGGCTCGTAGGCTTGGCCGCCCGCTTCAACATGCGCGAGCTCGCCGAAGAGTTCGTGATGTACGGCGTGGCACCGCTTGCCCGCGACTGGTGTCTCGCCGCCGAGAGGCGTCGAGACGACAATGTTCTGCCCGCGGTCTGCTTGCTGCCAGCGCCCGACGATCTGCGTAAGCCTCACTGGTGCTTGTACTTTGCCAACGCCAAATGCGCTGTATGCTGATGATCTTCTCCTTTGTTTCAGGGATTCCCTTAGAGGAGGCGGAGCAAGCCGCGCGCGTGTTCCTGGGGCCGTACACCGGCAGGGAGCATAAGCAGCGTGCGGCGGCTGTTGCCGAGGCGGGTCTGGGGCGGATCAACCGCGTGTGCGAGGCTCTGGGCCTTGCTGCGCTGGACCGTGTCGCTCCGGACGACGGTGCAGCGAAGGAAAAGAAGAAGAAGAAGAAGGCCTCGTCTCGGAAGAGGGGGCGCGGCGGGGCGCCTGCCGCTAGTGTTTCCGAGGGCATGGCGGACGTGGAGTCGGACTCAGCGAGGTATGCCGACTCCGGTTTGGGCGGCGCAGATGTCGAAGGCGAGGTATCTTCGGCGAGCGCCCCGGACGGCGGGTCTGCCGCGAGCGGCCGAAGGGGGGAAGCCTCACCGCCCGCCGAAGTTACGGAGGCAGAACCCGTGTAGACCAGCGATGCCGAGGTGGAGCTTTCGGCCATAGCCGCTGTGGTGCCAGCGGCGCCTCCCGCGAGGGCGCGCGAAGCTGCGCTGCCTTTACCGACGGCAACAGAAACCGAGGTGCCCCCTGCGGCTCCCGCCACCATGGAACTTTCGCCCCCGGGCGTGGCAGCGATGGGGGCTTCGCTAACCGCGGCTACGGGGGTAATGCCACTGCTGCCTGCCCCGGCTAAACGGCCGTGCGTGCGGCCGGAGCTCCACCGGACACCGCGGGGATTTGTCGTGGCCACGGGCATCAGAAGCCTGTGGGATGCCAACGCAAGCGCCGGAGGCCCTGCGGCATATGCACCTTCTGCCCCCTTGACGACGCCGTCCACCGCGCGGGGACAGCCGCCGACCTCCCCGAACGCGGAGGCTTCTGCCCGCGGCGGAACCATTCCTTCGGCTACCGAAGGTAAGGTGGCCGAGCTTACTCTGGTGTATGCCTTTATGCCTTGGAGTGGTCACCCGCCTCCTTATTTACAGCGTTGCTCATCCCGGAGGGGGAGCATCCGACGGAACCCGGGGCCTCCGAGCCCGTGAACCCTGCGGACTTCGTGCCGCCTCCGGAGACGCTGAGGGCGTGGCGCGGGATTGTGAATGACGCGGCCACGAGCGTCGACCCGCAAGTGCTGCAGGCCTACAGTGCGGGGCGCCTCGAGGACGCTTTCGAGGTGTCTGGGGTGAGGGTAAGTACTCATGCATCCACGCCTGAGTTTGGCTGAGTTTGCTAAGTCTTTTCCCTTCTACAGACACTCGTGCTGGGGCAGGCCCTGCAAGCGGCCTACGCTCGTAGCCAAAAGGCGCTCGAGGATAGGTTGCGGGCCGCCGAGGGGGAGCTGCGCGAAGCCTCTGGCGCCCGCTCTGCCCAGGACGCCCGCATCCGCCAGCTGGAAGCGGAATGCGCCGAAGCGAGGGCGCACGCCGAGGGGCTTGTTGCGTCGGCGCAGGAATCAGCCGCAGCAGCTGCTGATGAAAAGTTCACGGCGGAGCGGGACGGGCTCCTGGAGCAGGTCGCCGCGCTAGAGAAGGAGAAAGGCGAACTTGCCTTGACCCTAGCGGAGCGCAACCGGACGCTGGGCGACGCCTCGGTGGTTGCCTGGGACGCCATGCAAGCGCTGGAGAGCCATCTTCAAGGGCTGGTGGCGAAGGTGCCGGGACGCGCCTTTGGTCCGGAGGAGCTGCCTCGGACGCTCCGCTGGGTCGGGGATGCCGCCAACATCGCGCGCGACACGGCGACGTCCTTCGGCACCCACTGCGCGTACACTTCGGCATGCTTGGTGTGCGCGCTCCTCCAGCACCGCAGCTGTACGCATGTCGCCGGGCTAAATGACCCCCAGCTGGAGATGCCTGGCGGGGCCGGAGTAATGTCCGGCGCCGTCCGCTCCGCTCGCCGTGCCCTTGGGCCCTTCTGCAACCGGATCTGGGAGTCGGGGCGGAAGCTGTACGGATCGAGCTTCAGAAGTCGCTCTACGAGACGGGGAGCCTCGGCCAATTTCTGGACGGGGTCCCTCGACGCGATGACGGCGGCACTGGGCCCTCTGAAGGCGCCGGGAACCCGCAGGTCTGATGCCGCGGCGCCTAGTGTAGGCGTGCGTTGTACTGTCCCTTGTCTTTGCTAATAAAGCGCACACTTTCTGCATGCATGCTGATTTTTACCTATATCCCGGGCAGCTTCCCTGCTGGGGCCGGCTTCGGGCAGCCGACCTTTCAACCCGACAACGCCTTCGACGGTGGCGAAGGGCCGAAGAGTCGCTCGACTTTTGGGCGAGCCGGCCTTCTTCGAGCGAGGCTCCAACTTTAGCGCGTGTTAAGGACGAACCCGCGGGGTAGCGGCTTAGAGCGGCCGGGATGTTGGCGGACCCTTGTACATGTGATTCTTCCGGTAAGCAGCCCTCCGGGGATTTTAAGATGTGCGCTGTGTTGATGCCGCCGTTGGCGACGTGGCTGCGCCAGGGTTCCGCAGAACGGACGGTCCGCAGACTGACGTATGCGGAGGCTGACCTCCGCAGTTTGCCTTGCTTTATGGTCCAGAGACTCGCGCGTGCGGAGGCAGGCCTCGACGCTGCGTCTGCTTTATAGTCCGGAGACTCGCGCGTGCGGAGCTAGGCTCGACGCTACGTCTTATTTAGAGTCCGTGGACTATTGCGTGCGGAGCTAGGCTCGACGCTACGTCTTCTTTATAGTCCGGAGACTCGCGCGTGCGGAGCTAGGCTTGACGCTATGTCTTATTTAGAGTCCGTGAACTATTGCGTGCGGAGCTAAGCTCGACGCTACGTCTTCTTTATAGTCCGGAGACTCGCGCGTGTGGAGTTAGGCTCGACGCTACGTCTTATTTAGAGTCTGTGGACTATTGCGTGCGGAGCTAGGCTCGACGCTACGTCTTCTTTATAGTCTGGAGACTCGCGCGTGCGGAGCTAGGCTCGACGCTACGTCTTATTTAGAGTCCGTGGACTATAGCGTGCGGAGCTAGGCTCGACGCTACGTCTTCTTTATAGTCCGGAGACTCGCGCGTGCGGAGCTAGGCTCGACGCTACATCTTATTTAGAGTCCGTGGACTATTGCGTGCGGAGCTAGGCTTGACGCTACGTCTTCTTTATAGTCCGGACACTCGCGCGTGCGGAGCTAGGCTCGAGGCTACGTCTTGTTTATAGTCCGGAGACTCGCGCGTGCGGAGCTAGGCTCGACGCTACGTCTTCTTTATAGTCCGGAGACTCGCGCGTGCGGAGCTAGGCTCGGCGCTACGTCTTCTTTATAGTCCGGAGACTCGGGCGTGCGGAGCTAGGCTCGACGCTACATCTTATTTAGAGTCCGTGGACTATTGCGTGCGGAGCTAGGCTCGACGCTACGTCTTCTTTATAGTCCGGAGACTCGCGCGTGCGGAGCTAGGCTCGACGCTACGTCTTATTTAGAGTCCGTGGACTATTGCGTGCGGAGCTAGGCCCGACGCTACGTCTTCTTTATAGTCCGAAGACTTGCGCGTGCGGAGCTAGGCTCGACGCTACGTCTTATTTAGAGTCCGTGGACTATTGCGTGCGGAGCTAGGCTCGACGCTACGTCTTCTTTACAGTCCGGAGACTTGCGCGCGCGAGGGCGTCCCCCCGGTGCGTATTTTGTTTATACTCAGTCCCGTCACCTTGGCGACGGCGAGTGCACACGCGAACGTGCGTCTTTGGTTTATACTCAGTCCCGCCCTCCCTGGCGACGGCGAGTGCACACGCGAACGTGCGTCTTTGGTTTATACTCAGTCCCGCCCTCCCTGGCGACGGCGAGTGCACACGCGAACGTGCGTCTTTGGTTTATACTCAGTCCCGCCCTCCCTGGCGACGGCGAGTGCACACGCGAACGTGCGTCTTTGGTTTATACTCAGTCCCGCCCTCCCTGGCGACGGCGAGTGCACACGCGAACGTGCGTCTTTAGTTTATACTGCGGGGGCGCGCGCGTTGGCCAAGCCAGCGCGCGCCCTCACCTCGTGCTTGCATGTGACGAAGAAAAATTAACGGCAAATGGCGATATTCATTATATCCCCGTTTGCGCGGGTGAGCAACTACAAAGGGTGAATATACTGACCGTTTGCCCTTGGTGCGGCCGCAGCCTCTAGTCGCTAGACATCCGCAAGGCCCGCGCAGGCGCCTATGGATGGCCCCACGGACCTCCGCGCTGTGACGTCGGCTCTAAGGGCGTCGCTGGGCTTCGCGACGCGGGCGTCTGGTGCCTGGCTCGATGCGCCGAGCCATATCCTGGTCGCCTCGGACGGTGATGATGGTCCTGGGGCCCGGGATCTTCATGCACAGATATCCATGATGTGGTACCGCGCCGAAGGAGTTGAGGATTGGGCGCCCCAGAATGGCACTGTAGGGATACGGGAGGTCGACCATGTCGAAGGTGGCATCTTCGGTCCGCACATTGTCATCTCGGCCGAAGGAGACTTGAAGGCCGATCTGGCCCAGCACCCGCAGGGGCTGTCCCCCGAAGCCCTGCAGTGGGATTCCCGAGGGCCCCAGGCGGCTTCGAGGAATCCCCATCTGGTCGAAGGCCGCCGCAAACAATACGTTCGTGGAACTACCCCCGTCCACCAAGGCGCGCCCCACGTCGCATCCCGCAATGGTGACCCGGATGACCAGGGGGTCCTGATGAGGGAAGTCCACACCTTGGGCGTCATCAGGTGTGAATGTAACCTCGTGCTGGGCCCATTCCAGCGGTGCTTGCGCTGGGTATGCCGCCACATGATGTAGTCTTCACGCGTAGGCCTTCTGCTACCGCGCCGAGGCGAATTCCAGCGCAGAGCCGCCGGATATGACATTAATGACTCTGCGGTAGGTTGCGTCCGGGGCCTGCAACGACAGGAGGCCCTCCCGAGGCTGCTGTACGTGAGCTTGGATCCATAAGGTGCCCTCCTGGGGTTGCATTCCCTACGCCTGTACCTGCATGGGGGCCTCGTATGGGAATTGGACGTGGGCCACCGCAGGCGGGCGCGCCTCCGGGTTCCTGTCCCTAGCGACACTGTCGCGGAGCGCCGCGATGGAGGTGCAGTTGCGGGTATCATGATTGCCGTGGCCGTGGACCAAGCACCACAGTCCCTGATGCTGGTCGTCGTAGTCTTCACGACCCTTATCGTCGCGGCCCCTGCCACGGCCGCGGCCCCGGCCACGGCGCCCCCGGCCGCCTCGGCCCGCTGGAGCACCCTCGTCGGACCCGCCTTCGATGTCGAGGACGTACCGGTTTCACCTCGACCTTTGCTGGCCGCGCTTGCGCTGATCCGACGACCCCTTATGCGGGTTGTCCCTGCGGTCGGACGCGTCCCTGGACGACTCCTGCTTACGCTTTCCCTTCGAAGAGCCGCCCTTCGGCGGATCCTCGGTTTTTGCCGAGGCTCCGGCCTGGTTAGTGTCGGAGTCGTCACCTTGCCTTCGCCGCGCGTCTTCCTCCGCCCTGGCATATTCTTCCATCTTGTCGAAGAGCTTCGCCACCGTCTTGATTGGCTTCCGCGCATTGTATTCGGCCATCGGGCCCGGCCGAAGGCCCTGTATGGCTGCATTGACGATGGTGGTCTCGTTGACGTCCTTCACTTGACATCGAATCTTGGCGAAGCGTTTGAAGTACTCCCGGAGCTTCTCCGAGGGTTTTTGCTTCACGGCGAAGAGTTGGTCTGCCTCGACCCGGTCGACGTAGTTTCCTTGGAAGTTGTTGTGGAGGCGGACGCGGAGCTGCTCCCACGCGTAGATGGAGCCCGGCTCTATGGTAAAAAACCAAGAGAGGGCCACTCCTTGTAGCGCAAGGGGGAGTCCCTTTGCCTTCGTGGTGTCGTCTCCGCCCGCGGCTTCGATCGCGGTTTCGTATACGTGCACGAACTCACGGGGGTCCGTGTCGCCTTTATACGAGTCGATGGCGCTAGGGAACTTGAAGTCTTCGGGCCATGCCGCCTGCTGCAGCCCCGCCGAGAGCGGGGACTCCGGATCCACGCGCCGCAGCGGCACGCGGCTGGACGTGGGGGCTTCGCGACTGTCCGCCCTCTCCGGCGCGGGCTCGGACGCGATTGCTGGCGCGGCCGGCTGACTCCGAGCCTCTTGTATATCTCTGACGGCTCCGCGAAGGTCCCCAGCTCCCGCTGGAACACGTTGAGAGCCGCCAGCAGGGCACTTTCCATCGCCGGTGCAGGCGAGGTCGCCGGTACTCCCGGCGGGCGGATCGGCGCGGGGACGACCGCGTCGCGAGGTCCCGAGCTGCCGGTCGCTCCGTCGTGGCTACTTCGGACCACCCGGTCCGCGCCACCAGCGAGGGTTGCCGTGGGGGCGGCGAGGTCGGCTGCCGTTGCGTCGGCGGGGTCGGTTGTCGCCGCACCCGCGTTGACATCTTCGACCGCGGGGTCGGCCGCGGGGCCCGTCCCCGCGACGCCGGTAGCGGGGCGGGTCGTCGCGGTGCCGGTGCCGGGGGCGATCGTCGCGGTGCCGGTGACGAGGTTGGTCGTCACCGCGCGAACGCCGGCGTCTTCGGCCACCACGCCTGCGTCGACGCCCGCGTCCGCCGCTGCCGAAGCCTTGGTGCTCATACGGTGCTCCGGGCCGACCACCTTCTTTCCCTTCACCGCCGCTGAAGGAGCTTTTTTCGGTGCCATCTTTTTCCTTCGGTCTTCAGGCTTGTCTCCGTCCTCCCCACGGACGGCACCAACTGTTGTGGCTACAGACCAAACAGAGAGAGAGATGGTAGTGGAGAGTGATGAAGATAAGTGTACTGGCCTGGGTCCTCCCCATGGCTTCTCATCATATATATATATACACATGAGGAGTGCTTTTATGGTTTTACCCTTACATTTGGTTATCCCCCATGGGGGCAGTTATGTCATTACACATGGCCTATTCTGGGCCTTATACCTTCCTACCAGGCCTGCTGGGTTTAGGTGGGGGCCACCCCTACGACAGGTATTATCCCTATCAACTACTAAATGGTGGAAGGTGGAATCACACACTCTCAAGCGTCTTACCACACTCTTACAAGTGTTCTTACCAATGCAGCAAGTGGTACAACCGGTGGCTGGTTCGTGACACCGTGTCGAGCGTGGGTACGATTGCAAGAGGGGACCTGTTCTGATCAAGAGTAGGTGGAGCTTGGAAGGCACAATATGGTAGCAAAAAGGATCAGCAATAATCAGTTCAGTAAATGCAAGTTGAAAGTTTGTTCAAAGGACTCATGAAAAGTTGCTGATCCTAGCCTAATCACAGCTAGCCAATCAATCCCTATGCAAGGAAGTGTATGTACGCACACGCAACGAACAAAGTGACTTGATGTAAGCAAAGGAGAACCTCACAACAAGTACTAGGAGAGACGCTAGCCCACTACTCAAACTTCTTTCTAAGGGCACAAGATTATTCACGCGATGTAGAGCACAAAACAGCGATATAAAAAAAACGTGAACAGCCCTCTAGATTGAGCAGATAAAACAGCTAGTCTCAAACGATGAAAAGGCAACGTTTTATATGGATTATATATACTCTTTTGAAAGGTTTCGTTGAGATCTACAACTTTTTCAACTACACAAAACCCAAATTCGGAAGGGAAGACCAAATAAATCACCAAAGACTGAAAACCAAAAACTTGCGACACAATTTTGGGGCTAAAGATGGCCGATTTTGGGGGTCTTGGAGGGTGACAAGCACTTTACTGTCAGATTTTCAGATGCGCGTTGTCGTTAGTTTTCCAACGAGTACAAGAACGTCGAAAACGGACACCGTATGCAAAAGTTATACCCGTTTTACTGAAGGTGTGTCGGAAACGGACTCGAATTCGTTTTGGCCTCAATTGAAACTGCAATAACTTTTGATCCCGTGGCCGAAATTGCTCAAAATTTTTTGGAGGCTTTTGGATGTATGAAGAATAGCTCCACCAATTTTCACTATTTTCGTCAAAGGTTTAATGCACTTTCTAAATTTCGGCAAAGATGGACTCTTTCCTCTCTTTTTTCTCTTTTTTTCTTTTTTTTCTGAGTCCGAAACCCTAATTTTTTTTCTTGCACAAGGATGAGACAAGTGGGAGGCATGGCAGAAGATGGAAATGCCTGGGGGGGTTGCAGCAAGGGGGGTCGCGGCTAGGGTTGGCAGCGGATGAAAGGTCGTAGCAAGGATGGCGGCGCGGTAAGGATGGGGGCGGCAAGGGGGGTCGCGGCTAGGGTTGGCAGTGGATGGAAGGCCGTAGCAAGGATGGCGGCGCGGCAAGGATGGGGGGCGGCAAGGATCAAGAACACACAACGATGAAGCTACGCAAAGGAACACGAGATGCAACAGGACAATGACAAACTAGACTCTGACTAAACTAACAATCAGCAACTTGAACACGATAATGTAACCAAAATTTCAACAAGCAATACTGAAAAGAAAAATTGCAATGGCACAAGGGGTGTTGGGACACCGGAAGAACACTACGAACAATTTTTTTAGGCCAATTTTCTGGAGTTTTTGGGACGGATACGATGAACATAAACTAATCTAAAAGGGATGAATTACCTCACGGGCAGCCGTTGCTCTGATACCAACTGATGTGACAATGGCCCGATCTTCCGAGTGGTACTGATAAATTGATTGTGGAGAACTCGACGTTGATGATCCAAAGGCTCCGACCAAAACAGATCGAACCCCTCGCAATCACTACACCACTGCTTCGTTGGTTATCAACCGTGCCGAACACGGTTGACCTTGCTAAGAAGGCTATCTCCTGCAAGCAAATCGAGAACACGAGCAAGAGAGTAAAAGATGTAATTTGTATTGCGAATAAATATTAAGTTCACAAGTTGGGGTTCCACAACCGAACATGCGGTGAAACTGCTAAGCAGAATAATCTCTTAAGAAAAACCCGAGGAAAACTAAAGGGGTGCGACCTCCTTAAATAGGGGTGGGAGAGCCGCACTTATCTAATGAAAAGGGATGTGGTACTATTCATAGCTACTGTTCACATGGCCGTAGTACTGTTCATGTGAACAGTACCGGCCCAAATAGCTTAAGTTACAAGGCCCTCAGCCACTTTGACTCGGACTGGAAAAGTGACGTGTCTTCTTTCACTGTTTCTGATCTGTTCGGATGGAGTTTGGAGGTGAGACCAGATCCATCTAAAAGTAGACTCCAAGAGCTTGCCAACAAGTACTCATGGGCCCCGAGAAGCCTTCTGGATCAAACGTTATGTCCATTTGAAGTAGATGCTGTTACAAAGGCCGAATCTGAATTGAACTCGCGAACAGGACTTGGATTGCGCTTGACGGTTCCACTTCTACACTTGAGCTCGCGTGGTTCTTCACCATGGTTCCTAAGGACAATTAAATCATTGCAAGAATTAAGTAGTATGCCATTCTTTGAAACATCTGTATGCAAACTTAGGAACGCATTCACCTGATGGTTAAGTTGACGTGCTCGCGCTTGAGTCATTGGTCCTTGTATCATAGTTTCAGTTTGTTGAGTTTGTTGTGGAGTTGGCATAGTTGTATCTATGGAAAGGATGTCCTCATCACACCACCCCTACTAGGTTTTGCTAGATTTGACTGGTCACTCGTGCTCAACGCCATCTCTCCCTCCCGTTGCTGTCTACCTCTCCCTCCCGACACCGGCTACCTCTCCCTCCCGACGTTAGCTGTCTCTCCCTCCCGGCACTGGCCGCCTTTCCCTCCATCACACAG
The DNA here is from genome assembly GCA_017311315.1 of Dendrocalamus latiflorus. Lineage (NCBI taxonomy): Eukaryota > Viridiplantae > Streptophyta > Magnoliopsida > Poales > Poaceae > Dendrocalamus > Dendrocalamus latiflorus. Next base: position 46,341,598 of record CM029642.1, on the reverse strand, counting down.
CCGCCTCTCCCTCCTGATGCCGGCTGCCTCTCCCTCCCAACACCGGTCGCCTCTCCCTCCTGACGCCGGCCACCTCTCCCTCAAGACGCTGCCTCTCCCTCCCAACGTCGACCGCCTCTCCCTCACGCGCCGCCTCTCCCTCCCTACGGCAAGAAACCCAAATCCCACAGTGGGTTCGGATATTAGCTCGATGATGATACTGGTCTAATACTTCATGATATATAGTACTTCATGATATATGTTTCTCTTGTTAGCTACAAGATCTAATCTCAATAGTTAGCTAATTTGTTTTGTGATCTTTAGTACTTCATGATATGTGCTTCATTTGTTAGCTACAAGATCTAATACTAAAATTGAATATTCAAGCTTGAGCTCTAAATTGTTACTGTTACTGTCATTTGTCAATCTTGTGGTCTGTCTCAATAGTTGGCTAATTTGTTTTGTGATCTTCAGTAGTTGGCTAATTTGTTTTATGACCTTTAGTACTTCATGATATGTGCTTCACTTGTTAGCTAGAAGATCTAATACTACAATTGGATATTCAAGCTTGAGCTCTAAATTGTTACTATTACTGTCATTTGTCAATATTGTGGTTTATCTCAATAGTTAGCTAATTTGTTTTGTGATCTTCAATAGTTGGCTAATTTGTTTTATGACCTTTAGTACTTTATGATATATACCTCACTTGTTAGTTACAATATCTATTTGGAATGGCATGTTACTATTCTGAAGGGACCTTATAGCAATAATATATGCCACATAGACCTTCAAAGGGCATAAAGCAAGTTACACACTCCAGTGTGTCAGGTTCAATGAACTAGAGACACTTGTGTGTGTAATTTGATTCATAGAACTTTGTTTTATGACCTTCAATACTTCATGATATATGCTTCACTTATTAGCTACAAGATCTATTTGGATTGGCATGTTATTATTCCAAAGGGACCTTGTAGCAATAATATATGCCACATAGACCTTCAAAGGGCATGAAGCAAGTTATACACTCCAGTGTGTTAGGTTCAATGAACTTGAGACACTGGTGTGTAATTCGATTCATAGAACATAATTTGTTTACGCTCATAGCTCAGTGCAGTTAGTTTATTCTTATAAGAGAGATGACATCCATACAATCATCGTCGTCGTCATCTGGGTCTCACACTCCCAAGATTGGAATAACTAAGCATGACCGAGAAGTATCGAAAAGGCCAGAGTGCCAAATGACCATCACGGTGGTCTCTCCGGATGGGGTCCCTCTGCAACCGAAGAAAGCAGTGGTAGCATTTTGGACTACCTACAGGATAATTGGAAGGCAACGGGTTCCCATCAGCATAACAAGCTAGAAATATTTGGCAAAGGATTAGAAAAATTAGCTATGGGAGGAAATAACAAATTCGTTTGAGATCCTAGCAGAAGTACAGGGACTCATGCAACTGTAGGCGCTCCTCACGATGGCAAAAGCATGGAAGAACTTCAAGAGCACTCTTATCACGCAATACATGGCCAAGGATCTCACGACCTTCATGAGGTATCCTTTCGTGTCACCGAAAACAAGGGAGGCCTTTGTGAAGATGAAGACAATGACCAAATTTGAACAACAAAGTGCGGCGCACAAGGCTCTCCAGTCACAAAACACTCACCCTCATAGACTCAGCACCGCTGGGTAAGTGGGTAAGTGGGTACGGGAGATAACTAACAAAGAGAGCGGTGCAGAGGAAGGTAGCAGGCAACATTAAAATTTTTGATTGGAAAGAAAAGAAAGAAATATCAAGGCAAAAAAAGAAGAAAATCATGCATGAATCTGACAACCAAGCCAACACATGCATCACACGTGACGGGACTATTCACTATTCCAAACTTCAAAATTGTGCACAACTTGTGAAGACATTTCTAGTCAAGTGTTTCTAGTCGGCCATGTTTTTGTTTTTCTTTTATTTATTTGTTGCATGACTTATCTAGTCAGAGCTACATTTTCGTTATTGAGTCTTGTTTTTTTTGTCGTTGAGTAGGACTCGGTTTACATCGGCCGAACAGACTTGCGCCGGCCTCATCGCGGCTCAGACGTTTTTTTAGTTGTTGATTCGGTCCTGTATCTCTAGGCTTAAGTATTTTGCGTTCATGAGTCTGAGGGCAGACCACCAGAAATAGATCTATTATTTTTCGGAGAGCAATGCGCTTGTTCCTCCTAGGGTTTGGCATATGATTGCAACCTAGAGGGGAATCGGGCGTTCTTCCCCATCGTTCTTGTGATTCCTTGTGATTGGCCGGAGCGACGCCGCGTCTACTTGGTAGTCGGGTAGATGGGATCACGAGCGTGTGGTTAGGCGAATTCTTTTGTCACAATTTGTTGTTCTAACAGTGATTGGTGCCATCGATTCGTCAGGTTGCACAGATCCAAATTATCTCCATCGATCCTACGCCGTGAAGATTGGGCAATCCCCCTCATCATCTTAGAATCAGAGCGCGGTTGACACGGTAGGATCAATTTACCCGTAGTTAGATTTAGTTTTTTTCCTACACAAAAAGCCAAAAAATCTAAACCCTAGTTTTTGCATCCGTTATTTTTTGTGAGTTTTTTTAAGTTTTCGCCCATTAGAATTGCGATGTTAAGTGTGTCCTGGTCGACGAAGGCAGCTCCACCGACATTTTGTTTGTGGTAGCCTTCGACCAGATGGGGATCCCCTGAAGCCGCTTAGGCCCCTCGGGAATCCCACTACAGGGCTTCGGGGGTCAGCCGCTAAAGGCTTTGGGCCAGATACAGCTGCAAGTCTCTTTCGGTTAGGGCGACAACACGAGGAGCGAAGACATCATCTTTGACGTTGTCGACATCCCATACCCCTACAACGCCATATTGGGACGCCTGACCCTCAACTCCTTCGGAGTGGTCCCGCACCATGACTTCCTGTGCATGAAGCTCCCGGGCCCGCAGGATATTATCACCACCTTCGGTGGCTAGGACCTCGCCCGGTGCATAGAGCTTGGTGCTCGGGGGCCGCACTAGAAGGTGCACGTGCTCACCGATACTCCTAGGGTAGACATGCCTTCCGCCCTGGGGTGGACGCCCAAGCCCCGGCCAGACGGTGGAGTCAAGAGGGTGCCCCTGCACGCTGAAGGTTAGTGTGTGTCCATCTTCCAGGGCCTTCCCCTGGATGTTGAGCAAGACCTACTCCGGGTGCTCCAGGACAACATGGACGTCTTTGCGTGGTCCCCAGATGACATAAAGGGTGTGGACCACACCCTCATCGAACATACCCTAGCTGTCTGCCCCGATGCCAAGCCGGTCAAGCAAAGACTCCAACACAAGTCAATAGAGCGACAACAAGCGGGCAAGGCAGAAGTGGCAAAACTCCTCCGGTCCAGGGTCATTCGTGAAGTCCAATACCCGGACTGGCTTGCTAACCCGGTGTTGGTAAAGAAGGCTAGCGGGGCATGCGCATGTGTATTGATTTCACCGCACTCAATAAGGCGTGTTCGAAGGATAACTACCCACTGCCGCTATCGGACCTCAGGTTAGCAAACCCAGATCCTCTGTGATTCCACCGCACTATTCCCTGGATCAGTAGATAGTGCTCACAGATACATTACTGTATATCAAACACATATCATGCGAAAGCGTAATTAATACAGTAATACTTACTCATGGGCCGGTTAAGCCGAAAACAAAAAAATGCAGCTGCGAAAACTTCACACAGGTGGGACCCGCAGGATTTGCCCACAGGCAGCCAACTGGGGTTCGCGACCTAGTCCATGGCCTCATCGTCTTCCAGCTCTGTCGACCCTTTTTGGGCATCGCAGGGCTTGACTTTATTTCCTTTCTGACTGAATGATGGCAATTAAGCCAGAATGAGCACGATGATACTCAGCAAGCCACCACACAGGATGCAGTAATAATAGATGCAAAGCTGTCAAGGGAGGCTTGAGTTTCTTTTATTTGCTAAAAGTATTGTTTTGGAATTACAATAAGTAAGAAAAATCTCCTGAGATGTAGCAGTTTTAACTGAAACATGTTTTATGAAATTGATTGTGAGAATGCGATAATAATTGTAGTGTAGGTTACATCCACCTTTTTACAGTGCATGGTTACCTCCACCAATGCTAGTTTTCGTCGCTGGAGTACATCTCTCCAGGAAAAGTTCATGGTCAGAGTACATCTCTCTGATAGGTTTTATCCCACCCACAAATGTTTTTGAAAATAGAACTAACTCGAGTAGGTTCCCATGTCCGCCCTTGACCGTGGGCACGGCTGCTCGAACAGTTTTACACTCTGCAGAGGTTGTACACTTTCACCACAAGAGATAAGTCATCTGAATAGCCAACATGCTTCCTTAGGCATGAGACCCAGATGGTTTATCACAAAGCCTTTACCTTACTCCAATTTAGCTAGATACCACCCCGCTGAGGTTTCACTGCTGAAGGGTTACATCTGCCACAGTCAGAAGCCCCCTCTTGCGCCGTATGAGTAAACCAGTGCTCTGACACCCATCTTCCGTGATGATATCTAAACTAAACCTTTGCAAGTTAATCAGCTAGGTCGTACCCATATAGACTTGTGGTTGTACTGTTTTACACCAGGAGGTCAGTACAAGATTCAGTCCTTAATTTGTCCAAGCGGTTCTTACCACAAACCACGGGTTCTCGTGCGACATCAGCACCATCCATTCTCACCAACCGCCCAGACAGGTAAAGCAGATTTTTAGGGTTTTGAGAAGCATAAAACAGTTGTAGCAAAATACTCAGCCACGTACATCCCATGACTGTCCCAAGATAAATTCTTATGTTTTAAAGATTGATGATCAGGGCAACTAGTGCCCTGGACTTGACAAGACTAGCATGGCATTTAATATGACTTATAGCTAGTAAAGTTATCATTAATATCTATGGTGACAAGGATCAGGTGATTCAAGTATCAAAGGATGGCATAATAAATTTAATACAACATCAAGTGGGCATGTAGCTACCTTAAGCTTTAACATATATTTGCATAATCAATTAGGCATGCAAGTTGATAGTTTAAAAAGACATAATTTTGCATAAAATGTAGGGTCAATATGATCAAAGTGATGACTTGCCTTGCTTGTTTTACCACAGCCTTGATTGCTCTAATTCAAAGCCTTCTCAGTCATTGATCTTAATTTTTACTAGTCCTCGCTTTTATTCGAGTCTTGATCTTGTTCGAATCAGTCGCCTTGTCGGGTCTTCAGATTCTAATATGCGGCAATGAAAAGAAAGACCAAATAAATCCAAACACTTTACATGCCCAATTAAATTTAAATTATACATTTATTATGATTTGAGAATAGAAGGATGATTCGGATTAATGGGCTGTACCACAGCAGGAGATGAACTGGGCGAGAGAACGAACTGTCTAAGTAACTTTACCGTGAGGGAAAATTAGGATAAGAAGGGATCCGAGGTGCATGAGTAATTTACAGGAATTACCTGCTTTGGGAAAAAGAAGGTGGCCAAACATAGCCAATTGGGGAAGGGCGAGGCTCGATCTCTTAATTGATAACTTTCTGTTTATTAATTTGTATTTATCAAGGAAGTCCCGTGAGTCAGGCAGGACTTACGGACAGACAAAAGGGGTTAGTGAAGATAGTAAAGAGGAATTGAACTTTGTATTTTTGGGATGCAGGAGCTTTACAGGAGATGAGTAATTTTAATTATTTAATGAAATTTGATATTTCAAGAGGCGATATTTATCTGAGATTGCAGTAGCCAATTTAATGGATCAATATTTTTAATAACTTAATTAAAGTATGGAGTTAATCATTTAACCAACTATTATCATGGACAAGGTTGGTTATTTTATTGATTACCAATCTATTATTCACGGTCTGCCTTTTATTGAGTGAAAGAGTCATGAATTAACATGGATCACCTCGATGAAGCTATTTCTTTTAGTATTAATTATTTTCAACTATTACATTTGAATTATGAGATAATGTTGGAGATTCGGATGTGAGGCAAGTACTAATGAGAGAGCTGATATGATTCTTGAGATGAGTGATTTATGGTTAACATTTTATGTGGCAAAATCTTGTTAAATTGATTTGGTTAATTTGTTTAAATATATTTAGATCGATGGAGGAAGGATAGTATCTAAACTACTCGAGATAGGATTAAATGTATTATTCGAGTTTCTAGAGTAAAGTTTGAAAGCATCGAAATATTCGTTATAAAGCTCGAACATATATCCTTACTCAATCAGGATCAACTTCTCGTACATTTGATTTGTAAGAGAGAAACTTTTAACTCGTTTTACACATTTGATTTCGTTAACATCAACATGCATTTAACCCATGTCGATTTCCTGTTATCTGAAAATAGACCATGTATGATCTTGTCTTAGTTTTACATGGGGATTAGTATATTAACCTAAACTGGCATATAGTTATCCCATGTTAAGTTTTTAATTTAGTTGCCTAAATCTTTTCATTATAAACTTATAAATACATGCTCATTCCTGTTATCATGCACAGATTACTTCAATATATGCATGGATATTTCTTACATAGGGAATTATCATTGAACCAAAGGATGAAGAGTTGAGCAACTAGCCAGCTGGGCCCACATACCAGAAGGGAGGCAGACAGAGAGAGAGAGAGAGAGAGAGAGAGAGAGAATGCACAGAGGGAGCTGCCGGCTTCACTAACAGAGCGGGCAGAGAGGAGGAAACAGGGGAGGTGGGCATTAGTGGGGTCGTGCGGCGTCGCCGGCGAGGAGCGGCCGGGGAGGCGACGGCGACCACCAAGATGGGCTGCCCGGGTGACAAGGAACCTCGGGGAGGCGCTGGCTTCGGCAGGGGAGGTACCAAGGCAAGCCGACGGCGACTCTGGCGGCCGGCGATGAAGGGAGAATGGGGCGCCGGCGACCGGGAAGGAGAGGGGAGAAAATGACGCACGCATGAGCTCGAGTACCATACCAGGAACTCACCGGGGCAGCCGAGCTGGCCGGAGAGTGGCGGAGGCGAGCCGACGACGGGCGCAGGCGGCGGTGCGGGGGAGGCGACCGTGGCGGAGAGGCTTGGGCGACCGAGAGCTTCGGCCGACGGTGGGGAAGGCCTCAGGGCGTCGAGGCGCCGCTCTTGCCGCGCGGAATTGGCCCGGGGCCACGGGAGGAGGAAACGGCGGCGGTAATGGCGGCGGACACGAGCCGTGCTCGGCCGGTGGGAGGAGGAGGAGGAGGAGCGGAAGGGAGGCGAGCTCTGGCCCCTTTATAGGCGAGCGCGCGCACGGCGACGGCATGGGCGCGACGTGGGTAGGGGTACTGCCGGCATGGGCGGCGCATCCGGCGGAGCAGTGCGGGGAATGGGCGGCGCGTCCGGCGGAGCAGTGCGGGGAATGGGCGGCGCGTCCGGCGGAGCAGTGCGGGGAATGGGCGGCGCGTCCGGTGGAGCAGTGTGGGGAATGGGCATCGCGTCCGGCGGCCTGGGTAGCGGCACGGCGTAGGGGAGTGGCGCGGGGCTAGGCCGGTGGTAGGGCGCTAGCGCGGATGTGACTGGGGGGAAAAGACCGGGGCGGGGCGAAACCGGGGCAGGGCGAGACCGGGGCGGGGCGAGCGACGCGAGCTGGGCCGACGAGCGCCAGGGGCTGCGGGCGGCTGTTTCGGAGAGAGCGGCGCGGGCTGGGGAGATGGTGCGAGCGGCGCGCCGGCAGAACAGGGAGGAGGCGGAGACGAAGGCAGCAGGAGGCAGGCGCGTCGGCTGCGGGTGGGTTGGCCGGGCCATACGAGGGGAAGAGAAGGCAGGCCGAACGGGCCGAAGAAGAAAAGGAAACGGCCCGGAAGCAAAAGGAAGCGGGCCGGGAGAGGGAAGGAAAAGGACTGGCCCAAAATCTGAGGGAAAACTCTGAATTTTTAATTTTCAGATTTACATTTGTAATTAGGTTTTGAATTTGAAATCTTGGTTCAAATTCTAGTGTTTACAATTTAACTTTAAACTTTATCAGGTTTCGGAGAAATAAATCTTTTAAATTCTTAGAATTTGAATTTTTCGGATATGTAAGTTGGAGGGAAGGATTTTATATTGGTTTTAAATTTTTAACCTTGGTTTTAGATCTCCAGATTTTGATTCAAACTTGAAATTAAGTCTTCCAAGAAGATTTGGTTTTTCTCCGTTAGATTTTCAAACTTGGTTCTTGATCCCAAGATTTTGAATTTTATTAATTGGGCGCTTGGCAAGAAAATCCAATTTGAGAGATTCGAGCAATGACAAAGATTTTTGAAATACCCAAGAAAACGATTAAAAGATTTTACACTTTTCGCAATTACAGTAATTCCCTATTTGGGATGTTACAGATCCTACCCCCTTAACATGAATCTCGTCCCCGAGATTCGAGTGGAGTAGAAAGAAGTAGGTGGGAACAAGCTGGCTAGCAAAAAGGTTCTAGGGTACTGCTTGGTACTACGCCCTTTTCTTGGAGCCATCCGAAGAGGGGATATCCAAATAAAAGTGGGTCAACACTTGGAGAAAACACCACATAGGAGACCTTGTTCTTCTGGATAGATTGCAGCTAGCTTCACTTTGTTGCTTAACATTTTAGGGGTTTGCCGTTTCTTCAGTGCTAATTGCTAACTTCTCTTTATACTGGAGCGGTAGCACAGCCTAACATCAAGGTGCTTTGACACTTCTTATTTATTCGGGCTACCCCCCTTAAAATGACAGGTGACCGATACTAATTGCTCTTGTCAGCTTTAGTCATGACAAATCTGGTGGCAGCTTGGAGGCTCAGCCTTTGTATCTCGGCAGCCTTGGTTAGCAACAGATTCATGGAACAATCTTTGGGGTAGTGGTCTTGTCCTTCACAGAGAAAACATGTGATCTTGATCGTTGGACATTCTCCTGGTGGGTGGTCTTCTTCACAGTTGGGGCAATTTGTTGTACATTGACTTTTCTCATGTCCCTTTTCTCCACAACGTGTACATGCCACTAGGTTCTTGAGACAACCCTTTGGTACATGGTGTTTCTTGCAGTAAGGACAATACGGAGCGGGGCAATTGTAGCTGTAGTGTCCTGTTTGTCCGCAGGTAAAGCATGTAACCTGCCGTAGTGGAGGGCATGATTGGGCGTCGTGTCTCGTCTTACCACATTCATCACATGCAGTGGTTGGCAGTTCTTTTGGACCTGATAGTAGGGCTTCATTAGGTCCTGTTGGTTCCTGGATGACACACTTGGAGCTAACACCCTTCCCTTTGTCAAGACCGAGGCTGATGGCTACGATATCCTCTTCTCGCTTGTTCAACCTTTGTTGAGGGCAGTCTCTCGCATAATGTCCTAGGTCACCACATTTGAAGCACTTGGCTCTTTTGTCTTGCTTCTTCTGGGGGCACCGGTTAGCATAGTGTCCAATATCTCGGCAACAGAAGCAAACAATATCCTTTCGACATTTGCTTGGGGTCATGCCACCGGTATTCCCATTGTGATGACTGCTTCTCAGCAATCTCTGCGGAGTGGGTCTGAGCGAATATTTGGTCGAGTGGTAAGGACCAAAGCAAGTAGGAGCTACCAGTTCCTTCGTCTTGCTTCTAGTCGTGTTCTTGACCATTGCTTGTTTGATGATGACAGGATCAGTGAGTTCTCAGTGAGTTGGGGACTTGAGTATTGATCCTTTTGAGTGACGTAGCTTCCAAGTCGTTGTCTTTTTCAAGATGTTGCCTCTTTCGACTGTAGAGCTTTAAGTATCTTGACTTGGCTATCTGCTACCTCTTGCCTGCAGACCCGACGAGGTTTTTAGCAATAAGGTGAGGGGGAATTAGCACAGGGTACGGAAAAGATTACAGGGATGAGATATTCTAGCCCATTCTAAGGAGTGCACACCCAGAAGCTAGGGCGGTACACAAGCCACACAGAAAAACCAAGTTTTTTTTTTGAAACAAACTTTTCCTGTGACTACGAAATACAGCACCCGAGGGCAAGAAGGCAGTGCACAGGGCCAAATAAAATCTTTTTGACCAAACAATGTCTATGCACGAAGACACACAAAAGAGAGCACAGGGTTCTGAACACTAGGTTTGTTGAAGCGATGCTACCGAATCTTCATGAGCATCCTCGACGTCTTTGAACTTAAGCCTTTGAATTAAGGGATAGAGAATAGGAAAAACCAACTTCCTTTTTGTAGATAGAAGTAGCAGAAGGGAAGGGTTAAGAAGTGCGCTCCGTCCCCTACCCTTCGAATGGGTGGCAGCGGAGGCTGGCGCCTGAGTCGAAGCCGAGGCGCGCGCGCTCCGCCCTCACGCTAAGATTGGAGGCTGTTGTGGCCTTGCAGTCTGGTAGTGCGCTTTTAAAGGCGGCTGGAATCACGCCGACACCTGGCCTGGCAGAGGTCAGGCTGTCGCGTCGTGCAGTCTGCCATCCTGTGTGTGGGACACGCAGCGACTCGCGACTGGTGCGTCGTGGGATGTGAGCGGTTGCGTGACCGCGGCCGTTCGCCTCTTCCCCAGGGAAGTTGGACGCGTGTTGAGGGCGTGCAGGTGTTGTGCGCTGTTTGGTCACCTACCGGGCACGGCCCTCTAAGCCCCGGCGGTTCTTCTTTCCAAATCGTGGGCAGCCGAATCGCTGCAAGTTTGATCTGTCTGTGCTTCGAGCCACATGAGAGGCGAGCGGCCTTTATAAGGTGCCAGCGTTGTGGTGGAGGCACCCTTGTTTGTTTTTGTGATCTGCCGCTTTGCTTCCGCCCGTGCTAACTGTAACGCCAGTTGCTGCTTTCCCTGCTTCTTTCTCCCTGGTCGCGAAGAGCGATGGCTAGCCATGACGGCGCCACCCACCATCCCCGCAGCGGTTTCTTGCCTAGGCAGGGCGAGGTGTGCCATCCTTCCATGGAGTACGAGCTGGTGCCGCGGGGGAGCTCGCGTGCCAACAAGTGGTGGGACGCCATGGAGCACTCGGGAAGCTGCTGTTCCCGTGTGTTGGGGAGGAGCCGCGTGACCGAGGGGACGTTGCAGCGACTCGTGGAGGAGAGGAAGATCGCGGATCGCGATGGGGCTCGCCTACCCCGTCGGGACGAGGCGGAGCCGAAGCCCCGGGCCATGGAGGCGATTGTTTTTGCCGTGTTCTTCGACGCCGGCCTTCGAATGCCCTCCACGTTGTTCGTGGGCGAAGTCCCGCGGGCCTACAAGTTGGAGCTAGCCCAACTGACGCCCCACGCAATACTCCGCCTAGCTGTCTTCACGTGGGCGATGCGGACAAAGGGGCGGCGTCCCAGCGCGAGCTTATTCGCCATGCTGGACGACGCACGCTGTCGACCCAGAAAAGTTGACGGGGCGGTGTCCAACTTGGCGGTGTGGACTTCGTGCTCCGGGCGTCGTGCGCAACGTTGTTCCCCGCGCCAGCCTCGCCGAGGCAATGGGAGTCCGGCTGGACTCGGCAGTGGTTCTACTACACCGTGACCGACAAGAGCGGAATGCAATGCCGAGGTGGGCTGATCTCGCTTAACAGTACGCCGAGTCTGAAGGCGGAGATTGACGACACGCAAAGGCTACAGAGTCTTGTCGGTGTCGCCCGTCGAATGAGCCTGCGCGACTTAGCCGAGGAGTTCACAATGGATGGGGTGGCGCCACTCTCCTCCCGGGGGAAGTATGTTGGACAGGGCGGCCCCTGCGAGGACAGGTTCAGCCCCTCCGTATCTCGCCTGCTTCCACCTTCCGCTCCTTGTAAGTCGCCCAGCATGTTGTATGCGCGCCATTGTGCCTGTTTGGTCTCCGCCTGACTGACGTGATCTTCTGCGCAGTGGCTCGGCTAGAAGACGCGGAGCGCGCAGTTGCGGCGCTCCTCGGCCCGTACACGCTTAAGGAGCACCAGGCTCGCGAGGCCGCAGTCAAGGCGGCTAAGCAAGGGCGGGTAAACCGCACATGCGAGGCTCTGGGCAATACTGTGCCCGAGCGCGTGGTGCCGGGGGAGCTTCCCGCCGGGACTCCGGGCGCTCAGGACGGTGATAGCCCTGCGGGGGTGTTATCTTCGCGACGCCGGGCCCGCTCCCCGGCTGCCGTATGCGACCCCGCAGGCCCTTCGGCGGTTAGCACAGCTGAGACGGGGCGTGCGACCGGCGGTGGACCCGGCCACACTGCTTCGGAGGAGCGCGCCGCCTCGAATCCCCCGGCACCCTCTGCCGACGCCAACAAACCCGTGCTCGCGGCCCTCGTCGAGCTGGAACTCGCCAACCCGGGGGGAGCACCATTCCCGGCGAGAAAACCACGGTTGATGGTGCGTTATCAACCGCAGCGGCCGACGAGGGCGCGCCCCCTACAGAAGAAACCGTGGGGGCGACGGGAACTGTAGCTGGTGTTGCCGCGGAAGACTCGCTTGTGCCGCCGCAGGCGAAACGCCCTCGGACGCAGTCCCTGCCGCCAGCGAGGGGTCGATACGCCGTTGCAGGGCCTTGTCGCGGGATTACGGCGTCTGGCGCGGCCAAGCAGACCTCCTCGCCGACCACCGAGGTGCTCGCCTCCCACTTGGCAGTCGAACCGGCGCCACTTCCTACTGCGACGAGAGGCGCAGGAGGTAGGCGTGAGTCCCTCTCTTCACATGACTTCGCGAGACTCTCTCCGATCTGCTCGCTCATTCTGCCAACATCAGGCGAGACGAAGTCTCCCGGACGTGGCGAAGGATCGAGCAACGGAGGTGTGCACGAAGTCCAAAGCCTTGTGCAGGGTGCCCCGCAGGTGTCCTTTGCTGTTGATGTGGCCGCGGCCTCGGTAAATCCTGGCGCGTTGGGGCCGGGCTCGCTCGCTCGGACTTCCTCCCTCGCCTGGAGACACTTCGCGTCCTCACCGCAGCCGCAGAGCGTGCTGACAATGGCCTTGACTGAGAGATGTTGTCGTCATGCGAGGGGGAACTCCTAGCGCTCGCGCTGCAGGCCTCCGAGATGAGGGTAAATATGTGCGCTTCAGCTTGTAAGGTACTGCTGGGCGCCTGCTAACTTGTTGTTTTTGCCAGACGCTTGCCCTCAGCTGGGCCTTTGACGAGGCCTGTGTTCGGGAGCGGAGGGTTCTGGAAGCCAGCCTTCGCGAAGCAAACAATGCTCTCGCGGTGAAGGATGAAGAGCTTCGTGCGCTGGAGGGCGCCATGGCGGCCGCGCAACTCGAGGCCATGGAAGCCAAGTGCGCCGCGACTGAGGAGCGCGCCGCCTTCGTGCTGCAGATCGCCGTCCTAGAAGGGGAGAAAGCCCAGCTGGCGGAGTCTGCTGCAGGGAATAGCCGCGTCTTGGAAAATGCGTCCACGTCGGCGTGGCGGGCCATGGAGTCTCTGAACCAGGCCCTCCGAGATCTGTGCGTCAGAGTGCCGGACGCTATGCACGGGCCGGAGGACCTGTCGGAGACGCTCGGGTTGATCGAGGAGGGGGCGGGTGTTGCTCTTCGTGGCGCCAGAACCTTTGGCGAGCACTGCGGCTATCTTGGTGCGTGCTTCGCCCTCGCCATGCTTCACACTCGTGGGTGTAGACATACCCATGAGCTGGTGAATCCTCAACTGGATCTTCCCGGCCGACCACAGGTTATGTCGGACGCCATTCGCTCCGTCGGGCCTAGCCTGCAGAACTTCCACCAACGGATCTGGGGCCGCTTCGGGGAAGATGCAGCGAGGGTCACCGTGCAGCAGACGCTGCATGGGGAGGGGGACCTCCTCCGGTGGCTCGAAGGAGTTGTCCAACACTACGACGAAGTCGGCACGGGTTTGTCCGCACCGCGCCAAGACTGAGCTGTTGGTCGGGTAGGGCGGGGGGATGATGTATTGGTTCTCATGCTTGTAACCATGTAACCCCCCTTGCTTTTGCAATGAAACCAGGTAGCACTTTATTCTTGGTGTTACCTACCGCCGAGTGCGAGGGGAAGACCTCCGCCTTTTAGCGGGCACGAGGGCGTCCCCCACTATGTCGTGTTTAGAGTCCGTAGACTGGCGCGTGCGGAGGCGAACCTCGACGCTACGACTTCCTTTATAGTCTGGAGACTCACGCGTGCGGAGGCGGACCTCGACGCTACGTCTTATTTAGAGTCCGTGGACTGGCGCGTGCGGAGGCGAACCTCGACGCTATGACTTCCTTTATAGTCCGGAGACTCGCGCCTGCGGAGGCAGACCTCGACGCTACGTCTTATTTAGAGTCCGTGGACTGGCGCGTGCGGAGGCGAACCTCGACGCTACGACTTCCTTTATAGTCCAGAGACTCGCGCGTGCGGAGGCGGACCTCGACGCTACGTCTTATTTAGAGTCCGTGGACTGGCGCGTGCGGAGGCAAACCTCAACGCTACGACTTCATTTAGAGTCCGTAGACTGGTGCGCGCGAGGGCGTCCCCCCGTTGCGTCTTATTTAGAGTCCGTGGACTGGCGCGTGCGGAGGCGAACCTCGACGCTACGACTTCCTTTATAGTCCGGAGACTCGCGCGTGCGGAGGCGGACCTCGACGCTACGTCTTATTTAGAGTCCGTGGACTGGCGCGTGCGGAGGTGAACCTTGACGCTACGACTTCCTTTATAGTCCGGAGACTCGCGCGTGCGGAGGCGGACCTCGATGCTACGTCTTATTTAGATTCCGTGGACTGGCGCGTGCGGAGGCGAACCTCGACGCTACGACTTCCTTTTTAGTCCAGAGACTCGCGCGTGCGGAGGCGGACCTCGACGCTACGTCTTATTTAGAGTCCGTGGACTGGCGCGTGCGGAGGCGAACCTCGACGCTACGACTTCGTTTATAGTCCGGAGACTCGCGCGTGCGGAGGCGGACCTCGACGCTACGTCTTATTTAGAGTCCGCGGACTTTGTTCTGCGCAACGCGGACAGACAATGCTCTGGGAACAGCAATCTTTATTGAACTCCCGTTTGCGCGGGCGAGCATTGTACAACAAGGGGCTGGTGGCTCTACGCTTGACGTCCTGCTTCTAGGCGTAGTATCACCGCAACCTGTCCGCATTCCATGTGTGTCGGAGGGCTTGTCCTTCGAGCGTGGCGAGGCGGTGCGCCCCCTTCGGCAATGCTTCCATTACGATGTACGGGCCTTCCCACTTGGACTCCAGCTTGCCAGCAGTCTCCGCCTGGAGCGCCACTCTGAGAACGAGATCCCCAGGCTTGAATCCCCGCGGGCATATAGAGCGGTCCCGAGTACGCATTGTCTGCCGCGCATACTTCTCGACATGGTGGGCTGCATCTGCCCGTAGCCCGTCGAGGAGGTCCAAGGACACACGGCGCTCCTCTTCGGGTGCTTGGACGAGGACCCTCCGCGAGCCGGCCTTGATTTCCTCAGGCGTCACGGCTTCGTCGCCGAAAAGGAGCATGAACGGCGTGAACCCCGTCGGACGCGTTACCGTTGTGCGAAGCAACCAAAGAACGCTATGAAGCTCGCTTGGTCACTTGCCCTTCGGCAACCCGACCAGGCGCTTTTTGATGGCAGCGGAGATGGCGCCATTCGCCCGTTCAACCGCCCCGTTGGACTGGGGATGCCCTACCGAGGCGAATCGGATGGTGATGCCCATGCTGTCACAATAGTCTTTGAAGAGGGTGGCGTCGAACTGCAGGCCATTGTCAACCGTGAGCTCCTGGGGCACGCCGAAGCGACATATGATATTTTGCCAGAGGAAGCGCTGTATGGCCGCAGAAGTTAATTTAGCCAGGGCGACCGCTTCCGGCCATCTGGAGAAATACTCCAGCGCGACTACCATGAACCGAGGTCCCCTGGAGCTCGGGCAAGCGGTCCTACTATGTCGACGCCCCAGCGTACCAGTGGCCACACCGGAGGAATGGGGTTGAGGCTCGTCGGGGGCCTGCGGATGATGCGCGCCATCCACTGGCACCCTTGGCACCGACGGATGAGGTCTTGGGCGTCGGTGATGGCAGTTGGCCAGTAGAAGCCTTGCCTGAACGCCTTGCCGACTAATGACCTTGGTGCCAAGTGGGACCCGCACGCGCCCGCGTGGATCTCTGCAAGGAGCTCCTTTCCCCCTCAGTCGAGAGGCAGCGCAAGAGCAGTGCGCAAACCCCTCTCTTGTAGAGTATCCCTTCGAACACCTGGAAGGACCTTGCGCGGTGCTGCAAACGCCGAAGCTCGGCGGGGTCCTCCGGCTCGGCGATGCCTTGCAGGAAATTGAAAATGGGCTCTCGCCAATCATCTGGCCGGTCGATGTGGTGGACAAGTGCCGCGTCTCGGTTGTCCTGCGCGATGGCCGCCTGCACTAATGTCTCGTAAAACGCCCCATCAGGGGGGCAGTTGCTGGCTGGCCGCCTTAGCAAGGGCGTCGGCCTGCTCGTTCTCCGCGCGGGGGATGGCCTTGATGGTGACGCCCAAAAAGTGCCTTTCCCTCGCCCTCACAGCCGCGAGGTACTTGGCCAACTCAGGGTCCTTGGCTTGATATGACTTGTCCACATGACCAGCCACCAAGCGCGAGTCGGTGCGGACTAGCACCCGTCTCGCGCCGACTGCCTTGAGCTTCGCCAGGCCAAAGTGCAGTGCCTCGTATTCAGCCGTGTTGTTGGTGGCGGGGAAGGCAAGGCGCGCCGAGTATAGCAAACGCTGTCCCTCGGGCGTGACGATCACCGCACCTACGCCCGCGCCCGTGACGCCGTAAGCTCCGTCAATGGTGAGCGTCCAGACGGGGTCATCGTGCGTCTGGACGGGTTGGGCCAGCGGGGTCCATTCGGCGAGAAAATCCACAAGGACTTGGGATTTGATTGTCGTTCGTGAAGCATACGTCAAGGAGAAGGGAGCGAGCTCGGCAGCCCATTTGCCGATGCGCCCTGTGGACTCCTTGTTGTGTAACATCTCTGCTAGGGGGAATGAGGAAGGCACTGTGATCGGGTGGGCCAGAAAATAATGCCGAAGTTTCCTGGAGGCCATGACCAGCGCGTAGGCGAGCTTCTCAAGCTCCATGTATCTTGTCTTGGCGCCTTGGAGGGCTTCAGAGACAAAGTATACGGGCCGCTGCATGGCGCCTTCCTCTAAGACGAGGACGACGCTGACCGCGGTGGCTGACGTGGCCAGATAGAGCAGGAGGGGAGCCTCTGGTGCTGGGGCGACCAGAGTGGGGAGGCTTGCCAAGTGCTCCTTGAGCTCGTTGAAGGCCTTCGCGCAATCTCCGTCCCAACGGAATCCGTCGCACCCGCGGAGTGTCTTGAAAAATGGCAGGCCCCGCTTTGCCGCCCTGGATAGGAAGCGGCTTAGTGCTGCCATGCGGCCCGCCAGCCTCTGGACCTCCCTCGTTGTCTTGGGCGGCTCCATACCCAGGATGGCGTCTACTTTGTCGGGGTTCGCCTGGATGCCCCGTCCGGACACGAGGAAACCTAGGAGTTTGCCCGCCTGCACCCCGAAGACACATTTGTCGGGGTTGAGTTTGATGCCCGCCTTCCGGAGGTTGTCGAAGGTCTCCTGGAGGTCCCGGCCATGCAGAGCAAGCTGCCGGGTTTTGACCACCACGTCATCGACGTAAGCTTCGACGTTCCTCCCGAGCTGGGCGGCCAGGGCAATAGCGACGAGGCGGGTAAAGGTAGCGCGTGCGTTCTTCAAGCCAAAAGGCATTCTGACGAAGCAGAACGTCCCAAGGGGTGTGATGAAACTGGTCTTCTCCTCATCGTCTTCGGCCATGTATACCTGGTGGTAGCCGGAATAGGCGTCCAGAAAACTCATTAGTTTGCACCCAGCGGTGGCGTCGACCAGCTGATCGATGCGCGGCAAGGGGTAATTGTCCTTTGGGCACGCCTTGTTGAGTGCCGTGAAGTCGATGCACATACGCCAGGCCCCGCTGGCTTTTTTGACTAGTACCGGGTTAGCGAGCCACTCTGGATGGTGGACCTCGCGGATGACCCCGGCCCGAAGAAGCTTTGCTACCTCTGTTTTGGCCGCCTGCTGCCGATCCATCGACATACGCCGAAGCCTTTGCTTGACCGGCTTGGCGTCGGGGCGGACCGCCAAGCGATGCTCGATTACTGGGCGGTCTACGCCCTTGATGTCCTCCGGGGACCATGCGAAAATGTCAACGTTGTTCTGAAGCACTCGGAGCAGATCCCGTTCGACCCCTGGTGGGAGCCCCTCGCCGATGGACACAAACTGCCCCTCCGCCTGGAGCGGCACCTTCTTGACTCCGCCCTCGGGCCGAGGCTTGGGCGTCCACCCGGGGGCGGAGGGCCCATCGCCGAGCGTGCCGGAGAGAGCATGCACCGGGCGATGCGGAACGTGGCTGCCGACCTCGGCACGTCTGGCCAAGTCCTAATCGCCGAAGACGGTGATAACACCCTCCGGGCCCGGGAGCTTCACACACACAAACGCGTAGTGTGGGATCACCTCGAAAGAGTTGATGGCGGGTCGCCCCAGTATGGCGTTGTAGGGATGTGGGATATCTACGACGTCGAAGATGACATGCTCGGTCCGGATGTTACCCTTGTTGCCCTCCTGACGGAAAGTGACCGGAAGGGACACGTGCCCCAAGGCCTGCAGCGGTTGACCCCCGAAGCCTTGAAGTGGAGCTCCTGGCTGCTCTAGTTGGCTTCGGGGGATCCCCATACGGTCGAGGGCCCCTGCGAACAAGATATTCGCAGAGCTTCCCCCGTCGACAAGGACGCGCCTGACATCACATCGTGCTATGTGGGCCTGGATGACTAGAGGGTCTTGGTGAGGGTACTCCACACCCCTGGCGTCGCTCAAGTCGAAGGTGATGTTGCGGGGCGGTGTAACAGCCCAGCTGTTTATTTTAAAAATTTCAGTAAAAAAAATTAAAAATTAATTAATTTAATTTAAAAATAAAAATAAAGTGTTCTTTGGTTGCCTAAATTTTGGAGATTTTATTTGTCTGTTTTTAGTTTTTAAAAAGGCTTTTATAAAAAGTAATTTAACTAAAAACATAAAATTACTATTAAATAAAAAGGATATTTTGAGTTTATGTAAAAATATCATTTCAAATTAAGTATTTAAAAGCATTTGGATTTTATTTGGATTTTCTGTGTTTTTCTGGAATTAAAAATCAATTTTAAAGGTTAAAAAGTATTTTATAAAATTATTAAATGCAAATCTGAAATTAAAAATATTATTCCGAAAATAAAAATCAAATTCATCCAAGCCCGCCACGTGTCGCTCTCAGATTGAATCACTCTCTCTCTCCACGTTTTAATCCTAGCCACACAAGATCACTTACCCCTTCATAATTATCCAAGAGCCATGAAACATTCACTTGTCACGTGTCGCAAATCCGACGGCCCGTACCCCTTCACTTCTATTACACATGGACCCCACATGTCATATGTTTCTTCAACCTCTCCTTCTTCCTCCCCTAACTCTCTCTCTCCTCCACCATGGATGACAATTAGAGCTCTTGAAACTCCGCCGTTTCTTCCTCTTAACTCCTGATTAAAACATGGAAACGGACGCCCTAATCACCCTCATCAATCTCCCGGCCATTCCCCGTCCTTTAATCTTCTCAAAAACCGAAATCTCTTCCTCTCCTCTCTCTTCCTATAAATACCCAAAATCCGGCTCTCCTTTCTCCGTTTCGGTTTGCTCCCACCGCCACCCTTCACCTCCTCCCCGGCCGCAGCCCCGCCGCCGTGCGCCGCTGTAACAGCCCAGCTGTTTATTTCAAAATTTTCAGTAAAAAAAAATTAATTAATTTAATTTAAATAAAATAAAGTGTTCTTTGGTTGCCTAAATTTTGGAGATTTTATTTGTCTGTTTTTCAGCTTTGGAAAAAGGCTTTTGCAAAAGTAATTTAACTAAAAGCATAAAATTATGATTAAATAAAAGAATATTTTGAGTTTATGTAAAAATATAATTTCAAATTAAGTATTTAAAAGCATTTGGCTTTTATTCGGATTTTCTGTGCTTTTCTGGAGTTAAAAATCAATTTTGAAAGGTTAAAAACTATTTTATAAAATTATTAAATAAAAATCTGGAATTAAAAATATTTTTCCTAAGTCTAAAATGTTTCCAGGAATATTCTATAATTTTTCTGGAATTTTTAGACATTAAATATTATATTTCCAAGTGTTTATAAAGTTTCTAGTATTTGCTGAAATTTAATCCGAAAATAAAATTCAAATTATTCCTAGCCCGCCACGTGTCACTCTCAGATTGAATCACTCTCTCTCCACGTTTTAATCCTAGCCACACATGATCACTTACCCCTTCATAAAATCCAAGAGCCATAAAACATCCACTTGCCACGTGTCGCAAATCCGACGGCTCGTACCCCTTCACTTCCTCCCTCTCTCTATTACACATGGACCCCACATGTCATATGTTTCTTCAACCTCTCCTTCTTCCTCCTTCCACCCTCTCTCTCCTCCACCATTAGAGCCGAATGAAGCTTTTAATTGACGCCCGTTTCTCCCTCTTAACTCCCGATTAAAGCGTGGAAACGGACGCCCTAATCACCCTCATCAATCTCCCGGCCGTTCCCCGTCCATTAATCTTCTCAAAACTGAAATCCTCTCCCCTCCCTTCTCTTTCTATAAATTGGCCTCCCCTCACCATTCCTCCCCATTCCTCCCTCCTATTCGGCCGGCCCTCACTCCCTTCTTCTCCCGCCGCCGTGCGTCACCTCCCACCGGCCGCCGCCGCCGCCCGGCCGCCTCCCGTCGCCGCCCCCATTCCAACCGCCGCCGCCTCCTCCTTGCGCCACCGCCGGCCACCCCGGGCCCCGCCGCCGCCGTCGGAAGGTGCGCCGCCACCTCCTCTACCCCCGCCGCCGCTCGCCGCCCCGCCTCCGGCCGCCGGTCGCCGGCGAGGTCGCCTCCCGTACGCGCCCCCGCGTACCTCCCTGTGTTCCCTTCTCTAATATTGCTCTTCTCTGTTTAATTAGTATGGTTGTTGTTCCTTTGTCATGAAAGAGCAAGAGGCCACTTGGCTAGTGGGTGCATGTTAGTGCATGCATGCATGAGGTTGTGAGTTCAAGTCCAGTGCAATGCATTTTCGGTTGGACTTTTGGCCACATTTTGTTCACCTCTAGTCCATGACAAGCGGGACCCACATGTCATAAAATAATAAAATAAAATTCTGCACTCAATGACAACCGGGCCCCACGTGTCATACACTCCAATATACTCCAAAAATCAGCCAAAAATAAGATTCCAGAGAATATTCTTTCGGTTTTGCATTTTCTGGAATTTCCAATCCATTCAAACTTCCAATCGCTCGTTCTCCCTCGTCCGATCTCCGAATCCAGTGATTCAAATCTCTAAATTTGTCTAAAATCATAATCTAAGTTGCAGTATATATTTTATAATTTTTGGATTTTATTTCGATTTTATTTGATTTTATTTGGTTGGTTCTTCGCGCGTAGATTTCGACGAATTCGGAGAGAACGACGCCGACGAATCGCACCAGGTCTTCGAGCAAGGCAAGTCACCCTCCTTGATCATGTTGATCCCAGTTTTCAAAATAAAATTATGTTGATTTAAATTATATTGCATGCATATTTTTATTCAGCGTATTTCAATTCAGTTTTAAATCTAGTTATTGCCTACTTGTTAATTCCTCCATTGTTATTGAATCCCTTATACCTTGTCACCCTAGAATCAAACTCTAGTTAATACATTAGTGTTGGCTAGAGAGTTTATTCAAACGCTTAGCCCTGCATAGTCATATAATTTTGCTTTGGGATACCTTTTCACATAAAATGATGACCCCTTTTTACATAAAATGATATGTACTCTTGACTTTGGTGAGTCAAGGAGTGTTATGAATTATTTTGAAAACAAATATGAAACTGGTTTAGACTTAGGCAATTGGTTAGAGTGGTGGGTGCAGGCATGCCCTGTTGGTTGGAGCCGCAGTGGTTGATTGTCGTGCACGAGGGTTTGTGGTTGAGCCTAAGTCAATTAAGGACCGGTCTGTGAGCTACTGTTGCAAAGCCCTATCGTACTACCACAAGTCTGGTATGGGACAGACCTGGCCAACTAATTTGTGAAGTTCCAACATGATCTCGCTATAGGCTGAATGTGAGCGCGGCGTAGGCCGTGAGAAGTCTCACACGGCACAAGAGGGGGCTCCAACATGTGGATTCATGTTGTGGTGAAACCTTAGTGGCGGCGTGATTTTGTTGACAACGGATCATTGTAAAGGCCTTGTCACGACTCCTCGCCGCACACCTAAGGAAGTGTGTAATCGCGTGGCAATATGGGATGATCGTGTCTTGTGGGTAAAGCTGTACAACCTCTGCAGAGTGTATAACCTATCCTGGATAGCCGTGCCCACGGTCATGGGCAAGCTGAGTAAAGTTTTTCATGGATTAGACTTTGTTTTTCAAAACTTTTTCGAAAACCTTACGGATGGATGGAATCCGTGAGAGATGGAAATCTGGTGAATGGATGGAATTCATCAGAGTTGCGCAGTGAAAGCGTGTGGATGGATGGAATCCATACGTGAGCTTTTGAAAAGATGGTCCGGGTGGGATGCCCGTGGATAGGTTGGTGTTTGGTCGGAGCCGACACTAACGGTATTACTTTCTACTACAAGTATTGTTTTATCTACTGTATTAAATTCAGCAATTTCAATCTATTATTATATTTCTTAAATGTTGTTTTATGCAAACTAACCCTATAAACCTTCCGTTGAAGCCTTTATCATTATGTTGCATTTTCCCGGGTGACTTGTGGAGTACTTTTTGTACTCATGTTGCTATACCTAACTCTTTTCAGAGGAAGCCTTCGACGACTTCGGTGAGGATTGCGACTAGGCCACGTCTTACAGTCATTCGCCTTGTGGGAAGGCTGGATGGGCTGCTGCTTTATGTATTTCTTCCGCTGTCTTCTTTTGCTATTATTGTAAACCCTGGCCATCAGGCTCATATTAGTTAAATAAAGTTTGTCATTACGCATGATAATTGTCTTTGTGATACTGTGTGCACTAGCTTTTCCTGGGATAGTGCGATTAACACAGAGGGTTCTGGAGTTGTTGCTCCGGGTCCCGACAGAGATGGTATCAGAGCAATAATGACTCTAAGACGTGACCGTAGGTAGAATAGAGTGGTTGGACCTTAAGGATTTATTTTAAATAACAAGTATTTAAAAAAAACAATTCTTATTCTTACCTCTCAATCTATGCTACCCTTACCTCTTAATCTTTGCTTGCTCTCATCTTCCAATTCTCCCCTATCTTTATGTCATTACTTAAAAATTCATTTCTAAATCTTCCCTTGCTCAAAACAACTATAGATGGTCAGCAGTCGGGATTCATCGCCTCCGCCACTGCTTTGAAGGATCATGCTTCGTACGTCAAGAGCTGCGAAGGATCACTCCAAGACAACCATTATCCTTTTAGGTTAAGTTGTTAAGCTAGACAGTAGACGAGGTTATGCGCTGTCATTTTTCCCTTTTGTCGGCAGCCATAACTATTGTTTGCTTAATAAAAGTTTTGCTAGTTGTTTTGTTTTGGGTTGCGCAAATCGTCCGTTGTTCCCCCTTTTCTTTGAATCTCCTCTCTCCTAATCTTTGGAAGCATCAAGCTGAAGCGCCAATTGCCAACAACCTCCAGACCACGAACAGAAGGTCACAGAAGCTTGCAAAGGGACGTTTGAACCAGTTATCAGTTCAAGCCAAACAGAGTAAGATCCAAACCTAATTCTTTGCTAGCCCGTCCGAATCTCGGGGACGAGATTCTCTTTAAGGGGGGTAGTTTGTAACAGCCCAGCTGTTTATTTCAAAATTTTCAGTAAAAAAAAATTAATTAATTTAATTTAAATAAAATAAAGTGTTCTTTGGTTGCCTAAATTTTGGAGATTTTATTTGTCTGTTTTTCAGCTTTGGAAAAAGGCTTTTGCAAAAGTAATTTAACTAAAAGCATAAAATTATGATTAAATAAAAGAATATTTTGAGTTTATGTAAAAATATAATTTCAAATTAAGTATTTAAAAGCATTTGGCTTTTATTCGGATTTTCTGTGCTTTTCTGGAGTTAAAAATCAATTTTGAAAGGTTAAAAACTATTTTATAAAATTATTAAATAAAAATCTGGAATTAAAAATATTTTTCCTAAGTCTAAAATGTTTCCAGGAATATTCTATAATTTTTCTGGAATTTTTAGACATTAAATATTATATTTCCAAGTGTTTATAAAGTTTCTAGTATTTGCTGAAATTTAATCCGAAAATAAAATTCAAATTATTCCTAGCCCGCCACGTGTCACTCTCAGATTGAATCACTCTCTCTCCACGTTTTAATCCTAGCCACACATGATCACTTACCCCTTCATAAAATCCAAGAGCCATAAAACATCCACTTGCCACGTGTCGCAAATCCGACGGCTCGTACCCCTTCACTTCCTCCCTCTCTCTATTACACATGGACCCCACATGTCATATGTTTCTTCAACCTCTCCTTCTTCCTCCTTCCACCCTCTCTCTCCTCCACCATTAGAGCCGAATGAAGCTTTTAATTGACGCCCGTTTCTCCCTCTTAACTCCCGATTAAAGCGTGGAAACGGACGCCCTAATCACCCTCATCAATCTCCCGGCCGTTCCCCGTCCATTAATCTTCTCAAAACTGAAATCCTCTCCCCTCCCTTCTCTTTCTATAAATTGGCCTCCCCTCACCATTCCTCCCTCCTATTCGGCCGGCCCTCACTCCCTTCTTCTCCCGCCGCCGTGCGTCACCTCCCACCGGCCGCC
Source organism: Dendrocalamus latiflorus (assembly GCA_017311315.1). Classification (NCBI taxonomy): domain Eukaryota; kingdom Viridiplantae; phylum Streptophyta; class Magnoliopsida; order Poales; family Poaceae; genus Dendrocalamus; species Dendrocalamus latiflorus. The sequence continues at coordinate 46,317,039 of CM029642.1, read as the reverse complement.
GCCGCCGCCCGGCCGCCTCCCGTCGCCGCCCCCATTCCAACCGCCGCCGCCTCCTCCTTGCGCCACCGCCGGCCACCCCGGGCCCCGCCGCCGCCGTCGGAAGGTGCGCCGCCACCTCCTCTACCCCCGCCGCCGCTCGCCGCCCCGCCTCCGGCCGCCGGTCGCCGGCGAGGTCGCCTCCCGTACGCGCCCCCGCGTACCTCCCTGTGTTCCCTTCTCTAATATTGCTCTTCTCTGTTTAATTAGTATGGTTGTTGTTCCTTTGTCATGAAAGAGCAAGAGGCCACTTGGCTAGTGGGTGCATGTTAGTGCATGCATGCATGAGGTTGTGAGTTCAAGTCCAGTGCAATGCATTTTCGGTTGGACTTTTGGCCACATTTTGTTCACCTCTAGTCCATGACAAGCGGGACCCACATGTCATAAAATAATAAAATAAAATTCTGCACTCAATGACAACCGGGCCCCACGTGTCATACACTCCAATATACTCCAAAAATCAGCCAAAAATAAGATTCCAGAGAATATTCTTTCGGTTTTGCATTTTCTGGAATTTCCAATCCATTCAAACTTCCAATCGCTCGTTCTCCCTCGTCCGATCTCCGAATCCAGTGATTCAAATCTCTAAATTTGTCTAAAATCATAATCTAAGTTGCAGTATATATTTTATAATTTTTGGATTTTATTTCGATTTTATTTGATTTTATTTGGTTGGTTCTTCGCGCGTAGATTTCGACGAATTCGGAGAGAACGACGCCGACGAATCGCACCAGGTCTTCGAGCAAGGCAAGTCACCCTCCTTGATCATGTTGATCCCAGTTTTCAAAATAAAATTATGTTGATTTAAATTATATTGCATGCATATTTTTATTCAGCGTATTTCAATTCAGTTTTAAATCTAGTTATTGCCTACTTGTTAATTCCTCCATTGTTATTGAATCCCTTATACCTTGTCACCCTAGAATCAAACTCTAGTTAATACATTAGTGTTGGCTAGAGAGTTTATTCAAACGCTTAGCCCTGCATAGTCATATAATTTTGCTTTGGGATACCTTTTCACATAAAATGATGACCCCTTTTTACATAAAATGATATGTACTCTTGACTTTGGTGAGTCAAGGAGTGTTATGAATTATTTTGAAAACACATATGAAACTGGTTTAGACTTAGGCAATTGGTTAGAGTGGTGGGTGCAGGCATGCCCTGTTGGTTGGAGCCGCAGTGGTTGATTGTCGTGCACGGGGGTTTGTGGTTGAGCCTAAGTCAATTAAGGACCGGTCTGTGAGCTACTGTTGCAAAGCCCTATCGTACTACCACAAGTCTGGTATGGGACAGACCTGGCCAACTAATTTGTGAAGTTCCAACATGATCTCGCTATAGGCTGAATGTGAGCGCGGCGTAGGCCGTGAGAAGTCTCACACGGCACAAGAGGGGGCTCCAACATGTGGATTCATGTTGTGGTGAAACCTTAGTGGCGGCGTGATTTTGTTGACAACGGATCATTGTAAAGGCCTTGTCACGACTCCTCGCCGCACACCTAAGGAAGTGTGTAATCGCGTGGCAATATGGGATGATCGTGTCTTGTGGGTAAAGCTGTACAACCTCTGCAGAGTGTATAACCTATCCTGGATAGCCGTGCCCACGGTCATGGGCAAGCTGAGTAAAGTTTTTCATGGATTAGACTTTGTTTTTCAAAACTTTTTCGAAAACCTTACGGATGGATGGAATCCGTGAGAGATGGAAATCTGGTGAATGGATGGAATTCATCAGAGTTGCGCAGTGAAAGCGTGTGGATGGATGGAATCCATACGTGAGCTTTTGAAAAGATGGTCCGGGTGGGATGCCCGTGGATAGGTTGGTGTTTGGTCGGAGCCGACACTAACGGTATTACTTTCTACTACAAGTATTGTTTTATCTACTGTATTAAATTCAGCAATTTCAATCTATTATTATATTTCTTAAATGTTGTTTTATGCAAACTAACCCTATAAACCTTCCATTGAAGCCTTTATCATTATGTTGCATTTTCCCGGGTGACTTGTGGAGTACTTTTTGTACTCATGTTGCTATATCTAACTCTTTTCAGAGGAAGCCTTCGACGACTTCGGTGAGGATTGCGACTAGGCCACGTCTTACAGTCATTCGCCTTGTGGGAAGGCTGGATGGGCTGCTGCTTTATGTATTTCTTCCGCTGTCTTCTTTTGTTCTTATTGTAATCTTGGCCATCAGGCTCATATTAGCCAAATAAAGTTTGTCATTACACATGATAATTGTCTTTGTGATACTGTGTGCACTAGCTTTTCCTGGGATAGTGCGATTAACACAGAGGGTTCTGGAGTTGTTGCTCCGGGTCCCGACAGCCGCCGCCCGGCCATCTCCCGCCGGCCATCCCTCACCACCCCACTACCGCCACCACCGGCCGCCCCGGGCCTCCCCGCCGCCACCGGTAAGCAGCGCCGCCGCCCCGTCCACCCCGCCGCCGTTCGCCGCCGCCCCGAGCTTCCTCGTCGTCGCCGCCCGAGCGAGCTCCGGCGAGAAATTGCCGCCGCCCTGGGTACTTGCGCATCTCTCCGACGCCATCTCCGTCTTCCCCGTGCGCCGGCGACCACCCTCCGCCCCTCGGCCGAGCCATCTCCCCACCGGAGCCACCGCACCAAGCGCCGCCGCGAAGCCCTCTCTCTCCTCCGCGCGTCGCCAGTTTTCTCGCCGCCGTCGCCTTCTCCGGCCATCTCCCGAGCCGCCGCCGGTAAGAGCCGCACCCCCCTCGGTCTCCCCATCCCGCGCCGCCCCTCTATTCCCTCCCTGGTGCCCCCAAACTCCATGGCCGCACCTCCATGTTTGCTTCGGTTGGTTTCTTCCAAGAATAGCTCTCTCCCTTTCCTTTTATGCCCTTGGTGATGTTTCCTTGTCAAGAAATATCAAATACCCACTTGGCTAGGGGAGACAAGTCAAGGCATACATGCATGAGGTTGTGAGTTCAATTTCTGGGCAAAGCAATTTTCGGTTGGGGCTTTGGCCAAATTTTTGTTCACCTCTCAATGACAAGCGGGACCCACTTGTCATAAAATATTAAGATAAAAATCTGCACCCAATGACAACCGGGCCCCACGTGTCATACACTCCATTATACCCCAAAAATCAGCCAAAAATAAGATTCCAGAGAATATTCCCTCGTTTTGCATTTTCTGGAATTTCCAATCCATCCAAACTTCCAATTGCTCGTTCTCCGTCGTCCAAACTCCGAATCTATTGATTCTTTATCCTAAATTCATCTAAAATCATATTCTATCTGCCAGTATATATTTTATAATTTTTTGATTTTATTTCGATTTTACTTGAATTTATTTGGTTGGTTCTTCGCGCGTAGATTTCGACGAATTCGAAGAGAACGACGCCGACGATTCGCACCAGGTCTTCGAGCAAGGCAAGTTACACCTTTGATCATGTTGACCCCATTATTTTAAACTATGTATGTTGTTTTTAAATTATTATGCATGCGTAATTTCTATTCAAGTCTAGTTTAAATTCAGTTTAAAAGTGTAGTTATGCCTAAATCCTTTGGACAGCCAAATTTGATATTGCTTACCATTATACCTTGTCAACCCTAGATAAAATCTAGTTAGTACATTCGCACTAACTAGAAATTTTGTAGAAATGCTTAGCCATGCAAAGAAAAGTTATGGTTTGGGGTGATCTTTCACATAAAATGATGAACTTTAAAACTGAACTCTCGACTTTGGTGAGTCGAGAATGTTTATAAAATTATTTCCAAACAAAATATAAAACTTGGTTTAGACTTAGGCAATTGGTTAGATTGGTGGGTGCAGGCATGCCCTGTTGGTTGGAGCCACAGTGGTTGATTGTCGTGCACAAGGGGTTAGTGGTTAGGCCTAAGTCAAGTTAAGGACCGGTCTGTGAGCTACTATTGCAAAGCCCTATCGTACTACCACAAGTCTGGTATGGGACAGACCTGGCCGAATAATTTGTGAAGTTCCAACATGATCTCGCTATAGGCTGAATGTGAGCGCGGCGTAGGCCGTGAGAAGTCTCACATGGCACAAGAGGGGGCTCCAACATGTGGATTCATGTTGTGGTGAAACCTTAGTGGCGGCGTGATTATGTTGACAACGGAACATTGTAAAGGCCTTGTCATGATCTCCTCGTCGCACACCTAAGGAAGTGTGTAACTCGCGTGGCAAACCGGGATGATCATGTCTTGTGGGTAAAGCTGTACAACCTCTGCAGAGTGTATAACCTATCCTGGATAGCCGTGCCCACGGTCATGGGCAAGCTGAGTGAAATTTTTCATGGATTAGACTTTGGTTTTCAAAATGGTTTGCGAAAACCTTGTGGATGGATGGAATCCACGAGAGATAAAAACCTTGCGGATGGATGGAATCCGTGAGAGATTGAAATCTGGTGAATGGATGGAATTCATCAGAGTTGCGCAGTGAAAGCGTGTGGATGGATGGAATCCATACGTGAGCTTTTGGAAAAGATGGTCCGGGTGGGATGCCCGTGGATAGATTAGTGTTTGGTTGGAGCCTGCACTAACGATATTATTTTGTTAAAAACTTGTTTCTATTTATTATATCAAATTCAGCTTTTGCACTTACTTATGATATTTACTCAAATGATCATCTTTTATGCAAATAAACCATATTATGCCTTCCTTTGATATTCCATATGCATGCATCTATTCTGTTAAACCTCCTGGTGTAACTTGTGGAGTACTTTTTGTACTCATGTTGCTATATCTAACTCTTTCCAGAGGAAGCTTTCGACGACTTCGGTGAGGATTGCGACTAGGCCACGTCTTACAGTCATTCGCTTTGTGGGAAGGCTGGATGGGCTGCTACATTGTTTATCTTCCGTTGTATTCTTTTGCTGTTATTGTAAAACTTTGGCCATCAGGCTCATATTAGCTAAATAAAGTTTGTCATTACGCATGATAATTGTCTTTGTGATACTGTGTGCACTAGCTTTTCCTGGGATAGTGCGATTAACACAGAGGGTTCTGGAGTTGTTGCTCCGGGTCCCGACAGGCGGCATCCACAATTGCGGCTGCTCCCCGGGGGCCCTTGAGGAGGAACCTCCGGTGATGATGCTGACGGTGCGATGCTGCGCGCCCTCCGTTGCGGTGGCTCGTATGGGGCTACCCCTTGGGTGCCCCTCGTGGGCTCCGGCGAGGGGCCGAGGAGGCAGAGCCCGAGACCCGGCCGTCACCCTCCGCAGCTCCACAACTGCGGTGCATGCCCTTGTGTAATGATCACCGTAGCCGTGTACCTCGCACCACTTGCCATAGTGTAGGAGCTCTTGTTCTGCGTAGGGTTGGCCGCCGCAACCAAGTTCGCCTTTCGATCCCCGGTCTTCCCTCCATGAGGCGGGGTCGGGTCCTTGGCGGGCGCTCTCGGTGTCGAGGACATGATGGGCCGCCTATGACCTGCGCTGGTGGCGCCGAGGTTTATGCCTGCTCCTTGAAGAGCCTTCCTGTACCCCGGTATCGCTGCCTCGGGGAGGGCCTCCTCGGGGCTCTCGATTGCGGCCCTGCTTCGAGGAGGGACCACCCGCCCCCACTTCGCGCGGGGGGCACTCCTCATGGGCGAGGTCGAGGGCGGTAATGCTGCGTCTTCGCGCATCCTCCTCCGCCCGCGCATACTCGTCCATTTTGTCGAAGAGCTTGGCGACTGTCTTGATTGGCCTCCGCGCGTGGTACTCGGCCATTGGGCCCGGACGAAGGCCCTGTATGGCTGCATTAACGATGGTGGTTTCATTAACGTCTTTTACTTGGCATCGAATCTTGGCGAAGCGCTTGAAGTAGTCCCGGAGGTTCTCCGAGGGTCTTTGCTTCACAGCGAAGAGTTGGTCCGTGTCGACTCGCTCGACATAGTTTCCTTGGAAGTTGTTGTGAAGGCAGTCGCGGAGCTGCTCCCACGCGTAGATGGAGCCCGGCTCTATGGTAAAGAACCAAGAGAGCGCCACTCCTTGCAGCGCGAGGGGGAGTCCCTTCGCCTTCGTGGTGTCGTCTCCGCCCGCGGCCTCGACCGCGGTTTCGTACACGCGCACGAACTCGCGGGGGTCCGTGTCGCCTTTGTACGGGTCGATGACGCTAGGAAACTTGAAGTCTTCGGGCCATGCCGCCTGCTGCAGCCCCACCGAAAGCGGGGACTCCGGATCTAGGCGCCACCGCGGCACGCGGCTAGACGTGGGGACTTCGCGACTGTCCGCCCTCTCCGGCGTGGGCTCGGGCGCGATTACTGGCGCGGCCTGCTGGCTCCGAGCCTCTTGCATATCTCGGACGGCTCCGCGAAGGTCCCCTAGTTCCCGCTGGAACGCGTTGAGGGCTGCTAGTAGGGCGCTTTCCACCGCAGGTGCTGTCGGGGCCGCCGGAACACCCAGCGGACGGGTCGGTGCAGGGACCATCGCCTCACGATCTCCAGATCCGCCAGATGCTTCATTGCGGCTACCCCCGGCCGCCTGATCCGCGCTGTCGGCGAGGGTGGCGGGGGCTGTCGTTGCAGCGCCAGCGACGGGGTTGGATGTCGTTGTAGCGTGGGCGTCGACGCTCGCGACCATTACGCCTACGCCGTCGGCAGCTCCTTCGACGGCCGGTGCCGAAGCCCCAGTATTCACGCGCCGCTCCGACCCAGTCGTCTTCCTTCCCGTCGCCGCCGCTGATGAAGCTTTTTTCGGTGCCATCCTTCTTCTTCGGTCTTCAGGCTTGTCCCTGTCCTCCCCACGGACGGCGCCAACTGTTGTGGTTACTGACCAAACAGAGAGAGAGATGGTAGTGGAGAGGTGGGAGTGTTCTGCTTCACCCTCCCCCTCATCCTGATATATATATTCATATGGAGTATACTTTTACAATTATGCCCTTACATCCGTACATCCCCCTTAGGGGCATTTGAGTCATTACACATGTTACTCTGGTTCTTATAACCTCCTAACAGGCCTGCTGGGTTTAGGTGGGGGCCACCCCTACAACACTCACTAAACCCATATGGTTTATATACGCCTCTTCCTATTCCGAAAGTACCTTGGGAGGATATTTCTATAGATTTTGTGCTAGGATTACCAAGGACTAAGAGGGGAAGGGAAAGTATATTCATTGTCATTAATAGGTTTTCTAAAATGGCTCATTTTATACCTTGTCATAAGAGCGATGATGCTACCCATGTTACTTATTTGCTTTTCAAGGAAATTGTTCATTTGCATGGAGTACCGAGGACAATTGTTTCAGACCGTGATGCCAAGTTTTAAAGCCACTTTTAGAAGATGCTATGGGGAAAGCTTGGAACGAAGTTATTATTTTCAATTACTTATCATCCTCAAACCGACGGGCAAACCAAAGTCGTCAACCGCACACTTGGTACCATGTTACGGGCTATACTCAAGAAGAATTTGAAGCTTTGGGAGGAATGCTTGCCACACATTGAATTTGCCTACAACCGCGTTGTGCATTCAAGCCTACTGCTATAATTGATTTGCTACCTTTGCCACCTTCAGAAAGAGGTAATCTTGAAGCTGAGAAAGCGTGCCGAGATGATTCATAAGCTACATGAGACAACCAAAGTGAATATTGAGAAGATGCAAGCCCAATATAAGAAGCACGCAGATAAGGGCAAGAAGGAGGTGGTTTTTGAAGAAGGTGACCTAATTTGGTTGCATTTGCGCAAGGATCATTTTCCAAAACGGCACCAGTCCAAAATAATGCCGTGAGGTGATACACCATTTAAAGTGCTTACAAAGATCAACGACAATGCCTATAAATTGGAGCTGCACGAGGAATATTGAGTGAGTAATACATTCAACGTTGCTGATTTATCTCCATATTTGGGAGACGAAGATGAGCCAATGTCGAGGTCGAGTCCTTCTCAAGAAGGGGAGTATGATGAGGACATCAATGACACACATACACTTCTAGTGGTACACACACCTGTAGTTGAGTCCACTAAAATTCAAGAGTCGGCTAGTATACAAGGTCCAATAACATGAGCACATGCATGTCGCCTTGGACAATAGGAATTTTCGGAGAAGTTGTTGATCAAGATTCAGCCAAGGCCCGGCTCCGATTATGAGTGGCTGAGTTCATTGATTGCTGACAAATTCCTCCAATTCCCAGCATCATGAAGGTCAACCTATAATGTTTCAGTATGCACAATACATATCGATGGAAAGATAATTAAGTCTACTGTCACCTCCAACAAATGGCTCATCATTTAGACTTCCCAATAAGGAGTTATGACTATTTTAGTAGGGACTGCGCAGAAGATAAAAGGACACGCGAACAGGCTGTTGGTTGTCCTTTGGGCTGGCTCATCTTCAAGTGTTTTGTCAAGAACTTTCACACCTAGCTAGGAGGGTTGTTCCTAGTATAAAAACCCCTGATGTTTCTACTATGGGTAGACTTGATTCTTGTTTGCATGAATGTTACTAGCTACTGTAAAACAGTTGGGTCTCATCAATATTTCATCTTCGAGTGAAATTCTTCCATTGTTGCTCTTACGTCTTCTCTTGGATTTGTTGGAGCCGTTCTTCATGAATAGGCCAATTGTGTTTGACATGGTTGGTAACCAATCGAGGAGCGGCGTAGCGATTGCGAGATTGCTGGTCATGATCGGATTGTGGTTAGCCTCCCCTGCGTCAACGTCGCAACTCAAGTTATCGGATTTCTCCTACGACGGGAGATCAGGCCAACTCACATGCACGCATCTTAAATCGAGGCATGTGCATATCACACTCTCAGCATCGAACCGGTTCCATTCCTACGGGACATGAGTTTCATCCTCATCCGATTTGTCCTTGTCGTCCTCCTGTACAGCTTCCTGTTTAGCCCATGCCGTCTGGTCATCGTGCTCCATCTGGTGCACTATGTACTCCATATGCTCCCCTTCATCCGCTTGTCCTGTTCCCTCACCATTGAGTGCCATTCTCCCTCTCCTCCATGTACCACATCGTCCTCGTCACGAGCATCTTCCTTCTCTTCGCCAACATGCGGGCCGCCCGATCTACTCACACCTCCCGGTTGATGGCCATACGTATGACCTTGCATAGCTTCCAATGGCATGGTTGCACAAGCACGACACACTCGTATCTACGGCACCTGCACTCTTACACAAATTCCTTCCACGCAATAGTGCGCATCAATGTTCTCAACTCCCATCTGATGCCCGTGGGAGACCGGCTCCGAAGCCCTTGTATGACGACGTTGCACACCCCGAGGTCCAACGAAAAATTGCGGGTAAGCCAATGCATCTCATTTGAGATTCGAGCATTCTCGCCGTCTGGGTGTACCAGAGTGGCTTGCGGAAAACCGCTCAAATCCACACCATTCAGACCTTCACGAACGGTTCCAGCACTGTAATTCACTCTCATGTAGTGGGCATCAGCATTGTTGATGTCTATCTGCATATATGTTTCAATTTTGCAACATGTCAAATCGTATCGCACACTACAAAAGTACTGATGTACTGCAATGCACATTTCACTGATCATTCGCCTGTCAAAACCACCTACACTAACCTCATAGTATTAACTTCCTATCAACAGCCCACACACTGATGCCGCACATTTCTCGCTACTTGAGCTATCTCCTACTGCAAATAATTCCTAATGGTTTCGATAATTTACATGGCATATCGATTTAAATGCCTATATAGCAGTTACAATGGTACACACGTTTTACCAACGTACTAACGACATTACATTCATTCATACTTAATCATAAATATTACGTATTATTGTTTCTTACAAAGCAAATTATGATATTCTTACAAAAATATTGACTGAATTTTGTAATACCGACAAATTTCTATGGACGATTAATTTGTATGTAATGTTCACTGAATTTTCTACAACTACAATTTTGTACGCATGCCAATTTACTAAAGATGTTAATTTTGTACAACTATGTTCGCTAAATTATACACATCTATAGGCTACTACGGTTGTTAATTTTGTAAAACTACATTGACTAAATTTTCTATACCGAAATTGAACTATTTCTATCTACATCTACAATTTTCTATAACACTAATAGTAAATAATATATCTACTGCATATATAAAATTGCAAATACAAGAAAAAAATTACCTAGGGTACTTCTTCCTCTTCTCTCCTTCCTCTCCTCCCTCCCTCTCCTTTTCTCTCCTCCCCTCCCTCTCCTTTTCTCTCCTATCTTTTCTTTCCTCTCCTCATCTCCTCCGCTGTCTCCTTTTCTTCTCCCTCTCTTCTCTTCTGTTCTGTGAGTTTTGTTGACGACGTGGTCGAGCGCCGCTCCCTCTTTTTATCTGTGCTTCCAGTTGCCAAAGGGTTGGACAACTGGAATGCTGTCGCCTAACCGTTGGGCGACAGCAATTGCAGTCGCCCGACCATTCAGCGACTGTAATAATTCGCCCAACGGCTAGCGGATTGCTTGTATGTCGCTTGATTGTTGGGTGATAGGCTCTAGTTGCCCAATGGTTGGGCGATTAGAGCCTATTTATTTCGAATGAAAATTAGATTATTCGTAAAAAAATTTTGGGCTCCCGGCGGTCACCATTTCTACCCGCTTTAAGGGCGGTATATACTGTGATGGGCTTGGATAAGAATAATGTAACACACTTTGCGTTTGACACTTCAAATATATATACAGGTACTTGAATAGACCGCACACCACATATCATATATATCTTGTTGTACTTGTAGGTTGAAAACATGCAAATAGATGTAATAAAGCAGAATATATTGATCACTAGTGACAAACAGGAGTATATGAAATGCCAAGCAGTTTGAGCAATTGGTGTTACAGCCACCTATGGCTAACGAAATAGAGCCAAGATCAACATAAGGAACTACACCATTATTGATTAAAATGTCGAAAAACAACAACATACTAGTAATGAGATATTGACTCGGCCATCTCCAAGAAAACTTGACATTATTATTGATTATTCGCCGTACTGATGTTCTGATGCAGAGTGAGGCCAAAGTATAGGATGGCACCCTAGAATGGTATTGGCTGAGCAAGCAGCAAGGATATCCATTCTTTCAGTATTGCTGAATCTGTGTATCCATCAATTTTATTGTACATTGTTTCCATCATGCGTGCAAGATTAATAACCCGAATAAGCAAGGAAGATGGTACTGAAGTCAGTCTGAGGTACTCGTTGTTCATATCTTTCCATGCATTTTCCACCATATTCCATAGTGCTTCACTTGCCTCCTCCTTTGTTGTGTTATGCTCTTTCATGTAGCAAGTTACAGCAGTAGCAACATTGTTTCTTTCTGTCTCAAACTACAAGAAGTATTATATGTTGCATGAGATTTCAACCATTAACATGGAAAGAAATATAGATTTACTTGGTAAAACATCTATTCTTGAGCTAGTTAAAACCATGTAGTATTCTGCAAATGCATGTGTGAAACTTTTTTACAAATAAAATAAAATTCAATTTCTGCATTACAGAGAATAATTGTTATGCACTATAGTGGTAAGCAAAAGTAAATAAGTGGTACATAATAGAATGTTACCGCATGGGCGACAATGTCATCCATTAGTCGACAAATAATACATGAATCCTTGACAATTTGAGGAAACATTGACATCCATTTCATAACCTCCTCTGTAACACCCTCTTCAAAGACAACAAAAGCAGTGCAGTTTACTGCCCAGTAGAAGCATGTAATAAGCGTGACATGCAAATGCTCCTTTAACGGGGGAATGTATTCCCTATCCCTCCAACCAATTTCAGTTAGATAACCTTTGCATATTTCAGTGATCTACAAAATAAAAAAATCACAATATTTATGTACAAAGAAGCTACTTAGAGCAATTGTACTAATTTGGATGGTAATAAAAAAATTAAATATTTTGAATAAAAACATTTTTTAAAGACTATTTTATAACTTCCCATGCGTTCCATGACGTTTTCTAAAATTCTAGCTGTACATAAACAAAAGGTTATATATACTTCTAACAAATGTCCTCCCACATGCAAAATGCATTAATTGAAAATATGTAAAAAAATGCAGCAGGCAGCACCAACAGTATAAAACATGCTACTACTGCAGCTACATAATCCTATAAAAATTTCAAACTGTACGTGTAGTTCTATTCACAGTGATTATTGTTACTACTATCTTGCAGTATGACGCCATGTATCTAGGTCCATTGTACAATCATAGTTGGGTACCACGAAACGTAGCATGCATGATTGGTTACATGGAAGAACCTAATTGCATTAAATGAAAATCCATAACACAATTGGTAAAGCATACTATATCTCTGATAGCATTAACATTCTTCCTTGATATTTGATCTTTTGGAAGTGTACTCTCAATCTCATTCATGGTGCCAAACGTAAATCGAGCATAGTCTTTATAGCATCTTCCGAGTTGCTCAGCATCCTTTTCATCCCACCTGTAAGCAAATATCATAAAAGAACGCATATAAAAGCATCATTATATGAGCAAATATGAGCAAGATGTTTCACATACATCTTAAACACTTTGTTCGCAATTATTTGATTCTGCTTCACTAACACCCTTCAGGTAAAATCAGGAGAGCGAGGATACAGTATTTTCAGTATTCTAGGTAGGGCCTCGAAAAAAAATATATTCTAGGTAGGGGGAGAACAAACCTCTGCATCACATCAGCGAATGGTTGAAGCTCTTCCCAGACGCCATAGTTGTCAAAAGTATCATCATATGGTGTAATAGTTGCTATGAACTTCGCCAGCAACTTCCTAGCCTTTGCATATTGTGGTTCATAATACACTCCCAATGCCCAGAAATATGCTTCTGCTGGCCTATGCCTGGCATAGAATAATTCGCGTGGGGACTCTAATCCATGATACCACCTTAAAAAAAAAGAGAGAGGGAAATTTGCGTTATTTTAGTAAATTCTTTGTCGCAGTTAACTTTTCCAGTATCAAGATGACAAGGGACATCTTGGTTTCAACCAAAATAGATACTTCTTAGTCTGCTTACTCGCATATTTCCTTGACTTCTTCCCGGTGAAGTCGCTGCAACAAATAGAAGTCCAGTTTTGCTAGCTCAAGTATGAACTCGTTGCACTCCTCCTTATCTTCCTGGTACAGAGGGATATAAAATCTAGCCTCCAACCTCTTCATCCTACGGAAAGATGGTGTCTCAAGAGCATGCCTCACTTTATTGGAGAGTGGCTTCTCAAGATGATCTACCATTCCCTTCAGTAGGTTTGTCGTTTGGGCCTGTGCTTCTGTGAGAATTTCTTCAGTAGGCGTCCCAAGATGGGCCGCCTCATAGAGAGCAAGCAACGTTCGCACATCACTACGAAGGGTGGCCTTCAAGTTCCCTTCGCTATCGGTGAAGCTTTTAAACACATCTGACGTATGAAAATGTTATGTGCGAAAAGACTGGATATCTTATCTCTAGGATCACAAGCAGATATTTTTCCTAGGATGGTACTGTGAAAACAGAGAGCAAGGACATGATGCTGTACAGTTAAATGCTGATCCACCAACTAGACACTTTCCTTGTGATAAGGAATAGTGAAGAACCAACTACTCATCAAAGTAACTAATACTCCAACGGACTAATTTGTACAAGATTAATTTTGCTAAGGACAAAAGGCTGTGTTAACGTGTGTGCATCCCCTTATTTTTTGCTTCTTCTGTAAATCTCTCATTCCTGTAAACTGATCTAAGTCAATTTGGTATCTGAAAAGTACTGATTTATGTGTTAAAAGATTCTAGCTATCTTTGTTGATTCATTTGCTAAAGGAAAAATAATCATATTAATGTGTAGTGCTGGACTTCTCTAATTTTCCATATAACAGGAAGAGTAAAGTCCATTACCGGTCCTTAAACTTTTTATGCTGTGTCATCCCGGTCCATAGACTTTTAAAGTATGTCATCCCGGTCCCTAAACTTTCAAAGTGTGCCATTACCACCTGTTACGGGTCCAGCTGTAATGGCACACTTTTGAAAGTCTATGGACCGGGATGACACAGCATAAAAAGTTTAAGGACCGGTAATAACACATTTTGAAGTTTATGGACCGGGATGGCATACTTTAAAAGTCTATGGACCGGGATGACACAGCATAAAAAGTTTAAGGACCGGTAATGGACTTTACTCTAACAGGAACAAGTACATGTATGCTATAAATATTATGTATGTCCATTATCAATCAATTTAACTTTCTGGAGGTGCTTTACTGAAGTAGAACTATATGTCCATGAAACTAGTTAGTCTAAGCGACCGGATTTTTTTGTAATATATGAGTTTGACTACTCAATCGAAAGAGCTGGTATAGGCAGGAAAGTTACCACATGACATCCAGTGCCGCTCTTGTCTTAACAGCCTGAACTGAAGGGAAATTGCATGGAAATCATCATTCCGAAACTTCATAGAAACTAGATTTTCCAGGGAATTATCTATCTCCTCTTTAAAATGATAAGAAACCCCGAGTCGTTGAAGCGCTTCAATCAGCTTCATTTTTGTAAATGGATCACTGATGTCTGTAAACATCATCCTTGACTTGTTTATTAGTTCATCACGTCTTTCCGTCATCCATTCTTGTGACTTCTACAGATACCAAAACGAATACCCAGTAAGTAGAAACTACGATGAGCTTGAGTCATGCGTGGTGCATGACATGTAACGTAATTACTCTCGCAGTCATCTGTCTCATGGGACTATGAAAACAATATTCCTACGTGCATCACACTTACATTTACATGTATGAGTCTGTGGCAAAAGATAGGTAATGGTAATTTTGTATGTTAAATAATCTCATGTTATTGCATACGGACATGGGCTACCGTATACTGATTACCACTACTACAGAAAAGGTCATCACAGACGGTTTTGTGAACCGTCTGAATTTATGGGTCAGTGATAATACGAGGTCATAATAGACGGTTTTCGAACCGTCTGTGATATTTATAAATCACAGACGGTTTTTAACTAAGAACCGTCTGTGATTATAACTATCACAGACGGTTTTTAGTTAAAAACCATTTGTGATATTCGCTTCTATTCCTAAACCTATTTCTGTTTATTGGCTAGCCTCAGGAAATGCTAGCCATGCCTCTGAAACAAGAAGATCAACATGTACATGTATACATCCAATTCACATCTCAATTCATTTCACAAACATAAAACATCAATTTTTATTAAGATTAGAGTATACCATTACAATATCTCAAAACAACGAGCAGGTTACACAATAAGAACAACGAGCAGGTTACATAACAAGAACAACGAGCAAGTTATACAACAAGAACAACGAGCAGGTTACATAACAAGAACAACGAGCAGGTTACACAACAAGCAAATATCCTCTATGCCTTCTCGCCCTTGGTGCAACGCATGAGCTGAATGTCTTTGACGACCACCATCGTCGGCGTTGATTGAGCGTCTGCCCGGTTGGCACGAGCTAGATGCTTCTGCGTCGTCTGCAAGGAGGAGGACAGCAAGGAGGAGGAGAACAACAAGGAAGAGGACAGCAAGGAGGAGGACAGCAAGGAGGAGGAGAACAACAAGGAAGAGGACAGCAAGGAGGAGGATAGCAAGGAAGAGGAGACCAGCAAAGAGGCTGGATTTTGGTTATATTTATAGGGGAGGGAGAGGGAGGGAGAGGCGGAAATTCGAAATTTTTGGCGTGGGAACGGAAAGGCGGAGCTACGATTCGTGGGGCTGAGGATCGACGGGCCCAACGGTCAGATTATCACAGACGGTTCCATATATAGAACCGTATGTGATGAATGAATATCACAGACGGTTCTATATATAGAACCGTCTGTGAATTGGAGCACAAATTTTATATACCGATGCAATATAAACAACTAGTCTGAAAAGATAAAATAGCAAAGGTTTATATAGTTTATATATACTCATTTGAAAGGTTTCGACGAGATCTACAACTTTGCAGTTGAAGAAAAATCCAAATTCCGAAAATAAAACCAAGAAAAAGGGAAAAAACAAAAACCAAAAACTTGCGACGCAGGTTTAGGTCCAAAGATGGCCGATTTTCGGGGTCTTGGAGGGCGACTGACGCAAGCGGGTCATTTTTTTGGATCGGTCTTGTCGTTAGCTTTCCAACGAGTATAAGAACGTCGAAAACGGACACCGTATGCAAAAGTTATGCCCGTTTTACTGAAGGTGTCTCAAAACTGAACCATACTCGGACTGAAGCGGGAAAATATGAAACTGTGATACTAGATTATCACAGACGGTTTTGTAATAAAAACCGTCTGTGATACTAGAATATCACAGACGGTTTTTATTATAAACCCGTCTGTGATACTAGAATATCACAGACGGGTTTATAATAAAAACCGTCTGTGATATTCCAGATTATCACAGACGGTTTTTATTACAAAACCGTCTGTGATATTCTAGTATCACAGACGGTTTATAATAAAAACCGTCTGTGATAATCTGGAATATCACAGACGGTTTTTATTATAAAACCGTCTGTGATAATCTAGTATCACAGACGGTTCAGCGGTAAGAACCGTCTGTGGTACTCCTTTTTCCCGCCACAAATACCACAGACGGCCTCCAAATTAAAACCGGCTGTAATAGTGTAAATCACAGACGGTTTCACAAAATCGTCTGTGATTTGGCGTCTACTATTAGGCTTTCTGTAATAGTGTATACCCTTCCTAAAAAGTATTTAGTGCAATAAACTCCCATGAATCTCAACATCGTGTCTGTCAATCTGTGCGAAAATGATTATTGCATCAGTTCGTCCGGAATGTTCCATGTATGTGTATTGATGTCCAACCGGCACCATGGTCTAAAATTGATAGTTTCATTTATGTAACGTGGGCGAAAAAATAGAAAATTTTTGGATGGTGATTTTAACTTATTTAAACTAGTATGAACAAGTACGAACTGAAATTCAAGCTGTAGTTGCATTTTTAATGAATGTTTACTAGCTTGCAAGTATGTACTGATTTTAATATAAAATCAGCATCTCATGTGATTAAAATTCATACAAAATCTGAATAGTTTTATTCGAAGGTATGCATTTCACTTGAATTTTTATTCATGGGTATTACCTCAAATCTGAAATTTTCTGAAAAGTATGCCAGAGTTTGAGTTGAATTCACGCATTTAGTATATTATTTATTCTAAACTATTTTTGCACTGCAAAATTTTCAAGTTACGACAACAACATTTCGATTGTACAACTCCAATATCATTTAGCATAGATAAAAAAATAATATACCTCATAGTTATGTGGTAGCGTTGGGTTGCTAATGAAGTAGTCTCCCCACACGCTCGGCCTGTAGTCTACAGCATGTCGCTCCTCATCTAGCACCCTGTAGCCTTGGGCGATAGC
Organism: Dendrocalamus latiflorus; assembly: GCA_017311315.1. Classification (NCBI taxonomy): domain Eukaryota; kingdom Viridiplantae; phylum Streptophyta; class Magnoliopsida; order Poales; family Poaceae; genus Dendrocalamus; species Dendrocalamus latiflorus. The sequence goes on along the minus strand of CM029642.1, from coordinate 46,299,726 downwards.
TCTGCAGGCCATATTGTTCTCTCCCTCTCTCCCAGCCATATATTGCTGCTTAATTCACTTCAGCGCTCTCTCTAGCTAGTTCTGTGTCTGTGTGCTTGCTTAGTTTGCTAAGCAATTCGCCATTTATAGGCGAGCTTATACATTGCCTGGCTTTTGGTAAAAAGGCATCCGATCTGCATGTACCGACAAAGAACAAAATAAAAATGCTGGCAGGTGAGCAGGATAATGCACAAAAGTAACAAAAAAATATTTGTGCAATTAATTTGCATGTGAATCAAGCAACACAACCATTTTCGGCATGTGATTGCATAGATCCATGGAAGCTATGACGTGGATATATACATATTGTTAGACCATGTGGTTAGATCTAGATTATTTTGGTGATGAATAATTGACAATTGTTAATTTATGATAAATATTTGATAATACTGCTTATCGGTGTTTTGCGAGACGTGTGGTGTGTGTGGATTAACGTTAGTCAAGTTTGGACAAACTTGTGCCGGAAGGATATTCTTTGGTCTTTGCGTGTGCAGGTTGAGCTTGAAGACGATCATGGTCGGTGACAAGGTGGACCGGGACTAGGATGGAGAGGTCCGAGGTTCGGACGGTCAAGGAGGTCACGAGATGGTCGGGCTCATGCTTGGGGCGCATGGAGATTAAAGGTGGATGATACGTGGAGAAGCTACGGGAGGTGCGGTCCTGGAGGCTTCGACACGTGATGCGATGAGTTGAAAAGTCGGAAGGTTGAAAACCCGTGTTAGGAAGGGTTTCGGATCCCTTAAAAATTAATGGGCTACACGTCTGATTGAGATAAAAGGTTTAAACCCAGTTAGACGAGTTATATTAAGGGTTGAGAGCGGCCTCTTAGAATTGGTGTCCGGAGCGGCGGTGCTAAATCAGTTTTGATTACGGCGTCGTTTCCGAGCGGCCGGACGATAGCGGTACAGGAAAATAGGAAGAAAAAGGGTGGCTGCATGCTGTAGACAAGATTGAGTTGATGAATATTCAATGCATGCTGTGGAGACTTTTAATGGGAGTTGATTGATTGATTAAAGAATTGGAGGCAGCTCGTACGTGAGTTTTTCTTCCGCACTTTGTTCGCCAGGCGTCAGTTTCCTCCAGTTTTTCGGAAATTACGTAAAGGTCTTTTTTCCTCGCAAAAAGGTCCCTGCAAGTTTTTTTTCCAAAAAATTTTTTTGGATAGCGCCCTGCAGGTTCCCGAAATTACATATAGGCCCTTATTTACTTACGTACAGGTCCTTACAAGTCCTCGATTTTTTCCGAAAAAGCCCTTTAGCTTTCTCGAAAATACGTATGTGCCCTCGATTTTTTTTAAAAAACTCCTCACGAATTATCGCCTCTTTTACTTCGGTACACACGGTGGCTGGCGCGGCGTGTCGCCGCGCCTACGAGGCTAGTTAGTATGAGCCTGCATGAGTTTAGTATTTTTAATTCTTCTCTCATGATTAGAACACAGTATTCACATGACCATTTATTGCACAGGGGTAGCTAAGAGCAATTAGTTTTGGTTATTTTTATTAGTTGCTACAGTAACCCATATATATATCTTTCTTGCTGTTTTATTTTATTTTGAGAAAAAGCTTCCGCTAGGCGTTGCAATCATTCACCCCCCTCTGATTGCCATCGACGATCCTACAAGTGGTATCAGAGCCCGGTTCTAACATCTCTGGCCCAATGAACACTAGTGTGTGAACGCCTGATGGACTGTGACCCCGAGGGACCGTCGGTGTACGGTGAAGTGACCCTGAGGGACCGTCGGTGTACGGTGAAGGGGCGGTGAAGGGCTGAGGGACATCAATGTGTGAAGGGGGAGATTGTTGGAATAGTCCCACATTGGTTGTGGAAGGGCAAAGGACCTAATTTAAAAGTGGGGGAGTCCCTCACCTTATTGGCTAGCTTTTGGGGTGAGAAGGCCCTTACGATCCTACAAGTGGTATCAGAGCAGGTTTATTTTTTTTCTAATTGATCTTAACTGGTGGTTAGAAAACATGTCGACGGATAGGTATTTCAGTATTGGAAAGCAAAGATGGAGGCATATATTCAAGCTCAAGGCTTTGCAATATAGGAGATGATCTACAAGTCTTATCAAGTGCCCGAGAACGATGCTGTGACAGCGGCGAACATGGCACAAGTGGAGGCAAATAGCAAGGCAAGGAACCTGATAATTCAAGGATTAGGAAGGAGTGATTTTGATCGTGTTGTGCATCTTAAATCCGCATATAAGGTATGGAAAGCATTATGTGATTATCATGAGGGTTCATCTACTATTAAAGAGGTACGTCAAGATATGTACAAAAAGGATTACATGCGTTTTGAGATGAAACCTGGTGAATCGATAGATGATCTTTTTGCCCGCTTTAATAAAATTCTTAGTAACCTACGTGCTGTTAATGTTACTTATATTGATGCTGAAAATGCACGTCAATTACTTGGAGCATTAGATATGTCTATATGGGAGATGAAGGTTACATCCATTAGATAATCTACTGTCGTGAGTACACTTACATTAGATGTACTTTATTCTAAATTGAAAACTCATGAATTAGATGTTTTTGCTAGAAAATATAATGGTAATAGATCAATTGCTTTAGCTTCACAATCTAGCCAGTCTAATTGTGATCATTCTTCTACTAGCTATGATTTGTCGTCTTTATCTTCACTAACCGATGAACAGCTAGAGCAACTCCCAGAAGATGATTTGGCACTCCTCTCTACACGCTTCACAAGAGCTTTGCAGAATGTGAGATCAAGAAAGAGAGAAAATTTTGGTCATCAAAGGTGCTATGAGTGTGGTGATCTTAATCATATTCGTCTCAAATGTCCAAAGTTTCTATGAGAAGGAAGAAGAGATGGAGAAAGAAAAAAGGAAGAATAAAAAGAAGGGCTATATGAATCACAAGGTGGTGCATCGTGTTCTTGCCGCTCTTGGGCAAATTAATTTGAGTGATGTGGACACGGACAGCGAAGATGATACTTCCAAAGGCAAGAAAGATTTAACTGGGTTGTGTCTAATGGCAAGTAGCAAAAGCTCCATCGACAATGATGATCTTGACAGCGACAACTACAATGAGTTAGAACCTTCTTATGATGATTTAGCTAAAGCTGTTGCTAAACTTGGTACTTTTCTAGAAAAGAAAGATAAAAAGATTAAGAAATACGATACTTTGATTGAATCTCTAAATTCTGAAATTGCAACACTTAGAGTTTTAATTCCTGATGATGAATCTTGTGAGTCTTGTCAAATTTTACATTCTGAGTTAGAGAATGCTAGGTCACTGAATGCTTTAAACATGGATCAACTTAGAGATGTAACTGCTAAATTTGATGAATTAAGATTAGCACATGACTCTTGTGATGAAAAATTGAAATGTGCTAACGATGAAATTGGAAAGCTCAAGTTTAGCTCTTCTTCATGTTTAGAATCAAGTATTTCAAATGTTCATTCTAAAGCTTGTTCTAAATGTGAATTATTAGAAGCTAGACTTAACTCATCTCAGGAAACAATTCAACAGATGCTTTATCATGAGATATCTTCTTGCTCAAATTGTCCTAAGCTTAACATTGAAATAGAAGTTTTGACTAGACAACTTAATGATTTTGCTGAAAAGAAAGATTGGCTCAGTCTAGTGCTTCTAAAAATCTTGTGAATGAATCTAATAAATGCACAACTTGTCCTACTCTAGCTAAAGAGAATGAGTACCTGAAAGACACTTTAGAGAGATTTTCTTTTGGCAAGAAAAATTTAAATATGATTCTAGACAAGTCAAAAACAAGTGTGAAAAATCGTAGTTTAGGATTTAATTTTGTTGAGCATGCCAAGAATAATCCTCCTAAGGTTATTAAGTCTCTTGAACCTGGAAAAATTGAAGTGAAACATGAACCAAATCAAACGGTGTTTAAATCTGCTGGCTTTGTGCAAAGTTCATCAAATAATAATGTAGGTACTAGCTCATCATATCAAAAGAATTCTGGTTATGTTAAATTTCATTGCACCTACTGTGGAAGGGATGGACACTTGAATGAATTTTGTTTTAGACGTGTCAAGAAAGAGAGAAAGGAAAGATTGAATACTTTGAAACAAAAACATGCAATGTCTTTTGTTCCTAGAACTAATGTGAAAGATATGTTTTTTGAGAACTTTCATGATGGCTTTAAATCTGCTTCACATGCTAGATTGGGATTTAATTCAAATGATTCACGTTCTTTTCGGCATTCTAATCATCCACATGCACGTGATTTTGTTGCTCCTGTTCGTCGTGTGTCACACTACTAGATTCCTAAATCTTATTTTACTAACCCCAATACTGTGAGACCGATGTTTCCTGTCATATAAGAACAGCTGACAAGGATGGAGAACATGAGCTAAATTGGGTTCTGTTTTTTTATCATGGCTTGATTGGAACACTTGATGGTTCTTCACTCCTTTGATGGTTTGCAAGAGATTTCACTTTTTGAAAGACCATGTGGAAAAGGTGATGTTGTCTTACATCTTATTAAATTCTCAAGTTGCTGATTTGCACATGAATCGCTTGATACTGCTCGTTTTCCTCATTTGTGAAGTGAGTTGGGCGTATTACATCTTATGGGATTATTCTGAGGGGGAGCTTGTTGTTTAAAAATTTCGGAAGCTTTGTTTATTATCCTTGTCAAATAACTCATCAAATCCAAGTCATTGAAACCAATTGAATAGTAGAGCTCTCTTTATCATATCTATTCATGTGTTGTGTAGCTTTGATCATGACTGTTTATAATTAAATTTCTACATTTGAATTAAAAGTATGACATGGCGGAATACTTTGACTAGATTAATTATATTTATTACTTTGTGATGTCCATCGAAAAGGATTAGCTTGATTGTGAGTCTTATTTTAACTCTTGGCTATGAGGCTCGTATGGTTCATGTTATAATTTTTATGATCACTCAATTTGGCATGTTATTATTTTAAAAAAATATAAGAAAAAGATAATTGAAAAGATGTATGCTTCAAGCATGCCATGGTGAACAAAAAAAGGCACAAAAATGCGTAAAATGAAAAGAAGTATGCTTCAAGCATGCCACCATGACAAAAAAAATGTCATTATGAAAAAGAAGTATGTTACAAGCATGCCACGTGCCTAAGAATTGAGTGTGGAGCAATAAGTTGTTACATGAGACTGATAGCCCGTCTAGAGTTAAAATTTGCTTCACTTTTAGGTTTTGACTTTTCGTTGTGATATCTCATTGTGCTCTTTATAATTGGTTTGGTCATTGTTGAGATGCCTGTCATTGATATAAATTTCTTAATCATATTGAAAACTTGTTTTGACATTGCTATGTGATATATGGCTTTATATGATCTAGATAGCTCTACTTAAAATATGACTTGGTTGCTTTATTAAACCAATGCAACGTGACTTGAATAATCTATAAAGCTTCTAGATTTTTTATTATCATTGCTCTTTCTTAGAATTCTTCCTTCTTTAAATTTTCTTGATGATTACATTGCCAAAGGGGGAGAGAAATTTGAGAGATTGGAGGGTTTTTGGAGAAATTAAAATTACTTCTCTTGTGTTGAGGGGGAGAGTTTGAAAGTTTTGGCTTCAGTTCTACACTTAGATTTGTTGGAAGCCATGTTAATTTAATATGTTGTCAATGTATTCATCAAGGGGGAGATTGTTAGACCATGTGGCTACGTCTAGATTATTTTGGTGATGAATAATTGACAATTGTTAATTTATGATAAATATTTGATAATACTGCTTATCGGTGTTTTGCGAGACGTGTGGTGTGTGTGGATTAACGTTGGTCAAGTTTGGACAAACTTGTGCCGGAAGGATATTCTTTGGTCTTTGCGTGTGCAGGTTGAGCTTGAAGACGATCATGGTCGGTGACAAGGTGGACCAGGACTAGGATGGAGAGGTCCGAGGTTCGGACGGTCAAGGAAGTCACGAGATGGTCGGGCTCATGCTTGGGGCGCATGGAGATTAAAGGTGGATGATACGTGGAGAAGCTACGGGAGGTGCAGTCCTGGAGGCTTCGACACGTGATGCGATGAGTTGAAAAGTCGGAAGGTTGAAAACCCGTGTTAAGAAGGGTTTTGGGTCCCTTAAAAATTAATAAGCTAAAAGCCTGATTGAGATAAAAGGCTTAAACCCAGTTAAACGAGTTATATTAGGGTTGAGAGCGGCCTCTTAGAATTGGTGTCCGGAGCGGTGGCGGTAAATCAGTTTTGATTACGGCGTCGTTTCCGTGTGAGACTTGGACATCTCGAGGATTTAAGGGTGTGTTTGGTTGGAGGAATAGGGTGGGATAGGATGGGATGATTCCAGTTTTTTGGGATGGGATGGAATGGGATGGTTCTGTCCACGTGTTTGGTTCATAGTATGGGATGGTTCTGTTTTTTGTTTGGTTAGTGGGATGGAGAAGAATGGAACCGTTCCGTCTCTTGTTTGGTTGGTGGGATGGGGATGAAAAGTAAGATATGGTAACCTGCTTGGTGAGGTTACCCCTTTGACATTTTATTAGAATTTTTTTCCCCTTGCCATAATTTTGTTTAACTAGCACGTGATAGCACATTTAGAATTGAAATAAAGTGCATATAAATAGGTCCATTTCATAGATAACAACTCATAGAGTTTGCATCACATTAATCAATTCATACATTACAACACTTAGCAGTCCTAATTAACCCATTAACAGTACACAAAAGGTCCCTAAATACTACATAGTAGGATAATTGTTCCAGTACACAAAAGTCTTCAAGGTGAAATGCTTTCAGTACACAAAAGTCTTCAAGGTTTTCAGTACACAAAAGTCTTCAAGGTGAAATGCTTCTAATCCAAACTTCAAGGAAAATGCTTGGTAACATACCTAGTAACCCAAACCAACTTTCCTGTCAAGCTTTGATCCATGAATGCCTTAGCAAGCCCAACATTCTCACACAAATAAGCATAATAATGAGAGAGATGTGCCTCATCAAAACCAGGTACAGATGCAAGATTGTCCCAAAGACCAGCTGGGATAGTTGACTCAGAAGAGGTGTCCACCTTCTCTATAGCACTAGCTATCCTCTCAAGACCCAAAGTAATTGTTGGTAGCAATACATCATCATCAACAGATGCTGGGGCTGACACTCTAGCCCTTTTACGGGGTGGTTTGGTACCTGAGGACTCACCAACACTTGCATCTGCTGGCCCATTGTTCGCAATGTTAACTTCAGTTGGAGATGCCCCACTGTCAACATCAATTGGGTCATCTACAATGTCTGTAACTTCAGTGGCAAATGGATCACTTGTGCCTTTGGCATACTTCCCTGTAGCCAAACAATTCCCAAATATTGTAGACATGGCATGATAGTGCTCAATAGGTTTGTTTAGCATGTCAGCATCACTTTTGTTTTTCTAGCAAATATAGAAAATAGAAATCAGATTGTGTGCAACATATACAGTAATTGTTGAATGTAAAATAGAACATAGATTGTTGTAATGCTTACCGGATGCTGAATGTAATTGTTGTAATGCTCTTCACATAGCAAAATAGAACAAGAATCTTCATCCCAGAGAGCCCCACTAATTTTTTTCAACCTCAGAACCTTTGCCCATACTATCCTCCTTTTCTTTAGGTGATTTCTAACTTGCTCGCCAGTGACATGAATCTTGAAATGCTCACTCAATGCTTTACCACAATTATTTAGGTGCACTTTTTTAAAACCAGATGATGTCCTAGTGCCACCAGCCACTAGGTTTGACAGGAAAGAAAGCATATATGTTGACATAGCACCTGTCCAAACCATTGAACCACTGCCCCCATGGTTTACCCCAATTGTTTCCCCATGCTGTTCACTGTCCATTTCCTAACATTTCAAAGCAATATGTTACAACCAAGGTACATCACAAACAATTCATAATTATTTGAAAGAGTGCATACAGGACAATTAGAAATAGTACAAACAGGACATTGTAGCCATAATTATTCATACAGGAGACAAATTGCAAGAGTTCAAACAATTCTAATACAACAAAGGGCTACATAATTAATTCTCAAGGTAAGCTTGACGATCTGCCCACATGGTGTTAGCCAAGTTTTGCCTAAATTCAACCATTTGCCTATGATCATTGGCTGCTTGTGTGGACGAGCTAGCTGTGGAGGATACCGGGTTACTACTCCACTGAACTTCTGGCACAATAAATCGATCAATCCCTTGTGATAGAACCCAATTGTGCAGGATACAACAAGCTATAACAATATCAACTTGTACAGGAAAAGGAAAAAATGGTGTGGCATCATCAAGAATTTTGAAACGCCTCTTGAGTGATCCAAAAGCACGTTCTACTGTCACACGTAGAGAGGAATGTCTAAGGTTGAATAATTCAGAGGCATCTTGAACAGGATTACTCCCCCACTCATTCAAGTGGTACCGCACACCGCGAAATGGAGGCAAAAACCCAGGTTTAGCTCCGTATCCAGCATCCACAAGGTAGAATTTTCCTAATATGTGAGGCAGAAATTATTGCTCAGGTGAGGTGGAAATTTAAAGCTTTAACTATAGACAAATTAATCTAGAGTGGAGCTATTACCTTGTGGGACACGTAAGCCATTCTCACGCTCTAATGCATCTGCTAAAACTGTAGCATCATGTGCAGTTCCCTCCTAACCAGCCAACACATATGTGAATCGGAGATCAAAATCTACCGCTGCCATCACATTTTGTGTAGCAAATGACTTCCTACCGCGAAAAGAAGGCTCCATGGATTTACTAACGGTTGCCCTTATGTGTGTACCATCAATGGCTCCAATACAATTCTATTTTCAAAAAATAAAAATTAGTAGCTAAATAGTTGAGCTTACATCTCTAACAAAACAATTGGCAATGTCATACCTTGAAATATGGATCCCATCTTGGATTCCCTGCAATTTTGGTTGGGGTCTCCGAGGAAGGTGGCCTAATAAGTTCACTTCTAAGCTCTCCTATGGCATGGAGTACAGCTCTAAAATATCGACTAACTGTTTCAGTGGACCTATCAAAATTAGTGTGGACTAACCTATTCCTTAGGTTATGCCCTACAATATTTAGGAACATTGCAACTTGCTCTTCAACACTAACATGTATGGTATCTCCAAGCAAACCGCGACCTCTCAAAACTTCACATAAATGGAAGAAAGGAGCTCTAGTAAGCCTTAACATTTTTTGGCAAGTTGAATCATCTCTATAAATTTTCTTATTTAGATAATCAATTCTTGCTCTATCTCTTTCTTCCATTGGACCATAGGTAATACGTGTTCTTCTTTTCATTAATCTAGATCTAACATACAAAGCCACCATAGCAACAGCCACGAAAGCAGCACCATCATAAAGCACACACTTTCTCCTTTTAGCAAGTCTTCTGTCCATCTATAATATGAATAGCACAATTGATAACATCACAATGGAACATATCAATCAAGCACAACCACAGATTCCTACCACTGCACATGTTTCTCATATTTCACACAAATTTCTTCACATTTTCACCACAACATCACAAAACAGAGGTAAGTACAGTACCTTCACTGGGGGGAGGCGCGGGCGGGAGGTCGAGGCGGCCGGGAGGTCGGGCGGCACGGCGGCGCAGGAGGTCGGACGACGGCGCAGGAGGTCGGCGCGGGCGGGAGGACGGCGCGGGAGGCCGGCGGCGGGAGGACGGCGCAGGAGGACGGCGCGGGCGGGAGGACGGCGCAGGAGGGCGGTCAGCGCAGGAGGACGGCGGCAGGACGACGGCGCGGGCGTGGGAGGCCGGCGCGGGAGGAAGGTCGGCGTGGGAGGCTGCCGCCGCCGTGGGAGGCCGTCGCGGGAGGGAGATCGCCGCGGGAGGCCGGCGGCGCGGGAGGGAGATCTGGATCTAGAGAGGCCGAGAGGGGTGGGGGGGGGGTGAGCGCACGGAGAGAAAGGGAGTGGGGTGAACGGCTCTGCGCGAGGGCGCCCGGGATGGATCCGTCTGGGAAAATTTTAGGGATGGATGGATTCCGAATTTTGAAGGAATATTCCTTTAGGAGGAATGGTTTGCTTCCACTTCATTCCCTTCCATACCATGAACCAAACAGCTGGATGAACTCAAAATTGAAATGAGATAATTTCATCCCTTGGCTATTCCACCAACCAAACACACCTTACTAGCCGAGCGGCCAGACGATAGCGGTACAGGAAAGTAGGAAGAAAAAGGTGGCTGCATGCTGTAGACAAGATTGAGTTGATTGATTGATTAAAGAATTGGAGGCAGCTCGTACGTGAGTTTTTCTTCCGCACTTTGTTTGCCAGGCGTCACGCAGGAGTCTGTTCACGCGAGCACATCCACGCGTAACCGCAGCAGGCTTTTGACCTCTCGATCAAGCAGCGGCAACTCGGTCCGTGCGTGAAAGATCCTCGTGCGCCATCTGCTTCCATCGCTTCAGGGAAGTATTCATTGACTAGCAAAGCCAATTCATGCTTTTCAATGTATGCAGCGACATTAGTATGAGCCTGCATGAGTTTAGTATTTTTAATTCTTCTCTCATGATTAGAACACAGTATTCACATGACCATTTATTGCACAGGGGTAGCTAAGAGCAATTAGTTTTGGTTATTTTTATTAGTTGCTACAGTAACCCATATATATATCTTTCTTGCTATTTTATTTTATTTTGAGAAAAAGCTTCCGCTAGGCGTTGCAATCATTCACCCCCCTCTGATTGCCATCGACGATCCTACACATATTTAGTACTTTTCACGTAAATATATTATTTGATTAAAAAAATAAAATTGTAGGATCATTGATGGTAAATAAAAAAGGATAAATAATTGTAATCACAAAGGATACTTTTTCTTTAAAATCTGTTGTTTTCTAATTCTCCAACCACGTGCCAGCGAAGAACTCGGCCGCCACTCGCTTCGATCAACAGAATTTCGGCCCCATAGTGACTCGCTAGCTCAATACGTCACGGCCGACGCACCAACTTTCTTCTCTGTTCACGAAGAGCGACACCGCCGATGCTTACTTCCATCAACAATGCATTATGCATGTACGGCTGCTCGTTTCCATCAGCTATGCATGCATCCAACGTTTTTTTCCTTTTTTTTTGTCTCAATACGAGTCCACGCTCAATCAACACGGCCGCAGTGAAACAGTCTAGCCGCCGCTCACTTCAATCAACAAATCTTCGCCGCCGCTCACAACTTCCGAACACAAAAAACAAACGCAGCCGTCCCTATACACTACTACAGAAAACCGTAATACAAACGGTTCAGAAACGTCATCACAGACAATTTTATGAGTCGTTTGAATTTATGGATCAGTGATGATACGAAGTCATCATAGACAGCTTTCGAACTATCTGTGATGCAAATATCACAGACGATTTGTAACTAAAACCGTCTATGATGCGTCTGTCATATTAATAATCACATGCATGCACCAGCCGCCGTTTTCAATCAACTAGTCTCAACCATCGGCAATGCACGCAAGTAGCTCTATTATGCATCAGCCCAAAACGTCCGGCCACAACTCACAATTTTCTTCTTTTGCTTTTTGTTCGCTCAATCTTCACGCCGCCACCACCGTATTATCTTTTTACTAGTTATATACTCGTACGTTGCAACAAAACTCATTGAATATCGTACTATAGAAGAGAGTTGCTCTGATCGATTAGAAAGTGGAGAATGGTGAGAAATTGAGGGAGTAGAGTGGTTAGAGGAGAATGGACGTACAACCACCAACTCGTTCTTTTATAATAGTAAAAATACAGCCTCCTACAATACCTATTCAATCTCTACTCAAAACCCTAATACAACTCGTTCAACTAGGCCTAAGCCTTTTTATTTCAACCAGGCTTTCGGCCCACTACTTTTCAAGGGACCTGAAATCCTTCCTAACATGGGTTTTCCAAAATTCCAAATTTTTTAACATGTCATGTGTCGAAGCCTGCAGGACTGCACCTCTCGTAGCTTCTCCACGCATCATCCATCACATGTCATAGCCTCGAAACCGCACCTCCGTAGCTCCAACACGTATCATCCATCTCTGATCTTCATAAGCCCCAAGCATGAGCCCGACCATCTCGTGACCTCCTTGACCGTCTGAACCTCGGATCTCCCATCCTACTCCCGGTCCACCTCGTCACCGACCATAATCGCATCCATGCTTAACCTGCACGTGCAAAGACCAAATAACATTTTTCCGGCACAAGTTCGTCCCAACTTGACCAACATCAGTCCACACACGCCACACGTCTCGCATAATATCGATAAGCAATATTACCAAATATTCATCATCATAAATTAACCATTGTCAATTATTCATCACCAAAATATCCTAGACCTAACCACATGGTCAAACAACATTAATGAAAGCCGCACATGCAAAGAAGGAGAGAGGAGCGTAAAGAGAGAAACGGTGCATGGGGGCTAATACATGCATTCGGGACATGGAAACAGGTCTCTGCAAGGAAAGCATTTGGAGGGAAATTAATGTGCCGTGTGAGAGAATAAGGAAATCGCATGGGTTGCCGCTGGTGCATGGAAAGTTGAAGGCGTGGAGACTGCATGCACCTTGATGAATACATTGACAACACCTTAAGATAGCATGATGAATTAGCTTCAAATATATATAAGTAAAGAATTGAAGTCAAAAAAGCATTTTAAGCCACAAATCTCAAATCTCTTCAAAAAAACTTCAATGAAGGAATAATTCTAATAAGGATCAATGAGAGTAAAAATCAAGAAGCTTTGTAGATTATACAAGTCATTGTGCATTTATTAAATAAAGGAATCAAGCCTGTTGTAGCTACGGGCCAAACAATAAAGAAGGGGGGACTCGTAGAAGAGGATGAGGAGAGCCAGATCTGTAGGAGAATTGGTAAGAATGAGAGGATCCCCCTCCTCCTGCCCCTCCTGGGGGTTTATATACATGAGTGGGATAGAAAGGGAAATCCCCATTCTATCCCTTAGTATTTACAAAGGATGAGGGTACATTGGTATATTCCTTTACACTATTGGGCCTATTACATATTAGGCCAGTTGCAAGGCTCAGTCACGGGGGGTTGGGCCACCCCACAATAGTACTCCCTCGACAGCAAGCGCAGATGTCCCAATGGGCGAGCTGACACACCAAACTATCCCAGCCCCCCGTTCCCCAACAGCAAGCGCGAGGGTGCCGACTGGTGAGCCGATACAACTAGTAGCGTGCAGTCCCCTGAGGCAATGCCTACGAAGAGGTTCGCGAAATCCTACACCGAGGCCCGGCTGTCCCGCCGAGGTGATGCCTACGAGGCGGGTGGCGAGTCGTGCCACCCCGCCGAGCCGATGCCTACGAGGCGGGCAGTGAAGTCGCGCTGCCCCGCCGAGGCGATGCCTACAAGGCGGGCGACGAGGCGGTGCTGCTCATACGCAACCTCACTAAGCCGTCTATAGAAATTACAAAGGAAAGGGGGTACAATTACATTCCAAAAAGGAAATAAGCAGATAGATAAGAGAGAATGCCATGACGAAGGCAAGGATAGAAAGACAAGAAAAGACGAGGATAGCACATTATTAATTTTTTATTTTATAAAATAAATTTTGAAGTTCTTCTTTTAACGACCATTCTAACTAGGTCACGTCCTACAGTCAAATTGGCTCTGATACCATCTCTGTCGGGACCCCGGATTTCCGAACCCGGATCCTCTGTGTATTACTGCGCTAGTCCCAGATCAAAGCTAGTGCACACAGTTAAACAGAAATGAATACATAACCAGCAACGCTTTATTACAATATTAAGAGTACAGACCGAAAGGTCTCATTATTACAATTGAGGTTTCAAGACCTCGCACACACAAAACACAGCGGAAGCAAAAGATAAACTCGGTGAAGACCCATCAATACGCCACAAGCAATTGACTGGGGAAGCGCGACCTAGAACTCCTGGAATCCTTCGTCGAATCCACCCGCGAAGAAGTCGTAGTCGCCTTCTTGAGCTTCGTACTCCTCTGGTTATTATTTTTGAGTATACCATGTGAGTACATAAAGTACTCCGCAAGTCTTGGGAAAAATGCAATAGATGCAAGGCTTGACAAAGGAAGGCTATATGGTTCTTTTGCACAAAGCAACATTTTCATTCAATTACTTCTAATTATTTTCGAAGGCATCAATTTAATAAAGTAAATGTTTTAGTAGAAACTATCATTAACTTTCTAGTGAAGGTTCCATCTACCAACACTAGCCAACCAATTACAATTGGTCAAGTTTAAAACTGCGGGTTCCATCCACCCTCTCTGGCTCCAACCGCCAGGATACCCTTCCGAGAGTTCCCTCCACTCTCGGAATACCAAAACTTTGATTTTAAAAATGAAAACCAAAGATCTACCATGTGAATGCATTCCTTGCCCGCCCTTGACCGTGGGCACGGCTATTCGAATAGTTTTACACTCTGCAGAGGTTGTACAACTTTACCCACAAGAGATAAATTATCCTAAAAGTCAACACGCTTCCTTTGGCATGAGACCCAGATAAAATATTACAAAGCCTTTACCTTATTCTAATCTAGCTAGATACCACCCGCTGAGGTTTCACCGCAGGTAGGCTAACTGCCCGAACCGAAGCCCCCTCTTGCGCCATATGAGTACAGTAAATCCCTGTCCCTCACTGTGAATAACCAGTCCATCCCTGGCACCCACTTTCCACTGGTGGCACCTAAACTAGACTATCATAAGTTAGTCAGCTAGGTCGTACCCATATAGACTTGTGGTTGTACGGTTAATGCTCAGTCTGGACAAACACAAGCGTCGGTCCTTAATTGACTAGTGTGGAACATACACTTTACAAGATCTCGTACTTCCTGCACCAATCCAAACCAACCATCCACCCTAATCTAAACCAATTTCCACATGTTGTTTTATTTTTAAAGCATTAGTGGCAACTCCAATCACCACTAGACTTTAGAAACACAAGTTATTACAACAAATCATAATTTCCCATTTTCAAGATTTCAAAGGTATTAAATAGTGTGACTAAGCATTATACTACCATTCTATTATTCACAAATGATTATAATACTCTCATTAAAGAGCCAAAGGAAACTCTAGGGTTACAAAGGTACATGGCATTCAACTTCAATTGATGGCATAACAAAGTTGGATTAACTAATACCTTAATATTTGAACTAATGTTTTATGTAAATAGCGATGCACATAATTTAAAATAATTAAAACATTTCAAAATCATAGGTTCAAGATGATCAAAGGAGACTTGCCTTCTTGTGCACTATTTGGTTCCTCTGGCTGCGGCTCGACAAACTCTTCGGCGACGTCGGATGCTACGCGCAAAAGACAAACAAACAAAGCAAATACAAATAAAATTCAAATGAACTCAAAAAACTACAAAACTAGAACCAAAAGATAGAGCTCAATTTTAGATGAATTTAGGAAAAAGAATTGGGTCAATCGGAGTTCGGACGAAGGAGAACGAGTGATCTAAAATTTGCCGGGGCGAGAAAATGCTGGAAATTAGGAAACGTTACTGTTCAGCCAAGAAGCACTTTTGGAGAGAAGGCTAGCATCGGCGAGAGGAGGCATGGGTGGTGAATCTAACTAGAAAAATGGGTTGTTAGGGACCCAAGGCACACATAGGAAGTGACGGCACACCAAGCGGAGCACGGTGACGGCACGGGCGGCTACAACGACATGGGTAGGAGAGAGGAATAAAACTCGGGCATAGGACATGGAGAAGTAGGGTGAGCGCGGGCTAGAACGCGGCTTGGCGAAGCTACGAAAATTATTGGCTCAGCCGGAAACCCATCGGAGACGGCGCAATCGACGTTTGAACGACGTCGGGAAGGAAAAAGCAAAATCTTGATTTCTTGGTGCTCGGTGAACGAAATCTAAAACTATTTAGAGGGTAGCTACCTGGGATGGTTTGGCACAATATGACGTGAACGGATTGGGGAAAACACCACCGAATAGTTGGGGACACGAGATGCCATTGGCGGCATGGCGAGGTTCGGAGGCAAAAATTTGTGGAGGCTTTTCGGGGAAAAGGAAGTGAGCAGGGCATAGAACGCGACGAGGCAAGTCTAAGAAAAATTACGGCAAGGGCTAAAGCTTACTGGAGACGACGAATCGACGTCGGGAAGCGCTCTTGACCTAGATTGGGGAAAACTCGATTCCGGGAGATTGGCTGCACTAAAACCAAATTAACTTGGCAAGAAGGTATAGGGCATATGATGGCACAATGTGACGCGAAAGGATCACAGAAAAACTCACCGAATAGCTCGAGATGCGACGAGCAAATTCGGGACCGAAGGGCCTCGATGCCGACGACGTCCTGACTTTTGAGGGGACTTGCCACGGCTTGGGATGGGTTTAGAGGGGTCAAGGGGTCGTATTTATAGGCTTGGAGGAGGTAGAAACCGGCTCCAATTCGAGACTTTCGGTTTAGAGTCCGTTTTGGAAAATAGAAGATAAAAGGCAAACGAATAAACGAAATGGAACGAGGTCAATTGGGATGGATTCCTTGCGTGATTTGGCACAACTTTTCTTTTGGGAGGACATTGAAATAAGGTCCGGATTGAAAGTTATGAAGAGAGAGAAAAAGGAAGGAAACTGTAATGAGGAGAGATGGATCGAGCGCGCTGGAGAAGACGCATGAATAGTACCGCGGGTACTGTTTATTCTCTCTCCTCTATCTTTTTTTTTAAATTTAAAATTGAGCTCAAACAAACTCCGAAAAATCCAAGAAAATGCAGAAAAATTCCTTGTGACACAAGGAACACAAATAAAATATTTTTGACAAATATTATTGTTTAATTTAATCATATTAAATCTTTTTAATTAATAAAAATTACAATTAAGCTTTAATTAATTCCAGAAAAATCCAAATGGTGAATTTAATTTTAAAAGCTTCAAAAAGGCTCTGAAAATCAGGATGTTACACGCTGCTCCGAAGCTGGGTCATCCCGCTGAGGCAGTGCCTACAAGGCGGGCGACGTAGTCGCGCCGCCCCACCGACGCGATGCCTACAAGGCGGGCGGCGAGGCCCTACTCCAGAGCCGGGTCGTCTCGCCGAGGCAGTGCCTACAAGGCGGGCGGTGAAGTCGCGCCGCCCCTCCGAGGCGATGCCTACAAGGCGGGCAGTGAGGCACTGCTCCGGAGCCGAGTCGTCCCGTTGAGGTAGTGCCTACAAGCCGAACGACGAAGTCCAGCGCCGCAGCTGAGCCGTCCTGCAGAGGCATGGCCTACTAGGCAGATGGCGAAGTCGCACAGCCCCGCCGAGGCGATGCCTACAAGGCGGGCGGTGAAGTCACGCCGCCCCGCCGAGGCGGTGCCTACAAGGTGGGCGGCGAAGTCGCGCTGCCCTGCTGAGGCGGTGCCTACAAGTAGGACGATGAAGTCGTGCCGCCCCACCGAGGCGCTGCCTACAAGGCGGGCGGCGAGGCGCTGCTCCGGAGCCGGGTCATCCCGCTGAAGTAGTGCCTACAAGGCAGACGACGAAGTCGTGCCGCCCCGCCGAGGCGATGCCTACAAGGCGGGCGGCGAGGCGCTGCTCCGGAGCCGGGTCGTCCCGCCGAAGCAGTG
The DNA here is from genome assembly GCA_017311315.1 of Dendrocalamus latiflorus. NCBI lineage: Eukaryota > Viridiplantae > Streptophyta > Magnoliopsida > Poales > Poaceae > Dendrocalamus > Dendrocalamus latiflorus. The sequence goes on along the minus strand of CM029642.1, from coordinate 46,282,169 downwards.
CCTACAATGCAGACGTTGTAGTCGTGCCGCCCCACCGAGGCGATGCCTACAAGGCGGGCGATGAGGCGCTGCTCCGAAGCCGGGTCGTCCCACCGAAGCAGTGCCTACAAGGCAGACGACGAAGTCCTACGCCGGAGCTGAGCTGTCCCGCTGAGGCATGGTCTACTAGGTGGACCGTGAAGTCGCGCCGCCCCGCCGAGGTGATGCTTATAAGGGGGGCGGCGAAGTCGCGCCGCCTTGCCGAGGCAGTGCCTGCAAGGCGAACGGCGAGGCACTGCTCCGGAGCTAGGTCGTCCCGCCGAGACAGTGCCTACAAGGCGGACGACGAAGTCCTGCGCCGGAGCTGAGCCGTCCCGCCGAGGTAGTGTCTACAAGGCATCGTCCCGCCGAGGCTGTGCCTACGAAGCGGACGACGAAGTCCTGTGCTGGAGCTGAGCTGACCCGCCGAGGCATGGCCTACTAGGCGGACGGCTAAGTCACGCCGCCCCGCCGAGGCGATGCCTACAAGGCAGGCGGCGAGGCGATGCTCCGGAGCTGAGCCGTTCCGCTGAGGCATGGCCTACCAGGCGGACGGCGAAATCGCGCCACCCTGTCGAGGCGGTGCCTACAAGGCGGGCGGAGAAGTCGCGCCGCCCCGCCGAGGCAGTGCCTGCAGGGCGGACGACGAAGTCGTGCCGCCTCGCCGAGGCGATGCCTACATGGCGGGCGGCGAGGCGCTGCTCCAGAGCTGGGTCGTCCCGTCGAAGCAGTGACTACAAGGTGGGCGATGAAGTCCTGTGCCGGAGCTGAGCCGTCCTGCCGAGGCATGGCCTACTAGGCGGACGACGGAGTCGCGCTGTCCCACTGAGGCGATGCCTACAAGGCAAGCGGTGAAGTCGCGCCGCCCCGCCGATGTAGTGTCGGCAAGGCGGACGACGAAGTCATGCCGCCCCACCGAGGAAATGCCTACAAGGCGGGCTACGAGCGCAGAGGCAGGGAGGCGGAACCGCCGTTCCCCTACCTTCGAAAACAGTGCGTAAGCCGAGGGCGCTGCGCACACGGAGGCATGGAGGTGAAACTGCCATTCCCTACCTTCAAAAATTGTACCTACAGAGAGCGGGCACAAGCGTGTAGGCCAAGGGTGCTACACGCGCTGAGGTATGGAGGCGAAACAACCGTTCGCCTAACTTCAAAAACAGTGTGTGGGCCGAGGGCAGTACATACGCGAAGGCAGGGAGGCGAGACGTCCGTTCCCCTACCTTCAAAAACAGTGCACAGGCCGAGGGCGCTACGCTCGTAGAGGTAGGGAGCCGAGACGGTCGTTCCCCTACCTTCCAAAACAGTGCGTAGGCTGAGGGCGCTACGCACGCGGAGGCAGGGAGGCAAGACGGTCGTTCCCCAACCTTCAAAAATAGTGCATAGGCCCAGGGCGCTATGCACGCGGAGGCAGGGAGGCGAGACGGCCGTTCCCCTACCTTCAAAAATAGTGCGTAGGCCGAGGGTGCTACGCACGCAGAGGCTGGGAGGCGGAGCCGCCGTTCCCCTACCTTCAAAGCCCGTGCCTACGGAGGGCAGGCGCGAGCGGCGTAGGCCGGGGGCGCTAAAGTGATGCACTCCCTGGCGCAACGCACGCGAAGGCGTGATATCCAGGTGCTGCGTCGCTAAAGTGAGCCACTCCCTGGTGTCTCGGCCATTGCACAATTTTTATACTCCGTAGAGTGCCGCAGTGCGCGCGGAGGCGTGCCCCCGTGCGCCGTATTTATACTCCGCAGAGTGGCACAGAACGCGCAGAGGCATGCCCCCACACACCATATTTATACTCCGTAGAGTGTGCGCGGAGGCAGACCTCGACGCTGCATCTTATTTATACTCCGTAGAGTGGGCGCGGAGGCGGACCTCGACGCTGCGTCTTATTTATACTCCGTAGAGTGCGCGCGGAGCCGGACCTCGACGCTGCATCTTATTTATACTCCGTAGAGTGCGCGCGGAGGCGGACCTCGACGCTGTGTCTTATTTATACTCCGTAGAGTGCGCGCGAAGGCGGACCTCGACACTGCATCTTATTTATACTCTGTAGAGTGCGCACGGAGGCAGACCTCGACGCTGCGTCTTATTTATACTCCGTAGAGTGCACGCGGAGGCGGACCACGACGCTGCATCTTATCTATACTCCACAGAGTGCGCACGGAGGCAGACCTCGATGTTGCGTCTTATTTATACTCCGTAGAGTGCACGCGGAGGCGGACCACGACGCTGCATCATATTTATACTCCGTAGAGTGCGTGCGGAGGCGGACCTCGACGCTGCATCTTATTTATGCTTCGTAGTTTGTGTATAAGCGGACCTCAACGTTGCGTCTTTGTTTATACTCACAGAGAGTGCGCGCACGAACGCGTGTCATTGTTTTTACTCACAGAGTGTGTGCGCGCGAACGTGTGTCTTTGTTTATACTCATGGAGAGTGCGCACGGAGGCGGACCTCGACGCTGCATCTTATTTATACTCTGTAGAGTGCGTGCAGAGGCAGACCTCGACGCTGCGTCTTTGTTTATACTCACGGAGAGTGCGCGCACGAACGCGTGTCTTTGTTTGTACTCACAGCGAGTGCGCGCACAAATGCGTGTCTTTGTTTATACTCACAAAGAGTGCGCGCACGAACGCATGTCTTTGTTTATACTCACGGAGAGTGCGCGTGCGAACGTGCGTCTTTGTTTATACTCACAGAGAGTGCGCGCGCGAACGCGTGTCTTTGTTTATACTAACAGACAGTGCGCGCGCAAACGCGTGTCTTTGTTTATACTCACGGAGAGTACGCGCGCGAACGCGTGTCTTTGTTTATACTCACGGAGAGTACGCGCGCGAACGCGTGTCTTTGTTTATACTCACGGAGAGTACGCCGAGGCATGAGGCCATCGTGCAATTTAAGCCAGAAGCCGATCAAACACCGCTGCACGAAAGAGGATGCAACAGCAATAAAAGAGTCCGAGGCCAGGCCAGCAAACACGCGACGACGGCAATGAAAGCAAGGGACAGGCCAGTCAAGTAAAAACTGCAAAAGCGAACCCTGACAGGACGCAGGTAGCATGTGTCACCACGAAATGATTTCAAGGCACAATACCTCACCTACCCACCTGGATGGACTTGGCCGGCGCGGAAGCGGAGGCCACCACCTAGGCGGACCTCGTCGGCGCGGACTTCGTCTGCACAGGGTCCGTGACCGAGGTTTTCGATGAAGCGGAGCCCACGGCCAAAGTGGTCTTCGCCTGTGCGCCAAGCCGAGACCAAATGCAGGCCAGCGAGTGTGCTAAACGGGTGCATGCATGCATGCAGTATGAAGGTCGTGCATGCAGTACGGACGCATCCATCAAAGCTTGAGATCAAGGTGATAGTGGCACTGCTTGGGGTTTGTCCACACCATGAAACGAACCATCACGAGATCCATAACGAGAACTTCTTGTCCCTGCCATGGTTAGAAGAAAACAAAAAGAATTCCTAACAAACTAAATACTTATATGGACTACTCTCAACTTTCACAAATCTTACCAACAGAAGCTCTTACCCTTCTCAAAGATTGCTCATGTGCTGCTGGTTCATGGTAACTTTCAAACGGAAGTCAGTAAAGCGATTGCAAGGTACAAGAACACGTGATCAATGGCAAATTTGTGGAGTTCTAGGTAGGGATAAAAATTTGTATCAAAGGAGAAAACAATCAGTAATTTTTGAAATTACACAAATTGAATAACAGTTCGTAACTAGCTTTTAACCTAAGTTGCTGATCAAACAAGGATGATATAGGCTATGGTCAAGTGCATATGAGTGTACGCAAATAATATGATCAATAGATGCAATTCCAGAACATGAAGGATCAAATATAGCTAGCTAAATTTCAGATCCACACCCAACTGGACAACAAACTGGTAATTGGTCTACAATTTTTTTATGGCCCCCTTTTTTGTCTGATCTCAATCTCTTTTTTTCTTTTTTTACTTTTACCTTTTTGCACCAATACCAGATTGCAACTCAGCCAAGTATGGAAATTTCGATCCTGAAAAGACAGCAGCAACTACGTAAATTTCAACAAGTGCAGATTTCACAATACTAATCCAATCACTACCAAATTTTGTACAAAGATGGAATTTTGAGTTAAGAAGCTAACAAAAATGGTTTGGATGGATTTAGATCTCTGGATCGAAAGATATGAAATTTTTGGTGTCGGGTGCGTAGAGAATTTCTAGCAAAAACAGGGCAGATGCTGTTTTCAGGTGGTGTATGGTTTTTAGGTGTGGGTATCAAGAACTCCTCTCTCTCTCTCTCTCTTTGGATTTTTTTGGCTCAACAAAGATTATGATCAAAAACTAGACTCGACGAGTATGGACAAAAATTCAATTACGCAAACTGAACCTAACAGATTGAAAGCAATAACGAGCTAGGGCTTAATTGAATTTTTTTTGCTTAATTGAAAGCAACAACCACCTAATTTTTTTGGACTTTAGGTAAACAAAAATTAATCAAACAAAACTAGGGGATAGATAAATTCCTACCGGCAACGTAGGCTCTGATACCACCTGATATGCACACGCCTCGATTTAAGATGTATGCAAGCGAGTTGGCCCGATCTTCTGTCTTAGGAGAAATCCGATAACCTGAGTTGCGACGTTGACGAAGGGGAGGCTAACCATGATCCGATCATGACCAGCAACCTCACAATCGCTACACCGCTCTTCGATTGGTTACCAACCGTGTCAAACACAATTGGCCTATTCACGAAGAACGGCTCCAGCAAATCCAAGAGAAGACACAAGAGCAATAGTGGAAGAATTTCACTCGGAGATGAAATATTGATGAGATCCAATTGTTTTACAGTATCTAGTAGCATTCATGCGAACAAGAATCAAGTCTACCCATGGTAGAAACATCAAGGGTTTTTATACTAGGAACAACCCTCCTAGCTAGGTGTGAAAGTTCTTGAGAAAAGACTTGAGGATAAGCCAGCCCAAAGGTCATCCAACAGCCTGTTCGTGTGTCCTTTTATCTTCTGCGTAGTCCCCACTAAAATAGTCATAACTCCTTATTGGGAAGTCTAAATGATGAGTTGTTTGTTGGATGTGACAGTAGACTTAATTATCTTTCCATCCATATGTATTATGCATGCTGAAACATTACAGGTTGACCTTCATGATGCTGGGAATAGGAGGAATTTGTCAGCAATTGATGAACTCAGCCACTCACAATCGGAGCCATGCCTTGGCCGAATCTTGATCAACAACTTCTCCAAAAATTCCGGTTGTCCAAGGCGACGTGCACGCGCTCGTGTTATTCGACCTTGTATACTAGCCGACTCTTGAATTTTAGTAGACTCAACTACAGGTGTGTGCCACTGGAAGTGTATATGTGTTAGTGATGTCCTCATCAAGGTGTTCCTGCACATGATGAACACGAATCACCGTGGGAGTATCATGGGACAGAGGTTCTGTTACATTCAATGTTTGCTAATAAGGCATCGTTGCAAGATGCCATCAAGCTATGGGCCCTTTCTATGCAGCAGACTTTTCACGTCATGAATCTAGCTAGGAGCAGTACACCATAAAGCGCAAGCAGGCCAGTTGTCCTTGGAGGGTGCATGCAAGTAGACCCAAGTATAAGACTCACTGGATTGTGTCAAAGGTGGAGGCACACTCTTGCATTCTTAGTAGTGTTTTGGCGAGGTATCGTAACCTAACATCCGCCTTTATAGCCAATTTGATGTATGGAGAGATAGTGTAGAAGAAAGACATGGAGGCCATGCACATCGTGGTAGCTATTAAGAAGAAATTCAAGTACAAGATTAGCTACGTGAAGGTGTGGTGTGTGAAGTAGAAGGTGTTGGAGAAACGGTTTGGGTCTTTCAAGGCGGCATATGACAATCTTCCTTGTATGTTTAAGGTGTGACAGGACAGGAACCCGGGCACATATATCGCTGTGAAGGACAAGCCCTCTACAAGGCTGCCAGGTTATGCGGTGTTGTAGAGGGCCTTCTTAGTATTTGGTGCATGCATCGAGGCACTTCAACACTTGCAACCCGTGATTTCAGTTGACGGGATCTTTTTGACTGGCAAATACAAGGGGCGCATGCGACGGTCTCCTGATCATCTTACCTTGTCAGGGCACCATCACCCGGCGATGAGGAAGACGTCCAAGCGGGGCCGTATGGGAGGATGCGGACACGGAGACGGAGGGGGCCAGGGTGGCAACGAAGGGGGCTGGGGATGCTGTCGGGGGTGGTTAGTACTGACTGTACATTTGTTGTTCATGTACTACTTACGTTTCTTGTTTACGTAGTGTTGTTTACAATACTGTGGTGAGCTTAATTGTACTTCTCTTTACATTGTCCACGCCCGTACCACTAAATTGATGGCAATTGCACTGATGACCGCACCAATCCAATAATGAGTTGCATTGGTAAGGTATTCATTGACTAACATATTCCCCTTGCTTCAAGGTTTGGAACTCATTCTTTTTCATCCTCACTATTCTCTCGCCGCCTCTTCTTCTTTAGCCACATCCTCTTCTTCTGCTTGCTCTTTCTGTTGCCCTCCTTGCTAGGCTCCAGCTATTGGGGTTTCTTCTTCTTCTTCTTCTTCTTCTGTGTCATCGTTTGGAGGACCCTCTCCTCCATTGTTGGGGGTCCTAGTGGTGGAGGTGGCAAATTCTGACCCCAACCATGGCCACGACCGTGGTCTCTTCCACAGATAGTAGCTTTTCTAGGCACCATCTGAAAAAGAACTAAGACTTTAAAAACAGAAGGAGGAAGAAGCATATATGAGAGTTTACTAGCCCTCTAGTTGTTAGATCCGGATTTTATAATACAGAATCCTCTGTGATTCCACCACACTATTCTCTAGATTAGTAGATAGTGCTCACAGATACAGTATTGAACATCAAAATGAATATCATGCGGAAGCATAAATATAAATATAATAGTAGACTTACTCATGGGTCGATCAGGCTTAAATCAATAAAATGTAGCAGCAGAAATGAAGCACACAGGTGGGACCCTCAGGATGTGCCCACAAGTAGCCAACTGGGGTTCGCGACCTAGTTCTTGACCTCTTCATTCTCTTCTCCATCAGGACCAGGTGTAGTGCTGAAGCATAGTGATCTGACTCTTGATTATGGATTAATTGAGTGAGGGTGAGCACAAACCACTATGCTCCGTGAGCCAATACAAAGGATGCAAATAGATAACATGCATAGCTTATCAAGAAAATGCTCATGTTATTTTATTTGGTATAAATTGCTTTTAAAATACGATACATAGAAATTTCCTGAGGCCTAGCAGTTTCAACAAAAATAGATTTTATCAATGAAAGAATGTAATAATAATAATGATCCAGATTCCATCCACCGTTACATGGTTTCTGCACCATATGCTAATATTTCAGTATTATAACCGCTTACCTTATCACTAGGGTGACACCCAGGGTAACACAAATCAGGGCTTTGCACTGCCCACCACTTTTCCAATTCCATCCACAAAGTTTTTGAAATAGAATTATATCTCGTTAAGTTCCTATGTCCGCCCTTAACCGTGGGCATGGCTATTCGAATAGTTTTCACTCTGCAAAGTTTGTACACTTACCCACAAGAGACAATCCGCTCGTTGCTCCACATGATTCTTTAGTCATGTGGTTGAGTAGACCATCACAGTAACTTTTCAAAATATCTGGCCCCTTTTGTCATCTCACCCTATGGGCTGCTCCCACTTACGGTGGGTCCCATATGTTGGGATGTTAACCACAGATACTAGTGCATTCGGACTCCACTCTCCACAACGCTAGCACGACTAGAACATTTCACCCTCCTCTCGGTGTCCCTTTAGGCCTCCCCTTACCCTTGCAATATTCCACTCCTTTCCACTACCGGTGAGATGCGTCTAGGGTTTCGATAGATTTACTTAACCAAGTTGCAATTTGCAGACTTGTGGTTGTACTATTTTACATAGGAGGTTATAACAAGATTCAGTCCTTAGAGCTATCTGGGTGGTTCTACCACAATCCACACACTCATGCTTCCACTGCACCACACACCAGCCTCCATACCATCCGCCCAGATATTTAAGCAAGTTGGGGTTTTGGGGAGCATAAAATAATCATGTCAAAACATATCAGTCATTTCCACCCATGACTTCCTAAATCAGTTTCTCATGATTAAAAGTGATGCTTGGAGCATTTTGATGCCCCCGAGTATCCAAGTAGTACTAAGCATGGCGTATAATTAATGACTTATTTTTGAAGGTTTTACCATTATAATTTTGCTAGGGTGACAAGCTCAAATACTCAAATATTCCAAAAGAGTGTAATATAAACAAGTTAAATAATAGGCATGTACTAGAATTCTTAAAACAAACATAGATTTGCATATGAAATAACAACATGCAATTGATAATTTAAAACCGAAATAATTTACAGAAAATGTAGGTTCAACATGATCAAAGTATTGACTTGCCTTGCACAGTTTACCGCGGTCTTGAGCTCACTCAAAACTTTCTCATTCAATGGTCTTGAGCTTCTGGTCTTCACCATTATCTGGATATTGGTCTCACTTGATCTATTGATTCTTCATGACTCCAATTTCTAATTATGCGCTAAATAACTGAATCCAAATAAAGGCAAATAACTAAAAAGATCCAAATAAATCCAATTAAACTTGATTAATTTTTATTATGATTAAATGGGTGATTTGAGGTAGAATTGATTGGGCGCGAAGTTTAGTCGGAGTCAAAGTGGTTGGGGCAAGTGATAAACGGCTAAGGGAAATCCATTGATACGGATGCCAAAGAAGGTTTATGGTGAAGGAATATTCATGGGAATATTTCACTTAGAACTCGAAGATGGCTAGGTATAGTTGATGGCAGAATATCATGACTCAACCTTCAGTTTAATAACTTCTTTTATTATTATTATTTCATATTTATCAAGGAAGTTCCATGAATTAGATTAGACCTATGAATGGATGTATGAGTTTAGTTTATTAAATTAATCTTTAGAGTATGTATTCCTGGCAACTTGAGTTGTGGTATTTTATGGGGTTCTATTTACCAATTATTCGACAAATTCACCGAATGATTAGTTTAATAATTCATTGAAGCACGGAAGTAATAATTACCCATTTCATGTTTAATAGGTAGTTTTAGTATATTCTTATTTACTACTCATCTACGACTATTGGTCACAATATTACATTGTCCTTTAGATTATTCATGGGCGAGATTATTCCAATGTCCGATGTTCTAAGGCAATTATATTTTAATACCAAATTATGATCTTTTAATTGAAGGCACTCTGAGAATCAACTGACATTGATATTTTATCTGTTTACTTAGCACCTGGCATAATTCAATCTTAATTAAATTTTTACTTACATAGGGCCGAGCTTGCTATACACAACTATATTTCACTATCATTATTGACTAAATCTACTATTAAGACTTATTTATCAGCAACGTGCTAATGGTGGGGATTATATTTTAAATTATAATTTTCTAATTTTAACTATGTATTTCATTTTAAATGGTTACGACTTATTTTTTAATTAATTTTACGAAGTGGCTTGATTTGACATTCACCTTGTTACCTTCCGGTTGGGATTTTTATTAAATTTGGACATTTCACATAGCCACCTTTTGTTAATGCCCCTTTATTAATAACCAGACTTTAAATAAATATTCAAGCCACATTAGTTTACTCATATATGATAATTAATCCAATATGAAATCTTAGATAATTTTATTTACATGCCAATCAAGTTTATTAGCTTCCATGGATTAATTTCTAATTTTCCTTAATTGAAATGGAATAAAGAAAAATAAAAAGAAAAATGGTGGGGGATGGGATTTGAACCAAGACCTGTGGTTAATCGAACGGTTCAGCTGACCAACAGGCGGCTGCCCCTTTGTGACTGGAATGCGGGGGATAAATTAGAAATGGTAAGCAAAGAGCTTGGGCTCAAAATAGAGCACCTAGGTGGCGCTCAACGCTGGGCTCACTAGCGGCAGGTGCTGGCCAGGGAGGGAATGGAAACCACCAAAATGGGTCAAGGGGGAGATGAGCAAGCCATAGGAGGCACCATCACGAGCTGAGGTGAGGTGTAGAGGGCTCGGCGGCGGCTTCGGTTGGCTGGAAACGGGCTCAGGATTGCGGTGCTTTGGAGACGCTTTGGCCAAGAGCAATTGGTCCGAGGTGGTCTCAATCGGTAGATTGTCAGTTTGCTGGAGCTAGAGGAGATGGGGCGGCCGGCGAGCTGTGAGGCTCCAGGGGCCAATTTTTTCCTTGAGGTGGGAGTGAGAGGGGGATGAGGCAAGGTTGATGAGACACTCTTACAGCTTTATAGGCACTAAGCAAATTGGGCGACGTGGGGGGGGGGGCGCTGTGGCGGACGAAAGTTGGGCTACAAGGCCATGCGGGCACGCAGGCCCAGGCTGATGCCAGAACAGGTGAAAAGAAGGGGGTCCAGTGCGAGAGTACCAGAGCGAGACACGAAGGAGGCGACAGGAGCAGTCGGCACAGGGTGACGCGCAGTGCAGGAGCGTAGAGGGCGATGCAGCTGACATCAATGTAGGGGACCGACAGCGAGAGAGAAGAGAAGGGAGGCCGTGCGACGAGGACATGCAGCAGAGGCGATGGGCAACGTGATGGGGACGTGGGGGCAGGCGCGGCGACGTGGTGGTGACGGATGAACAGGGGCAGCGGAGCCGACCGGTCGGGGCAAAGACAGAGAGGAGGATAGAAGAAGAAGACAAAAAGAGGAGGAGAGGAGGAGGAGGGAGAAGAAGAAAAGAAAAGGAGGGGGCCCGACTTGCAGGGAAACAAGAGGGTCCTTTGACAAGCCATGCATCTACCTAATTTGCATATTGTGTGTTGGCTCATGGAGCATAGTGGATTATGCTCACCCTCACTCACTCAATTGATCTAGAATTAGGAGTCAGATCACTATGCTCTGGCAATACACCTGGTTATGATGGTAAAGAAGATGAAGAGGCCAAGAACTAGGTCACGAACCCCAGTTGGCTGCCTATGGGCGTGTCCTGAGGGTCCCACCTACGTGTTCCATTTCCTCAACTGCTATTTATTGATTTTGACCTGACCAACCCATGAGTAAGTCTAGTAATATATTTACACTTTCGCATGATATGTACTTTGATGTTCAATAATGTATATGTAAGCACTATCTACTAATCTAGCGAATAGTATGGTGGAATCACAGAGGATTCTGGATTGTAAAATCCATGTCCAACACATTACATCTCCTCCTTGCCCATTGAAAATTTCTCTGTCGTTGGAAGAGGAGGAAAAAGCCCATGCACACCTATGGGCTTAAATAAGGTAATCCTAATCCTTGATCTATTTCATTGTATGATTTACCAAATAAGACAAGCTTGTGTTATCAATGGATAATGAGAAGCCAAGCAATAAACACAGATTCTCCATATGGATGGAAAAGAAGGAACAAAGGGGACATTGATTTCCCATTTTCTTCATCATAGGATAAAGATTAATCAACAAAACACTACATGTCCTTTATGATTTTGATTTTATATTAGATATAGACATGTGGGATTTGATATATTTGGATGTTTTTATGCAAATTATGATTGAAACTTAAAGTTTAAGTGTAAGTATCTTTATATTTTAAGTGTTTTATAGCTTGGCATGTAGCACCCGCTATATCTCCGATATACACTATCAGCTATAAAAATAGTCCACCGCTACACTTCCGTTATTTGCCATCTAAAACCTTGGATGTAGCTCTATAGATAATGATCTATCAAAAGAGTTCAAACATGATATTGTAGATATGTAAACCTCTACATCAAATAGGAGTTCAGAAGGAACTACTACATAAATAGATCATGCTACAGCTGACAAACATTTCTTGTTCTATCATGCAAAATTAGACTAGCTAAAGCAAAATCAATATCAGTATCATTATGTTTCTATGCTCCTCGAAAGGGTGTGTTGTATTCTCCTTAACAAATAGTACTGTAGGACCGAAATGGCGACAGAGGGGGGGTGAATGTCGATCTTTTAAATCTTGCCCCCAAAAGAAACCACACAAACCGTTTAGACTCCAGTAGCTAAAGAGATAAAAAGTCTGAAGAAACGGCTACTGGAACCGAGAGGCAGAAAGACGATCAAGCCCGACCTACAACAGAGAATCTCGTCCGACAACCGCACTTACAGAGTCGTAACTTCGACCACTCGATCGAGAAGCAGTTCGAAGATCAAACAACACTGAAGGTGGTCGATAACTCCCATGTCCAGACTGACGAGACAGAGAAATACGGTTGAAACCGACGCAGTCGTAAACCAATGAATGGTCGTACGAACAATGTGGTCAAACACAAAACAGAGGAACTTAAGGCGCATACTCAACCGATACCAAAGGACTCCTCGGACCACTTACTGCTCTTGGGAAGAACTGGCCAAATGGCCTAAGAATGAATCCCAGTTTAGAGCAAGCCGAGACCAACTCAAAGCAAGATCAACTCAAAAAGAGAACTGAAGGCAATCACAAACACCAAAACATCCCAAGAGAAAAGAGGCCAGATAGAATCAAAGAGATGAAACATAACATTGCGACGTCCCGATACGCCCGGAGAGCATAGAGAGGAGCTCACACCTCTTCTCTTTCTCTCTTTCTCGATTATTCATACATGGAGGAAACCTTGCTCTACCTAGAGACAACTCACACGAACTGGTAACCAAGAACTCAGAGTCACTTTAGAACCAAAGCCTCTACCAACACCCGAGCTCTACCTCTCAATTTATAGCCTCAAGCTATCAGGGGGAGAACCCGTTAACCCCAACTAACACCGGGTTTTACCACTCTCTTTACCCTTCAGCGAGAACGTGCATCCAGTGCTTTACCCGTTACACCCATCGGCTTCACTGCTTTGCCCGTTAACGCTAACTACTCCAATGCTTTCGCAGAGACACAACTTCCTTTGCAGCTTTCCGCATTTCACCAAAATGCCATCCCGCTGCCTTCTCAAAAGCTTCCTCCTGTCTTGCTGCTCAAGTCTTGCAACCACCTCGCAGACCTCGTCGTCTTCGGCATCTCCCGGCCACTCTTGACCTCAGCACCACCCGTGCTTAGTCTCGACCCTCCATGCCTCGCCACGACTAGTCTCAAAGTCCTGCAAAACATGCCAGACAAGCAAACATACATAGCACCGCACAAAACATTGTGTACCGACATCCTCAGAGGAGAACAAAGCTTAAACCATACCCTTACCAAGTCGTACCTGCAAACGATCAGTCGAAACCATAGAACAGTGATTGCACACGACATACGACCACTATCACAAGTCCTACGACCACATTTCAGGTCTTACGACCAGCCCAGAAGACCATACGACCAGATCTAAGAGACTACAACCATCGCTAACCCATGCTACGACCACGTTCAAGTCTCTCGGGCGCTTCGATCGCATCCGACCAAGTCCGAGGCCGTTCGACCGCACGCTAGACAACCACGACCACTTCTGACGGGTTACGACTACGTCCGACCGGCTACGACCACAACCGACCGCATACACCTGCAACTGCGCGCGATCTGACCACATTCGACTGCCTCCCAACGTGGTCGAATTCCCAACGTGGTCGTACGCCCGAGCACCGACCACCGTCTGTAGACTAAGGCCAACATGGTCGTAAGCTCTTTCGACTACGAATCTCGGCCAACGTGGTCAAAATTTTTTTCCTGATGACCTATGACCACACTCAAAATGATCGTAAACAGTGCGCATGGCTTTCGACCATGACCACCGTGGTCGTAAACCCTTCCGACCACTCGTTCAATTCTTCTACCCAGTTTCGACCGTGACCAACAAAGTCGTACAAGCTTCACTGTGGTCGTACCGCCTCCCGATATACTACAACCACAACCAAGAAGAGTAAGAAAAGGTTTTACTGGTTCCGGTTGTTGGCAAAGAGGTCGTATGGAGCATTGCTAACATCCGACAACGGTCAGTGCAGTCGTATGAACTTCGGCTGACACTCGATGACGTACAGTGTGGTCGTAAACGACTTGGCTGGCTCTCGATACTGCATAACGTGGTCGTAGACATCCCGGCTGGATTCCGACCGCTGGCAAGGTGGTCGTACGAGTCATTTCGACCATGGCCAAGCTACGACTATGCAGTAAACGACCAAGACAAACTTAAATCTCCCAGAGACACAGTCAATTACTCATCACAAACATGGGGTTTTCTCCACATGGTCTCTCAAGTACTATCCTTTATAACTTCCATGGCAGTGGCCTAGGGCCTTGTATGTAAACCTATAGAAAAAGGCAACCCTTTCTACATTGTAAAAAACTCATTGCCCCTATTTTTTCATGATCGATTGTATATTGGATAGTCAAATTGACTAATTGAGTGTTCTTGAGATTCTAGGTGAAACTGGTTTGCACTAGAGATTTCCTACTCCCACTTTTTGAGAGACCATGTGGAGGTCATCCCGTGTGTGTGATGAGTAATTGACAAGGGTTTAGGAAAGTTGAGTTTGGTTTGTGTGGTCGGACCATGTCGTTGCATGGTGCAACGGACTCGATCGGACTTGGTCAAACTTGGTCGTATGGGATTAGGATGCCTATTCTTTGATTCGACAGGTTTGGACTTCATCATGGATAAGTATGATGCTTGTATGTTATTTATGCTTTCATGTGTCGAGCGGTGCTATTTGATGTGTTTCTTGTTTATGATGGCTGCAGGACGTCGAGGCGGAGTCGTGGTGAGACACGAGGTGACCAGACTAGACACAGGTGGTGTCGAGGTCAGAACGGTCGGATGTGTTGAAGACGACGGTGATTCGATGTGGTTGCGAGTCGTGGATGACAAGAACGCGGAAGCTTCCCGGAAGGTGCAGGAGGGGCGAATTGGTAATTTCGCGAGGCTGCACAAGCGGGAGACGGTTCCGTTCGGAGTAAGTAGGCGTAACGGGTTGGAGACCCGTTAGCCAAGGGCTATAAATAGGAGGGAGTGGCTGCATGCCCCCTCATGGCTTTGGGAGAGAGTTAGGGTTTGCTAGAGTCAAAAGAAACTTTAAGAGTTTGTTTTGGCTTTAGGCTTTAGTTGGTGGGAGAGACAGAGTTTCTGTTGGTGTGTGTCCCCTCTGTGAGTGCTCCCTTTGTTGTCTCCTCTCCAGGAAGAATGTAGGGTTCATGTGTTCCTGAGTTGAGGAGAGGGAGAGGATGGATTGAGACCCTTGTAATCATTCCTCTTGTTCTAATGTCCATGCGTATGGGGACTCATCTGTAATCTTTGATTTGGAAATGGAATCTCTGAGTTTTTCTCCCGTGCTCCTGTTTTGCCTTCGATACTCTCTGTGGTTGATTTCTGAGATTTTCATTTTCACGTTGCTTCTTGTTGTGGAGGTGTAAAATGGATTGCTCTGTGTTGGGATAGTGCCTCAAGATCATTTGATCAGTTAAAATCCCAAGAATCCATTCTTGATTTCAGTTTTTGAGTTTTGATCTCCTCTGTTCATCCTGTCATTTCAAGGGTTTTGATGAACTTCATGTTTCCCATCATGAGATGGCTTGAAACATGAAATACACAGTCTTAAGGCTATTAAGGAGCTATCCTCAAAGTTTCGTGGCCAGAGGATCAAAGATCGGGAAGTAATTTGGCTTTTGGCTCGGTTCTTGCAAGATTTCAGATTTTTACCATAATATGAAATTCTTGTTTCTTGGTGTGATTTCTTTGTTCCTAGAGCCTTCTTGTTATTTAGTTTGTTGCTGTGTTGCTCTGAGTTGAAAAAATTGGGAGCAAATCCCTCAATTCCTTGGTTTTGGAAGATCTGAATTTTGTGCCTGCATTTCAGTTTTCAGTTTGTTCCTCAGGGCTCTGGGATCAGGGGACCGGTCAGACCGGTTCACTGCCGGCGGTCTGGCCGCTCCAACAGAGGCGGTCTGACCGGCCCTGTCCAACCGGTCTGACCGGCGGCCACTCGGCGGTCTGACCGCCCAGCCCCTTGTGGTCAGACCGGCCAGGGGATTTTGCTGCGGTAGTCTCTCCGTTTCTTCGATATTTCTTGTTGTCTCCCTCTAGTCCTGTGTCATGTCTTCCTTCTCTGAGTTTTTGAGTATCCAGTGAGTCTTTTCTTCATATCATTGTTGGTATAGGAGGAGAGCTTCTCATTTGAGTACTTGGGGGAGATTTTTAAGTCGACATTCACCCCCTCTGTCGCCATTTCGATCCAACAATTGGTATCAGACCCGGTTAGCTCTTCTTCATAGATCTTAACCGGTCTCTAGAGCCATGGCGATAGACAAGTACTCGACCAAGCCTCCCGTCTTTGATGGCATCGATTACCCCTTCTGGAAGAGCCGAATAGAGACATACATCCAGGCTCAGGGGTATGCCATCTGGCGAAAGGTCAAGGTCCGGTTTGTTGTTCCTGCCGATGAGAACATCAACGCCGGGAATATGGCTGATGTTGAGGCAAACGCTAAGGCAAGGAACATCATAATCCAGGGCTTGAGTCGTAGCGAGTTTGACCGCGTATCTCATCTTTCGTCCGCCTTCGATATTTGGGAGACCCTCGATGCTTACCATGAGGGCACCACCCAAATAAAGACGGTGCGACAGGACCAGTTCAAGCGAGATTACAAGAAGTTTGAAATGCTCGCTGGCGAGTCCCTCGATGAGTGTTTTGCGCGTTTTCACAAGATTCTGAGCAACCACTGAGCGGTCGGTTTCACATACCCCGACTCGGATAACGCTCGACAGATGCTCGCTGCCCTCGACCTTCGTGTTTGGGAGATGAAGGTGACTACCATCAAGGACACCACGGACCTCTCAACTTTGACTCTTGATGCACTGTACTCGCGCCTCAAGACTCACGAGATTGACATTGTCTCTCGCAAGTCGAAGTCACAGTCGATGGCCCTAGTCACCGATCCCAGTTCGGCTTCTGGTCTTTCTTCTGATTCGCTGTGTGGTTTCTCCCTTCCTGCTCTCTGTGACATAACTGATGATCAGTTAGAGCAGCTTGCGGATGAGTAGTTAGCCCTCCTAGCTCAGAGATTTTCCCATGCTTACAAGAGGAGGAGGGACGGAAAGAGAGGAGAACCCGTGATTTGCTTCGAGTGTGGTGGCCCCAACCACATTCGGGCAAACTGCCCCAAGCTGGAGAAGGGCAAGAACGACTACGACGATTCGGGCAAGAATGACTACACCGACAAGAACCGCAACAAGAAGCCTCCAGTCCATGCCCAAGGAATGAAGAAGTTCCGCGACCATGGCAAAGCCAAGAAGCTGTTCCACCGCGTCCTCACCGCATTCGATGACCTTGACCTCAGCGAGGTGGAGGGATGGAGTGACGACGATGGGACGGGTGACCAAGACCCCAAGGGCGGCGACGACTTCTCCAGCATGTGCTTCATGGCCCTTGAGGGCGAAGTAAGCGACAGCGAGCTGTACTCCGACTCCGACGAGGTATTCCCTTCCTACGACCAGCTCAATCATGCTTTTCTTAAGCTACGTGGATTTTATGCTAGAGCTAGAGCTAGGGTTAGCGAGTTGGAGAAGGAAGTAGATAGACTATCACGGGAGCTTACTTCACTTACATCTGCTCCCTCCCATGATGATTGTGATACATGCTGTGCTCTGTTGGGTGATATGGAGAAATTAAGGACCTCGCATGATAGTCTGTCCTCCGAGCTTGATATTGTTATGGTGGAGAATCTTAGTCTCTTAGCTGAACTAGAGATGAGTAGGGTTGCTTCTATTTCATCTACTACTGTTGAGACTATTGCTTACACCTCATGTGAGGATAAGGATAATGCTTTTAGAGGTCTTTATACCATGCTTTTAGATCTGCCCGAGACTTGTGAAAATTGCAATAATCTGAAGATGAACCTAAAACGGGCAGATCACAAAATTGCTGAGTTGCGTGCTTCTTTACTTGAGCCTATTGTGTCTTGCACCAATTGTCCAAAATTAACCCTTGAACTTGAATCTGTTTCTAAGCAAAGAAATGGTTAATCATAACAACAATTTGGCTCAGTATGTGACTAAGGATCCTGTTAGCTCACCATGCATAAGTTGTGAAAAACTAAAACTTGAACTCGTTGCTTTGAATGAAAAGTGCGTGAAGCTAACTAAGGATCAACTAGTGAAGGCACCAAATGATTGTGATGTGATTGCTGGTGAGGGGGAGTAGCCCCAGGGTAAGGTAGAGACGCATAGGCACGAGAACCAAACTGCTAGCAATAGGACTGTCCCTCCTGAGTCGGCTGTGCGTGCACAAGCCATTCGTTCTCTGCTGTTGGTTCTTCTTCTTCTACTCCCTTACCTTCTGCTACTCCTTCTTCCCCCCTGCTCTTCTTGCACCTCTCTTTTTCGGGAGTGTCAGTATCTTATGAACACTCTTGAGAGATTTGTAGGTGGCAAAAGAAGCTTAATCTTATTCTAGACCAATCCAAGATTTGCAGATTTAATCAGGGTCTAGGATACGATTTCTATGAGGACATGAGGAAGCATGCACCTGCCGTGCTCAGACCCATAGCACCAGGTGTGATCGAGACTGAGCCTAGGACCGAGAAAGTCCAATTTAAGTCAGCGGGCTTTGTCCAAGGGATTTCTGACAGCAAGGTGATCCCACCTGTTGCTTCGGCCTCTCAGAAGGCGAAGCCTTTTCGTGGTACTCTCACCTCTCAAAAGGTGAAGTATCACAGAACCTTCTGTCAGAAGGATGGGCATTTGATCGATCGATGCTTCAGGCGTGCCAAGATCGCACGGAGAGACCGTGCTGAGGCTCTTAGGCGTATTCAGGGTCAGCCCCAGACCTTGAGTGCCCCTAAGACCCACACGAGGTCTAGGACTGATCAGCTGGATGGGTTTGGGCATCATCGAGGACTTGGATTTTCTGAGTTTTCTGATTTTCGTCCTCGATATGCTCCTGGTCGTGACTTCCGCCGTCCTGAGGGTAGATCTCGTTTCCCCCGTCGAGATAGCTACCCGCGGCGTGATCAGCATGTTGCTGGTGTCTTGGCTCGCTCCTCTGTAGTAGTCAAGTCCAACAACAGCTTCAGGTCTACACATAGACCATCTGCTTCTTTGAGTGACAGAGAGCGTAGGGTAGATAGAGGTCAGTCGTGGTTGACTACTTCATCTGCTCGACGTGTTACTCAGTATTGGGTGCCAAAATCACTCTTGATTTACCCCAGTACTGAGACTTTACTCTCTTGTTGACTCAGGTTCGCCGGGCAGGGAAGGGAAAGGTTTGGCTCGTAGACTCTGGGTGATCACGACACATGACCAGAGACTCCCGTTGGTTTTCTTCCCTAGCCCGTGCTCTAGGTGATGAGACGATCACCTTCGGAGACGCTTCATCTGGGCGCGTCATCGCCAAAGGTACAGTGCGCGTTAATGAATCTTTCATTTTGAAAGATGTTGCTTTGGTTAGTAAGCTGCAGTATAATTTGCTTTCAGTCTCTCACCTTACCGATGACGGTTTCGAGGTGAGCTTTAAGAAAAACGCTTGCAAAATTCTTGATTCTTCGGGTAGTCTGGTTTGCGGGATTTCTCATTTTGGGAGGATCTTTCGTGATGATTTTTCTGAGTCTTCTGGTGATCCTCTCAGGTGTTTAGTTACTTCTGAGTCCTGCGACCTCTCGTTCTGGCATAGGAGACTTGGTCATATTGGATTTGACCATTTGACCCGAGTTAGCGGCCACGACCTCATTCGTGTTCTGCCGAAACTCAAGATGGTCAAAGATCTAGTATGTGCTCCTTGCCGGCACGGCAAGATGGTTGCTGCTTCTCACCCTCCGGTCATATGACCATGACCGATGCACCGGGACAGTTGCTCCACATGGACACAGTTGGACCAGCTCGAGTGCAGTCAGCGGGAGGGAAGTGGTATGTTCTTGTCGTGGTCGATGACTTCTCGAGGTATTCTTGGGTGTTTTTCTTAGCCTCGAAGGATGAGACGTTTACACATTTCCGAGGTCTTTTCAGTAGGCTTTCTGTTGAGCTCCCGGGTGCCTTACGAGCGATCCGCAGTGACAATGGCACGGAGTTCAAGAATTCCTACTTTGAGAGGTTCTGCGATGAGACAGGTGTAGAGCATCAGTTCTCCTCTCCGCACGTCCCACAGCAAAATGGCATCGTGGAGAGAAAGAACCGTACCTTGGTCGAGATGGCCAGGACGATGCTTGATGAGTACTCTACACCGCAGAAGTTTTGGGCTGAGGCTGTAGCTACCGTGTGCCATGTTTCAAACAGAGTTTTTCTTCGGGCACACTTGCATCGCACTTCTTATGAGTTGAGATATGGGCGAAAGCCCAGTGTCTCGCATTTTCGTGTATTTGGTTGCAAGTGCTTTATTTTGCAGTCCGGGAACCTAGATAAGTTCGAGTCATGTTCGTGTGATGGGATCTTTCTAGGCTACTCGATTTCTTCGCGGGCTTATAGGGTCTGGAACTGCGAGTCTAGCAAAATGGTAGAGACCTGTGAGGTGACCTTCGACGAGACCAGTCCGGGGACTAGGCCCGATATCTCATGTTCTTTAGAGCAGTCCGAGCCCATCTTTGTAGATGATGAGGACGATGGAGATGAGGGTTGTGTACCTGATCCAGTCCCTCATCCACCCCTCGAGGTGCCTTCTTCCATCGCACCTCGAGGCGATGAGCCCATGCCTTCTGCTTCTTCTGGAGCTAGTGGCTCTGTTCCTATCTCGTCAGCTCACGAGGTAGAGGCCACTTCTTCTCATCCTGGACTTCCCCGACATATCCAAAAAGACCATCCTTCTGAGCATATTATAGGAGACCTTTTTGAGCGAGTCACTCGTTCAAAATCTGGTATGTCTCAATTCTGTCTCCATTCTGCCTTTGTTGCCTCCTTCGAGCCCAAGGACGTTAGTCATGCTCTTTCCGATGAGTCTTGGGTCAATGCCATGCATGAGGAGTTAGAAAACTTTGAGAGAAACAAGGTCTGGTCGCTTGTTGAGCCCCCTCGAGGTCACAATGTCATTGGGACTAAGTGGGTGTTCAAGAACAAGCAGAGTGAGGATGGGGTTGTCATTCGGAACAAGGCTAAACTGGTAGCTCAGGGGTTCTCCCAGGTTGAGGGTCTAGATTTTGAGGAGACCTTTGCCCCTGTAGCTAGACTTGAGGCCAGTAGAATCTTGCTTGCCTTTGCAGCTTCTAAGGGTTTCAAGCTTTACTAGATGGAAATCAAGAGTGCCTTCCTCAATGGCTTTATTGAGGAAGAAGTCTATGTTAGACAGCCTCCAGGTTTCGAAAACCCCAAATACCCAAACCATGTCTTCAAGCTTTCCAAAGCGTTGTATGGACTTAAGTAGGCCCCTAGAGCTTGGTATGAGAGGCTTAAGTCCTACTTGTTGAGTCATGGGTTTGAGATGGGTAAAGTAGACAAGACCTTGTTCATCCGTCGGCATGGCACTGATCTTCTGCTCGTCCAAATTTATGTGGATGACATCATCTTTGGCGGCTCCTCGCATGCTCTCGTTTCCCAATTTTCCGATGTCATGAGCTCGAAATTTGAGATGAGCATGATGGGCGAGTTGACCTTCTTCCTTGGCTTCCAAATCAAGCAGACTTGGGAGGGTACTTTCTTGCATCAGGGCAAGTACACTCGAGACCTCCTGAGGCGCTTTGATATGAGTGATGGCAAGCCGGTGTCCACACCGATGGTTTCTTCAGCTTCACTCGACCCAGATGAGGACGGCGAGCCAGTTGATCAGAAGGAGTATCGCAGCATGATTGGCTCCCTTTTGTACCTCACTGCCTCGAGACCGGATATACACTTCTCTGTGTGTCTTTGTACTCGGTTTCAGGCTTCTCCTCGCGTATCTCACCGCCAGGCGGTGAAGCACATTCTTCGGTACCTTCAAGCTACCATTGACTATGGTATCTGGTATTCTTCCTCTTCCTGTCTTTCCTTGAGAGCCTACTCGGACGCAGACTTTGCCAGCTGTAGGATAGATAGGAAGAGCACCTCTGGCACCTGCCAATTTATTGGCACTTCTCTTGTTTTCTGGTCCTCGAGGAAGCAGTCCGGTGTTACATAGTCCACCGCAGAGGCCGAGTACGTTGCTGCTGCTAGTTGCTGCAGCTAAGTGCTTTGGATGGCCTCGACTCTGCGGGACTTTGGGTTAGTCATAGATAGTGTTCTACTCTTTTGTGATAACACTTCTGCGATTAACATTGCTAAGAACCCAGTGCAGCATTCTCGGACCAAGCATATTGATATTCGCTATCACTTCCTTCGAGACCATGTGGAGAAGGGTGACATAGTGCTTCAGTTCGTGGAGAGTGACCACCAGTTGGCTGATATCTTTACCAAGCCTTTGGATAGCTCTAGGTTTTCGGCCTTGCGGGGAGAGCTTGGGGTGGTTTGTCCTTATGGACTGCTGTGAGGGGGAGTTTTGTGCTTTACTGCTTTATTATATTAATTATGATCTTACTCCTTTCTGCTGCATTGCATTTGTGGGTGCATTGGGTTAGTCCTCCTAGCATAGATTAGAGTGCTTCTCTTGTCTAGTTATTTAGACTTCTTACTCTTATCTTGTGATTCTAGGATGCTGCTTATTAGCTGTCTTTCTTCTCTCTAGGTGGAGCTTACTCACTTCTTGTGGGTTCTAGCGAGGGTTGGGCCACCCTCAGGTAGGCAGGGTACATGTTTGCTTCCTAGGTTGTTAGTAGACCAGCTGATAGTCCTGGAGTCATATGGGGTAGATGAGAGTCAGTCTAAGCCATAGTGTCCTCTATATCTCATCTATGCTTTAAGGACTGCCCGTTCTGATTTTCTTTCCCAGCTTCTCGATTTATTGCTTTGGTTCAGGGGGAGTTCATTTGGGAGCTTTTGGAACTTAATATTGACATAACTCAACTTGAACTAAAAGCTGCATCACATGTTGAGGGGGAGCTGGATTTTCTTGCATTTCGCTTTGTAATATAACTACATTGAGCCTTGATTATTATCCTGTTATGACATGTTTACAATGCGTTACACCTTGCCATGACTTGTGCTTATTTGTTAGATTTATCATGCCTTCGTATGTGTAGACTAGCTTTTGCCATGATAAGTTAATTAAACTTGCTCAAATTGAACTAAAACTTGTTATGTTAGCACTCGAGACCAGTCTTTCTTGAGTTATCCTTTTATGATTCATGCCATATCAAATAGGCTGAGTTGAGCGTTGAATCTCTATTGAGCTTTAGATTGAGCTATGTTAGTTCTTGATGATGCATAAGTTAGTACAATCTTTTATGGATGCAAAAAGATCTCTTTTGTGCGAAAAAACTGATCTCACCAATTCTTTCTCATGAGACTGTTTGCCATTGCACTAGGCATGAACTCAGGGGGAGTTTTGGTTGACCAAGATCATCTCCTTAAGCTTCTTGCTTGGAGTGGTCGCATAAGGCTTGAGATCTAGCACATGATAAAAATATTGGTTGGAAATGACCATAAGCTTCAAAAGAAAATATGTCATTTGTGCTCAATTTGCTTAATTACAAAAGAACCAAGTACTTAATCAAATGTCTCATTTCTGAACTTATAGCACTCTAAATTGACTCAATATTAGCTTCTTGGTTCCGCTTAGCTTATTGACATGGTTTGCATCATCCTTGGATGCCTCTTGTTAGACTTTGATCATGGATGACTTGACATGCTCACAAATTGCACTACATTTCAGATTGTCATCTATTTTGCTTTAGCTTGCTTATATATATATCTTTTCATGATCTAGATAGCATTTTCTTGAGTTATGGCTTGGTGTAATACTACTTTGGTCATTATGGATAATCTTCATGGCTCTAAATGCTTAAAATAAACAAACTTCAGCCATTTTATCCGATATCATGTCATATTCTCTCCTTTGCATCCTTGATGTGTCTATTGCCAAAAGGGGGAGAATAGTTGTAGAAAAAGCCATTTTAGGAGCTTTGAGGAAAACTTGCTCTTTCTTTTGCTCCTTGTGTCGACAAGGTTATCAGCCTCATTTTCTTTCTCTTGGACCATGTTAGACTTCCAAACAAACTCATCTTTTGTGCTTTTTCTGGGTTTGTCAATATACTCATCAAGGGGGAGATTGAGAGACCATGTGGAGGTCATCCCGTGTGTATGATGAGTAATTGACAAGGGTTTAGGAAAGTCGAGTTTGGTATGTGTGATCGGACCATGTCGTTGCATAGTGCAATGGACTCAGTCGGACTTGGTCAAACTTGGTCGTATGAGATTAGGATGCCTATTCTTTGAGTCGACAGGTTGGGACTTCATCATGGGTAAGTATGATGCTTGTATGCTATTTATGCTTTCATGTGTCGAGCGGTGCTATTTGATGTGTTTCTTGTTTGTGATGGCTGCAGGACGTCGAGGCGGAGTCGTGGTGAGACACGAGGTGACCGGACTAGACACAGGCGGTGTCGAGGTCAGAACGGTCGAATGTGTCGAAGACGTCGGGATTCGATGTGGTTGCGAGTCGTGGATGACAAGAAACGGGGAAGCTTCCTGGAAGGTGCAGGAGGGGCGAATTGGTAATTTCGCGAGGCTGCACAAGCGAGAGACGGTTCCGTTCGGAGTTATCAGGCGTAATGGGTTGGAGACCCGTTAGCCAAGGGCTATAAATAGGAGGGAGTGGCTGCATGCCCCCTCATGGCTTTGGGAGAGAGTTAGGGTTTGCTAGAGTCAAAAGAAGCTTTGAGAGTTTGTTTTGGCTTTAGGCTTTAGTTGGTGGGAGAGACAGAGTTTCTGTTGGTGTGTGTCCCCTCTGTGAGTGCTCCCTTTGTTGTCTCCTCTCCAGGAAGAATGTAGGGTTCATGTGTTCCTGAGTTGAGGAGAGGGAGAGGATGGATTGAGACCCTTGTAATCATTCCTCTTGTTCTAATGTCCATGCGTATGGGGACTCATCTGTAATCTGTGATATGGAAATGGAATCTCTGAGTTTTTCTCCCGTGCTCCTGTTTTGCCTTCGATACTCTCTGTGGTTGATTTCTGAGATTTTCATTTTCGCGTTGCTTCTTGCTGTGGAGGTGTAAAATGGATTGCTCTGTGTTGGAATAGTGCCTCAAGATCATTTGATTAGTTAAAATCCCAAGAGTCCATTCTTGATTTCAGTTTTTCAGTTTTGATCTCCTCTGTTCATCCTGTCATTTCTAGGGTTTTGATGAACTTCGTGTTTCCCTTCATGAGATGGCTTGAAACTTGGAATACACAATCTTAAGGCTATTAAGGAGCTATCCTCAAAGTTTCGTGGCCAGAGGATCAAAGATCGGGAAGTAATTTGGCTTTTGGCTCGATTCTTGCAAGATTTCAGATTTTTACCATAATCTGAAATTCTTATTTCTTGGTGTGATTTCTTTGTTTCCTAGAGCCTTCTTGCTATTTAGTTTGTTGTTTTGTTGCTCTGAGTTGAAAAAATTGGGAGCAAATCCCTCAATTCCTTGGTTTTGGAAGATCTGAATTTTGTGCCTGCATTTCAGTTTTCAGTCTGTTCCTCAGGGCTCTGGGATCAGGGGACCGGTCAGACCGGTTCACTGCCGGCGGTCTGGCCGCTCCAACAGAGGCGGTCTGACCGGCCCTGTCCAACCGGTCTGACCGGCGGCCACTCGGCGGTCTGACCGCCCAGCCCCTTGTGGTCAGACCGGCCAGGGGATTTTGCTGCGGTAGTCTCTTCGTTTCTTCGATATTTCTTGTTGTCTCCCTCTAGTCCTGTGTCATGTCTTCCTTCTCTGAGTTTTTGAGTATCCAGTGAGTCTTTTCTTCATAGCATTGTTGCTATAGGAGGAGATCTTCTCATTTGAGTACTTGGGGGAGATTTTTAAGTCGACATTCACCCCCCCTCTGTCACCATTTCGGTCCATCACTTTTTTTATGGGGGGTGTGGGTGCTATTGTTTAGAATGTATGGAGTCAACCTTTCTAAAACTTTGACTATAAATACACATAAGAGTGTAACATCTTGCAATTCCTAAGGAATATAAAAATGAGGGCAACTTAAAAATTCTTGCATGCATTTGTTCTCCCATGGTTTTCATTGGAGTTTCTTTGGAAAATATTGATTTTTAAAAATCAAAAGTGCATAAAATATAAATCAGATCAAATCCGCATCAAATAAGTAAAACTCAGTGAGAAATCTTCTCAGATTTTTTAGAAAAATCAAGAGAAATAAACTTCGAAAAACTACATAATTGTCCGCACCATTTGAATAGATTTTCCCCAAATCTTTCGAGTGCATCTAGCAAGTGGCTAAGGTGCCCGAACCTCTCAACTTACCTCACCTCTTTCCCTCTTCCGTGACTACGACCACGTTGAGTAGCTGTCTACGACCACATTGAGTAGTTATTTACAACCATGTGGGTTCTTTGGATGTCGGCTTCGACCACTTGCCAGCTCCGCCGTGGTCGTTGCTTGAGCTGTCCTCAGTTTTAGATGCAGCGCCTATAGTTTCTCCTCTGCTAGTACCTATAACTGCCTAACCCGTCGCTCCGATGTGATAGATATTTTTCTGGCTATCATCGACTTCACATCGCACTCCACAGTGAGAGCCCAAGACCGTGCCTATAAAACCCCTCTGACCATACCATTTTCTCCTCAGCTTACCCCCTCAGTCTCTTGTGCGCATTCCTTGAGCATTTTGCTCTCTAGATCATCGAGAAACCAAAGTCGTACGTGACTCTGGTGAGCACGCCACCTGCTATAGCATCTCCAGTGAGCTTCTCTCCTCGACCCCGCCTCAATGCGGCTTCCTTCTCCTTTGAGCACCATACTCATTTGTTTGACCCTTCATGTAGAGGATCACTCGAGCCAGACCTTCATCTTCATCTCCAACCAAATGCCAACCATAAGACTTTCTCTCTCCAGTGAGACATAATTCTATTCCTATCACTCATACTTCCACTGTTCTGCATGCATGCTCATGCGCACATCTTTTTGTAGCTTCACCGCCCGGATAAATCATCGTCGCCGCGGACCCCTTCACCACCAACGAGATCTCTGACGCTAGCTTCTTCCACTTTTCGTGAACCATTCTTCCTCTCATGAAACGTCATCGCCTTCGGTGAGCTCCTCCTCCCTCGTAGTTTGCTTAGGTTGAAAGGAGTAATCATAGTTGAAAAGATAACTATGGTAATCAAGGTTGACAGGAGAACTAAAGTGACCATAGTTGAAAAGAAATTAGAATAATTAAGAAGAGAACAAAAGTAATCATAGTCCAAACGAGAACTAGAAGTAATCATATTCAAGGAAAGAACTGAAGTAGTCAAACTCTAAAAAGGAACCGTAGAAGTCAAACATAAGGACAGAACCAAAGTAGTTGAGGATGAAATTTTTGACCACTACTGTGTCATAATCTTCGATCGCTGATGTTGTCAAAATATTCAACCACTCGTGTCATCAAGATCATTGACCATTCGCATAGTCGAGATCCTCGACCACAAGCATAGTCGAGATCTCCAACCGCAAGCATAGTTGAGAACTTCGAATGCTCACGTGGTCGTGATATTCAACCGCAGCCGTAATTGACTTATTCGACCGCATGCATAGTTCGAACCGCCGACTGCAGTAGTTGTAATCTTCGACCACTAACTGTAGTCATAACCTTGTTTGCTAACGATAGTGGATAGACTCATAAGTCATAAGCTATAATACCGGTCGATAGTCAATAGTCGTAAGATGTCATCGATAGTTGTAAGCTATGGCCGATAGTCGAAGGCCATGGACTATAATCGTAAGTCATAATCATAATCATAAGTTAAAGTACCCAGCTGTATTCAAAAGTTACAGTACCTAGTCGATAATCGGTAGTCGTAAGTCGCAATACCCGCTCAGCACTTGGGAAACCTTCGTGGTCGAAGACCGGAAGCTCTAACTCTTTGTGATCAGCACAACTGAAGTTGCGGTAGGACAAAGACCTTTATAGTCAAAATGCTATGGTCAGTGGAACGGTACTCGAAGTGTCCAGAGTTTGTAGTCATAAATAGCTCTGTACTCACCGAGAAGGAATAACTCAAGCAAGCCAAAACTCAAACACTTATAACTTTTGCATACGAACTCCAAAATTAGTGAACTTTGTTCCTAAATTTTTATAAAACAAGATCTTTCTGAATGTACAAAAACATTCAAGTCTTGTCTCTATTTATTTGGCTCTTATTTGCTTTTATCTAGATTTATTTACTGGTTAGATGACTCTACACCATACGATACGAGAACATATTTCAAACATTCTCTGAGCATCAGGATCAAGGCAAGCACCCCCTTTGACCATGTTGATACCAGTATTTCAATTATTTTATATTGTTTGCAAAATCTACTATGCATACGCGCATGTTCTATTAAACTGCTATACTATGAGTAATGGTAGTTACGACCAGTCGTACACATCGAACCTCCTTGAAAACTTGATACCTGCACTGTTGTAACGTCTAGGATATGGTTTAGACAATGTATACTATCAATTGGGAAGACTACTTGGATATATGGTCTAGATGCTTAGGTAAGCACTAGTTTCTACTAAGTTTCAATTGCCAACAAAATCTTCACGTGGGAATGATGGTCTCAAAAATGTTGCTCCAGAGGGGGAACCTCTGTTACTTTGGTATCAAATAAAATGAAAAACCTAGTTTTTGGACGCGGGCGAGTCATATGATAATCTATCAAATGTGAGAGGGAATCTGACACGAGAGAGAATCTTGCATGTATATTGGGAGAGATTCTCGCCCAAGTCAATTAAGGACAGAACACTATTGCTGCACATCTAAGTCACACTGTACGGCCACATGTGCTATATGGGCTCCGGCATTTATCTCATTAAGTTGTCTAGGTTGATCCTTGCATTGTGGTAGGCACAGAAGTAGTAAGGGCACTCCGGTTAGGTATGCTCATAAGGGCCCCTGACATCACGATGCTCGGGCCAAGGCTTTTAAGCAATGATGAAAGCCCACTTAGGGGATGATTATACATGAAGAATCAAAACAAATTCAAATAAAATTCAAAAAGAGTTCAGAAATAGATAGTTTAGAATTTTAGAAGAATTTAGAAATTTTAACGGGCTTCTGGAAATTTAAAACTAAAGAAAAAGACTGATTTTTGGAATTATTTTTATACTGAAAAATCAATTTATGACGTCAGCATCAATTTTTATTTTTCAGCAGAATTATTTTTACATTGAAAATCATTTTATTTGACTGACAGGTGGGGCCAGGTTTATGGTGGACTGGGTTCACGATTTGGCTCGGTTCACCATGGACTCGGTCCATTGCTGGCATGGCAATGAAGCTGACATGGCTGAGTTGTACTTGTTGTCAGTCAATCAGGTCCTTCTCATGGATGTATATTGGATTCAGGTTGTTGCTTCCACATATGTTTTGTGAGGGAGATACTCCACAAAGGATCTCTATGTTCGACGTATGGAATAGTTCACTTAGTGGATTGCAAGGCGTATGCAGTCATTGAGGTGGGAATAGTTACATTGGAGAAGTATAATGGAGCACATCGCATATTGATGGGAGTTTGATATGTTTCTGACTTAAAGAAAGACTATAATATCTATGAGATCATTTGATCTTGAAAGTTGTGAGGTATCACTTCTAAGTGGAGTCATACGAGTTATTTGGAAAGGGCAGGTAATCATGAAAAATATCTGGAGCAATTAAGAATAACAATTGATGGGTAACATAAGGAAAGCGCAACTAATGGGAGATATGGTATAAATCATATACAAGAGGAGAAAACTATGTTGTCAACGGTAGACACTCGGATCTCATATATAGTTATGTGCAAAACTGCAAAGATGGTTTCGAACTCTAGAAGTTGCAGAGACAAAGGTGCGAGATACTAGAAGAAGGAAGACATCATGGAAACAACCACACGGTACCGTTGAGTAGGTAGAGCTTGAAGGCGATACAAACCTATTGCATGGAGGGCTATAGCAACAAGATGTGTGATTAAGCAAATTGCATAACAAAGGAGCTCTTAGGTAGAGGGTCTAGGCGGTTATGCCAAAACATAGACACATATATTGCAGTGATGTGTATGATCCCCCTATCGCGGGCACTCCCAAAGGTGGGACAAAAAAACAAGGTAGATATTATTGAGTATGGTGAGTTATGCCCTAACCTAATCCTAATAGGATCAAGATTCTGGCTTCACTTTGGAGGAGAATTTGTTGGGCACTATATAAAGTCACGAGGGGTGGCCATGAAAAACCCAGGCTATAAACCAACTCATCTAAAGCAGAGGACGCACGAGAGGATTAGAGGCTAGGTTATTCTTTAGCACGAGAGGATTTGACTTATGGCTGAGCTGATGTAACATCCTGAAAAATGTAAATCTAAAAATGTGAAGCTTTTGAGTTATTGTTGCAATGTATTTCATTTGAATTTGGAGTTATGAGATTTTTCTAAAAATTTGGTGAAGGTTCCAAAGGTTAAAAAGGATCAAGAAGAAACAAATAGGTTTAAATAATAGAAAATTTAAGTTTAAAGTAAGAATCTAAAAAGATGATCCAGAAGAGGGAGGAAGAAATTTGACTAAAAATGTAAATTTACATCCTTGGAAAATAATGACATGAGTAGCAATAATAGCAAGTAAATAAAATTTCCAACATAAAGAGATATATATATATATATAAACACAAGTACATGCCCAGAAATAAAAGAAATAAAATAAAAAGGAAAGAAAAAGAGGGAGCCAGGCCAGCCTCACCCCGGCCCAGCCCATCTCTCCCCGCGCCTCTCCCGCTGCGGCCAGACGGCCCAGTAGCGCCGCTTCCACCCACGGCCCAACTCCCGCGCGCGCTTCGCCTGCGGCCCGCCTCCTCCGTTCACCCCCACTGCCGAGCGAGCTCGCTTCCTCGCGGTCCCTCTCTCTGGCGAGTGGACCCGAACCGCCAGCGCCTTCATCTCCCCTCTCCCTGTTTCTCCCCGCACGCTGGCTCACTCTCCTCTGCTCAACGCCGGTCAAAAGTCGTGAGACCCAGGCGTGAGACACGGCCGATGTGCGAAGATCCTCAAGCCGTGCGGCCATACCCCCGCCGCCCGCTAGCGCCGCCGTCTGACACCGCAGCCGCTGCCGCCGCTGCTCCCGGACGTGCGCGCACGTTCTCCGCCGAAATTGGTCATGCTTCATCGCCTATAAAACCCCGGGAACCCCTCATTCGCATCACCACACACTTCACTGCTTAACCCCGAAAGCAATTGAGTTTTAACCAACCCAATCGCCGGCGAGATCATCTCCTTCCCCAACTCCGGCAACTTCCAATCCGCCACTTCGAGCCCTTAAAATCCGATTCCTCGCCACCACACCATCTCTGGCTCACCGCAAGGACGACCTCGGCCTCGCTTGAGCACCTCACCGCCCGTAGCTCGCTGTCACCGGAGCTCCTCCCGAGCCGCCGCCACCGCACGCAGCCGAC
Organism: Dendrocalamus latiflorus; assembly: GCA_017311315.1. Lineage (NCBI taxonomy): Eukaryota > Viridiplantae > Streptophyta > Magnoliopsida > Poales > Poaceae > Dendrocalamus > Dendrocalamus latiflorus. Next base: position 46,250,768 of record CM029642.1, on the reverse strand, counting down.
CCCTCTCCGGCACTCCCCGTTCCTCGTCAACCTCACCGTCGGCATCCTCACCACCCCAGCAACGCATTTTGGTCGCCACCTCCGACCCTCCAGACACCCCTCACCGGCGACGCCACCGCCCTCTCTCGGCCTGGAACCTCCTCTGCCTAGCCCCCTCCAAGAGGTAGCACAAAAGGTAAAACTACCCTATATGGGTAAGCAACACCTGAGAGTTCATATGGTTATCAGCGCTACACTTTCTTCCCCCTGGCTCCCTCGGCACGCGTTCGAGCCCCCGGCTCCGCAGCGTTGAGGTTGAGCCTTTCTTTTGATTTTACGCGTTGACACCTGGGTCCCACTCGTCAGCGATTGTCGGTCTGTGAGGCTGCAGACACATGGGTCCCGCCTGTCAGTGTTGACTGCTGGCGTGTGGGTCTAGAGCCCAGGGTCCCACCTGTCAGTGGCCAATAACACCTGTGGCCACTAACATTAGGGTCCCACTTGTCAAAGACTGTGGACCATGGGTCTCACTGACATGAGGGCCCCACCAGTCATAGACACAATGAATAAAAGATAAAAGAAAAGAATAAAAATTAAAATAAGTAGTGGGACCCACCTATCAGAAATCTGATAATTTCTGGATTTAGTTTGAACTGAGATTTTTAAATGGGCATAACTTATTCATCTTAACTCCAAATTGAGTGAAACAAATTTCTAAATTCATCTACATTCAAGATCTATCCAATGGAACTAGAATCATGATTTTTGGAGTTCATTTGAATTTCTGGTGATATTTTTTTTGTTGATTTTCTTTTATCCAATTTTTTGCGCACGTTAAAATAGCGTACGAGGCTCAGGAGGAAGACGCCGAGGCAGCAACCCTAGAAGCTCAAGACAACCAAGACCCCAATCACTGTGACCAAGGCGAGTTAACACTTTGGCCATGTTGAACCCATGTTTATGCAAATTTAATTTCTTTTAAATTTTTAACATGCATGCTACTATTTTATGTGGTAAATTTATATTCATTTTTAAAGATGTTAGTTATATACCTAATATTGTGCTTGCTATTACTACTCCGTTGAAAGTTTGGACATATGAACCTTGTCGCACTAGCAAAATTAAATGGAGTATCTTTTGCAAATAAGTCCATATAAATATTGCGTTGCTTAGCATGGCTAGATACCTGGGGGTACATGAATATCCCAAAATTATCACTTGCAAATATGAAATGATTTGGGTAGTCTTGGTGGGAAAGACTGGAGTATGTGGATAGGTTATCTTACACTTCTGAAAAATCCCAATATTGCTTTAAATACCTGAGTGGATGGTTTGGGGGCTGGTATGAGGTGCAGTGGACGCACAAAATATGAAAAGTGGTAGAACCATCCAGGTAACCCTAAGGACTGAATCTTGTCATGTTAACCTGTGTAAAATAGTACAACCATAAGTCTGTAAAATACAACTTGGTTTAGTAGATTTACCGAACCCTGAAAGTTATCCTCACAGGAGGAGGTGGTAAGGTAGTGCAAGCGGCTGTCTGTGTGACGGCTTGAATAGGACACTCGTAGAGGGTGAAGTTCTGCTGTGGCGGGCTAGTAGTGGGGGTAGCCAGCTGCTAGACGTTCAGAAGGAGAACATCCCGCACAACGTATGGGACCCACCACAAGTGGGAGCGACCCATAGGGTGAAATGATGGACAGGGCGAGGTACCTTGAACAGTCACTGTGACGATCTACTCAACCACATGACTAAGGAATCATGTGGGGCAGTGAGTTGGTTGTCTCTTGTGGTGAAAGTGTACAAACTCTGCAGAGTCAAAACTATTCGAATAGCCGTGCCCACGGTCAAGGGCAGACATGGGGACTGAACTAGATATAGTTCCATTTGAAAACAGTTGAAAGTGGGGAATGGTAATATGAAGGGCAACGGACTGCCCTGGTTTAAATTGTCCTGGGTGTCATCCAAGTGGTAAGTTAAGCGGCTATAACGCTGAAATATGTTATGTGGTGCAGGTGTCATGAAACGGTGGATGGAATCTGTGTCAATTATAAGATAGACTTACTTCACAAAATTAAGTCCTGAATTTAAAAACTACTAGGTCTTAAGGATTTTTAAGTAATTGTATTCAAAAGCACTCTACGCAAAATAAAATAAGCCCAAGCCTTCCTTTGATAAGCTGAGCATGATAATTATTGCATTCTGTGTGTTGACTCGCTGAGCACGGTAGATTTGTACTCACACTCGCAATACTCAAAACAGAAACGCAGGATCACTATGCCCATGAAGACATTCCAGCAACTGAAGGGAGGAGCAATGAAGGAAACTAGGGCGCGGTCTACGCTTTTCTTGAGCCAAGACAGGTCGATAAAAGGCAATGTGTGCTCGTATATTGTCGGAGTCTCGATAATATATTATGCACACATTACCCATCAGTCGCTTGCCTGTGGTTGTGGTTTCACTTTTGCTTTCGTTCTCCGCTGCTTAATTATTGTAATGAAGACATTTGACCTAAGCGGTCCCTTTTGTATACTCTCACCCGATGTGGTGTATTTTAATTCTGTAATATTATTAATGTTCATGCGATGTATGATGTGATTCAGCAATGTACCTGTGTGCACTATCTACTGATCCAGAGAATAGTGCAGCGTACACAGTAGATTCTGGATTGAAAATCCGGGTCTGACAGCTGATAGGATTGTGCCACCGGATCTGGCGTGGATTCTACTGGATTAAGTGCAGGAGGCCGACGCAAAAGAGGAAGGAGGAGGACCCCCGGACCATGATGGAGCCAGAGCTCATGGTGGTACCGTCAGACAGCAGCGGAGCACATTTCAGCACCGTTGGGGCGGAGGCAGAGGGCATGGCAGTACCAACAGGGCGTAGGCAGAGCTCGTGGCGGCGCTATCGTGACGAAGGCAGACCTCCTGGTGACTTTGTCGTGCAGTGGCAGGCAATCAGGGTGGAGGCGGACCTCATGGTAGTGGCCGATCATGTGGCAGTGGCGCCGTCAGGGCAGAGACGGAGTTCGTGTCATATCGGGGTAGAAGCGGAGCACATGGCGGCGTCGACGGGGCAAAGGCAGAGCTCGTGGTGGCAGCGACGGACATCAATCGCTTTCAAAAATCACTTCTAAAAACTGAATGTTTGATTCGCAAAAGCCATTTCAAACGCCCCCTTATGCTCATGCTAGCTACAACACAAGCAATCCAGAGCTAGCTAATTGCTCTGATTTGGTATGGCGCCCCAGTCCTAAATCGGCCCAGGGACAAAAAGGAAACAAGGCCACATTGAGTTGCTTGCCTGCCCATGTTCATATGCAAATGTATTTTCCATGTCAGGGCCACATTGAGTTGCTTGCCTGCCCATGTTCATATGCAAATGGATTTTCCATGTCAGGAACCACGACGGCTCTCACCTATTGCACACGATGTGTAGTCTACCACTAGGCTACAGCTAGTTTCTTTCTTTCTTTGGTTTTTTGAACTCTAGGCTGCTTCCCTGCTTATACGCCATAGCTTCGGAGCTACATGGGTTCAAAGACAAAGATGCAGACGCCAAACTGATACATTAGAGCTTGAAGAACGTACACAGAAAAAGGACAATGCGATTTAGGGGAAAAGAATTGCATGCCTTCCCTATCTCGTTTCACCAAAATTGAAGGAGAAGAAAGACGAGAATGAAGAGAAGCCAAGAAAGAAAGGTTAGAAGCGAAGTATGAGAAAAAAAGGACTTTCACCTACACGTGATCCATCTTGCTCAGTGGGCACTTAGTATTTTTGTAAGTTCTGAAGGAAAAAACACAGAAGTGAAAGATAATTTTAGCGCCTGGTTCGCCTTGTAACAAGGGTTCTAAATCACACAGCACGTATTAATTTAGTAAGCGTTTACGGTCTGGTTAATTATGCGCTGCCTAGCGGTTTTCTGGACTCGGTAATTCTATTTCTATCACCTTGGTGTGCACACCAATTATCGTAACTTTTTGAAACAGAGGCTAACATCATTGGACTTAACTTGCATTTCTTGTTATCTTCCCTGAAATAACCACAGCAACGTTGCAGAACATCATTCGGAAAACAGAGCTGCTTGGACTTGATTTGGAAATTTGTTCCAGGCGTTACCCAAGGACAAATTTGATCAGCAAAGCTAAAACCTGGCGCATGATACGCACAGAACATGCATTACGCTTGACATACATGAGATGCAAATGGTGTGTTTGTTCCTTTCCTGTGACATGATCTGTGTTGCCGCCCCTTCCTTGCTGGGGATCGAACCTGCTACTCTGATTGTGTGTGAGGGCAATGTTCGGATTTGTCCCTGCAAAGCCTCTTACATAAACAGGGAAGAATTTGAAAGAAAGAAGAAAGTCTCTCTCTTCGCTTCGGTGATCATAGATACAAGTGAAGGTACAGAAGCTTCCTTGTCGGAATAACGCACTTGATCACCTGTTCCTCGCACCCGCAACAGAAAAAAATAGAGACAACAAGGTGCATGCAGCTCCCACTACTGCTTCTAGAGCATGCCTTGCACTCTTTTGCATCACCTTTTGTTCCCGGTCAGGTTAATATTACTGCAGGAGATGAAGAAAAGCAGCCCAGGGGAATCTACAGCAAGAAAACATCGCTGCTAATGCACTTTTGATCTCTTGCTGCTGCGCGCTGCCGTTGGTGGCGCCTCGTTTTCGGATTTCTTAAAGCGGTCTTGGCGTCTCGTTTTCGTGGCGTAGCCGATCGACCAACAACTTTGCGACTTGCGAGGAGTGGTTCCCTTCTTCTTGGGGCGTTCCATCGCATTCGTATCTAGCTAGCCTTTTCTTCTCTTCTCCCCGATAATTTCGCGCCGGACGACACAGATAGAGTGCTTTTGTTAGCGATCGACGTCCACCATCCATTTCCAGCACCAACCCCCGGCCCCTTCACCAGTAAACAGTACGTGCCTGTATAGCCAGGGCAATAATTCTGGTGTTTTCAAGTCACTGACATAAACACACACAGACACACTTGCAAACTCTGAGAGAGAGAGAGAGAGAGAGAGAGAGAGCATGGGCAGCTCGTCAGGGCTTGTGGACTGGAGGGGGGAGGCCGGCAGGGTTTTCCGCATCGGCCGAAAATTAACCGAAAATAAGAAATATTGCCCCCCCTTTAAATTTGGTATCAGCCAAAAAAAATTCTTTTTGCATGATTTTTATCAAATATAAAAGAAATTCGTAACTATTTCTAATCACATGCGTGTGCGTTGCATGGTGGTAAGGTCTAGGTCTCTAGCCTTTGAGTAGTAGGTCTTGGGTTTGAGAAACAGTAGTTTTTCCTTCTTTTTTTTTGTTTGAACTTAAAAAAATTCTAGTTTTGACTTGAAAATTTTGGTTGAAATTAGCCGAAAATTTCCAAAAATCGAAAATATCGGAGGTTGATACCAAGAAGAGCTTCGATCTTCATTTACAGCAAGTGATCATGCCGGTTTCGTTAATTCTTTCTTTCCTTCCTCAACTAGAGTCAAAAGCTAGATCTTGCTTGTTATATATATATATATATTTTTTTTTTGCGATGCTGTCTCTGTTACAAAGTGAGCGTTGTTTAACAACTTCATGAACAGATTAGGAAATGGTACTGTTGAGATATGGATAGGTTACAATAGCGCAAATTAAAAATCTTCTACCACGTAAACCAGGAAGCCATGCGAGTACGGGATCACGAATAGTTACCACTAGACGCACAACGGATGAAGAGTTGAAGTAGTCCGGTTCAATAAAGCGTAGTCAATCGTCTAACGTCCCGATCAATGTCCTTGGAAGGCGATTGTTCTCAAGTGATAGTCGATCTCTACAAGTTGATTGTATCTTCTCCTCAAATCGTCCTGTTCAGAGCCACAATCGTAGTAGCGTCTCTACTGAAGTTCACACATCCGAAGATGGAACGTTGTACGCTAGTGTGCTAGCACCAGCGTGAACAGTAGGGCTTTCAGAAGAAGACGACTAAGATTTCAGTGGGTGGTGCAATGTCTCTCTATTTTGCCACCTTACCCATAGTCTAAGGTACCCCTTTATATAGAGTCTTTAACTAGATCCTTATCCAATACGAGTAGAGATATATCCCACTCAGAGAACCTTCAACCATGATATCATTCAATATAAGTAGAGATTGTATCCCACTCGGAGAACCTCTGACTGGATCTTAACTTTTCCAACCCATTAAGTATGTGATCCTGTAGGTTCATATATAATTGGTTATAATCCGGATACACATTTTTTATCAATGGTCAGTAGTGGTCCCTGGTAGGACATACCACGAGGGCCCCTTTTGTTTATATAACCATTTCACTTCTGCTACAAAAACTGTCTAAAGTGTTCAATTTGGCTACTTGACCACTTGTGTATACTTTGGCCAAGTAGGCCAATGTTAACAGTAAGTACTATGTGCTACTCTATTTCATTTTATCCATGCTAGCTACTAATCATAAGGCTAGCACGGTATACATATAGAGTTTAAAAATTGAATTTTCCTGAGTCCCACAGGTAGGGGCTATGGGGTCCTCGAAATGGGATTAGGTGAATGAAAAGTGCATGTATTATGGTGTACGAAAGTTTCCCCCCTCTACATTGTGACTAGGAGGATCTATTTATATTGTTACATGAGAAGAGTAGAGATATTACTATGCTACCCCTAGTATGCTCCTATAACAGTAGGAGCATTAAAGTCTTTCCCCGCTTTGTACTCGGCTCTTGGTCACGGTGGACCATTGTGGACCGAGTTCACTACGTTGCCCTTCTAGTCTTCTAGTGGGGCTAACCCCCCTCACATGGTGCAAAGGCTTTGGCTGGTAGATCCCCTTCGCACACCTAGGGTATAAACCATTCTATCGTTGGCGAGTTTTGGCATGTTGCGGCGGCACCCCTTCATTATGGACAAAGGGGAGTCCCGATTGGGCTCGCCCATGCTGTTGGTACTCTTCGTAAGTTTCATTGGGGGTGCAAAGGGGTTCATATTTGGGCCTGTAGGCCGCCATCTTCATCCTGGCACTTTGTTCCAACCATGGAGTGGTGCCCTGCACCTATGACAGCTGTCACTTGGCACATGGTTCTTTTCATCCTCAGCACATAATTTAATGAGCAGCAGACACAGACTGCATTTTCGTGAAAAATATTGTGTATAATTTTTCCGAGCCTTTCTTCTTAGAAAAAAATGGCGCAATCATATCGACGTAGGAACACGGTGTTGACCACGTTGGCGCTATTGGAGTAGCATCGGTGCTGCAAGCTAAAGAAGATGGGCTTTGAGTTCATTGCTTCCTGTCGGAATTCAAGGGCAGTCATGGTGGCCGATACAAGATTTTGCTGGATACAAGGTTGGTGAAATCACGCAAGAATCTTAGACCCCGCAAAGGTCTTACTTTATGTTGCTGCTTGTATTTGCATCCTCAGTCTCAGTTCTGTTGGTATCCTCAAGGTCATTTCGGTTCTGTCGGTGTTTCAAGGGTTGTGGTTTATCATTTGTAGTCATGATCTTATATACTCTTCTTAGAAACCATTTCAGTGTGTTATTCCAAACAAGCTCAATTCTGGGTTATTTTGAAGTATTAGAACAATTTTACATGGATGTAAATCATGCCATCCCTATGTACTAGTTAATTGGTTTTATTAATTTTTTAGAGCACTTTTTTAGTTTTACTTCAGCAATGCGGCATTCTCTTCTTGCGTTAACTTAGACTTAGAAAATGAAAAATGTGATGTAAAGTAGAGATAGGCAGATCGTTTCCACATAGCATATACACGAATGGATTTATTGAATCTAACAAAGATTGTATTTACATACAAAGCTCTCGTGAAGCTAAAGCACCAAGTAGTAGTTAGACTTCGAGTCTCACGCCTTCGGAAAAAAAATAACTAATTTGGAGGAGGAGAAGAAGAACCGTCATGGTTAACGTGACACCTTCAGAGAAAAAAACAACTTTGGAGGAGGAGAAGAAGAAGCGTCATGGTTAACGTGCACAATGCATCAGCTCGGAAGAGACACTGCACCACAACCATGAGATGAAGCACGTTACCATGGCACCACAATCTGGCCTAATGTATGGTTCAATTCGTTGCGTTTGTTAGTTTCATCAAAGACATATAGCCTACACCTACAGTATGACATGATTTGTTATATTAACTTAGATTTTTCATCACTGGCAAAGAAGATCATCTTGTCAATTGCAAGGGGAGTTATCATATTTTTTTTATTTGAAAACACAATAATATTCTAGAACCCTAATTTTGGAATAAAAACTGTATAGTTTTTGTACTATAATATGGTTTCAATGCCAAAGTTTTCTTATATATTATGTAACCACGCAAACAGTGCATTCGGAAATAAATAGAAGGCACTAGAGTAGAAGCAATACTAACAGTAATGTACTGATCAACTCTTTATCTTAATCAGACCAAAAGAAAATGCAAACAACAAAGAGAGATCCATTAAAGGAGAATGCAAACGACAGACAGATCCCTGTCTAACCTGATGTACTGGAGTGGCAGTCCATCTGAAGCAGGGCGCAACAAATCAATAGTGTCGACTTACAAAGGACACTTGATAAAAGCTTTAAGTCCAAGTTTAGACAGTTGTCAGCATTTTATTTTCTCTTCTCAATAATGAAGAATGTATACCAGGTTGCAAGATTAAAATAAGTAGATGCATACCTTTAGGGATGTTGTACAGGATATGGTCCTGGTGACTCCTAAACCTACAAGCATGCAAGATAGCATGCGACACATTGTTCTTGCTAGTTGTTCAGTGTGGCTACTATCCTATCCATGGTGTTTGTCTCCAAAAAAATCAAATCTTGGATCACAGGAGACAGATATTTCAACTGGCCTTCACTCATTACATGTACTATTTATAAGAGAAAGAAAGCATATCTTGTAATGAAGTATGATGCTTCAGAAATCAGAATAACTCAGTTGTCACTTTGTCACATGGTTCTGTCATCTTTAGCTCAGAAAAATTAAATAGAGCACTACTGCTCTTTGCACACCACTATACCTCTGAATTATAATGGCAACCTGACGCGTTGCATTCGGAACTGTTATCTTTTCGGTGTATTTGCATTACTTCAACGAATACGAAATATTGATGCTTTCTGTTCAATACAATTCAGAACATTGATCGATTAGCAAAGATGGAACTAAAATGTTTTACCCAAGAAATTAAAGAGTAACATATATATGAAGCTAGCCAAATTAGAAAAGATTATTTAACCAACAAATCAAGAACACCAACACTTATCAATAACATTCTAGGCAGAGTACTTCACTTCCTACAAACAAATAAGACGAGGAAGTTGGGGAAGTGTACCACCACAAATTTCTAGAGCAAATTTGATAAGTAACTGAGCCTAAGGCAATTATCTGACATGAACTTCACTGCAGTTGCAACCATTTTATTTTACACAATTGTCCAAATATTTACCATATTTGCTACCCAACGCAAAGTTTGCATTTGGAACCCAACAACCAAAACAAATCACACCTTACCCGCCACAGTCGCTCTCCTCCGATCACTAATCTTGCCCAAATATATAAAAAAAGGACGAAGGCAGGAGACAAAAAGCCCTGTGCCCTCTGTTCTTCCTATTGCCATTTCTTCCCAGCAAGAAGCAAAGCCCCATGGCTTCTCCTCTCCTCCAAATCCCATCCATTTTTGAAGAATCTGGTCCTGCATGTCACACCATCGCATTCCCCATCACCTAAGCATTCCATCCATCCAAGTTCTTTGCACATGCATGGTCGTTTGGTCAAGTTGAGAAAGCGGGGGAAGGAGCAGCAGCGGCCCTTCACGTCGGGCTTGCGAGTTCCAGCAGTGGCGTGCGGCTCTGCCTTTGCGAAGGCAAGCGCACAACGAGGCCCACACAGCCACAGCATGGCGTTCTCAGCTGCACGGTACATGGCCAAGCGGTGCGGTCGATCGAGCGAGGTGGAGGTGGCTCGGCGAGGAGAAAATTGCAATTATAGGACAGCAAACAATGCGTTTCGCAATTATAGGACTTCAAACATCGACTTCGTTAAAATGACCCTTGAAACGTTGGCTTCTTGTTTTTCATGACATTTGGTGTATTAAGTCTCTTTTCTCATCTAAATACATGTATTTGTTACCCAAAGTGACCCTTTTGCCCTTCAGCCATTACGTATATTTGTTGTGCCCTTTTTCATGACTTCGTTAAATTATCAACGATACGTAATAGCTGAAGGGCAAAAGGGTCACTTTGGGTAACAAATACATGTATTTAGATGAGAAAAGAGACTTAATACACCAAATGTCATGAAAAACAAGAAGCCAACGTTTCAAGGGTCATTTTAACGAAGTCGATGTTTGAAGTCCTATAATTGTGAAGCGCATTCTTTGCTGTCCTATAATTGCAATTTTCCCCTCGGCGAGAGGCCGTGAACGTGCGGCGTGGTCGGCGTGGCGGGGCGTCGCGGGAGGCAAGCGACGGCTTGTAGAGAAGCGGCGGAGGCAGAGCCCGGGTGAGGCACCAGCAGCGACGGCCTGGCGTTGAGCCCGGGCGAGCCATGAGCCATCTGCAGTTCGGAAAGGCGGTGTGGGAGCCGGACGGCGGCGTGAAGGCTGGCAGCGGCGACGGCTTGAGGAGGCGCGCTCAGCTCGGGCAGTAGCAGTCGGGCGGATGGCCTATTTGGCCGCGGAGAGTTCTGAAGGCAACTCTCCAACAGAATTTGTGTCGCTAGCAGGGTATTTGGTCGGGTTAGCAGTGTTTTTTGTTTTTTTGGCAATCCGTAACCAAAACCCTGGTCGCTAGCAGAGATGGTAAGTTTCCTCACGTCCGTAAGTTTCCATCAGAATCCAACTACTCGTTAGTAAAAATTTGTAGTAACCGATTACAAGACGTGAAGCACAAATCTTGACCGAAAACAAGCCGTGAGGGAGCTGGAGATAAAATCATAACCGAAATCCAGCTTAAATAAATTTTAAAATCCAACTCTTGTATACTCGTTGCCAAATTCTAATACCCCTTCATCAAATAAAAAAAATCTAATACCTCGTTCACTTCATCGCGTTCTGCGCTTCTGCCCTGCCATACGTGTCATGGTGACCTCGCCGACCGCCGCTGCCGGAGACGACAGTGCCCCTGTCGTGTCACGTTCCGCGTCCACCACCGTCGCCACCGTGGCGAAAGGTTCCCACGTGCACAACATCGACGGTTACTCCCGGATCAAGGAGGCCATCGACATTCTCAGCTGCACCTAGTCATGTACTTTTGAGGTAGGAGGTCACACATGGCGTATACAATATTATCCCAACGGCAGCAAGAAAAACTATGCCGATTGCATATCCGTCTACCTCGACCATGTCAGCCCCGCCGAAGGCGTCAACGCCGAGTTCCAGATCGCTTTGCTCGACGGCGGCGGCGGGAAGGCAGTGTCGTCGCACCGCCGCACAGGCAAGCGCACCTTCAACAAGGATATAAGCGGCTGGGGCTGGGGGAGGTTCATCAAAAGGGAGGAGCTAGATGTTGGTTGATCTCAGCTAAACTCCCCGAGATTTCAGGGAGAAGACCCCCTCCACTCGCGCCATGATCGGAAGCGCTGCAACCAACTCTGGTTTCGGTCCCGGTCACCCAGCGCCATATAAAAAGACTAGGGTTTTCGGCAGGGCTTAACACATGAGTTGTTCTAGGCTCCTCAAACCCTAACAGACCCGATCTCTAACGGTGCGCTGCAGTGAACAAAGGCCGACGACCTCCTCCGTCTCTGTCCACGACTCCGTCGTCCCCGCCAACCACGACATCAGCTTCACCGATGCCGGCCGACTACCTCTACACCATCGGCCACCCTCCTCTGCTGAATCAACCGAGCACCAACCACAACCCCAATGGCCTCTTCAAGTTCGGGTATGTCAATCATGCTTCCGCTCTAATGTTTTAGCTAGGTGTTCATGAGCTTGATCTAGGATTAAGGCTTTTGATTCACGTTTAGACTTAGATTAAGGTTTACATTTGGTATCAGAGCGCCCCCTAGCTCATCATGAAACCTAAGTACCCTAACCAAACTTGGATCTAGAAATTAGAGGCTCGGATTTAGGCTTTATGGCTCGGTTTTAATGTTTAATGGGTCGGCTTAGCAATTAGGAGGGGATCAACAAGTTTTCGCAAAACCCTAATGGAATCCCCCAAAATCAGCCCACCCAAATCCCTAAAACCCGAATGAAAATTAGATCGGTGGCGGGAACTTACTGTTTTTCGATCTCCGGCCAAACCCCAGTCATGGGCGCCGCCGTGGCCCCACTCGACGGCTGCGCGCGCAACCTTTGTCGCATGCGCGCGCCGGCAAGGAGGGCTGTAGGTGCCGCCACCTAACGCCGCAGCCGATGTTACCGTGCCGCGCTCCGTGCGGGCACCGCCGCCGTGCCGCGTTCCCACTCCTTGCGGGCGCCGCTGTCGCCATGTGCTTCGCTCCGCACGGGTGCCGCCACCTCGCGCGCCGCCGCCACTAACGCCTCTCCCGTGCGCACCGTGGTTTTCGGGAGGAGTCAGGCCGAATGGCATTTAGGTTTAGGGTTTTTGCCCTTTTTCTTTCGGCTGCGCGCGTGTTCGGTCGTCTGATCAGATCGGACGGCCATCCTTTTGCGGGCTGAGGAGCTGATGGGCCGGCGCGCTTTCCAGCTGCTTGATGAGGATCCAACAGCATGCGCCCGAGCGTGGGATTTGTGGGCCGCGGGCGTCCTCTCGGCAGGCCGCGCGTGCACGTTTTCGGGCCGCGCCGGCGTTTTTGGCCTGCGGGCGTGTTTTTTGGGCCACCGGCGCGCGCGAGTGCTTGTAAGCCATGCGCGTTTGTTGGGCCGCGCGCGTGGGTGATTTTTGGGCCCCGCGTGCGCGTTCTCTGTTGGGCCGCGTGCGCATTTTGAGCCCGGGTGCGAGATTTTCATGCCGTCCGTAGTATTTGGGCTCGCAATTTTGTGGGCCGGATGCATTTTTTTGGGCCGAATTTTTGGGGCTTACTACAGCAGTGCTATTTCCTTTTCTTTTTTAGTGTGTTTCCTTTTTCTTTAGTCTATTTTTGTGCACTGTTTTTTAATTATTTTTCAGTTGCCCAAATTATGATGTATCATTACCATATTGTTATGTATAATCTCTGATTAAAATTGAACCAACGAGATATTTTAATTAGAGATTTTATGCTTAATTTTGGAATTATGTATGCATATGGTTATATTTTGACCAACGTTGTTTGTAATCATGTGTCGCCATATAAAATTGTTAAGTTCTTTTTCATTTTCTGCCCAACGGTGATTTGAATTAGAACTGTAATTTTGCATGTTATTAATCAGACCAACGTAGGTTAATTGCATGCAATATATATCTTTATGATATTTCTGATTTTTGCCCTGTATTTTGATATTCAGCAATTAATGCATCAAACATTGCCGCCACAATTGATAACATTGAGCAGCTCACGGGGAGCAATTTTCCCACATGGAAAAAAAGAATTCAAGTTGTCCTTGGAGTTTTGGACCTTGACTATGCCTTAAGGGTAGTCGTTCTCATTCCTCCCACTGAATGTGAGGAGAATTATGATGAGAAAAAAGAAAATTTATGAGGCTAATGCTGAAAAATGGGAGCGGTCTAACCGCTTATCACTAATGATTATGAAGACCTCTATTTCAGTCGGGATTAGGGGAGCAATCCCCGATTCCGAAAATGCTAAGGAGTACATGACTTCAATTGAGGATAAATTTAAAGGCTCCACTAAAGTTTATGCCAGTACTTTGATTCAAAGGCTCTTAACCACTAAATATGATGGGTCCGGCAGCATAAGAGAGCATATCATGATGATGACCGATAAAGCAGAAAAACTCAAGGGCATGGACATAGAGAAAACTGATGGTTTCCTAGACCATTTTATTATGACTTCTCTTCCTTCTAAGTACACAGCATTTAAGATTAATTACAATACTCAGAAAGAAAAATGGAGCAAAAGCGATTTGATCGCCATGTGTGTCCAGGAGGAAGAGAGAATAAGGACAAAAAAGAAAGATTTTGCTCTTCAAGTGAGTGACTCTAACAAAAGGAAGTTCCAATGGGACTTCAAATCTAAGAAAAAGCTAAAGTTCTCCCCTAATTCAGACAAGTCGGGGCCTAAAGTGCATAATGCATCTAAGCCTCATGTTGCTCCCGCCGGAACATCTAAAGGGGGGAATGTCATTACTGCAAGCAGCCAGGGCATTTCCAGAAAGATTGTGTAGGTTTCCTAAAGTGGCTCGCCAAAAGGGGTAATGATACAATAACGTTCATTGATGAAACTCTTTATGCTGATTTCTCTCTTAATTTATGGTGGATTGACTCAGGTGCAACTGTGCACATTACCAACTCTTTACAGGGATTCCTTACCGTGAAAACACTAAGAAAGGGGGAGCAAAGTCTTAGAGTCACGGATGGAAAGGAAGCCGAAGTAGAATCAGTTAGATCTGTTTCATTAGTTTTAGATAGCGGCTTCAAGCTTCGTCTTAATGATGTAGTTTATGTTCCTTCCATTAGGAGGAATTTGGTTTCAGTTTCTTTATTGGACGATGAAGGTTTTTAAATGTATTTTTGGTGACAATAAATGCATTATTAAGTTTAATTCAAATGATGTTGGTCTTGCCTTTAGACAAGACAAGCTCTATATGCTTTCCCTTAATGAATCTCCTGTATCTTTGAATGTGTGTGATGGTAAGCGTAAAAAGAATGATAAGACTTCTTCGAAACTGTGGCACTGTCGTTTAGGCCACATTTCGAGGGGGGAATGGAGCGTCTCATTAACGAAGAAATTTTCTACCCATTAGATTTCTCTGATTCAGACCACTGCATTGATTGCATTAAAGGAAAATATGTTAAGCAAATCAAGAAGGGAGCTACTCGTAGCACAGGACTTTTAGAATTAATTCATACTGATATTTGTGATCCTTTTTCTGTGACATTAGTGGATGGTTTTGATACATTCATCACATTCACTGATGATTTCTCCCGTTATGGTTATATCTTTCCCATTAAAGACCGATCTGAATCACTTGATAAATTTAAGATATTTAAGGCTGAAGTTGAAAATCAACACAACCTAAGAATTAAAGTGGTAAGATCGGATCGTGGGGGAGAATATTATGGAAGACATGCCTCTTATGGGCAAATTCCTGGCCCTTTTGCTAAGTTCCTTCAGAAAAATGGCATCATTGCCCAGTATTCTATGCCGGGTGAACCTCAGCAGAATGGGGTGGCTGCGAGACGCAACCGTACACTTATAGATATGGTACGGAGCATGCTTAGCCATTCTAGTTTACCAATTGGCTTATGGATGGAAGCACTAAAGATAGCCGCACATATTCTTAATCGGGTACCTAAATATTTATGAATTATGGACTGGGAGGAAACCGAGTATGAAATATTTATGAGTGTGGGGTTGTCGTGCTGAAGCTAAGTTATTTAATCCACACATTGGGAAATTAGATCCTACGACAGTAAGTTGCTATTTTATTGGGTACCCTGATAGATCTAAAGGATATCGGTTTTATTGTCCTGATAGGATAACTAAGTTTGTAGAAACAAGGCACGCTTATTCTTAGAAAATAACGAGGACCTGGAGCCCAGGAAAATATATCTTAAGGAGAAGCGGGTTTATGTTCCTACACCGCTCATCCCAGAGACCTTTATTCCTTTCCCTCAGGCGGTTGCACCTCCAGTAGAGATGAGCCTCCAGAAGCGGTTGCACCCACTGTTGAGGTCTCTGAAATTCCTGATGTTACACCTAATGATGAGCCTCAACAGTCTCCTGAAATAACTAATGAACCTATTAGAAGATCACAACGGGAGAGAAGATCTGCCATCCCAAATGATTATGTTGTCTATATGAATGAGGATATTAATGATATAGGTAAGATAGATGATCCCACCTCTTATAAGGAGGCCATGATGAGTGAACATTCTTCTAAATGGCTTGAAGCTATGGAGGATGAACTAAAGTCTATGAGCACTAATGATGTATGGGACTTAGTAGAAATTCCTGACGGAGTTAAAACAGTAGGCTGTAAATGGGTCTACAAAACCAAGCATGACTCTAAGGGAAATATCGAAAGGTTCAAAGCAAGGCTTGTAGCAAAAGGCTTCTCCCAAAGAGAGGGGATTGACTATAATGACACCTTTTCTCCTATCTCAACTAAGGATTCATTCAAAATTGTTATGACACTTGTAGCTCATTATGATTTAGAGCTGCATCAGATGAATGTGAGGACGACATTTCTTAATGGCGACTTGCAACAGAATGTTTACATGGCCCAACCGGAAGGTTTTGTCGTGGAAGGTAAGGAGCATATGTGATGTCGACTTAAGAAATCCATTTATGGCTTAAAACAAGCGTTGAGGCAGTGGTACCTCAAATTCGATAAGATCATAAGCAGTTTTGGTTTTAAGGAAAATGAAGTTGATAACTGCATATATGTTAAGTTCAAGGGGAGTAAATTCACCATCTTAGTACTTTATGTGGATGATATCTTATTGGCCAGCAGTGATAAGGATATGCTGTTTGAGACCAAGAGATTTCTTTCATCTAATTTTGATATGAAGGATCTCGGTGATGCCTCTTATGTTCTTGGCATTGAAATTCACCGAGATAGGTCCAAAGGAATATTAGGTTTATCTCAAAAGGCATACATTGATAGAGTACTGAAGAGATACAATATGCATAAGTGCTCTAGCTCGCCTGCTCCTATTGTTAAGGGTGATAAGTTTGGGACATTTCAATGTCCGAGGAACCAATATGAAACTGATCAGATAAAGTCGGTTCCTTATGCTTCAGCTGTCGGAAGCATTATGTATGCTCAAGTATGCACACGCCCTGATTTATCTTTTGTAACTGGGATGCTTGGCAGATATAGCCAAATCCAGGGCCGGACCACTGGAAGGCCGTTAAGAAAGCTTTGCGCTATATGCAAGCTACTAAGCATTTCATGCTCACATATAAGTTTTCTGATAACCTTGAAGTTGTTGGTTATTCAGATTCAGATTTTGCGGGATGTGTTGATACTAAGAAATCCACGTTAGGTTATATCTTCACACTCGCTGGAGGACCTATCTCGTGCAAAAGTTCTAAACAAACCCTTACGGCATCTTCAACAATGCAAGCTGAGTTTGTGGCATGTTATGAGGCTAGGCTATATGGCTTAAGAACTTTATCCCGGGACTTAGAGTGGTAGATAGCATCTCTAAACCACTCACCTTATACTGTGATAACGAACCTGCAGTCTTTTATGCAAATAACAACTGTTGGATCGGAATCGACGACAGAGGGGGGGTGAATGTCGATTAAATAAAAATCGCCCCCAAAAAGTATCCACGAGAATTTCTACTCTCCGATAGCTATAGCAGCTATGAAGTTAGAAAATCTTTGCTCGCAGAAAGCCGGAAACAGATTTGACTAACACTGAAAAATAGGGAAGACTAAGGATCACAAATCAAAGACTAAAACCAGTACTAAAGAAAGAACAAACACAGAAGCTACTCAAGTTTGAATTGGCCCAACAACTGAGAAGCCAAGCTGCTGCAAAAGAAGGAATATTGGCTACAGAGAGGAAGCACTAAAGAGCCGCCAAAGATTGCAAAAGACAGGAAAGGGCTGAAGGAATTCGAGTATGCTTCGAGAGCAGAAAACAAAAATTTCTACCGCGCACACCAGGACATCATGCTAAGGAGGGATCATGGATCGTTACCACTAGATGCGCAGCGCAGCGGAAGAAGAGTTGGAGAAGCCGATCCAACCACGCGCGTTGAGGTAGTAGTGGAAGTAGCCGATCGTCCCGAACAGATCGTCTCCTCCACGCGATCAACCACACCACGAGCAGATCCAATCTGTAGGTTGTTGATGCCGATCAACGCCGCAACGAGCAGCGCCTCCACCGGTATCCACACGTCCGGGGCTGGAACGCCGATCGCGAGTGTACCAGCACTCGCGAGCGGCTAGGGTTTGGCTCGGGAGGTGGCGGCTAGGGTTTTGCTCGGGAGGAACAGAAGCATGCACCCCTCAGCCCCCCACCTCCATATATATAGACCTCCTCACTTGGGCCTCGTGGACCGAGGCCCAATAGGAGTCTATCCGGATCTCTATCCGAATTTAGCCCACATTCGAATCACATTCGAATTAGTGTTCCAACCCGTTAAGTGTGCGACCCTGTAGGTTCACGTATACTTGGTCGCAACCCGGAAACGCCTTTCCGGTCACCTTGTTAATAGCGGCCTCTAGTAAGACATATTAACCCCAAAGTATACGTAAAGATCATATCGGCTGAACCTGTAATGTTCTCATGTACGAATCCCTTTGCCTCACGATATAGATTAAGCTCAAGGCGAGACCTGTGTCATCCTCTTAATAGCTCAATCACTCTCTCGATTCCGTGATGGATTATAAACTCGTGATTGACTCCTCAATCACCTTGGCACGGCCATGCACTTTCATAATCCATTACATCGAGGGGCCCAGAGATATCTCTCCCATAAGGAGGGGCAAATTCTATCTTGATCATTCACATCCCACTACATGTTTCATGGCAAACCCAAAGACTACTTTTATGACTACCCAGTTACGGAGTAGTGTTTAGTAGTCCCAAAATAAGCTACTACGCATGTTGGGAACCATGATGATCTCAAGTCTAAGGATTCCACATAAACACTACTTGAGACCAACTGATGACACATGGAATCTCTGCAGTGTCTCATGGCGGGTCTATCCAACATATGTTCACTAACACATGTCCATATTATTGATTTGGTATCTCCATACCATGATCCATGAGACATGATCATCAATCAATACATATGCTGATCTTTGAATCATATTTGTTCCTCATATGATATATAATCAGGGATCATTTAGAAATAGCAACATTTTGGCATTAAGAGTCTCATGAATAAGTCACATACTCATTGATCAATAATGATAATGTCTATTTCAAGGAACAAACTAATGCATCATAAACATAGTATGTGATACATATATAACATCTCCATGTTGCCTCTAGGGCATATCACTAACAAGGGCAACTGCCCAAAAGACTGAAAAAGACTCTCAACACATACTGAAAAGCCCACCTACTGCCGACAACAAGGAGACCCAAAATTGAGTGCTAATGCTGCTGGCCGAAGTGCACATTTTGCATGTTCATACAAGGTCTGTCCGAAAATGATTTTTGCGGAAATCCGGAATGCATGCAACACCGATAAAATCACCCTGGATCAGCAATTAAACAGCAGAAATTTCAGCAGAAAATAAATCCGTTTGGACTGCATGCAGCAAGGATGAAAACAACACAAAAATTGAATAAAAGAGGCACTAAGGAAAAGAGTACTAGTAGTGCAGTTCGGATGGTCTCCTTGACGGCAAAGCAAAAGAAAACTTGAAGACTTAAAGCCAAAGGTGCAGCCTAAACAGTCTGCATTGCAGAGCACAAAAAAAAATTGGACTGGAAGAATAAAAGAAGCTCTCAAAGAGAATGCACAGAGAAGTATTCGCGAGAAAACTTGCTAGTCAAAATGCAAGCTTTGCACTGCTATTTCACTGAACAAGAAACACAAAGGCTTGCCAAAACCAAAAGATAAAAGCTAGAATCAAAACCAAGAACAAGAAAACACAAGAAAGAATTCAAGAACTAAGGAGAACAAAACTAGCTAAAACACAAAATAGCTAGAACACGAAACGGAGACATGTAAGATTAACATAGAGGAATGATTACATATAGTGTTCTCAACTCATCTCTCTCACAGATCAAACACTACATCCCCATACGCCTGGAGAGCATAGGGAGAAGCTCACACCTCCTCTCTTTCTCTCTTTCTCAATTTTTACACATGGAGAGAACTAAATGAAACCCTAACTCTTGCACACACTCTCTCAAATTTTCAGCACAACCTCTCCCTCTCTTTATATAGCCTCCCACTAATGGGTTTGCACATGTTTTACCCATTAGGTCACCACCTACTCGATGCTTTATCCAAACCCGCTTCCTTTAATGCAGCTTTGCGTTTTTACCGAAACGCCCCTCGCGCACCTTCCAGGAAGCTTCCTCCTTTCTTGCCTTGCAAGCCTCGCAGCCACCTCGAGCCCTCACCGTCTTCGACACCTCCCGACCGTTCTGACCTCAGCGCCACCTGCGCCTAGTCCGGTCCACCGTGTCTCGCCACGACTCCGCCTCGATGTCCTGCTGCCAACACAGACAAGAAACATATCAAATAGCACCGCTCGATACATGTAATCAAAATTAGCATGATAAAGCCCAAACCTGTCGAATCAAAGGAATATGCGTCCTAATCCATATGACCAAGTTTGACCAAGTCCGACCGAGCCCGTTTGCACCATGCAACGTCAAGGTCCGAACCACCCAAACCAAACTCGACTATCCTAAACCAATGTCAATTACTCATCATAAACACAGGATGACCTTCACATGGTCTCTCAACAACAAGTCAAGTGGTACTGCCAAACACATTGACATTAAGTATCATGTTGTGAAAGATAGAATCCAGGATCAAACCATAAATATCAAGCATATTAGTATTAAGTTAATGCTTGCAGATCCGCTTACTAAAGGCTTACCACCCAATATCTTTCGTGATCATATTGCCGGCATGGGTTTATTGGAAAGCCTTTGATTCTGGATAAAAGGACCTTAAAGCAAACCAACTCCCATCAAGTATAATGAATATCCAGGGTTGTATGTCACTTCATTGGCCATGCAACACATTGTCTTGGTATGCTATTTTATCGAGAATGGGCTTATGATGTTAGCCTTACGATCAAAGGGGAGAATGTTGGGTTGATCTCGGCTAACCACCCTGAGATTTCAGGGAGGAGACCCCTCCACTCGCGCCATGATCGGAAGCGCTGCAACCAACTCTTGGTTTCACTCCCGGTCACCCAGCGCCATATAAAAAGACTAGGGTTTTCGGCAGGGCTTAACACACGAGTTGTTCTAGGCTCCTCAAACCCTAACAGACCCGATCTCTAACGGTGCGCTGCGGTGAACAAAGGCCGACGACCTCCTCCGTCTCTGTCCACAACTCCGTTGTCCCCGCCGACCATGGCATCAGCTTCACCGACGCCGGCCGACTACCTCTACACCGTCGGCCACCCTTCTCTGCTACATCAACCGAGCACCGACCACAACCCCAATGGCCTCTTCAAGTTCGGATATGTCAATCATGCTTCTGCTCTAATGTTTTAGCTGGGTGTTCATGAGCTTGATCTAGGATTAAGGCTTTTGGTTCACGTTTAGACTTAGATTAAGGTTTACACTAGAGAAATCAGATCATCTCAAGAACGACCGACTCACCATCTAGTGCGATGTCACCGTCCTTAAGGAGCTATGCATCGAGGAGCTGGCCGTGGAGGAGTTGTTCGTCGAGGTGCCACCGTCTAACATGCACCGGCATCTCGCCGATCTCCTCCTGACCCAGGAGGGGGCAGACGTCACGTTCAAGGTTGGTGAGGAGACGTTTGCTGCGCATCGGTATGTGCTCGCCGCTCGGTCGCCGGTCTTCAAGGCCGAGCTGTTTGGTTCCATGAGGGAGAAGACTGCAAGATCCATATGTATCAACGATATGGATGCCACTGTGTTCAAGGCGCTGCTTCACTTTATATACACTGACGAGTTGCCAGATATAAACGAGGAAGATGCAGTAGTAATTGCTCAACATTTGCTTGTAGCGGCCGACAGGTACGAGATGGAGAGGCTGAAGTTGATCTGTGAGGACAAGCTGTGCAAATGCCTTGAGGTGAAGACGGCGGCGACCACATTGGCCTTCGTCGAGCAACATCATTGCCATGGGCTCAAGAAGGGGATATTCAAGTTCCTCGGCTTACCCCGGAATATGAAAGCGGTCATGGCAACCGATGGTTATGAGCATCTCATGACAAGCTGCCCGTCTGTCTGCAAGGAGCTTATGGCCAAGTTTGTTGACCTGTGCATTTAGTCAGTCCGATCACATTGAAGTTTGGTTAGTTCTTATTTTTTTCCTGTATTTTTATCTTCTCCATAAATGGAGTACTAGTTCCATGGACTATCTGCTTAAATGTGTCTGTTAATCTGCTTCATGAATTTGTTTCTGTCCTCGATCTTTGAAAAATTGAGAATATGCAGACATAGTCAAATAGGTGATCCATGATTGTCTGCCTAAATGTTTCTGTTAATCTGCTTCATTAATTTGTTTCTACCCTCAATATTTGAAAATTTGAAAAAATTAAGTCAGATATAGTCAAATAGGTGATCCATGGACTATACTAATGTCGGAGGAAGCATGCTAGTTATCATGTTGTATTTGTCGGTGTTGCTACAGTGGTGGCGATGCAACGGTAACTTAATTGTATATGCATGCAGAAAATCACTGATCACTTAGCCAATGACCAAGAGTAGTTCTGAACACAACTCCTAACAGATTACTCTGCAAAATTGTTGCAGAATTGCATGCTCTTACTTTGATCGAGAAAGAGATAAAAATTCGTAGTACCTAACATATGTAGGTTCGATTAAACATAGTTTTTGGCAGCCAACACAACCATCTACCGGATGGGCGACTCAATGGGCTGCTGCTCCGCGTGCAGAATCCGCGCCGAGCCTGACTCGCCGATCCCGTGGAGCGGTCACCACAAACCAACAACAATTGATCAAAAAGAAAACATGCATTGTGCCTTAGACTTCCAATTCTCCAGTCTCTTGAAGTCAAAATACTGTAGGTAGGTTAATTGTCTGCTAATTTCTTAGGATAATTGTTATACACTTTTATGCACAACTTGGTTTCGTCTAACGTATATAGTCCCAACAGCCCCAAGCATATAACTAACTACACGAGCTGAGTAATTGACTAGCAAGTAGCAAATATCAGTTCCTCACTAAATCCAGTACATCCAGTGTTGGGATAGCTAGCAGTAGCACTAAATCTCTGTCTAATAACCAAATATCAGTTCCTCACTCTATGTTATTGGATTAACCGTTGGTTGAACTTTCAGACAAAAGTGGGAAACCGAGAGGAACTGCTGGAGGGCAACATGTTGCTCGAGCAAGCTGCAACTGAAGTTTTCTCTGCCACAAGAGGATGGCGACCAAACTGTTCCAAGAATTATGGGAGGAGGTGGAATAATAGGTGCTTGAAGACGTTGGAAGACTAGTGCTTGGTTCAGCATTTGGCAGTTTCAGTCGTGCTTGTTGCTTGTAGCCTGTTATTTCATATCTATCTTTTGCTTTGGTTGCAGCACTGGGAGTAGGCAAAAAAGATTTCCTTGGTAACTAGGACTGCTATGTTTTGTTTTCTCTTTTCTGTAAGAACCTGTAATGAACCTGTTGGTTTGTAATATCAGAAATAGAAGGGCTTCTTCCTTCATATTCTAAAAAACACTAAATCTCTGTCCTTCTCCCATCCTTTTGGCTCCAATATATATAGGTGAAATCTGATATTGCCGTTGAGAGCTATATGACACAGTTCCTCCTTGAATAGTGTTTGGTTCAACTACCCTCTGCACTACGTTTTTCATTGCAAATTCCATGCTACAAGTAGACACACGCATGTGAACTAATAAAGCAATAATATATAATACTAGTAGCCCTGTTGCCTTCTGAAAAAAAATAGTAGCCAGATTCCGTTTCGGATATAGGCGTAGCGCGTTCCACTTCCATCTGGAATCGCCTACGTCTCTGAGTACATACAACTTGTAGTAATTGTTCCATGTTGAATCGCTATTTCTCATTCTTCGGAATATCCATCTGATCTTTTAATGGAGTATTAGCTAGTTCTATTGGTCATTTGCTTATTCTGTTTCTATATCCCCTGTTAGCCCAGCTTCATGTCGATCAGCACATTAAGTGGATATAGAGGACAAATACTAGCTAGGTACCATCTTTTATTTGACGGATTTGCTACGTAGTGGCGATGATGAAATGCAATTAATCCCAACGCATGCAGGGAAATCGCTAATCACTAAACCAATCACCAAGACCAACAGCGTATCACAATTCACAACACACTGTAAATGTTGCAACGTATTGTATGTTGTTCCTCAATTTGATTGTGAAAAATTGTTACTCACTTACATATATCTCTGTTGAGACCAATGATATATGTTAATCGGAATTTACATGAATTAACATCCTTTGATCGCTGTTTAATTTTCTCATCGAAATTATTTCTTAGCTGTAATAAAGTGCATCATGGTTACGATGAGCCTGCAACTCGTTGCCTCTCTGGACGAACTCCATCGGATGTGCTTCAAAATCAGCAGTCCAAACGAGCAGAAATTAAGACATGAATGACGGGTGGTAGGTAGCTAACTTAGCAGCTATATTTTCCGGATATATGTAGTCCCGACACCTCCCAAGCCTACAGTGAAGCACACGATCGAGAGGAATGCAAGCGGCTTGTCACGCTTACTAGTTTGCTGATGAGCTGCTAGCAGCAAACCTATCCGTGGAGTTTCGCTCCCTGCATGCAGTACGTACAGCCTAGTGTTAGCACTAAATTTCTACAGTTCTTCTATCTCTTAACTCCAATATATATTATAGGTGAATCATGGTACGTAACCTGCATCTGAGTGCCATTACACATGGTTGATGTTCCTCTTTGAAGAGCGTTCAACTGCCCTCTGCACTATGTTGTTTCATTGTGAATTGAATGTGATTAAGTAGATGCACGCATGACGAATACGATAGCACTGTCACCTTTCCAAAAAATAAATAAAAATCTTTAATCCTTAAAAAGAAGGAGTTGGTGGTTGGTGCAGCCTCTCCCACCCCCTTCTCATAAAAGAACTATACTGACATATGGGCAACTCACAGAAACACCTGCCGACTCTCCCCACGTTCTCCGCGTGACCGTGTCTCCCCACGTTCTCCGCCACTCCTCCCTCGCGTCCTCTCCCCACCCCGCGCAGCCGCGCCCTCGCCTCATTTCTCCGTCGCTCCTCCCCTCCCTCCTCCGCCGCCGCGCCGCCCTCGCCTCCTCCCCTCCCTCCGCCCCCCTGCCACTGCCACTCCTCCGCGCCCCCACCCTCCTCGCCAACCCGCGCTCCCACCCTCACCCCCTCCGCCCCCCTCGCGCCGCCGCCACCCCGCGCCGCCGCATCCTCCTCCCCGAACCGCCTCCTCCCCAGCCCGCGCCGCCGCCTCCCCCCTATTCGTCCCCCGCACCGCCGCCTCCTACTCCTCCCACCCCTTGCCGCCGCATCCTCCCCTCCTCTCCCCAACCCTCCAAGCTGCCGCCTCCCCCTCTCCGCCCCCCCCCCCCCCCCCCAAACCGCCGCCTCCTACTCCCCCCACCCCTTGTCGCCACATCCTCCTGCCTAGCGGCCGCCAATGGAAGCACCTCCGCCACCTCCTCCAGGCCGCCGATGCCTCCTCGCTTCCCCCCAACCGCCCCAACTGCGAGCGCCTCGATACCTTTCTTGGATCTCCGATTGATTCTCTTTCCTCAAGTATTGGTCATTTTAGTTGCGTTTATTTATCCCTTGTTAGTCCCCGTCGCCTCTAGAGAAACACCAGTTTGTTCTCCGTATGTTAAGAAATTAAGATTGTGGATTTAGGTCTTGCTCTGGTACGTTTCTTTGTTCTTAAACACATGTGATTGAACTTCGTTGAGGTGTGACGTATATTTAGGACTGAATTAATGATCCCTTGTTGGCCTGGGCCGATTTCTGCGGTTAGGGATTGAGAATTTGAGACTAGGTATATTGGATAGGGCAGTTCCTTGCCCACCCTACCGTTGCTACGGAGATTGTGCATTGTGTTGTTTGTTGGTGCTAACAAATAACGGTGATTGGATTGCTTCTTGTTGCTGTGTTGCAATTTAGGTTGTTCTATAAAAATGGCTAGGTTTGCAGGGTTAGTATTGTGATCTACAATCTCTACAATTGGAGTAGAGATCCATGCTTAAAAACTCTAGCCACAGTGTAGATTGTCCATGTAGATTGTTAAATCAAAATAGCTTTAAACCAGATAGTCCTATACTATTGGGAGGCTGCCATATTAAAATACCTTGTTGCCTGTCTGTATAAGTATGCATTTGACTGAGCATCACCAGTTCTTCTTGTATCAGCTGCTCCGGGGGATGAAGTACATTCATACAGGTAATTAGACTCCACATAGGAGGAAATTGGTAATGGTTTATTGGATTTTTTTTCATGTGTGATTTCTGTGTTTATTGTCTAAGTGATGGTTTTGCAGCAAATGTTTTCCATCGGGATCTTAAGCCCAAGAATATTCTAGCCAATGCTGATTGCAAGCTGAAGATTTGTGATTTCGGCCTTGCCCGTGTATCATTTAATGATACCCCATCAGCCATATTCTGGACGGTATCCATTTTAGTAATGTTGACCAGACATTTTTTTTATGATGAGAAGCCAAAGTTTGGTTTCTTATGATTTTGCATTCGTTGTCCTAGGATTACGTTACAACTAGATGGTATCGTGCTCCAGAATTATGTGGCTCATTTTTTCAAAGGCTAGGGAGTTTTTGCCCTAACTTCGTATTACCAACAACAATAATCATGTTATGAATTTTCTCCCAAATTGCTACATAATCATGCTATGAATTTTCTCCCAAATTGCTACATTTCTATAACACGTTAGGATCCAACAAAGAATACATGTTACTGCATCGTGTCTTATAGCTGTTTGATGAAATGGCTAGGCTAGATGCATTGATGAACAACTTGCTTTCTTCCATGTTTGTTCTACCTGTTTCTGCTTTGGATTCTTGCATCTGCCGATTAGTGAAACGGAAAGATTCTACTGTGGCCAATGCGCATTACTCAAGTGTGGAATAACGAGCACTATTCAATTTAGTGATGTGCAAGACGGTGTTGGATATGCGAGGCTTATGACCCATATCTGTAATTTTTAGCATCTTGTTGTAGCATTGCGAGTGGTCCTTCAAGAACAAATCGGCCTTCTGTTGCAGACTTTGGCATCTGGTTTTGAACTCGTGGATGTTTGTATTCCTATGATTGAGTAAATCATGCAAGAAAAGCTTTGGATAAGACTTGTCCCCTTCCTTTCAAAGTGTTATGTTTCTACCTGTCGCCTGTCGGACATCCTCATTATCTTCACCTTCTTCCTCGTGCTCTGCAATACAACCATGGCTCTTTGTTGGTCTCGGTAACCCGGTGAGAAGTACCAATCCACTAGACACAATATAAGTTGTGCTTCTCATCCTATGTTTAAGAATTCAATGGCTAAGCTTTATTCTCATAATTCTTTTGCACTGTTTTTACTTGCAGGTTGGGTTTGATATGATAGATGCGTTTGCACAATCTCAGGGTATATCTCTGACCACACATCACTTTAAAGCACTATTTGGTGAAGGTTTGGCTCCGTCCATATGCCCCTAGAAATACCACCCCTTTTTACATTTTGAATAATGCATACTCTGTTTTGTCCGTACAAAGGATTGGATTGAATTGGATGTTCTGTCCTTTCCATTGATGCAGGGATGGTCGGTGCTGTCCTTGTTCTACTTGCCAGGCCTCAAACATCTATGAATCTCAGCGGTGAATCTGTAAGCACCATTTTCGGAAGACTTTTCAAGTTTAATATCTGATTTCTACTTTGCTATACTATTTTCTTGCTGTGCAATTCATTTGAGCTGATTTTACTGTGAATGTGGCGGGGTACACGGCGAGGACATTCGTCGAGCAGGGCATGGCTGATTGCCTTTGCATCGTCTCCAAAGAGGTACTGTTAATCTATCTGTTTCAGTGCATTCACTTTGCTATGTTAATTGTAGAAGCTTATTTGTCCATCATGCCATTATGTGGTTGTTTTTCCATTCCCATGTAATATATTGTACTATGTAATAGTTCGATTTGTGAGGTTATGTGTTGGTTTATGATACTGTGTGCTTTCTGTTATACATGCATGTCCGCCATATGAGCGACCAACCCTGACAAAAGGCTATCTGTTTCCTCCAGACAAGAAGCCTGCACGCCTACCTGTATGTACCTGGGGCAACTTAGCGATGAGGAGTAGCATTAAATCATGATCATAGTGATGGTGTGCAGATTTGGGATTACTGAACTGCTTAATCCTTATTTATTGTACTTGTACATTCTTCACACAATGGATAAATGAAGAGTTATCTTCATGATACTTTGCCTGGACTTTAGTGGAATCTGCTTCAGTATGTCAGCATTAACCTTTTATATTCTGTTGTTCTATGTAAATAAGCTTTCTTTTAGCTGCTATGATAGATTCATGCACTGCACAGTTCATCATCAAGATTAAAGCTGCACATGCAACCTCAAGGGCCTGAACTTTGTCTTGTGGCAGGGTTTTCATACCTGTGTTGGATCTGGTGGGCAGAGGCAGACTGTTGAATGGTACAAGGAGAACGGTATAGAGGTAGTGATGATGCTACCGTTTGTTTTTGTTAATTTAATGTGTTTGAAAATACAAAATCCCTTTTTTCTGAAGCCATTTATCCATTTTTGGAAGGTGTTATATGATGATCCAGTTGTAGCATTTGATAGCAAAACACATACCTTGGAAACGACATCATGGAAAATTCTAAAGTATGGGTTACTTATTATTTCTACTGGTTGCGAAACTTCAAGGTATATAACAATGCATTATGCAAATGTGAACGATCTGTTAAATGTTGGAAACCAGATTGTGGTATCCTGATCCTGACTACCAGTTCTTGCTAAAAATTGCACTCCTGAGATGTAAGACAAGCTTCTATGTTATAGTAATCAACATTTTTTTCCATTGGTTTATATATAATAATATAAACTAGATATAGAAGCCTGGTACATTCCACACGATTGTGATGACTCTCAGCGTTGCTTGTTGCTGCTTGTAATACCGATAGCATTCAGTTTAAGATTATATTTGATAGTATGTATCACTTTTATTTGGTTTTTCGTTGCAATGTACGGGCACCTTACTAGTAAGATTAGCAACCCTGTTTCATCTGAAAAATAAAATCAGAATCGAAGTCTGGGTGCAACCGCAACATGCATGAGAACTACTTCATGGCACTGAACTACTTCATATCAGACTAGCTGCTCACGGACGGAGACTCCAATTCGGATCACATATACTAGTCAACTAGAGGTCGTCACAATTGTAGTATTAGCTGATTCAGAGATCGAAAGACCCCGATCACCCATACAAATTGACATCAACGACGTGCGGATGTGACTTTCGGGTAGTACATTACGCAAACTATTGGGCCTGTTTAACTGCGGCTGCGGTTTATGATTTTTGATTGAATTTTTTAAATTTGGACTATTTACGGTATATATTATGAGAGAGATACTTACTTACGTTTTGGCTGGTACAGATATTGGACTTTTAACATGTACATCATTTAACTTATAGACTCCGTCTTAAAAAAATACTCTATTTGAAGTTAAGTACTGTAATAAAAGTCAAAAGGCGTCCGTTTCAAAGAAAATGAACAGGCCCATTTTACGGGATACTGCATGCCACTCATTCAATCTAGAAACTTGATTGCCACGTTGTCATTCCGACTTTTCTACTCAAGAGCAATAATGCAATTTGTGTACATTAGGCAAACAGTACGTGATACGACATGCCTACTCATTCAATCTAGAAACTTGATTGCCGTGTTGTCATTCCGACTTTTCTACTCGAGCATTATGTTTTTCTTCTTTTATGTGCATGTACTTACTAGTATATTGGATTTGCACCTGATAAAGTGATAATGGTGCCGACAGGCCAAGCATCTCAATTAATTGGAGAACACGGCGTTTGATTACTCTAACTAGCATCATAGGCGCGGTGACACGCCGCGCCAGCAAACGTGTGTACCGAAATAAAAGAGGCGATGATCCGCGAGGAGTTTTTTTGAAAAAATCGAGGGCATATGCGTATTTTCGAAAAAGCTAAAGGACTTTTTCGTAAAAAATCGAGGACCCGTATGTAACGAAACGAGGACCCGTACGCAACTTAGAAAACTGCGGGGCGCAATCCTGTAAATTGGAGAGGTGTTTTTAGAAAAAAAACGTAAAAAAACCGCCAAGGACGTCTTTGCGTGGAAAAAGGACCTCTACGTAATTTCCGGAAAACACGAGGAAAACACCTCCCCCGGCCGTACCAAAATTCCCGCGCCATGCGCCGGCCGGGGCGCGGGCGACGTGGCGGGGGCGTCTGGCCGGGAATCCCCCTGGTATAAGAAGGGGATTATTACCTAGCAGGACAGCAATTCACTCGCCATGAAAATCGTCGCGGTTCCCGATACATGACTGACAAATACTTGGGACTCGATCGTAATCTTCTGCTCGATCTGCACCACCTGGCCGTACGCATTCCAATCAACCATGTCCACCTCCGCGCCCGCACTTTCGACCGCCGGCAACGGGGACGCGCCTGATCCGACACGTTCGTCCTCCACCGTCGTTGCCAAGAGAGAGAGGGAATCACGTTCTATGCGTCCACGGCTACTCCGGCACCAAAGCTGTAAATACCGGCCAGTGCTTGTACTCCTGCACCTTCCTCATCGGAGGCCACACATGGCGTATCAAATATTACCTCAACGGCAACCTCGCCGAGCACCGCCGCTTGATATCCGTATTCCTCGAGCACGTCGGCCCCAACGAAGGCGTGAACATAGACGCGCAGTTCGATCTGCTCGACCATGCCGGCCAAGCAGCGCCGGCGTACAGCAAAAGGTTCACGCACACCTTGTCACGTAGTACCAGGGGATTCCCGCAGTTCATCAGCAGGAAAGACCTAGAGAAGTCGGTGATCTCAAGGACGACTGCTTCGTCATCCGGTGCGACATCGCCTTCGTCAGGGGGAAATCCATGGAGGAGCAGTTTGTCAAGGCGCCACCGCCAAAGCTGGATTGGCATCTCGGCGACCTCCTCGGAAACGCGAAGGGGGCGGACGTCACGTTCAAGGTTTTTTTAGATAAAGGATATAAAATCCGGCCTCTATATCCACAAGGGATATACACAGCCAAAAGTTACACGAGCTCTTAGGCCCAAATTCTCAACACTGAGGAGTACACAATAGCAAGAAAGAGATCTAAAGGACTATGAAAAAGATAGAAAGACTAAGTTTCAGAACTTCTTCTCCGTCCTTGCTTTCAACCAAACCCCTAACCTTCTCCAAATGAGCCACCCAAACTCCGGTCTATCCTGTGTGAAGATGAACCTCCGAAGCGATGTCTTCAAAGAGGCGACTAGGGTCGCCGACGCCGCCCGCCTCACCGAGACAAGGCTTTCACCTGGAGAACAGAGTACATGATGGCTATGGAGTGCCATGACAACCCTTCAGGAAGGAAAATGGCGTCCATAGGCGTCATAGTTGTCGAGACTGGCAGGAACACCGGTAAGACTTTCGCCAGCACAACCACAGCAAACCACGCACACCCACACAAAAAGACCACCACCAGCACACCGGGGTTCTGCACGCCTCAAGGCCATGGCATAGCCATCCATTGAACCCACCACAAGCCGCTTCCCGCTTGAGCAACGTCGCGCCAAGGAAGCCTGGACAACCCAGCAGCCACCACTCGTCGTCGTCGGTCTTGGTCACGCCGGCCCCAGCACCGGCAACCACACCCGAGCACGCACCCTGAGGCATGGCCGCCGCCGCCTGAAGCAGCTCCTCCCGCGCCCGCACGAGCGCCAACTGCCGCTTCGCCTCCCGCGCCCGTACGCGCGCCGGCCGCCGCTTCGCCTCCCGCACCGGCTGCCGCTCCGCCTTCCGCGCCCGCACGCGCGCCGGTACGTGCTCGCCGCTCGGTCGCTCGTCTTCAAGGCGCAGCTCCTGGGTTCCATGAGGGAGAAGGATAGAAGATGCATCGATCATACCCATCGACGACATGCATGCCGATGTGTTCAGGGCATTGCTCCACTTCATCTACACTGACGAATTACCAGAGACGGGGTGAGGAATGTTACAAATGTGGGCAATATTTTAATTCTAAGTTTTATTAAGAGACAGAAATAATAAACTAATGATGCAAAACTCACAACTAACAGCAAGCTACTCAACATATTTCAGAACATACACAAGAAAAACAATATAGTAACAAAGTCGAACGTGCGCACGAACGACTTACTTGTTATACTGATGAAAAACAGGAAGCCGTGCAGAACGTAGGTGTAGCAGTGCAGTGAGCGGTCGCGCAGATGCGCTGCCCAGAAACCTTATTGCCGCCCTGTGCAGGTACTCTCTGCGGTAACGGTCCGGAGATAGCCGCTCTCCCTCCTTCCAGGTGCACACCGGGAAGAAAGGTCGACGAGGTTCAGATGGCGCAGCATTACAGCACAAGAACAGAAAGTAGAGGAAGAATGGAGGTGCAAAATTCTGTCCATTTTCCTGGACGTCTCCAGGCCCTTTTATAGGCGCTACATTTACTACTCACTGGTAACTGTTGCGTTTTAAACAGAATTATGCACTGGTAACTGCCTCATCAAATCACAAATTAAGCAGTGTAAATTCACTTGTAACTCCCTCATTCAAATGTTTAAATCTCATTTAAACAGAGAGAGTGAGGTGCATGGTTCAGCAAAAATAAAGATGGACTTGGTCTGCCAAGTGGCGCGCCACGTCACGGCACGGTCGCGCGTCACAAGTCACGCGATTTTCACGCAAAAATACGCGAATACGCGCGCGTGTGTGACTAGACAGAACCTTCTTCATACCATCTCTTTCCATATTCAAAGAGTGGGTAGGACTCCACCTTATAAATCGGTCTTCCTCACTCTGCCTAAGTAATATGGTACTAAACCATGCATACTTTGGAATTAAGGAAATAGACCAATTAAATAGGCCAATTTCTAACAAGGAATACACGGCGGCGATAATGGCCCAGCATCTGCTTGTGGCAGCAGACATGTATGATATACCGAGGCTAAAGTTGATTTGTGAGGACAAACTATGCAGGCGACTTGATGTGAGCACGACAGCGACCACATTGGCCTTGGCTGAGCAGCATCATTGTCATGAGCTTAAAGAGGCGGTCTTCAGGTTCCTCAGCTTACCTTCGAAAATGCGAGCAGTCAGCGCGACCGATGGCTATAAGCATCTGATGACAAGCTGCCCCTCTCAGGAGCTCAGATCAAAGCACACTTAGTCCTATAATCTCAGTAGTGTTAGAGAAGTAACTTTTGGGTTTTCATCCTTTTGGTGTACATTTTACTGTTATACTAGGAAACTGATTGCTTGTTTCATAACATGCTCGGTATTTTGTTATGTCCTTACTCAGCGAAAACTTAACCAAATAGCGGATGGACCATGAGATTTTAGTTAAATTGGTCTAAAAGTGATAATTTTAATCAATTCAGAGGTTGACCACCATGTACTATCAATGCCTGTTTAGGATGCAGTGATTTCTCGAAAACACTTCATTTTCTACTAAAATGAAGGCGCAAATGGAACCTCAATGTTGGAGGAAAACTACAAGAATCTAGCATTTGATTTGTCGGACTTTTTCCATTGAAACAGTGGAATCCAATCTGTACTATTATTAGAAACTACAGGTTCTACACGTTGCTTTTCGCCTGCATTACAGTGCTGCCATGCGGGCCTGCGTTCTAAATGTGTGGTGAAAATCATTGTGAGCTTGTTCCCAAGACAATTATGAACAGAGTTTCACATGGTGCAATATTGCTCCTACCAGGCTATGTCAATTCTAACTCTATAATGGCCAAACGTACTGGGAACTTTTAGAGTCGATCAAATTAGTTCGGAAAGGGAGAGAGAAACTGCAGAAAATCATAAAGAAAAAAAGAAAGCATATATAGTCCCGACACCTCCCAAGCCTACATAGAACTACAAGAGATGATGAGAGTACTCGATCAAATTAGTTCTGAAAGGAGAAAGAGAAACTGCCGAAAATCATAAGAGGAAAAAAAGAAAGCATGTATAATCCCAACACCTCCCAAGCCTATATACAACTACTGAGCAAGAGACGACGAGTGTACTGCAAGCAGCCCTTCGTGCTTGCTGGCTAGCAGGTAGCAACCGATCCATGGTGTTTCTGTTCCCCACAGCACATCCAGTGTTGGGCTTGCTAGCGTGTTCCATGTGGAAGTGCTGTTTCTCGTTCTTCTGAATATCCATCTGATCTTTTAATGGAGCACTAGTTAGGTTTTTGAAAGTTATGATAATTATGCAGTTGTCTATTCATATGCATATTACCTCGAAAGTACGATGCCCCGGCGTCGATCCCGGGCAGATGGGCTGCACGCCTCGCATGCCCACCAGCCGAGCAACTCTCGCTCTCCCGATACCTGCCAAGCCTACTACTACACGAGAGCACTTAAGTGACGAACTGTCCGTGGAGTCTTGTAGGGATCCCTGCATGTAGTATGTACAGCCTAGGGATAGCATAAAATTTCTAGAGTTCTTTTAGCTCTTAGCTCCAATATATATAGGTGAAACATGGTGCGTAGCATCTTCGAGCGCAGCAGTAAGGTTGATGATTACGTTTCTCTTTGAGGAGTGTTCAACTACCCTCTGCACTATAGTTCATTGTAAACTCAATGCAAGTAGACGCACGCATGCTGATGAATAAGTAGCCCTGTCACCTTTCCAAAAAGGTCCAAATATAAATAAAAATAAAATTAGTAGCTTTGTTTCGTCTGGAAACATTTATGTCACTAAGAAGAACTTGTAATATAGAAATCAGAGTCAAATCCGGGTGCAACTGAAACATGCATGGTAACTACTTAAGTTTATGTCACTGTACATGAAGCCGTATCATATCATGATGTCAGACTAGCTGCTCAAGGAGGTAGTCCAATTCGGATCGACCACCTGACCGTACGTGTTCCAATCAACCATGTCCACCTCCGCGCCGGCACTGTCGACCGCTGGCGAAGGGACGCGCCTGAGCCGACACGTTCGTCCTCCACCGTCGTCGCCAACATAGGGATAGGGAATCACGTACGTGCTAAGGGTCGACGGCTACTCTGAAACCAAGACGGTAAAAACCGGCCTGTGCTTTGTAGTTGTACTCCTGCACCTTCCTAGTCGGAGGCCACACATGGCGTATCAGATATTACCCCGACGGCAACCGCGCGGAGTACGACGGCTTCATATCCATATTCCTCGAGCATGTCGGCCAAAACTATGGCGTGGACGCCGACATGCAGTTCGATCTGCTCGACCTTGCCGGCCAAGCAGCACCGCCGTACAGCAGCAGGTTCACGCACACCTTGTCACATGACATCTTGGCACCGCCAAAGCTGGACTGGCATCTTGGCGACCTCGTCGGAAACGCAGAGGGGGCAGACATCACGTTCAAGGCTGGCAGGGAGACGTTCGTCGCGCACCGGTACGTGCTCCTGGGTTCCATGAAGGAGAAGGATAAAAGATGCATCATACGCATCGACGACGTGCACGCCGATGTGTTCAGGGCGTTGCTCCACTTCATCTACACCGACGAATTCCTGAGATGGCGAGGAATACGCGGCGATAAGGACCCAGCATCTGCTTGAGGCGGCAGACATGTTTGACCTACCGAGGCTAAAGTTGATCCTCTAGGACAAACTATGCAGGTGACTTGCTGTGATCACGGTGGCGACCACCATTCTCTTGGCTGAGCAGCATCATTGTTGTGAGCTTAAAGAGGCGACTTTCAGCTTCCTCATCTAGCTATCAAACATGCAAGCAGTTAAGGCGACCGATGGTAAGAAGCATCTTATGTTATGACAAGCTGCCCCTCTCTTTGCAAGGAGCTCAGATCGAGGCACATTGTCCTATAATCTCAAGAATAGTCTTAGAGAAGTAGCTTTTGCATTTTTATCTTTTTCGTGTACATTTTATACTCGGAAATTTGAATACTTGTTTTTATAGAGTACATGCATGCTTAGTAATTTGTGTGTGCTGAGAAATGGGATTCTTGTTATTTTAACATAGAGTCGTTCAATTAGTAGATATTATTTGTTTGAGCCATTTACAAGTAATTAACATCATAACGATCATGATATATTTAGTCAAGTTAGCGGTTTACCAGTACACAATATCAACCATGGAGGAAACAAATACAAGCAAATTAACCATAACATCGATCATGAAATATTCAGTCAAGATGAGGTTTACCACGACGTAGTATCAACTATGGAGGAAACAAATACTAGCATCTGGCTTTTGTCGGATTTTCTATAGTGACAAGGTGAATTACTAGGCAACACATGTAGTGGCAGGCATGCAAGTGCACGCGGTGAACTCGCTCTGAGGACGATTACTAGCAGTCTCACATGTTAGCTGCAATGTTGATTCTATACGAGCTTGTGTCAGATGCTCATTCGGTGCCTTCGCATAATCACGAAGCATGCCGGAAATTGCAACTGGCTCTGGCCATGTCATGGCCGGCCTCGTGGACTGTCCCAAGTGGTAGCAACAAGCAACGGCGCCAAGCCGAACAAGACACAGCAAGCCATGCGTCGAACACCATCACTGCAGTAAACATGAGGACATGGCAAGTCCAGGAATGAGAGACTGAGTGTATATTAGTCCACATTTTTTAGATAAAGGATATAAAATCCGGCCTCTATATCCACGTGGGATATATACAGCCAAAGTTACATGAGTTCTTAGGCTCAAAGCCTCAAAACTGAGGGGCATAAAACAACAGAAATGATAGCTTAAGGACTGAAAAAAAAACTAGAAAGACTAAGCTTCAGCACTTTTTCTCCGTCCTTGCTTTCAACAAGTCCCTATCCTCATCCGACTGTGCCATCCAAACTACGGTCTGCTTTGCGTGAAGATGGACCTCCGAGGCGACGTCTCGAAGGAGGCGACTATAGTCGCCGACGCCGCCCGCCTCACCGAGGCAAGGTTTTCACCTGGAGATCAGTAACATGAGAGCTATGGAGTGCCACTACAACACCTCCAGGAAGGATAATGGCGCCCAAAGGCGTCATTGCTGTCGAGACCGGTAAGATCACCGGCAAGGCTTTCGCCAGCACCTCCACAACACCCCACGCACTATCCACACACAAAAAAGACCGCCACCACCACACCGGGGTCCTGCACGCCTCAAGGCCATGGCATAGCCACCCTTGAACTCCACGACGAGTCGTATCCTGCAATGTCCGCCACTGTAGAAACCATTATGCGACGCTTAAGCGCCACCACTGAGCAGATCCAGGGACATGAGCCAGGATCAAGCCTATAGCAATACAACGGAAGAGCCTGACGTGAATCTTCCTGAACGCCTTACGGAGCCTGCACGGCACGCGGAACACCACTGCCTTCTTGCTCCCGGCCACATCCATCTGGAAGGCGGAGTCGATGTAGAGGCCCTTGAGGACGCACTTGAGCTCCTGGTTGTCAATCTCTAGGTCAAAGAACGCCTGCGCGATGGAGTCCTCAAACTCCACGGGCACGAGGCCCTTGACCTTCTGGATCTTCCTCCTCGCCGTGAACATGGTGCCTTCTTCCTTCCTTCGCCACTGACCGTGGTGAATACCCTCTCGGCAAATGCAAACTCCCCGCACTTAACGTACATGTCCACAAGCGCGTTCCTGAGGGACAGCGGCACCCCCAGGAACCTCCGGACGCAGCACGCGTGCACGCTCCTCCCATGGCGGCGCCACCCGAGCTGCCCGCACGCGAGCAGCAGGCTGACCATGACCACCGCGTCCAGCTGCACCCCGGCCGCAACCATCCCCTCGAAGAACCGCAGCGCCGCCTCGGGAAGCCCGCCCTGCGCGTACGCGGACAGCATGGACGTCCACCGCACGGCGTCCCTCGCGCGCCCGGGAGGTCGGACAGGCCAGCGTAGCATAGCACCAGCGCAGACCCCACGAAGGGGTTCCCGTGGGCGCCGATCTTGACGGAGAGCGCGAGGGAGGAGGCGGCGAGGGCAGTCGAGCCGGTGAGCGCACAGGAGCGGAGGACGGGGGGCAGGGTGAAGTGGTCGGGCGGGGCGCCCCGCGCGAGCATGTTGCGAAAGGCGCTAGAGCAATACAGGGAGCCGGGGGTGCATCCCCTCCCCTCTCGCCGCCGGCGAGGCCGCCGGGCGTCGGAGGAAGGGGAGGGGGACCAGATCTGGAAGGCGAGGAAAAACGAAGAAAGGGGAACTGAGCGCCCGCCTGCGAGTTTATTGTTCCTCTCGCGC
Source organism: Dendrocalamus latiflorus (assembly GCA_017311315.1). Classification (NCBI taxonomy): domain Eukaryota; kingdom Viridiplantae; phylum Streptophyta; class Magnoliopsida; order Poales; family Poaceae; genus Dendrocalamus; species Dendrocalamus latiflorus. The sequence goes on along the minus strand of CM029642.1, from coordinate 46,212,699 downwards.
AGGGCTAGACCTTGAGGTTCGTATATTAGTATATAGGTTTAGGAGGCATCTATTAGTCCAGATGCCTCCTAAACCTATATATAAGCATGCATAGGTAGATCATATATACTCAATAGCCCGTGAACGAGTAGCAACCGATCGATGGTAATTTTCTCGCCGCCAGAACATAAAGTCCTGGGCTAGCACTAGAACTTTTCTTAAGCTCTTCTATCATTCTTCTCCAATATATATTGGTGAAACTAGGCCGCACATACCTTTTGAGTACAATAATTTGACGTTGTGGTGCATGGTTCCTCTGCATCTTTAGCTCCAAATTTTGAAGAGGATTCAACTACCCTCTGCACTGCACTTTGCACTACACTGCACTGTGAATTAATGGAAAGTAAACTCTTGGTTGTCGAATACTAAATGTAGTAGACTGTTTCATATACAGGAGTGAAGTTTTTGGTCACATATTGGTCGACAAAAAATTGCGACAAAATATTGGTTTCGTTAGCATGTGAAAAGTGTGGTGACATTACTGGAAATTTTTGTACGGATAACCCATTTTTTATTCGAAAATATAGAAATATATCCGCGACAAAATTTTTTACACAAATAGGCTCGAGTCGCCAAACCATTGGGCGATTTACGCTTGTCGCCCCACCAAAACGCGACTTATAAAGAATCTGGTAACCGTTGAGCGATTAAATGCAATCGCCTCCCCATTAAGCGATTCAATTGAATCGCCCCCCCGTTCGGCGACATAAAGAAGAGTCGCCCAACGGGGGGGCGACTGCATGTGAATATAGCCCGACGGCCGAGCCCCTTTTCTTCCCCACGCCTGCTCGCCATTCACTCTCTCCACCGCGCGAGAAGACAGAGCAGAAGAAGAGAGGAAGGAAGAGGAGGAGAGGGAAGAAGAGAAGGAGAGGGGGAGGAGAGGGAAGAAGAGAAGGAGAGGGGGAGGAGAGGGAAGAAGAGAAGGAGAGGGAGAGGAGGAGAAGCCGCGGGATTTGCAGGTATTTTCCTAATTGTAGAAAATTTATTTTAGAAAATTTGTTTAGATAAATTTAGTTTAGAAAATCTAGTGTAGATATTTAGTTTACAAATTTAGTTTAGATATTTAGTTTAGAAAATTTAGTTTAGAAAATTAGCTTAGATATTTAGTTTAGATATTTAGTTTAGAAAATCTAGTTTAGAACATTAGATTTAGAAATGTAGATGCAGTTTACAAATTTAGATGTACAAATTTAAATGTAAAAAAATATAGTTTTTTGTATAATATTTGTAATGCATTATTGTGGATAATTTACTTTAGAAAATTTGTTTAGATAAATTTAGTTTAGAAAATGTAGTGTAGAGTGTAGATATTTAGTTTACAAATTTAGCTTAGATATTTAGTAGAGATATTTAGTTTAGAAAATTAGCTTAGATATTTAGTTTACATATTTAGTTTAGAAAATCTAGTTTAGAACATTAAATTTAGAAATGTAGATGCAGTTTACAAATTTAGATGTACAAATTTAAATGTAGAAAAATATAGTTTTTTGTATAATATTTGTAATGTATTATTGTGGAAAATTTACTTTAGAAATTTATTGTAGATCATTCAATGTACAAATGTAGATGCAGTTCAATGTACAAATGTAGATGCAGTTTACAAAATTGAAATGAAGAAAATTTAAATGTATTATTGTAGAAAATGTGTAGTGTACGAATTTACATTTAGATAATTTTACAGTTATGGCGGGTGACTGGCGGTACACGCTGTTGGACGAGCACTTGGACCGCATGCACCGCGCTTCCCGTCGTGCGCCGCCACCGGGGAGCACGGACGAGTCGACTGAGCTGGGAGTGGTCCGGACACGCACACCTCGTGTGGCCTGGGGACTCGACCCTCGTTGGACTGCCAGGTTTGCACTACGCCAACGTTTTAGTATTACCATAAAAATATTTAATGCTGACCTTCACTTTATTTGCAGGTTGCGGGATGCCGGACTTCTCCCTCTTGCCCGGATGGTGCAGGCCACGGATGAGGACGGAGGTGCCTTGGCCGGGGAGGGGGACGAGGCGGGCGTGGAGCGATCACGACGTTTCCCGTTCGACCGTTCCCTGCTGACGGCTTTGGTGGACCGTTGGCGGCCCGAGACGCACACTTTCCATCTACCAGTCGGGGAGATGGCGCCGACCCTGCAGGACATGTCCGTACTCCTTGGCCTTCCGGTCGCGGGAGACGCTGCCTTCCTACCGGAGGCTCCCGCCGAGTGGAGCGAGGACCTGCTCGGCAGATTCCAGGGGGTCCTTCCACCGGCCGATCAGCACCACATCTTCGACGAGAGGCAGAAGCATGGACCGACGCTGAGGTGGCTGGCACAGTACCGGGTACGTGGTGTTTCAAGTCGATCGCGTCTTCGAAACTCTTATTTGTGCAATTACATACTAATAAAAACTTGTTCGCATTCAGGTTGAGCGCATGGTTGCAGATGCTGACGATTACGCCGTCGCGCGCCACCTGGAGGCTTACTTGCTGTGGCTGTTTGGTTGGGTGCTCTTCACCACCAGCCACGGCAACACCGTTGACGCGCGCCTTATCGCTTATGCGAGGGCGATTGCGGACGGCGAGGCCGTCCAGATCAGCTGGGGATCGGCCGCACTTGCCGCGACGTACCGCGGCCTGTGCGATGCGTGCACGAGGATTAAGGCGAACTCGATCCTCACGGGATGTCCCCTGCTGCTGCAGTTGTGGTCGTTCGAGCGCTTCAGTCTCAGACGACCTGTACTAGACGACATGGGTCCCTACGGGGCCGAGATGTACCCGGGGGGAGACATCGACCGGCCGACGATGGGTTCTATTTGGTGTCGTCGACGAGTGAGTTTTATTTTATCGTAGTCAACTTATTAACGATCGTCGTACTAAAATAATTTGCCTTTCTTGCAGGTACAGTTCGCGCACGTGCAGGTCATGCGGGCGTACCACCCCTTCGTGGAGCAGTTGGACCGCCTCGCAGACTCCGACGTGCGCTGGGAGCCTTACGCAGCGGAGGCAGTGCAGGCTCGTGCTCCTGACGGGCTGTCTGCACTGTGCTGGCATGACCAGGCTTTCTGGCTGACCCGCCGGAAGCTCGTGTACGGCATCTACGTGGAGGACTATGCACCGCAGCGAGTCATGCGGCAGTCCTGTACCAGTCGGGCCGCCGATTCCGCCCCACGTGCACGCGTGAGTGATCGCTTCTGATATTTTTGTACGTACTTACTATTGTGATCGCAAGTACTTACATTACGTAATGGTTCCATAAACAGGCACACCACGAAGGGCGTCAAGAAAGGCACGGATTGGTCCAGGAGGATGCAGCCCTGGATTGCGCAGTGGGAGGGTGCGCTGGATGACCGCGTGGAGGAGGATCGGCCATACGATATAGCCGACTACGCGGAGTACCTCATCTGGTACCAGGGGCGGACTCGTACCAGGCTGGTACATGTCGTTGACCCACCTGCCCCACACGTCGCCGCACCGACAGACGCGTACCCTACGCACTTCGCACGCGACGCTCACATCGCGGTACGTAACTTGTAATTTCAAAAATTCTCAAATGGCAATATCGTTTCGATGATGGACCATTCTATGTCTTTTTGTACAGGCTGACGTCGGTGCCGCGCTGTGGTCGGAGTCCTCCGCACTAGTGCAGAGGTGGGGCACAGGTGGGGAGTTGACCCGCGAGGAGGCCGTCAGCTTTGCGCGACGGATGGAGGCAGGGTGTAGACGTATCGTCAGCCTACTGTCCTGCACGAGGCTACCGGTGTCTCCACACCTACGGCCAGTGCACCCCGACCACCAGTGCCACCCCGACCACCAGTGCCACCCCGACCAGCGTGGCACTACTCCGGAGGTAGTACGTGGACACGTCCACCTCCCCCGGAGCAGCCAGGGAGTTCTACGTGGACACGTCCACCTCCCCCGGAGCAGCCAGGGAGTTCTGCTTGGTCACGGCCTGCTACGTACATCCTTGGCTTCCACACGGATGATTTCATGGCGCCATGTACGGGTACGCATCGTCCGAGCTTGTTTTTATCCTAAGACGACATGCAACGAACTAACGATATTACTATTACAGGTCCTTACCAGCAGCAGGGACGCTTCTCCCCGGGCCACATCGAGGTGGACCAGTTTTTTGCGGACTGGCCTGGGCCGTCCTCCGACGCAGCACCGGAGGTTATCTCCGGCAGTGGCCTCCCCGGTGCACCGGAGGCCACACAGCCGGAGGTGCAGGTGACTCCACCGGCGCAGCCGCGGGTGCGAAACCCACCTGATCGTTTTACTTTTTCGGACCCTTGTCACCCGCCGCCTCGTAATCCGTTGCACCGGAGGATGGCCAAGCGGGGCCGTATGGCAGGACGCGGGCGCGGTGATGGAACACCTTAGGGTGGGGAGTGAGGGGTGTATGTCATGCATGTAATGGATAAATACGCGACATGTTACTGCGTTATATTATAAAGTTCATTTAAATTCAAACAATGCTATTATCTCTTCTTTTCGTATAGAAAATTATTTCTATATCAAGTAATGTGACAAATATTAAATACCAGTTCTTGTGTGACTTAATTACGAAATTACAAAATAATGTGACATATACCAGTATATGTGACTATACCACATTTTTTACGAGTTTCAAATTACAAAATTCACAAAACCCTTAACAGGATCCATGCAGTCGCCTAGAGGTAGATTGGCGAGCAGGCGTGGGGAAGAAGAAAAGAGGGCTTGGCCGTCGGGCTGTAATCACATGCAGTTGCCCCCCCGTTGGGCGACTCTTCTTTATGTCGCCGAACGGGGGGCGATTCAATTAAATCGCTTAACGGGGAGGCGATTGCATTTAATCGCCCAACGGTTACCAGATTCTTTATAAGTCGCTTTTGGGTGGGGCGACAAGCGTAATTCGCCCAATGGTTTGGCGACTCGAGCCTATTTGTGTAAAAAATTTTGTCGCGGGTATATTTCTGTATTTTCGAATAAAAAATGGGTTATCCGTACAAAAATTTCGACATTACTGGGTGTAGCCTATTAGTAGCTTTGTCCGGGGAAATTTTATAGTACATTATACTAGTAGTAGAAAGACAATTGTAGAAATTAAATCTAAACGTTGATTTATAAGGGTATTCTAGACCTTCATTGTTAAACCTGTTTTTAGGGTATTTTGGACTATTGACATGGACATATATTTGTAAACCAGCGTTGCGTCTCCAATCCATATGCCAGCTTATTTTGGTTACAATTTTACTATTTTAAATATTCTACTATTAGTAGTATGAGTGATAGTATACTTAATTCTAACTAATATGAACCATTGGATCGTAAAAATTGAATGGCTCATATTTATTTTAAAGTACCATGAGCTCTTGTCCAAACCCTGAAAGTTTTCTAGTGGATCTAATTATGTCTTTCTAATGTTATATTAAGATCTCAAGCAAATCCAATACGGGAAAGACAAATTAATCAATGTCGTTGTTCCGCTTTTGAAGAAGTATCTTTCATATGAAAATAATGAACAAATGGAAAAACGCAGATTCCGAACGTGTAGCCGGTAGAAACTCATGCAGAACGAGGCGAAGTACCTTCCATTAGAGCAAGTATTATAAGAGGCTGTAAGTTGGCTGTATGCTGAGGTGGAGGAGAGAGAGGAGGAGAGAGAAGAGAGGTGGGCTGTAAGATTACAGCCAGCTGAAGCACAAGAACCAAGAAACTTTGTGAGAGGAAGGGGTAGGTCATACAGCCTTCAACTGGCTGTAACTACTATATGAGTAGGCTGATAAGTGAGCTGTAAGTATTTATACAGCCAGCTGAAAGCTGTATTATAAGACTTGCTCTTAGTAGTATTATGTGTCTTTCAGGAAGCAGGCATTGTACGTAATTTGAGAACAGACAAGCTCCATTAATTTTAGAGCCGAGGAACTAAACTACCACTTGTTCAGTACGACCCGGTCACAAATGCAATCAAGCTGGAACTTAAGGGAAGCAAGGAACTGAATGTACTCCGTTTTTCACTTTACTACACACGTATTTCTCTCTTGGGGCAGGTAATTAATATTCATTGACAACTGCACGAACTCTTGAATACTTGGTTGGTTTTTGCATTGAGAGGTTCCTGATTTGGCCAACTTGGTACGCGACTAAGCACGGTAGCTAGCTCGATCCTGATGTCTGCAAATGCAAAGCCATCAGATGTACCACGATTGTGCTTCCCTCACGAAGCTGACTCCAAGATGTGCCCGGTCCAATCAATCGTCCGTCATGGCTGTGCAGTCACCGATTTTGAGCCAAGTTCAGCAGTTATCCAAGTTATGATATGGGTTGAAGAATCAAACATTGCCCGTGAAGGATACTGGATGAACAGTAACATACGTTTGGTCCGACTTGATTTCTAGAACATGGCATTGTGTATGGTCCCGACACCTCCTAGGCCTACAAGCATGCGAGAGAACTGCATGCAGTTCATTGATCATGCCCCCATCCAGAACAGCATCTCCAATGGTTATAGCTAGCAACTAACTATAAGACTTTCACATCATTTATATAGTACACACTAAAGCTAGCATTCTAAAGAACTATCTATAAGGATAGCTATTTGATGCTACATGCACACACAAAATTTATAGAGGCTGCCTCGTTTGGCGTTATAGACTAGTGCTTAAGGAAGAGCTGGCTCGATTTTTTTTGCATACTCTCTTTCCTCCACATAGGATATATGCTGATGTGTACATGCATATAGCTAGCTGACTCAGACCATTGGAGATGCCCTAAGAGCAACTCCAGCAGGGCCTCTACTTGAGCCCTCATCCTACTTTTGAGGGCCGAGGGGTAAAAAACTCACTCCAGCAGGGCCCCTACTCTGGCCCTTAAAAGTAGGAGGCCCTCAAATCTGCCCCTCGAGCCCTCATTCCTGGGGGTCTGGAGGGAGCCCCTACTTTTTCTGTTTTGACAGTTTTCGCTCGCGCGCTGGCTTTTTCGCCCGCGCCTGCATGACCTTCCGCGCCGCCGCCCACCTTCGCCCGATTCCTCTTCCCCTCCGACAGCCTGCCCCCGCCCAGATCTCGCCACCGCCCGGCAGCCCGCCCCTGCCCGGCCGCTCGTCTTCCGGCACGGAAGCATCCGGGCGAGGCCGCTCCCGGCGATTTTCCCCTCGGCGAGACTCCTCCGTCCCCGGCGAGGCGTCTCCCTAAAGATCACTCCCCGGCGGCCCTCGCGACTCCCTCCCTGCGGCTCCTCGACGCCTCGCGACGCGCTCCCCGCTCCTCCGTCGAGAGGCCAGCGGCTCCCCTCCTCCGTCGAGCGCCCCTCCCTCAGCGAGCCCCTCCCTTGCGGCACCCGCTCGGCGGCTCTCCTCTTCCATTGCCGATACATGGCCGAGTTCCTCAATAGGGAAGAAGATAAGAAAGAGGATGACGAGTGGATCCTATGTTAAGAATGAATTTGAGGGCCCTGTTTTGAGGGCTCCTGCTGGAGTGCAGCCCAGAAAACAGAGCCGTCAAAAGTAGAGGGAGCCCTCAAATAAAAAGTAGGGGCCCTGTTTTGAGGGCTACTGCTGGAGTTTCTCTAAGACTTGGGCTACACTAAATCTTTTAAGATCTTATATCTTTGGCTAGGTCCATCATATCTATCTATCTATCTATCCAGGGGCGGAGGGAAGGGGGCTGCCAAGGGCTTGGCACCCCCCATCGATCAACAAGTGTTGTAGGATCCGGTATGTACTAATGGCTTTAGTACTTTTATGCAGCTAAAGTATCATGCACATTAGGCATCCTAAATAATATTTGGTCAGCACTAACTAACGTTCAAGCCCAAATGCCCAGTAGAGTTTGAGGCTCTAAATTTTTGTATTTTATTTTAAATTGGAGATATATAGCATCACTAATTGAAGGGAAGCATGGTGTCTGAACTACTAGCGTTCTTCTAAACTTTCCTCCTTGTCTTGCCTCATTTGCGGTATCACATCAACTAGAATCAAGCTAAGGTACAATGTAGCGGCTTGCTGCCGTGGTGAGGCAGTCAAGCGAAGAAGCAATCAGGGCAAAGTAAAAGTTACTGGTTTATATGACGAAATTATGCCATACATATAAATTGAAGTTTACAGATATGCAATATATTGTTGTGTTGGCCAAATACACTTTCCTGTGTTTGAAACTTGAACATATTGTTTTTTTAAAATAGACACACAAACATATTGCCATGTAATATTTCCGTCTACCATTATTATCGACTTAGACCTCCAGCCCCTCGTATGCTCAATTCCTGGCTCTGCCCCTGTATCTATCTATTCTATATATATATATATATATATATATATATATATATATATATATATATATATATATATATATATATATATATATATATATATATATATATATATATATATATATATATATATATATATATATATATATAGTAAAATTATTGAATACTATTAGGTGTCCAGACTTCTCAATCCACAGCCGTCCGATGAGCACGTACAGTAAGCCGGAGGAATGGTGATTAACGGGTTGGGCGGCTGCTAAGATCGCAGGCAAAATAGGAATCTTCGTCGCTCTTCCATTTCATTTTCCGTCACTCGGTCACGCATTTTCCCCCAGTCTCACCTCTTTCCCCAAATCGCCATTCCTCGCTTGCTTCACCTCCGCTTTGCTCTGCTCCCGAGTCTGATGGCGGCCGCCGTCCTGGGTCATCCTGAGCAGCATCCTAGACGTGGCCGCCGCCGAGCTCAGGGACGTCGACCTCTCCGTCGCGTTGGCCGCGCCCCCGCGGGTCACCCTGCTCACCGTCCCCCCGCGCGTCTCCCCCGGCCCGGGCGACGCCCTCTACGGCCGGCCCCCTGTTAGATTAATTGGGCTTGGTCCATTATTAATTTAGCAATTAATCAAATGAAATTCCTAGGCCCACATGGAAAAACTGTTTAGTCCCATATGGAGAGTTGAATGGGAGTTACACCACTTTAAAAGGTGGAACGTGGTAACCCCCTTGTGGAATTGGAGAGAGCCAATACACGCGCGCGCGCTCGCTCGCTCGCTCGCCTCGCCACGCCACGCCGTGCGGTGCGGTGTGCGTGTGTGCGCGCGCGCAGGCGTGTCAGGTGCGGGCGCGTTTTTCTTTATCTATTCGAAAATCGAAAAGCACTGGTTGGCAGTAATGGTGCAGTTACTAGTGGATTATGGCTGCGGTTACTTTCGAGTAATGGCTGCTATTACTAGTGACTAATGACTGCAGTTACTGGTCTCTTCGTTTTTGCTGTTACAAAAGAAGGCTCTCCTCTCCATACCAAAGGGATACGAAAGAACAATACTCTATTTTTGTTGCTGCTCTCTGCAATCTCCGGTCCAGTACCTTGCGCGCAAAAGGTTCTGGGCGAGTAGGCCTCCGGAACTTCGTCCGTTTGTGTACCTGCACGGGTAGGCGGGCGATCAAGTTTTTGGGGAGTGCATCGGCGCGACTACTCAATCTGCGACGTCTACTTCCTGGTGGTGAACCGTTCGCGGGACTGCACTACGAACATCTTCCTGCATCAAGCTTCGTCCTGCATCACTCCTCGATCGACTACATCAAATAGGCCATCATGTCTACTGATGGTAACGGCGCCTCCGGTGTCTCTGGCACTGGCCCCGCCCGAGGGTATAAATTGAAAACTTTTCTGGTGTATTTGTTTCTGTGCGCTATGAATATGTTAATAGATGTTTCTGTTAGCTTGTTCGTTAGCGAATATGAATACATCGTTGATAGATCACTCATGCATGTTTATGTCATGTTTTATTTGCTGAATTTCTGGATTAAAATATGCCGAAAATTGACTAGATTTCAAACAATCCAAAAACTTGATAGGTCTTTTTCGGTAGTTGGCTTTGCTGCGTCGCTTAAGCCACATCATCCGTTTGATGGTTCAAATTTTAAGAGATGGCGTGCACGCGCAATCCTGTGGTTTACTACCATGGAATGTTTTCATGTTGCATAAGGCAAGCCCGCTGAGCCTCTGTCTGATGAGGATGAACGCAAGTTCAATGCAGCGGATAACTTGCTTCGAGGTGCACTTGTCAACATACTGGCAGATAACATTGTGGATGTGTACATGCATTTGCCTACGGGCAAAGAGATGTGGAATGCACTTGAGGCCAAGTTCGGAGTTTCCGATGCTGGTAGTGAGCTGTATGTCATGGAGCAGTTCTATGACTACAAGATGGTCGATGACCGTTCTGTAGTAGAACAAGCTCATGAGATTCAGGCGCTGGCAAAGGAGCTTGAGAACAATAAGTGCAAGTTACCGGACAAGTTTGTGGCTGGCGGTATTATCGCCAAGTTACCACCTTCCTGATCGGATTTTGCTACCTCTCTAAAGCACAAGAGGTAGGAGTTCAGTGTTACTGATCTCATTGGCACTCTTGGTGTTGAAGAGAAGGCGAGGGCAAAAGATACTCGTGGCAAGAAAGTTGCTGCTGAGGGAGGTTCTAGTGCCAATTTGGTGCAGAAAAAGAATCCTCAGGCTTTCCACAACAAGAAGAAAAATAAGCCTTTCGTCAAGCCCAAGGCTACTACTGAGTTTAAGAAGAAAGGCAAAGGAAAGGGTAGCTGCTTTGTGTGCGGTGATTCTGGCCATTGGGCTAAGGATTGTCCAAATCGCAAGGATAAGCAGAAGAAGTCTGCCAACATGGTTATTAGTGACGCTGGAGGAACATCGGGGTACGGTAATTATTTACCTACAGTTCTTTCTGTTTGTCAATCACCTGAGTGGTGGGTTGACACTGGTGCTAATATTCATGTGTGTGCTGATATTTCCTTGTTTTCATCTTATCAGGTCTGTCGAGGTTCCTCCTTGTTGATGGGAAACGGATCGCATGCAGTTGTTCATGGTGTTGGTACGGTCGATCTGAAGTTTACTTCGGGAAAGACCGTGCAGCTGAAGAACGTGCAGCATGTCCCCTCCATAAAGAAGAATCTCGTCAGCGGATCTCTACTGTGTAGAGATGATTTTAGGCTTGCATTTGAGTCCAATAAATGTGTCGTGTCTAAGTATGGAACATTTGTTGGTAAAGGCTATGAGAGCGGAGGCTTGTTCCGCTTTTCTTTGATGGATTCCTATAATAAATTTGTGAACCATGTGTGTAACGATGATGATGAATCTAATGTTTGGCATTCACGACTTTGTCATGTTAATTTTGGGTGTATGACGCGCTTAGCTAATATGAGTTTAATCCCGAAATTCACTTTGGTCAAAGGTTCTAAGTGCCATGCATGTGTTCAATCGAAACAACCTCGCAAGCCTCACAAGGCAGCAAAAGAGACGATGAGAATTTCTTCAGAGTGCCTAATCATTATATATATGTAGAAAGAGATAAAGATAGATAGCATATAACGTTGAAATTTTCCTTTAGTTATCTGGGGTCTATCTGAGGTTGCCTCTTGGATCTACTCGCTTTTTGTTATTATGAGCTTGCAACCTTTCTTCGCAAGTTCTTCGTGACTCTCCTCGGGTAGCTTACTCTCCATGAAGTTTCAGCTCCAGCTTTCTTATGGACTCCAGGCCCAGGAACCCATCTGGAAGCTGTCATATTTCCACATTTACAAACAGTCAAGTTGGTGAGCTTTGGCATTGTGCTATCCTCAAAACTGCAATTTCTCAACGGTAACACACCAGTTCCAAGTACTGCAGTTGTTACAAATCTAGCCCTTGATTTCTTTACTTTATTTCTCGCATATATTGCATTGCAAAAACTGGTTACAAGCATCTCAATATATATGCTAATAACTCCTACTAACACACGTATTAGGACTTCGAATTGGACACCACTTCAACTCGAATTACACACGAAAACGAACTCAACTGCGACTAGTACTCTAAGTCAAGATTAATTTTAACAATCTCCCCCTTAATCTTGACTTTCTAACTTCTTTCCACCTTGCTTGAGTTTGGACGGTGACACATCTTCTCGACGCCCCTGACTTAACTGATCATCAAAGCACTTCATCATCGCTGAGCGCTTCGGCAACAAACGCTTTCTTCGTCTTCGGCTTTTGGCACTTTGAAACAAAGTGTCCATAATCATTACAGTTATAACACCTTACTTTTGTCTTATCAAACCTCCGACCTTTACGGCCTTGGCCATCACCCCTGGAAGTGTACTTGCCTTCACGCTTCGATGATTGGGACTCCCACTCGGCGCGAGTCAACAAGAGCTGTCCTTCACCTTTGTTGCTATTGTCATGGATGCGTTCCTCATACGCCTTAAGACAACCGATGACCTCCTCCATGGTCATTGCCTTTAGGTCTCCAAATTGCTCTATGACTGAAGCAATCGGGAGAAACTGTGAGGGAATAGCACAAAGGAATTTCTTTACCACATACAACTCTTCCACCTTCTCGCCAAGGGCCCGTATCTTGTTGACGATGGCCGTCAACCGGAGGCGAAGTCATTGATCGACTCCGTTTCCTTCATATGTAGCACCTCGAACTCGGTCTTGAGAGTTTGTACCTTTGCTTCCTTCACACGATCTGCGCCAAAATGCATCACCTTCAACGCCTCCCACGCGGCTTTGGCCGTTTCCTTTTCGGCCAGTAGGAAGAGCGTCTCCTCTGGGATGCCCTGGTAGATGGCCGCCAATGACATCTGATCTTTGCGCATATCGACGTTGCCGTTCTCGATCGCATCCCACACTCCTTGAGCCTTCATGTACACCTTCATCTTGATTGCTTATGCTGCATAATTGCTCATCGTGAGCATTGGATAATGCAGCGAGATAGCAGAACTCTCCTTCGCCATCATACCGGATGATGCCTCGTCGCCGGTGACACCGCTTCCCGGAGTACGCGACATGATCTTGAGCACGGATCAAAAAACTTTGGCTACTTTGAAGTCTCTAGGACCGAGAGAAAATGGAGAAAAACCTGCTATTTTTCTTTTTCCTCCTTTTTTTTCTGAACTTTGCTCTTGCTGCTCTGCTTCTTTGTTGCCTGAACTGCTGCTTCGCTTGGACTTTTTATTGCGTCATCTTGTCTCTGCGACTCGGAGACGGAAAGCCAAAAAATAGTTCGGCTCAGCTACTACTTGGACTTGCATTGGTATCGGATTAATCATCGACACGGACAAGCTAATAACACTTTTCTTTGACTTTACTTTGACTGATCTGTTGCCTTCCTTTTTTGTCTCGCTTGAATGTGCTGGAAGCAATAAATTTTGTATTCTCTCTCTCCTGATATTGCTTCTCTTTTCTGCTGTCCTGTTCACGTGTTGCTTCTTTGCACGTGGTTCGAGATCTGATGGAAGTGAAGCCTGTGATCTTGAGCTCTCTCCAGCACTTGCTTTGATGTGAAGGAGGTACATGCAATGTGTTGAGAGCATCTTCAATAGTGATTTATGAGCTAGCTCTAAACATATTATTTTATATTTTAATAGAAGAGAGAGAAAAGCTATCTTTTGATCAAGAGCTAGTCTCATACACACATTCCAAGATTATGTGAGAGTATCATATGAGGCTATTTATGTTATGAGCTATGTGCTAAAAGTTAGTACTATTGAAGAAGTTGTCTTAGAACTAGTAACTAGCTCATACTGTTGGAGATGCTCTGATAAGTCTTCTCTTTTTTTTCCTTTGGCTGCTCCTGCACACTTTGCCTCGAGTTTGCTGCTGCTAGGCGAGTTGTCGGCAGCATTGCACGGGGTGCGAAGACGTCTTCGATTCGGCGATTCGACGACGCCGAATTTTTTTCCTTCTCTGCAGCGGCGGCGAGCAACGGTGGCCGCCCCCGGGAGCGGAGAACCTCCCGGGGGCAGTAGCTGAAGAAATCAAAGGTTAGCTTTGATACCAATTGTTACAAATCTAGCCCTTGATTTTTTTACTTTATTTTTCGCATATATTACATTGCAAAAACTGGTTACAAGCATCTCAATATATATGCTAATAACTCCTACTAACATACGTATTAGGACTTCGAATTGGACACCACTTCAACTCGAATTACACACGAAAACGAACTCATCTGCGACTAGAACTCTAAGTCAAGATTAATTTTAACAGCAGCCATGAGAAGCCACCAGTGAGGCTGCACATACTTGGGCCTGTTCTTTTTAGCTGCGGCTTGTGGCTTTTGGCTGCGGCTTGTGACTTTTGGGCTTTCTGTACAAGAGATTACAGAGTAACATAAATTCACATACGGTTTTTATCGATATAAATGAAGTCAATAAAGTATGTACTACAATTAACTAGTAGACCCTATCTTCAAAAAATACTTCGTTTAAAAGCTAGTTACTGTAGAAAAACCGAAAAGCAGCTTTTAGAACCTGAAAAGAACAGGGCTATGGCTTCTCTATGTGTTAGACCATGTGGCTAGATCTAAGATATTTTGATGATGAATAATTGACAATGGTTAATTTATGATGATGAATATTTGATAATATTGTTGATCGATGTTATACAAGACGTGTGGCGTGCGTGGACTGATGTTGGTCAAGTTGGGACGAACTTGTGCCGAAAAAATATTCTTTGGTCTTTGCATGTGCAGGTTAAGCATGGAGTCGATCATGGTCGGTGACGAGGTGGCCCGGGATTAGGATGGGGAGATCCGAGGTTCGGACGGTCAAGGAGGTCATGAAATGGTCGGGCTCATGCTTGGGGCGCATGGAGATCAGAGATGATGATACGTGTTGGAGCTATGGAGGTGCAGTCCGGATGCTACGACACGTGGTGGATGATGCATGGAGAAGCTACGGTAGGTGCGGTCTAGGAGGCTTCAACACGTGACGCGTTAGAAATGTTGGAATTTTGTAAAACCCGTGTTAGGAAGGGTTTCGGGTCCCGTAAAAATTAGTGGGCCAAAACTCTAGTTGAGGTAAAAAAAAGGCCTAGACCCAGTTGGACGAGTTGCATTAGGGTTTTGAGTAGAGATTGAATAGGTGGTGCTATATATATACTAGTTACATACCCGTACGTTGCAACGAAACTCATTGAATGTATAGAGAACTATGCTATAGAAGAGAATTGCTCTGATCGATTGGAAAGTAGAGAATAGTGAGAAGTTAAGAAAATAAAGTGGTTGGAGAAGAATGAACCTATAACCACCAACTCATTCTTTTATAATAGTAAAGATATATATATATATATATATATATATATATATATATATATATATATATATATATATATATATATATATATATATATATATATATATATGGAATACGTATTACGTAGACACATACGCGTGTGCGGCGCCGGCCGATTTGAGCGAACACAAAAAAAAAAAAGTAGAGAGCGACAGCCAATACGTAGAAAACAAGAGATGAATAATTGAGAAGGGCACGTGTTTTGAGATCTGATGGATATGGAGTGTTGGCTTGCATGCATGCATGGTGTAAGCAGCCACCGTGACGAGTGGATGTGTATGCATGGACGTGGCGGAGGACGGGAAAAAATTAAGGTAGGGCGGATCGAAAGCAATACTGGCGGCCATGGGCACTCCTCCGGCGTGCGGCGGCGCAAACCGGCCGTGACGGGGTGGCACACCTGTGACGACCCGCATTATTACCATGGGGTAATAACACTAGTCAACGGATTATTATTCGTTTTAACCGATAAAACATCGCTCTAACGAATAATAAGCCTATCAGAGTGTTGCAGCAGAACAATAATTAGAGACACAATATCATATTACAAGAATATCGTCACGCAGGGCTACAGTTTATTACAACGTCTCAAGGGCTTAAATATTACAATCTTTAGACAAAATAGTCTAACTACCTCCTATTCAATAACGACCACACGGAGTGTCCACCTTGTACCCACTGTAATCCGATTCCATGGTATTCCACCCAAGTAGCTTCCTCCTGATCTTAGCCATTCTCTGAATTGACATGCTCCTAAGCAAAGGGAGGATTATAGCAAGGGTGAGTACAGAAGTACTCAGCAAGCGTTATAATACAAAATGCATAAGATGCCCATCATTTACACTTGTAGGAATCTCAATTCCTCTCTTCAGTCTCGTGTTCATTTTTAACACTCCTTTTTCATCATCCATGTCATTTCCATTACTTATAGAAAATAAAGTTTGTTGGTTTTGAAAGAAATCTGATTTATTAATTTAGAAACTACTGAACATATGCATGAACAGCAAAAACTCTCATAAGTTTCCGTAATTCTCCTTTCCCAGAGACAGGCATGAATTCATGATTTGGATAGCATTGCGCAAGCTTGTATCACTTTACCCATCACCACTTTGATCCTGTTGGCTTCCCGGATCTCCGCAATTCCTTAGATGCGGCGCCCAGATCAGAGTACAGTACGTTTGCATCTATCTCAGTAATTATATCTCCACCCAGTTATTCTCAGCCAGCGGCAGCCTGGAGCGGTGTCAAAACCCTCACGCAGACCCACTGAAAGCGAAATAATCGTTGGCGGGTAGGGTTTTCGACCCTCACCCAGCCCCCCTGCCAGCGTAATATAACGCCAATGCGTAACCCGCCTGTGGGTTCTTACGCTCCGGTCTTATACCGGTTCCTTTGGGCTTATCCCATAAATAAAATCAACCCTGTGGAGAATCTAATACCTTGATAGAGCTACTAGTCTATCCTCCCGCAAACGGGATGATGGTTGATACGGTGGTTACGGTCTGTTCACACAGATGAAGTTTGTAATTCCTTATATTCTATTCGTATGCAGAGGTCCCACACCTTCCCACTCATTACCTGCCCTGGCAACCTCTGCCCACCTTCTTACATAATAGAAATGGCCAACTGCTCCATCAGTTGCCATCTATCTCATTTCTCTTATAGCCATTGCTTGAGTTAAATGTTTTTATTTCTTTCATGCAGGGTGATACTAGATTAATACAAAAATACTTGTTTTGAGCAATATACGCTAAAGATTTGATCAAAGGAATGCTTGCCTGGATTTCAACCATAGATTTGGATTCAAGTAGGATCAGGTGAAATCACTCCTGTAGCTCGGATCGTCGCCTGCAATTAAATTGTCTACGACTTAATTTACGAGAATATAATAAAATACGAGGTATCAATGTGTTTGTGCTCCTAAGGTAAGATGTCACTCCCTTTTACTCCGATCACGGTAATTGAGGTTAATTTCGGTACACTACTCGTCGTTCGACATTATCGTACTAACGTTAGGATATATGATTGATTTAGTACGTATGCTCGGTATTTTATTAATTCCTAGCAATTTTTCACTACACGGGTTACTTTGAATGCATGCATAATTATAATGGCGAATATTATTCTAGTCAATCTCACGTATGTAATTAAGTCCATTTAATTTCTTAAAGGTTCGCATATATTTATTCACCTCTCTAATTCGTTTTAGATCTTAAGATTGCTCAATGCATTTTCTCGTACTAGTACGCGCAACGAGTTGAATTATAGATCCAAAATAAAATGGTCTCATGCATCAATTACTTAATTTCTTAATTAAACTATATTCTGGTGTCCTTTTAGGATTTATATATTTTAATGTAGTCCTGAGCATATTTTTACAGCTTAACTGCTATTTAAATCACCGCTTGTAATTTTAATTGCTATTCAATTTCTTAACTTGACGATTACTATTTTGACTTAGCTCGCTATTCTAGTCGTCATGACTAGTTCTAAATCTTCTAATGGCTAGTAATTTATTCTAATAATTCAGAGTATTATTAGTGGATTTGCATAGTTTATATTCGATTAACTAAATTTAGCCGGGTATTTAAACGTGCAATGGAATGATCTAACTAACATTATGATTATTTACTTCGTAGGCATGCAATTTCCAGTCTACGACATCCTTTAGTTTATTTTTAGTATCCATTAATATTTACTAAGAAAGTTCTATAATTTAATATTATCCAGGCTAATTAAGTATTTAGCTATAATCTTGAATGATTTAATTAACAATGCATCATTTAAATTGGTACATGCTACGACTTTATTTTACAGATGGCAATATATTTATTCTAACCATTGTAAATACTAATTAGCGATTTTCTATTATTTAGATGGATTTAACCAAGCTATATGGTGTTTAAACTCGCAATAAAATGGTCTACGACTACAGTCCCTTAATTTAATCCGTACATGTACAAGTTAATCATCATGTATATATTTAAATCATCGGAGCCAATTACTTTGTTCTAATGACCAAGAATAATCAAGGGTGAATTTTTATAATCTAAATGCTACTAACCAATTTGTCTGAGTATTTAAATATACCATGGAATGGTCTAAATGACGATGTACAATTTTTAATACACTTGCATACCAGTTTAATCCACGAACGGTATTACATTTAGTACAAGAATTGAGAAATATTCTGGGTTGTTGACGTAATCTATGGTGTCGAAGAGATAACAGGCCTACTTACTTGAGCGAATCCTACCACGCATGCTTGCGGGGGTTTCCAGCTTCTCGCTTCGCTTATAATCCGCTCAATGTTGCATATATGCATAACGATCTAAGGTACTACACTAACATCGAAGGTCATATTAATTCTCAGTTTGTTTTTAACTGATGTCTACTACTCGGGTGAAATTAATATGCAGAGTACAGTTTATAATATCCGAAATTTTCATTCAATTATTTGGGCAATTTTGCAATATTAGATTTGCTATGAAGCATGCTTATAAGTATTTCCAGATTGTAGCAAATTAACATGAAGCTCATTTATTTACCTACTTATTTTCTTTACTAATTCCTCTCTTCTTTTCTCTTTTTATTTCTTCTCTTCTGTTCTACCGCCGACGCCTATTCACCTTTGGTCCCCACCGACGCCCTCTCATTTCCGGGAAATTTAACTTTTTGCCACTCTTAACATTGCCACCTACTCAAATGCCATCCTCTACATTGCAATTAATATTTTGCCACTCTCCGTCCTACGTGGCGCCTAGTCACCGCCATGTCATGCCCGCGCCCGCGTCGCCCGCGCCCGCGCCGCCGCCCGGCCTTCCCGCGCCTCCCCGCGCCGCCCCCCGACCTCCCCGCGCCCCGCGCCGCCGCCCGCGCCGCCGCCCGGCCTCCCCGCGCCCGCGCCTGCTCCGGTGGCGCTCCCGCCGGTCCAACCGCGTCACGAGCATGAGGGGGTCATGAGGGACTCACCGGAAGCATCGGTAGGGCCGGAGACAGACCGAGGCTTGCCAGCGACGAGAGCCGGCGGCGGCGCGAGTGGGGGAACGGTGCCGGCGAGCTGCGGTGAGGGAGGAGCTCCGGCGACCGTCGGGGAAGCTCCAGGGCCGCGTGGTGGTGCTCCACACACGAGGAATTGAGGCGCCTTGCGCCGAGTTGCGAACGGCGATGAAAATGGCGGCTTTGGCCGGCGGCGAGGAAGAAATGGCCGCGCGGCGAGCCGGGGCCGCCGGGGTCCGATTGCTCAAGGGAGGAGGGAGGAGGCCTCCGGGGGCGCGCCGTGACGCGGTTGGACCGGCGGGAGCGCCACCGGAGCAGGCGCGGGCGCGGGGAGGCCGGGCCGCGGCGCGGGGCGCGGGGAGGCCGGGGCGCGGCGCGGGGAGGCGCGGGGAGGCCGGGGGGCGGCGCGGGGAGGCGCGGGAAGGCCGGGCGGCGGCGCGGGGAGGCCGGCGGAGGCCGGGCGGCGGCGCGGGCGCGGGCGACGCGGGCGCGGGCGTGACATGGCGGTGACTAGGCGCCACGTAGGACGGAGAGTGGCAAAATATTAATTGCAATGTAGAGGATGGCATTTGAGTAGGTGGCAATGTTAAGAGTGGCAAAAAGTTAAATTTCCCCTCATTTCCACCTCTGCCGACGCCCCTCTCTCCTTCTTTTTCACCCGCCGGTGCCTCCTTCTCATCTCTCGGCTCACTCTCTCTCTTTCTCCCCCCGTCGCCGCTTCTCCTCTCGCCTCTCCTCTTCCCGTTCGCGCCTCCCCTCCGACGCCTCTTCTTCCGCGCGCCACCGCTCGGCTCCCAGTGGCGCCGCGCCCCTCGGCCCGGCCATCCCCGCTTCTCTCATGGCACCGCCCAGCACTGGCCGCCCCCGCTGGTCGCTCGGCGCCGCCCGGTGAACCCGGTCGCCCCCGTGCGTCGTTCGGCGCCGCCGTTCGGCTTCGCACGGTTGTGGCCGCCGGATTCGGGGCCTAGAGCCCGGATCCGGTGCTTCTTCCTCAGATCTATCCCAATCTCTTACTGATTTGGTTTCTATTTCTTTTGATTTCTAATAATTTTTATGTTTGGACGCGAGGTTAGGGACGTGTGTGCCGCCCCGGGTAGTCACGGTCGGCTTGGGCCGCCGCACGTCGGGGGAGTGCGCCGTGGCCGCCGACTGTGGCTGCGCCGGAGGTAGCGCGCCACCGCCTCCATCTACGGTGAGCTCCCTTCTTCACTCTCCTTCCTCGCTCTAACTAACCGGTTCGGTATGTTTCCTTAGTGCTTGATGGTTTGATGTTCTTGATGCATATACTGAATGTTAATGGATGTACACGATGGTTGGGGATTACCTCCACTGGTGTTGGTTGAGGTTGGGATGGGGAAGGGGAAGGGTTTGGGTGGCTGGGCTGTTGTCGCTTGCACTTGGTGTGGCTCAGCGGTGGTCTCCTCGGCTGTCGTCACGGTTTGCGGTTCCACCCCTTGCCGCTGCGGTTGCTGACGCCACTCTTGGATGTTCCCCCCTCCGCTCCTGGTCGCCTCCTAGTCTTCGCCGCCTTGCCCCGCTATCGTCGCCTTCGGCTGCTCTGGTGGGGAGAAAGGTGGACGGTGGAATGCTGTGTGTGCTACTTTGCCCTTTTTCCTGCCTTTGTGTGGTGATCTGGGATATTTGTGGGGAGGTTGTTACTGCCCCGGCTGTGATGGTCTCGGTTGTGCACTCGTGCTCTCGGCTGCTGCTTCTGTTGTGGCTATGACTTGGTTTGGGTTGGCTCTCGGTTGGCCGTGAGGTCTTGCTGGGGTTTTGGCCGTGATGGTGTGCTGGCTGGAGGTGCTATCTCGGCCTCACTGGCTCTGGCCGTGTGCTATCTGGGGGATATTGTGATATGTGGGCAGGGTTTTGACAGGTGCTTCTCTGTGGTGGTTCGGCTTGAAATGGGGTTACGGTGGCTTTGGCCTTGCCTTTGTTGATTCCTATGCTTAAAACAGGTTTGTATATGAATAAAAAAATACCGTGTGATGAGCCTATGGTTGTGAGAGGTGCCGACTGGCCCCCGGACGGTCAGGTATCTCTGTGAACGGATTACCCCGCCCGAAGTTAATCCTTAGGGCTCTGACGGCAACGCTTACTTTACTTTGTTTTAATTTGATTAATTCTTTTGTTCGGTCTTTTTCGGTCTTGGAACTTAATTACTTGTTCATAAGTAAATAGCAATGCAACGGCAAATCGACGATAATCTGATTAATGTATGAAATGTTCGTGTATGTAAATTTGGGCTTTCTTTTAATATCGATGAATACAAATTCATGTAACTTCTATTCTTTGTTTCTCTATTGCAATAATTATGTATGAAATGACTCTCTAATTGTAATGAACGCTCTCTATTGCAATTGCTTCATTTTAGAGATACTTGAATGGTTAAGACACAAAATTGTATATTTGTTGTAATTCGCCTTGTCGCTATGATGTAATATCAGTTTTAATATTTTTATTGGACTTGATATGCATTCTAATACGAACTAAAAAGGAAATACCTAAACTGCTACCTCTGGATTCTCTCTTAATTTGTGATCTGACTATGAGGATTTCGTGGCTGGCACCTTGTCCATTATGTGGGGCTTCAAAATAGCTTTCCAACGAGTCCAAGAACGCCCAAATTTTGTGAAAGTTATGGACGTTTTAGTATCGGTCTTGCCAGCTGTCCCAATCCAAGTCCGAATCGGTTTCAAATCTTTATATGTTTTGTTTTCTGGTTCAAGGGGCATCCAAATCCGTTTGGAACCTGAAAAGGAATCCTTCTCAATCTTTAGAAAGTCATGGTGTGGTCGGATTTTACCCTTACTTGCATTGCAATACTCGAACTCTTTATGTTTTGCAAGTCTCGCGCGTCTCTCCGGACAGCTCGTGCAGCATCCAATGAAATTGCCATAACTTTGTGTAGGAAACTCCAAATCAAGTGCCGTTTGATTCGTTGGAAAATAGACTTCATTAGCTTTCCAAATATGTCTTTTGTGCACGTTAGAAACCTCAGAATTGGTATTCAAAGCTTCTTGAACATTGTGCACAGAACTGCAAGCACTAACCAAAGTTGTAGTGCTACTTGGTGCCACATCATCCTCCCCTCCTTGAAGCAAAGCCGTCCTCGGCTTTGGGGTAATCTTGGGAGCTTGTTTCTTCTTGGCTGTAATTTCTTCATCAACATGAATAGCACTCTCCAATTTTGGTTTCAACACATGCTTCTTTCCCTCATGTACAAATGTATATGTGTTGGACCGGCCCTCATGCGTAGCATTGCGATCATATTGCCATGGTCTTCCCAACAATAACCCACATGCATCCATTGGAACTACGTCGCAATCCACCTTGTCAACATAGTCACCAACAACAAACGGAACACGCACCTTGTGAGTTATCTTTAGCCTTCCGGAGTTGTGTAGCCACTCCACATGATGTGGTTGAGGATGCCTCCACGTGGACAGCCCTAAAGCGTACACCAAATCTTTGCTAATCACATTGGTATAACTTCCACCATCTATGATCAACTTGCATGCTTTATCTTTGATCTTGCACTCCGCTTGGAAAACACTCCACTGCTGTCCTTTTGTTTCAGTTTCTTTACTTTGCACCTTCCGGACCAAAAGATTAACACCATTCAATTCTGGATCACAATAGACAACATCCTCCTTGAAATCATCGGATTTTTCACTTTCAGAATCACTACTAGAAGTTGTTGAAGCATAGCCATCTTTAGTGAGAAGCACTCTTCGTTGATTTGGACAATCACGCATCATATGACCTCTTCCCTTGCACTTGAAACACTCAATTTCTCTAGCATGAGCATTAGAAGGCAAACTAGATTCAGTTTTAGTTGCTTCTTTACCTCTGTTGCTTGCCTCCTTTGAAAGAGCACCATTTGAACGGCTTGATGCCGCCACTTTGTAGGGTGAACCCACATCATCGCCTTGCTGTGATAGACGCCTCCATGGGTTTGTTTGAGTGTTGGCATGCCTACCCTTGGCTTGTTTGCACTTCAATTGTTGTTCAGCACGTTCAGCTTGATGCACCAAGTCTTGGATGTTGAAGTAATTGACCATCTCCACCCTATCTTGCACATCCTCATTCAACCCATTAAAGAAACGTGCCATAGTAGCCTCATCATGCTCCTCTGTTCCTGTACGGATTATCAACATCTCCATCTCTTTATAATATTCGTCAACACTAGAATTACCTTGGCGTAGTTGTTGTAGCCGGTTGTACAAGGTCCTAGTGTAGTGTGCTGGGACAAAACGACGCCTCAAAATATTCTTCAATTGTACCCAAGTATCCGGATGAGCTCCTACGCGACACAATTGATTCCACCAAACAAGAGCATATCCGGTGAACTCAATTGTCGCCAAACGAATCTTCTTATCCTCAGTATAGTGATGGCTGTCAAAAATTTGTTCGACACGCATCTCCCACTCCAAGTACTCCTCCGGTTCAGCTTTACCATTAAATGATGGGATAGAAATTTTTATCCGCCCAATTCCATCATCCACGGCAACACGCTGAGCAAACCCGACACCATCACGCATACCTCCACCATTGGCAGCACCTCTGCCACGCATGTCCCTGCCACGGTCAGCACCACGGTAGTCCCGAGCATGGCGCGGTTGTGGAGCAAAGCCCGCTGCACCATCCAAGACCTCCTCATGTTCGTCGCCTTCATATGGTGCACGCCGTTCGGGATATTGAGGTCCCCGTTCAGCATGCTGAAATTGTGGTGGCTGGTTGCGTAGCGCCTCCGTCAAAGCATCAATTCGCGCCCCCAAATCATCAACCTTGCCTTCAAGCTTCCGGTGACAACTTAAGAAGTAGTCACGTGTCGCTTCAAATCCATTTCGTACCTCGGGCGGCAAAGACGCTGCATATTGGGGCACCTCCCTGATTGGATCGGCATGATTATGTCGCGCCTTGCCATCTTCAATCTTCATAGAACCCGCCATCAAGAAAAAATTCAGCAATCTCATACCGTGATCAACCACGCTCTGATACCAAGATGATGCGGATCCACTAGCAAGCTAGCTGAACCCCGTTGCTTTGGCCCTGATCTTTCACGATACGCCTTGTTGGATGCCCTCTCCAAGATAAGCCTTCTCCCACGCACACCGCAGCACGTGAACAAAGGGTAGAGAAACCGAAGTTTCAGCGAGTAGAATCCAACACCACAATTGGATTTAACACACCAAGAGCAATTCCTCGATGGAAATCTCAAGAACACGCCAACAATGGCTACCAAACCATGGTGATTTTCTGGTTTCTATTTCTCAAATCAAAGTCTAAGTTACATTGGGGCTAAGGCCCTGGCCTTATATTGGTGCACAATGCACGGCCTTGATTACAACTCACGCACTACTTGGCCTAAGGCCGAAACAAACTCCAATACGAACTAAAAAGGAAATACCTAAACTGCTACCTCTGGATTCTCTCTTAATTTGCGATCTGACTATGAGGATTTCATGGCTGGCACCTTGTCCATTATGTGGGGCTTCAAAATAGCTTTCCAACGAGTCCAAGAACGCCCAAATCGGACTCCGTTTGTGAAAGTTATGGACGTTTTAGTATCGGTCTTGCCAGCTGTCCCAATCCGAGTCCGAATCGGTTTCAAATCTTTATATGTTTTGTTTTCTGGTTCAAGGGGCTTCCAAATCCGTTTGGAACCTGAAAAGGAATCCTTCTCAATCTTTAGAAAGTCATGGTGTGGTCGGATTTTACCCTTACTTGCATTGCAATACTCGAACTCTTTATGTTTTGCAAGTCTCGCGCGTCTCTCCGGACAGCTCGTGCAGCATCCAATGAAATTGCCATAACTTTGTGTAGGAAGCTCCAAATTAAGTGTCGTTTGATTCGTTAGAAAATAGACTTCATTAGCTTTCCAAATATGTCTTTTGTGCACGTTAGAAACCTCAGAATTGGTATTCAAAGCTTCTTGAACATTATGCACAGAACTGCAAGCACTAACCAAAGTTGTAGTGCTACTTGGTGCCACATCACCGAGGCGAGCGGGTGGAGAGACCAAGGCGAGAGAGAGAGAGACCCGAGAGAAGCCAGGGAGTAGCCAGGGAGTAGGAAGACCGGGGCGAGACGGAGAGGCAGAAGGCAGGAGTAAACGGAGAGGCAGAAGGCAGCGGTGAAAAAATCAAGGTATGGCTCAAGCCCTAGCTAGCCCTATCGGATCCTCCGCCGCTGTGCATGGTTGATGTTTGATGGCCGTAAGTCTTTTGCATGCATGATTACTATTTTTTTGAGTGTCTATACAACATTCGATTAATTTTTAAGACAAAAACAGTCAGATTTTAAGCCATTAGATGGAGATCCAACGTCCTAGATCATTTTTTTTGGAGGGGGTCATTTTTTTTGGAGGGAGCTTGTATGTGTGGATCCGTTAGATGGAGATCTAACGTCTCAGATCAATTTGACTATTTTTGTTTTAAAAAATAGTTAAATGTTATATAGACATACACTATTTTCTTTCCGACCTGATGACTGCATGCGATGACGCTTCTGTTGACTTGTGACTGCTGCTTTTTGGTTGATCGCGTGATTGTTGCTGGAGACTTGTCTGTCGGTTTTGTAGCTGCACGGTTTTTCTTTAGCTGTGATCTTGAGTGCAGCGTCTTCTGATTTGGGAGCGACACAAGAAAGATTAGACTATTAGAAGAAAAAAATTAACCGACGTGTGGTCTCAATTTGCAGACAGCAAAAAAGAAAGCAGCAAGCAAAGTTCAGGTTGTCATTCGGTTGCTACAGTAAATTGGTATAGTACACAGGGAAGAGAAGATATTTTATTACTATCCTTCTTGCTGTTTTTTGTCTATGGTTTTTTTTTCACATTGACAGGTTAAAAAATTAGAAGACAGCAGATTTTAAAGAAAAACTTTCCACCGTAAATTACAATTATTTATCTCTTTATGATTGCCATCATGTATGCTGCAACTTCTACGACATTTTCGGCCTCATATGCTGCGCGCATCTCTGATCTGGCGGATCCAGGCAGCTACGCTTGCATTCCCTGTAGCAGCTCCAACTCGTCTTTCGAGAGCTCCACTTTAGACACATAAAAGCGACGTCTCCTGCACGGCAATGTTGCCGATCCTTCCGACCACAGTAGAAACTTAGGCCGGCTCTTTTTCAACTTGACATTTTTCCGGTAACTAATTTTTAAATAAAATATTTTTAAGATAAAATCTACTAGTTAGTTATAGTACATATTATATCGACTTTATATATATTAGTAAAAATCATATGTAAGTTTCTGCTACTCTATAATCTCTTATATGAACAATTTAAAAATCACAAATCGTAACTAAAAATCATAAGTCTCAGTTAAAAAGAAGAGCCCTAACTTATCATTCCGTTGTGGCCGCCCAGTGATGGTACAACCAACGGCCATGCCTTTGTTTAGTCGCTCAAGAGCACCATTACTGTTGATGAATGGCCATGACAGCGTACCGGGCCAATTGGTGCGTCAACAGGGTCTTCAACGCCGGTGGTTTCTACTGAAATTTGGTTTTCAGAGGATCAAATATTAAAATGTGTCGAGTAGTAGATACGGACCGCAGATTGTTAACTGGGTTTTGATAAACATCATTCAAATATTTTCTTTCTTAAAATTAATCAGATTTTTTGTCATGTATACAATGTTTTTTGGATATGTTTTCAACATTTTTCACCTATGTATACAACATTTTTCGGCTATTAAATATTACATATATAGGAAAAATATTGTATACATGTTAAAATGTTACATACATAGATGAAAAATGTTACAAATATTAACAAAAAAATGTTACATATATGACAACAAATCTGGCTATTTTAGAAAAAAACATCTAGATGATTACTAGACATAACCTAACTAACTATCCATGTGCAGGTTCTCATCCACATATACGTCACTACCGTATAAATTGCAACCAAAACAAACATTTTCTGTGGTAAATTCTAGTTGGCCGTGAGATATTTGAATTGCAGAACTGAAGCGATTTCACAGATGAAAAGAGAAACGGAATTTATGCCCCTCTTCAGTAAACAGCACGGACCTGAACTGCACAACCCAACATGTCGGCGAATGAGACTCCCACCCGAAGCCGCTCCGACCTCCGCGTCGTCAGCATGCCGCAGCAGCCGCGCGGTGGTCGACGACAACGACCACCCGAGCGACACCAGGTTGCCGTCGCCGCCGTCCGGGTGGAGTCAAACAACGACCGCAAAAGGAACCAGCCGCTGCTCCCAGTTATGCGCCGCCTCCCCACGCGAGCCCCCGGTGGAAGCGCCGGCGTCACTCCGGCGCGGCAGCCTCCACCGAACACGGCGCAGAAGCAGAGCCCAGCGCCGGTAATAGGGTGAAGAGTATGCGCATGGGTTAGATACGAAACCAGAGTCCAGGACCGGGTGGATGGCCGTCGTGATGGCCCAATCTGGCGACGAAAGTAGGAGCGACAAGGCACGGCGCAATTCCAGGCAAACTTTTGCACGATCCACAAGGGTCATTATACAACGTACGAGCTGGATACATACGAATTACATGGCCCAATTTGCAGTTTGGGCTAGAGTGGCAGCTATGCTTGTCCTCTCAAAGGATCATCAAACTCCGGATTTACTCAGATGCAGCGGTAGCGAATTTTTTTTGTACGAATAATCTATTTTTTATTTGAAATTACAGAAATATACTCGCGGGATTTTTTTTACAAAGAAAGGATCCAGTCGCCCAATGGTTGGGCGACTGAATCCTTTCGCCCAATGGTTGGGCGACTGAATCCTTTCGCCCAACCAGAGGCCGACACAATACCTGTCGCCGCACCCTAGAGCGACTGCATCCAGTCGCCCTCCCGTTGAGCGACTTTCATGCAGTCGTCTTCTTATTGGGCGACTTTCATGTAGTCGCCCTCCCATTAAGCGACTGCACTCACTCCCTTGTGATTGTTTTAAATTTTATGAATTTTGTAGTTTTAAACTGGTAAAAAAATGTGCTGGAGTCATAATAAAAGTTTATGTTCATTGTATGTTGTAGGTGCGTATAAAATTTTAGAAACTTTTTTTTACGAACGATTGACTGTAGAACGATTCAGACATTCGCTGGTAAGTGACATACGCTAAGAATTCGTGTGCAGAGAAAACCAGTATGTTAATATTTGTTAGATGACTTCATATGTGAATGAATGAATGCGAAAAGACGAGATAATAGGCTTGTTTGAATTTAAATAAACTTCATAATACAGTTGAAAATAACATGCCGCATACTTTTTTATTACATGCATAACATATAGCATTAGCACTACCCCTCAATCGCCACCCTAGCATGCCCCGTCACCGCACCCGCGTCCTCCCGTATGGCCCCGCTTGGCCGTCCTCCGGTGCAACGGGTGACGACGCTCCGAGAACGTAAAACGATCAAGAGCGTGTCGCACTCGCCTCTGAGCTGGTGGAGTCAGCTGCACCTCTGGCTGTGTGCCCTCCGGTGCACCGGGGAGGGCACTGCCGGAGAGAACCTCCGGTGGTGTGCCTCGAAAAGATGCGTCGGAGGACGGCCCCGGCCCGTCCAGTCCGAAAAAAACTAGTCTACGTCATCCTGGCCTGGGGAGACGCCATGTGCGTGCTGGTGGGCGTGAAGACCTGCAATAGTAATATCGTTAGTTCGTTACATATCGCCTTGGGATAAAAACGAGATCCGATGATACATACCCGTAGTTGGCGCCATCACGCTAGGATGAGGGGCGTATGACTCAGAGTACACCCCCTGCGTGTGGAAGCTGGGGATGTGCGAAAGAGGCGTAAAGAGCTGCTGAGGTGGTGTAGGAGGCTGTCCCCATGTAGAACCCCCTGGTTGCTCCGGGTGAGGTGGTGTAGGAGGACGTCCCCAGGCAGAGCCCCCTGGCTGCTCTGAGTGAGGTGGTGTAGGACGTGTCCACGTACTACTTCCGGAGTAGTGCCACGCTAGTCGGGGTGGCACTGGTGGACGACCCGTCTGTGCGCTGGGCGTGGGTGTGGAGACCGCCGGTAGCCTCGTGCAGGACAGCAGGCTAACGATACGTCTACACCCGGCCTCCACCCGACGCAGAAAGCTGACGTTCTCCTCGTGGGTCAACTCCGCACCTGTGGTGACCCTCTCCAGTAGTGTGGAGGACTCGGTCCACAACACAGAACCGATGTCAGCCTGGACAAAAAGACATAAAATGGTCCATCATCGAAACGACATTGCCATTTGGGAATCTTTGGAATTACATGTAACATACCGCGATGTGAGCGTCGCGCACGAGGTGCGTGGGGTACGTGTCTGTCAGAGCAGCGACGTGTGTGGTGGGCGGGTCTACGACATGTACGAGCCTAGTACGTGTCCGCGCCTGGTACCAGCGCAGGTACTCCGCGTAGTCCCTGCTGTCATATGGGAGGTCCTCCTCCACGTGGTTGTCGAGCGCACCCTCCCACTGCGCAATCCAGGGCTGCATCTTCGTCAACCAGTTCGAGCCTTGTTTAATTCCCTTTCTGTTGTGCCTGCTTATAGGACCATTACGTAATGTAAGTACTTGCGAACACAGTAGTAAGTACGTACATATTTATGAGAAGCGATCACTCACGCGTGCACGTTCCGTGGAAGCGGTGGTCCGACTGGTACAGGAAGCGCCTGCCGTAGCCCAAACTGCCGCATGACTCGCTGGGGTGCGTAGTCCTCCATGAAGATATCGTACACGAGCTTCCAGCGCGTGAGCCAGAAAGCCGGTCAAGAAAGCACAGTGTGGACAGCCCGTCTGGAGCACGGGCCTGCAGTGTCGTATCTGCGCAAGGTTCCCAGCGCACGTCATCGGCTGTGAGGTGGCCGAACTGCTCCACAAAGGGTAGGTACGCTCGCGTGACCTACACGTGCGCGAACTGTACCTGCAAGAAAGACAAGTTGTTAAGTATGACTATCGTTAATAAGAAGGAAATAATTGACTGTGATAATACTTACTCGTCGACGACACCAAAGAGAGCCCATCGTTGGCCGGTCGACGTCTCCCCCCGGATACATCTCGGGCCCGTACGGACCCATGTTGTCTAACACAGGTCGTTCGAGGCTGAAGCGCTCGAATGACCACAACTGCAGCAGTAAGGGACAGCCCGCGAGGATCAAGTTCGCCTTGATGCTCGTGCACACATTGCATAGACTGCGGTACGTCGCGGCAAGTACGACCGATCCCCAGCTGATCTGGGGGGCCTCGCCGTCCGCGATCGCCGTCGCATGAGCGATAAGGCGCGCATCCACGGAGTTGCCATGGCTGGTGGTGAAGAGCACCCAACCAAACAGCCACAACACGTATGCCTCCAAGTGGCGCGAGACCTGGTAATCATCTGCCTGTGAATCCATGCGCTGCACCTGAATGCAAACAAGTTGTTATTAGTATGTAATAACACAAATAAGAGCTTCAAAGACACGATCGATTGTAAAGACCACGTACCTGGTACTGTGTGAGCCGCCTCAGCGACAGCCCGTGGGTCTGAGTCGCTTCGAAGATGTGGTGGTCATCGACCGGTGGAAGGACCCCCTCGAATCTGCCGAGCGGATCAGCGCGGCACTCGGCCGGGCCTCCGGTAGGAAGACAGCGCCTCCCGCGATCGGAAGGCCAAGAAGCAGAGACACATCCTGCAGGGTCGGCGTCATCTCCCCGAATGGGAGGTGGAAAGTGTGCGTCTCGGGCCGCCAACAGTCCACCAAAGCTGTCAGAAGGGAACGGTCGAACGAGAAGCGTCGGGAACGGTACACCAAGGCGGCTCCATCCTCCTCCGTGGCCTGCACCATCCGGGCAAGAGGGAGTAGCCCGGCATCCCGCCGCCTGCAAACAAAGTGAAGGTCAGCACAAAACGTTCTTACGGTAACACTAAAATGCTGGCGTAGTGCAAACCTGGCAGTCCAACGGGGGTCGAGTCCCCAGGCCACGCGAGGTATGTATGTCTGGACCACTCCCAGCTCAGTCGGCTCGTCCGTGCTCCCCGGTGGTGGCACACGACGGGAAGCGCGGTGCACGCGGTCCATGTGCTCGTCCAACAGCGGGTACCGCCAGGCGGAGTCACGACCATCATGAGCCATACCTACAAAAAGAGTTCAAGTTAGCACTTATAATACATAAAAAACGCGTCATAACCCACTGCAATAAACGTGCACGATTAATTTCTACCACAATTTACTGATTTTTCTAATACGTATAAATTTCACCATACGATTAATTTGTACATTACGGTATATACTAAATTTTCTGCAATAATACATCAAAAATACTATACAAAATTTCGACACTAAAATTTTCACATCTAAATTTGTACACTAAATTTTCTACAATAATACATCAAAAATACTATACAAAATTTCGACACTAAATTTTCTACATCTAAATTTCTACACTAAATTTTCTACAATAATAGATCAAAAATACTGTACAAAATTTTGACACTAAATTATCTTCATCTAAATTTCTACACTAAATTTTCTACAATAATGCATAAAAAATACTATACAAAATTTCTAAACTAAATTTTCTACAATAATACATCAAAAATACTAAACAAAATTTTGACACTAAATTTCTACACTAAATTTTCTACATCTAAATTTCTACACTAAATTTTCTATAATAATACATCAAAAATACTATACAAAATTTCGACACTAAATTTTCTACACTAAATTTTCTACAATAATACATCAAAAATATTAAACAAAATTTTGACACTAAATTTTCTACATTTAAATTTCTACACTAAATTTTCTACATCTAAATTTCTACACTAAATTTTCTACAATAATACATCAAAAATATTAAACAAAATTTCAACACTAAATTTTCTACATTTAAATTTCTACACTAAATTTTCTACGTCTAAATTTCTACACTAAATTTTCTACAATAATACATAAAAAATACTAAACAAAATTTTGAAACTAAAATTTCTACATCTAAATTTCTACATTGAATTTTCTACAATAATGCATAAAAAATACTATACAAAACTTTTACATCTATTATTTTCTATAGTTTTTAGTAATACTAACAAAAATAATATACTATAAAAATTACGTGGATCCCTCTCCTCTTCTCCTCCTCTCCCTCTCCTCTTCTCCCTCTCCTCTCCCTCTCCTTCTTCCTCTCTTCTTCTCCTCTCCTTCCTCTCTTCTTCTCCTCTCCTTCCTTTCTCGCGCTCGTTGGATCGATCGGCAATGAAAACAGTGCTTGGCGGCGGCCGAGAACAGCGCGGTTATAACCCACCCCCAGCCGCCGCACGGTTGGGCAACTGGAATTTAGTCGCCGAACGGTTGGGCGACCGCAATTAATCGCCCAACGGTTACCAGATTTGCCAGGCGTCGCCACTGGGTTGGGCGATAGGCTCCAGTCGCCCAACCATTGGGCGACTGGAGCCTATTTTTGTAAAAAAATTTCCCGCAGGTATATTTCTGTAATTTAGAATAAAAAATGGATTATTCGTACAAAAATTTCCAGCAATAGCAGCACTGCAATATTACTCACATTGCTACCATGATTCTCTCTAGGCCAAGAACATGAAGCTGTAATCTATATATCTACAAACAAGTGGTGAGATTAAAGACGTCTTCTTTATCTGTAGAGTTAAAAAAATTCCACATTAATCCTTAAATGAAAAATAAATTCCTAGAAATTCTCTTATAAATCGCAATAAACACTACTACAGAAAGCCTAATACTAGACGGCTAATCACAGACGGTTTGACAAAACCGTCTGTGATCGCTGTCAAACCGTCTGTGATCGACAGGTTTTATCACAGACGATTTTAATTTGGACACCGTCTATGTTGGTGGCGTCGGAGAAAACGAGTACCACAGACGGTTCTTACCGATGAACCATCTGTGATAATCCCAAGATTATCACAGACGGTTGTTTATTAAAAACTGTCTATGATAATAGCGCTAGGCATTTATTGCGCTGCTCAAAACCGCATCTGTCTCCATTTTGATCCAGATCTAGCCGGTGCTTGACTCTTTCACTCAGGAGGCAAGCTAGGTGATTTCAAGCCAATTAATTTGGTGGGAGGAGGCAGAGATTGAGCTTTGAAGATTCATACTTTCCTGGTTGCTCTAGATATGGTTAGTAATGAAATTTATTTTTCTTTGCATTATAATTTAGATGTAAGTAATTGGTGAGTGTTATTGAAGATGGTTTGCAAAATTGTTGGTTATATAATAGCTGTTGTGTTTATAATATGAATTAAGCTAGTAAAGCCTAAATGCATGTGGTATATATATGTAGTAATAATTAAATAATTTAATTTTTAATACTAAGTTGTTATATATATACATAACGTAGGACCGAAACTGGATGTATGCCGCAGCTGTGTGAGTGAAGAGTATATTAATGGCGTGTCTGCTTTTGCAAGAGCTGTCGAGGAGGATATGCTGAATAAGGGGGTGGAATATATGTACTGTCCATGCACTGACTACGAGAATTTAAAGATGTTTAAGAACCGAGGGCAAATTGAAGCGCACTTGATTCGGAGGGGTTTTAAAAAGGGTTATACATGTGGACCAGTTATGGCGAAGTCAATGATCATTTGCCGCCGGATGACATCGCCGGTGAAGTGAATGATATGCCGCCAGATGACATCGCCGGTGAAGTGAATGATATGCCACCGGATGATGTCGATTGTGGTTCAGATTCGGATAGATTGCACGATGACAATCTGGATCAGATGCTTCGCGATGTAGAAGAGAACTATGATGAGAGAAAGTATGTTAAATTCCGGGGCTTGATGGAGGACTCGGAGAAACCTTTGTTCACGTGCTGCAGGTCAAAGTACATGAAGTTGTCGGCCGTGCTTGAACTGTTGAAATTGAAGGCAAGCAACGGTTGGTCCGACAAGAGTTTCATGGCGCTGCTAGGTCTTTTAGCGGACATGCTTCCGGAGGGAAATGAGTTGCCTAAAACCACATATAAAGCCAAGAAGGTTCTTTGTCCGTTGGGAATGAAAGTAGAAAGAATACATGCATGTCCGAACGACTGTATCCTGTACCGTAAAGAGTATGCAAACATGCATGTATGTCCGGTGTGCAACGCATCCCGATACAAACGTAACAATCAATCAGATGATGGCGAGGGAACAGAGGCGAAGAAAGGACCTCCTGCTAAGGTGGTATGGTATTTTCCTATAATTCCCCATTTGAAAATGTTTTTTGCAAATCCAAAGGAGGCAAAACTGCTGCGTTGGCACTCGGAGGAGCGCAAGAAGGATAGAATGCTAAGACACCTTGCTGATTCCACCCAGTGGAGAAACATCGATAGGAGTTTTACAGACTTCGGTGCAGAGCCAAGGAATATAAGGTTTGGACTGAGTACAGATGGAATGAATCCTTTTAGTAGCATGAGCAGCCAACATAGCACATGACCCGTGACTCTCTGCATCTATAACCTTCCTCCTTGGTTGTGTATGAAGCGAAAGTATATTTTGCTATCGATACTTATCCAAGGGCCAAAGCAACCTGGGAATGATATCGATGTGTACCTAGCACCGTTGGTGGAAGATCTAAAAGTACTGTGGAACGAAGGGGTACAGGTATGGGATGCATACAAACGAGAGAACTTCACTTTGCGCTCCTTATTGTTCTGCACCATAAATGATTATCCTGACCTTGCTAACCTATCGGGCCAGAGTACAAAAGGTGCCAAAGCTTGTACCCACTGTTTAGATGGTACCGAGAGTGTGTGGCTAAAACACTCACGCAAAACTATCTAAATGCGTCACTGTCGGTTCCTTCGGAGGGCTCACCCATACCGCAAGATGAAGAAGCAATTTGACGGAGAGAAGGAAGACAGTTCAGCTCCAAGGCATTTAAGGGGACACGAGGTTTATGATATGGTTAAGGATTTAGATGTTGTCCTCGAAAAGGGGCATAAATTGAGGGCTCATGAGAAGAACACCTGGAAGAAGAGATCAATATTTTGGGACTTACCTTATTGGGAGTACCTAGATGTTCGACACTGCATCGACGTCATGCACGTAGAAAAGAATGTATGTGACAGCTTGATTGGTCTCTTACTGAATATTCGTGATAAAACAAAGGACGACGTCAATGCACAGCTTGACTTGGCTGATATGGACATCAGGCCTGAGTTAGCACCGATAATAACATATAATGGACGAACGTACCTTCCCCCTGCGTGTTACACTCTGTCCAAAGCCGAGAAAATAGAACTGTGCCAGTGCTTGCTTGGTGTCAAAGTTCCGTCTGGTTACTCTGGCAACGTGAAGAAATTTGTTTCGATGCAAGATTTGAAGTTAAATGGCATGAAGTCTCATGATTGTCATGTGCTGATGACACAGATGCTCCCTATTGCAATTAGAAATATTTTGCCAATCAACGTCCAAGAGACAATCATGAGCTATGTTATTTCTTTAACACAATTGCTTAGAAGGTCATCGATCCCGAAGAACTAGATGCTCTGCAGGACGAGGTGGTGATGACTCTATGTCATCTTGAAATGTATTTCCCTCCTTCATTTTTTGATATCATGATCTATCTCATTGTTCACGTTGTGTGGAAGATAAAAATGTGCGGGCCCGTATTGCTACGTAGCATGTACCCATTTGAGAGGTTCTTGGGAATTCTCAAGTCCTACGTACGGAATTGATCTCGGCCGGAGGGCAGCATCATCAAAAGTTATGCAAGCAAAGAGGTCATTGAGTTTTGTGTCGATTATATGGCTCAGACTCAACCGATAGGTGTGCCTCAATCTCATCATGAGGGGAGGCTGAAGGGTATTGGAACTATCGGAAGGAAAGCAATCACTACAGATATTGACACGTATACACAAGCCCATTTCATGGTCTTGCAACACATGACTGAAGTGGCGCCTTATGTCGACCAGCACAAGGATGTACTTCGGCAACAGAATCCAGAGCGGCTGGATGTTTGGATCATGAGGCAACACAATAGTCGGTTCAACCCATGGTTGAAGGAGCAAATTGCTAGAAGCTCGCTAAGTGAGACGCTGACATGGTTGGCAAAAGGGCCAACATTTACAGTTGTGACATGGTAAGGATATGATATAAATGGGTATACATTCTATACACAGTCTCAGGATGTAAAGAGCACTAACCAGAACAGCGGTGTCCGCATAGATGCGTTCAGTACCGATGGGTCGAGAAACTCATACTATGGGTTAATAGAAGAGATTTGGGAGCTCGACTACATGGTTTTCAAGATCCCCTTATTTCGCTGCCGTTGGGTGCATCTCCCACAGGTGAAGGTTGACAAGTACGGTGTCACTACCATGGACCTCCAATGTGTCGGCTACAAAGACAAACCATTCATACTCGCCAACCAAGTTGTTCAAGTTTTCTATGTAACCGACCCGGCAAATAAGAAACGCCATGTAGTTCTTCATGGAAAAAGGAGAATTGTCGGAGTAGAGAATGTAGTGGACGAGGAAGAATACAATCAATTTGACGAGTTACCTCCTTCTGGAAATGGCATAAGGGTCGACGACGAACAACGTGACGAAACTAGTTATGCACGCATTGATCATCATGAAAGGCTAATTTTTAAAGGAAATAAGCAAGTAGAATGAGATGTGTGTGATGTATATGTGAATTGGCATTTATGTATACAACAATGCATGTGTGTGATGTATATGTGAATTGGCATTTATGTATACAACAATGCATGTGTGTGATGTATTTGTGAATTTGCATTTATGTATATGTGAAAATGTGTGAAGAAATACACTCTGTGAATGCAGCTGGTTGGTGTTATATATGAATGCAGCTAGTTGGTGTTGTATATGAATGCAGCTGGTTGGTGTTGTATATGAATGCAGCTGGTTGGTGTTTGTCTTAATAACTACAGTCGGGGGCAAAGGCTTATCACAGACGGTTCTAAAGGTAGAACCGTTTGTGATATAACTATCACAGACGGTTCTAAAGGTAGAACCGTCTGTGATATAACTATCACAGACGGTTCTACCTTTAGAACCGTTTGTGATAGTATAACTATCACAGACGGTTCTAAGTGTAGAACCGTACGGTTCTAATTGTAGAACCGTCTGTAATAAGCCTCCATATATATACCCTCTGACTAGGGTTTTTCGCGTATGCTGCAGTTATAGATCTAAGTCTCGTCGCTCTCCCGATCTATCTCTTCAGACCTCCGTCGCCGCTGCCTCCTCGTACCTCTGCCACCGCCGTCGCCCTCCTCCTCCCTCGGGCTCGTCACCGCTGCCTCCTCGAGCCCCTCGCCGGCCGCCTCCCCGAGCCCCTCGCTGGCCGTCCCCTCTTGCCGTCGCCGCCTCCTCCTCGCATTTGTGAGTTTTGCCGCTGCCTCCTCTCTAGTGACATGCCAGATCTGTGAATCGAGTGGTACTTTGTTGTGAATAGAGATCTTGTTGTGATGCTTATACGAATTTGCACCAACTTAGAATAACACATGGCAATATTTTTAGGTGGATAATTTGTAGAATAAAAGTATGGATGGAATCCACAATCTTTGAGAAGTGTGGAAATATTCATTGTAACTCTGATATAACAATCATTGTGTTATTTCAAACATACTACTGACCATTGTGTCAAATGAAGCCAACATAACATGTACCCAGCTGTTTGTTTACTGCAGTAGCATAGTTTGCTATTTGGTTTATTTTAGTATATAGTATTAGCAACTAAAGTAGGTTCTAAGATAGGCACATCACCCCTTCTCTCTGTCCACATCACCCCCTCCCCTCTACTCCTCTCTTCGTAACATTGAGCATCATGTTTCACTTTTTTTGCTTTCTCATCTTCCAATTCAATATGATCACTTTCTTATCTTATGGTATAGCACTTTCTTACTTATCCTAATAGACCCATAAATTGAGCAACATGTCATCTGCGAATTCTTCAACATCATCGCCGGATGCGTCCGCTTCAAATTCAAAACGCCGAGGAAGAGGGCTATCGAAGAAGCCTAAGGGCCGATTTACCATCACAGAGGTCGATGGATCTGGGACCCCTCTCCTTCCTCCCAAAGCAGTAAGCGCATTCTGAAGAATGGTCGGAATAGTTGCACGAGAACGAATTGAGATCACATTCAATTTGTGGAAGAGCGTGCCTGAGACTCGGAAACGTGAGCTATTGACCGAAATTTCGGCATCTTTCGAGATCCCAGAAGAACACCAAGACGTCGTGCAACGACAAACCTTGCTAGCGGCGTGCAAAGCATGGAAGAACTTCAAGAGCACGCTTGTCAAGAAATACGTGGAGACGGACGAAACACCTTTTCATAAATACCCATTCCTGGAACCACAATGGGAAGAGTTCAAGGCGATGAAGACGACTGAAGATTTTAAAAGTACAAATGCGGCGCACAAGGCCCTCCAGGCAAAAAACACACACCCAAACAGACTTGGCATAGCTGGGTATGCGGGTAAAATCCCGCAGTGGAGGAAGGAGGATGACCTGGCAGCCCTGCAGGACATCGCCCCGCCATTTGCCAATATCCCGGATGACCGCGCTCAAAATTGGATTAGAGAAAGGTCATCTACAACGACATCGGGGGACGTCTCCTTTCAAAACCCTGCAGACCAGCAAGTGTCCCAGCACCTGGTAAGATATCGATCGAACTACGTAACTTGTAATTACTCCATAACTTCGTACGAAGTGAAATGACATGTCGTGCTCTTGCAGGAAGAGCTGAGTTTTGAATCTACCTTGGGATCATTCCAGGGAACAAGGGAGAATGATATGCTCTACGTGGCCCTGGGAAACAAGGAGCACCTGGGCCGTACGAGAGGCCTTGGGCTTTACGTTCCTTGGAAACATAGTTTCCAAGATGACTCCGAAATGTATCGGCGTAGGAAGAGAACCAAATCCGAGCGTGAGGAGCAGCTACGAGAAGAAATCAAGGCATCTCTTGGAGAGAAGCTAAGAGATGAGCTGGCTGATTATGTCAGAGATGAGGTGCGGAAACATACAGAAAGTGAGCAGGCCGCCGTCGCCGCCGCCGCTTCTGTGCTAGCTAGCCCTCAAAACCGTTCGAGTAGTTGCGCGTCCAATCCGACGGAAAGCGAGGCCAGATTTCCTGTGGACGACATCCTGGTAATAATTATTATCTCTCGAATGCTTGCTCCATTGATAGGCCTATTGGAGTAGCTAATTTTGTATCGTTATGTAGGAGCCTACGAAGTGCAGGCTCCAAGTGAGATATGCCTTCGTTCCCTAGTACGCTGCTTGGGGCCAGGCATATCCGTCTGCTATCGGGGCCATGGTGCACCGTCAAGCTTTAGCGCTAGGCTACGCAAAAGTTAATGTGGATGGTGTGCATGTCAATTTTGAGGTCGTCTCGCTACCGAAGCCCCCCAACGACAAGATCGTGACTCTAGGGCAGGCCATTGGAACATTCATCCAGTGGTCCAAAAGCGACATCTCCCTAGAGGTTTCTTCACCGGTGGCCGGACCAGAAGGGCAGTGCGAACCAGAGCTAAATGCACTGGTGCTATCTCCACAAGGGCAGTGCGAACCAGAGCTACCTGCACCGGTGCTATTCTCGCCAAAGCAACTTGCACCGGTGCCACCATTACAGTCGACTACCATAAAGTCGACCTACAGTTGAGGCAGTGGCCAGGGCAAATCAAAGGCGAAGGATGATGATGATGATATCCCGTACCTGCCATTGGCCCGCAAATTCGTGCTAGGCGAGCCGATGATATTTCCGGAAGAGCACCTCGTAACCCTAGGACTTGGTTGCCAAACATTACACGCTTGGTATATGGAACAGTCCAATAAGCCAGAGGCAGAACGGCGCTCAGGTATCACTGTCAAATTCAAGCGGGATCATTTCCAGCACGAATTTCAGGAATGTGTCTTCATGGTGACATTTGACGATATATTTGGTCTTTTCACACTCAACGCTCTCGATGTCTCACTCGTTCGATGCTGGACGCTGTAAGTCTGTATAATCACAGTCTCTATTCATGTAATACCGATATATGTCACAATTTGTTGCTTTTCTGTGTATATATATAGATTCATACTGACCCAAGCTAGATCATCGAAATCACCAATTGGTTCCTGGACCCACTCTTGGTCGCCATTGATACCATCAATGAGAATGCATCCTTCGTCGAGAGCTATATTACATCAACACTACTGGCTCACCGCGATAAGAAATTTGTTCTTATGCCATACAATGAGCACTTCCATTGGATTTTAATTGTAATTATATCAAAATGGAATAAGACTATATACCTTGATTCTCTAAGTAAGAACAAATCCAAGTACACAGCTATCGCCCAAATACTTGATAGGTAAATACATTTTCTCCATACATAACTACATTATACTCTTTCTTTCCTTCCGAATGACTAATCTAACTTTTTCGAATAACGAAGGCCGTTCGCCATATACGTTGCACAAACATGTGGCTCGACGACAGGGGTCAAGCCCTTGAAACATGTTCGCAATTTTCGGGTATTCGTTAGCTACACATTAATTAATCCTATACAACACTTAGTAGTAATGCCTCTTGATTTAACACATTCTATTTTTTGCAGTGCCACCAGCAGCAGCCGGGCAACATGTGTGGATTCTACGTTTGCCACCATATGAGACTACTCCTCGATTCGTCGAAGATCACCAATTCTAAGGTTTGTCAATCTTCCCACATTTATTTCATACTTGTCAGGTTATATATGTACGCATATTGATATTCCTATCGACAGGCTGCGCCCATCTCTACAACTGTATTGAAACAGTCGGACCTTGCAAAAATTCGAGGAGAGTTCGCTTGTTTTTTGTGGTCTAAAGTCATAAGATCAGATGGAGAGTTCCACTGCGCACAATGATTTTTTATTGCTCTTATCACTTCGGAATCGAGGTCTCGCGAAAGGAACGGATCCATAATCAACGAACTTGTAAGCTGCACAAGCAATACTTGAATGGCAATCATGCACCATCCAAGTATAGCTTGTGTAGCCTCACAAGTTCGTTGATTATGGATCTATTCCTTTCGCGAGATCTCAATTTCGGAGTGATAAAGCAATAAAAAATACAATGTTACCATCTAAGTGCAAATGCAATATAGATCTTTTGTAATTGTGTATTTGTTAATGGATATTTCATTTCATTTCAATTAATTGATTTACGAAATGGATGCTTTATGTTTGTGAAATGAAGTGCGATGTGAATTGGATGTTTTATGTTTGTGAAATGAATTGAGATGTGAATTGTATGTATACATGTACATGTTGATCTACTTGTTTCAGAGGGCATGGCTAGCATTTCCTGATGCTAGCCAATAAACAGGAATAGATTTAGGGGTAGAAAAGAATATCACAGACGGTTTGTAACTAAAAACCGTCTGTGATAGCTGATAATCACAGACGGTTTTTAGTTACGAACCGTCTGTGATATTTACACCACAGACGGTTCGAAAACCGTCTGTGATAACCTTCGATTATCACTGACCCATAAATTCAGACGGTTCAGAAAACCGTCTGTGATGACGTTTTTGAACCGTCTGTAATACGGTTTTCTGTAGTAATGAAAAAGGGGGAAAAAAGCTTGTACGTATATAAGGCGGCCCACAATAACTATAACGGTGTGGATATTATGCCAATCACAAAGCAATCAATATAAACAAAAAATGCACACGTACTGAATAAGGATTGCCAATGACATTAAACAACGCTAATTCCTTTTTCTTTCATTTTACAAAAGCCTTTCCATTACCGTGCTGGAATCGTCCTCCACCTACCGTACCAATCCAAGAACCACTCAAGGAAACTACTCATGCTCGTTCGCCATCTTTCTCGCTGGGCACCGTAGCAGCAGGAAGACGATGATCTACTTCCTCTAGAGCTTCGACAGGCCGGCCAAACATGTACTTGTGGTTGGAGCAAAAATTACAAATAGGCCGCTGCGGTATCATAGGGCAGCAGGCCAGAAGTTATTCAGAGTTCTTTCATGACTGCGGCAGCATCCTCAAAGCTCGACAGCACGGCACCAAGTTCATCAACGCTGTCATCGACTCATCGTCGTCGACAAGTGTACCGGCAGCGACAGTACGGAGAAGCTTGGCTGGTCGACTGAAGATACAAGGGGAACGAGACCGGCGGCTGTTCAGCAGTGAACGCCCATCGTGATCGTCTTGGTGGTGCCCGATGGTGTCGGGCACGTAGCACTACTAGAAAACGGATCATCCCTCACGGGTTTTAATTTTCCTGACGGGCGCGCATAGACCGTGAGGGATATCAATTTTTGTGACAGGTCCACGCATCACCGTCGCAAAAAAAAAATTTCCTGTCGGGCCCACGTATCCCTGTGAGGTTAATTGGAAACCCTAACACCCCACCTTTTCCCTGTGAGGTTAAGTCCTTATGGTTTTACCATTCTAATCTAGGTCTCGTTCTACAGTCAAATTGGCTCTGATACCATCTCTGTCGGGACCCCGGATTTCCAAACCCGGACCCTCTGTGTATTACAGCACTAGTCCCAGATCAAAGTTAGTGCACACAGTTAAACAGAAATGATTCATAACCAACAACATCTTATTACAATATTAAAGAGTGCTGACCGAAAGGTCTCATTATTACAAATGAGGTTTCAAGACCTCGCACACACGAAACACAGCGGCAGCAAAATAAATTCAGCGGAGACCCATCAATACGCCACAGGCAATTGACTGGAGAAGCGCGACCTAGTACTCTGGAAATCCTTCGTCGAATCCACCCGAGAAGTAGTCGTAGTCTCCTTCTTGAGCTTCGTATTCCTCTGAGTATTATTTTTGAGTGCAGCATGTGAGTACATAAAGTACTCCGCAAGTCTTGGGAAAATGCAACAGATGCAGGGCTTAACAAAGGAGGGTTATATGGTTCTTTTGCACAAAGCAATATTTTATTTCAAATACCATTAAGTAATTTCTAAGGCATCATTTTGACCAATTAATTATTTTAACTAAAACTAATAAGCACTGTATAGTGAAGGTTATATCCACCAACACTAGTTAACCAACTTTAACCGATAAAGTTTGAAACTGCGGGTTACATCCACCCTCTCTGGCTTTGACCGCCAGGATACCCTTCTGAGAGTTCCCTCCACTCAAGGAATACCAAAACATTGATTTTAAAACCAAAAATCTACCATGTGAATGCATTCCTTGCCCGCCCTTGACCGTGACACGGCTATTCAAATAGTTTGACACTCTGCAGAGGTTGTACAACTTTACCCCCAAGAGATAAATTATCTTAACAGTCACCACGAAAAAAACGAAGCAAACAAAGTAAATAAATACAAACAAAATTCAAATAAAATCAAAAATTCAAATAGAGGCCATATTTGGATAGATTATGATTTTAGAAGAATTTAGAAATTTGAACAGCTTAATTTGGAGTTAAAATGAATAAGTTATGCTTGTTTAAAGATTTCAGTTTGAATAAATCCAGAAATTATTAAATTTTTGATCTTTTATTTTATTTCTTTACTCTGAGTCTATGACAGGTGGGACCCACATCACAGTGAGCCCACTGGCCCAGCCTCTGACATGTGGGACCCCTCTGGGCTCTGGGCCCATATGTCAGTGGCCAGCACAGACAGGTGGGGCCCAGACGGCAGTGGCCAGCGCAG
The DNA here is from genome assembly GCA_017311315.1 of Dendrocalamus latiflorus. NCBI lineage: Eukaryota > Viridiplantae > Streptophyta > Magnoliopsida > Poales > Poaceae > Dendrocalamus > Dendrocalamus latiflorus. The sequence goes on along the minus strand of CM029642.1, from coordinate 46,168,983 downwards.
ACAGCGGCCGCTGACGCGTGGGGCCCTGTTGTCAGCGCAGAAATTAAAAGAATGGCTCAACCTCAGCGTGCGGAGCCGGGGGCTCGAACGCGCGCCAAGGGAGCCGGGGGGGGGGAAAGGGATAGCGCTGCTAGCCAATCGGTCGTGGAGGCGTTGCCTACCCCTACAGGGTAAGTAAACCCTTTGAGGTACCTGCGGGAAGGGACCGAGCAGCAGTGGACGGAGGCGACGGTGCCGGCGGCGAGGGGCGGCCGGAGTGGTTCGGGGAAGGTCCAAAACGTGTCCCTGGTGCAGAGAGGGTTCCGACGGTGGGGTCGGTGGGGGTCGTGGAGCACGATGGCGGGCCGGCGGCGAGGAAGAGGCGGAGAAGGCTCGGGTGCTCCGGTGCGGCGGCGCTCCGGCGACGCTCGAGACCGGGCAAGGCGTGGAGGAGCTGCGCTCGGCGGCGGGGAAGCTCGGGGTGGCTTCGGTGGGGCTTGGGCGGCGCTCCTTCGCCGGCAATTGCTCGCCAGAGAGAGGTGGCGGCGCTCGGAGATGGGGCGCACGCTGCGGCGGCGGTGGAGAGCTCGAGAGGGGCAGAGGAATGCGGGGTGAGGTGGTGCGGAGAACAGGCTGCTCGGGGTGCCTTTATAGGGGCCGAAGATGGGGCACGGGCGCTTAATTGCTCGCCGGAGATGGAACGGCTTGCGACGGTTACGGGCGGAATTAGGGGAGGACGGGGCGTGGAAGGAAAGGGGCGCGGCATAAGGGGGATTCGGTCGTGGCGGTTTCCAAACCGGAGGGAAGCGGCGAGTAATGGCCCGATTCAACGCGGGCTCAGTCGGCCGGAGTAAAGAAGGAAAGGGGAGGAGAGAAAGGAAGGCGGTGGCACGAGGAAGGGGAAGACCCTGACAGGCGGGGCCGGACGGCAGCGGGAGAAGGGCACGGGTGACTGACGGGCAGGGCCCACGGGGCAGTGAGAGGAGAGGGAGAGGGTGCAGACGGCAGGATGGGCCGGCGCGGGCGGCGTGGCGCGCATCGGGCCAGCCAGGTGGCAGCCCGAGAGGAGGGGAAGGCGGGGCTGGCTGACAGGCCGGGCCCGCTTGGCGGAGGGATTGGGCCGGGCGGCGTCGTGGGCGGATCTGGACCGTCCACGCGTCGGCCAGAGGGAGAGGATTGATTTTTATTTTTAGAAATTGATTTTTATTTTCATAAAAGGCCAGAAAATTATTTAAGCCTCAGAAAAATATGAAAATACCTCCAAAAATTCCAGAACAATTTACAGAAGCTCCTGGACATATTTTGGACTTAATAAAATTATTTTCAACTAATGTTGGTATTTAATTTTCATACTTTAAAATACTTTTTAATTTTTAAAAAATAGGTTTTAAACTCCAGAAAATCCAGAAAACCAAACAAAAGCCAAATAAAATCCAAATACTTTAAAATAATTAATTTGAAATTAAATTTTTCCAGAAAGCAAATTTTGGGATGTTACAGTAGGTGAGGAACTGTAGACTTGAGAGGAAGGAGAGGAAGGACGACATAAACTGGACAATCGAACGGTGATTTGAATCTAGACACCTTATTTGTCCTACGTCTCTCATTCTATATCGATAAGAGTATTCATGTCAGCAAGCTAATGACCCGATTGTCAGTATTCATCAGTTTCGCAAAATAAACATGATTCTTAAGTTCGTTTGTCTCATATGTACATATGTACGTCTGAACCTCGTGCAATCAGCAATACTTATTGGAATTGCCTTGTTGCAATCAGCTATAGTCACAGGTAAGAGAAAACTTGTTCTAAGGCCGATCGCTATGGCTCTATGTTGCACAATTGAACCTCTTCCCTCCTCTGAGCGGAACGTCCTCCTCCCTGCCCCCTCCTCTTCCCTGCCCGGATCCCGCATCCTCGCCGTCGCCGGAGCGCGTCACCGGTCGCTGGTGGCCGCAAGGAGGGCGGCGGCGGGGCTTTTCCTGCCCGGATCTCGCTTCTTTGCCGTCACCGGAGCGAGCCACCGGGCGCCGGTGTCGCCGGCGGCGGATCCGGCGGCCTGGTAGCCGGATCTGGCGTCTCCCCGTGGCGGCAGCGGAGGTGGTGGCGGATCCGGCTAGCGACGGCGGCCCCGGCCTGTAGCCGTGGAGGAGGACCACGTCTCCACCTGTGGCGGGCGAGGCGGCGGTCTTGGGGGCCGAGTCGTGGCGGGCGATGTGGCGGTCTTGCGAGGGAGAAGGTCGCAGTGGAGTCCGCGGCGAAGCCCGCAGACCGAAACCGAAGCTTTGCGATGCTTCTTCTCCCGCCTTGGAAGAAACGTTCACGTAAGCTGAAGGCCACGCAGCCGACGCCGACACGGATCGCTGCTCTCCCATGAGGAACTGAGGCAGTCCGGACTGTCCGCTCCCGCTGCTCTCGTTCGAGCTGCAGATGGCGGGGGCGCTGCCGGTGAGCGATGTCGGGCACGGCGTGCTCAGGATTAAGCCCAGAGTGCTGGCCAGCGCGCCGTCCATGGAAAAATCCAGGCCGTCACTCTGCTGCAGCTCGGTCTGCAGCAACTGCTCGTGCAACTTCACAGGCGACATCATGGTTTCGCCGAGGAACACCGCCCCATCGGCAGCGGAGACCTAGCGAAGGTGCCCCCGGCGCAGCAGGCGCCACCCCCCTACGCTTCCATCGCATTAAAGCTTCGCTGGGCCGACGGCGGTGCTGGTCGTCGGAGCCCGGCATGGGTCTGGCTGGAGGCCGGATGCTGCGGTTGGCGACGATGGTGGTTGGCTTGCGGTCCTGTCGTGCGGCAGGCGGTTTGGCTGATGGGTGCCTGAGGCATCCCGCGGCGACCGGTGAAGGCTAAGCTGGTATTGGTGCTTGGTGTCCGGTGTGGCAGCAGGTAGTCCTTTGTAGGCGTTGCTTAGTGGTTTCTACAGAGGCGGACTTTGCAGGAAGCAGCTCTTCGTGGATTTCAAGGGTGGCTATGCCATGGCCTTGAGGTGTGCAGGACTCTGATGTTGTGGTGGTGGTCTTTTTTGTATGTGGGTAGTGCGTGGGGTGCTGTGGAGGTGCTGACGAAAGCCTTGCCGGTGTTCTTACCAGTCCCGACAATGATGACGCCTTCGGGCGCCATTTTCCTTCCTGGAGGTGTTGTCATGGCACTCCACAGCCCTCATGTTTTCTGATCTCTAGGTGAAAACCTTGCCTCGGTGAGGCGGGCGGCGTTGGCGACCCTAGTCGTCTCCTTAGAGGCGTCGCCTAGGAGGTCCTTCTTCACGCAAAGTAGACCGAAGTTTGGATGGCGCAGTCGATTGAGGATAGAGTCTTGGTTGAAAGTAAGGACGGAGAAGAAGTTCCAAAGCTTAGTCTTTTTAGCTTTTTTCTTAGTCCTTAAACTCTTTTTCTTGTTGTTGTTTGCTCCTCAGTTATGAGGCTTTGAGCCTAAGAGCTCGTGTAACCTTTGGCTGTGTATATCCCTCGTGGATATAGAGGCCGGATTTTATATCTTTTATCTAAAAAATGGCTCTATGTTGCTTGTGAGTCGTGTAGTCATATGAGCCTAGCCAAAAGGACTGAAGGATGATATGGGAATGGGATTACTGGTCTCTAACGGCGGCAACAACAATCCCTTCGGTTCACACGTAACGTAAGTACATAACTATTTCGGTGATGACAAACCAGTTATTTTTCAACCAAAAATCATGCAGAGAGATTATGTAATTAATACAGTGGTTAACAGCACAAATATTTGTATTTGCAAATCTCAATCTAAATGAAATACTAACAGTATTACCATGAAGCACATGTTCTGCGCTCCATGTTTTTTATTATTACATAAAAGCAAACATGCAGTATAATTAGCAGCCAACACGCAAACACACCGGGAGATACTCGATTAAAAAACAAACCATATTTTACAAAGGAAGACAAATGCATGCATGAAGGATAATCAAGGAGTCCCTGACACATCTTGCAGAAATCTTCGAGGTTGAGCATGCATCAAGAGAATAGCATACAACCAGAGGAGTTCATGCATCAAGTTTGAGCGACAACCAGAGGATTGTCATTCTCTTGTCACCTGCGTAAAGCATACAAGAGCATAGCACCAAGTTAAGGAGTTGATACGAAAATTTGTTGTATGCCATCGATCAAACTTGGAATTCTAATGGCATATTCACAATAAGCCAGTTTTGAATTCTAGGTTTGACCAATGGCATAGAGTGAATTTCCCCTAGAAAACGATCCCAGTTACAAAACATAAAAAGAGCCCATTCCACAACCATTATGCCTAACAAGGTAGCATCGTAGAGAAAGTAAAAAAATAATTTAAATGGCATTTATTGAGCATATTGCTGCTTGTTTCCATGTACCGCAAATATTTGTATGAGACACTTGAAGTCCTGAACACAAATACCACTCAAATCAAAGAAAGTGAGAGAATGACAAGCAGGGGAGGGGACATAGTTACCAACCTTGCATCCTTTCCGCTGCAGCTCTTTGCAAGTGCTGTCGTCTCTAGAAACCTGGGACATGCTCCACAGACGTAGCTCCTTGAGGGATGGCAGGTGCAGCAACCCCTCGGGGAGTTTACTCATCTTCCAGCACAAACTAAATGTTAGTTTGGAGAGCCTTGGCATTGCCCCGACCTCTATGCTCCACTCCTCAGTGGAAAACTACGAAAGGAACAACTCTTCCAGCCGAGGGAACCCTTGGGTGGAGTAGGACACAATCCGGCCTTCATAGCCACCCAAGGACAGTTTCACAAGACAAGGAAGCTTCTCCAGGATCGGCATCGGGTCTTCTTTAATGACATAAGCATTCAGAATGAGCCTCCGTAGATTTTGTGGGAGGAGATGGCTCTCAGGAAACTTATTGAGCACATCGAATCCGTTAAGAAAAACATCAACCAGGTGAGGCATGTTTTTTGCCAATATTTTAATCATTTCCGCTGGCAGGGCTCTCACGACCAAGTACAAGGTAGTTAGTTCAGTCATTTGTCCCAAAAACATCACCATGTCACTCCAGAAATATTTTCTATCACCATCTGGAAGATCTAAATATAAGGTCTGAAGCTCTTTCTGTTGGACACTCCTTGGTGGAGAAAACGCCCCTTGAAGGAAAACATGCCTTAGAGCAGGGATAGCCCACAGGGAGTTTGGTACTAACGTGTCCAATTTGGTGCCAGTTAGATCTATTGTTTGCAAGTAAAGGAGTTGTCCAATTGAAGAAGGGAGCGTGACCTCTTCACAGTATCTCAACCCGAGACACCTTAGGTGAGTGCAGCCACCAATTGCTGTAGAGAAATTCTTTAGGCTTGAGTTTTCCACATGAAGAACTCTCAGAAACCTCAGCTTAGGTAGGGACAATGATTGAAGTCGAAAGCCAAACAGAGTTCGAAGATTAGGTGTTGCCTGGAAAATCTTATCATTGTAGAAGTTTTGAATAGAACAACGATAGGATTTCATGGTATTGGATCTGGATGATGATGCACCAGCTTGACCTGCAATTTTTTGGAGTAAATTTGTATGTCAGCAAGAATCAACATAATGGGAAATACATTGCAATATACAAAGGGCAGATATGAAGCTTGACCTGCAATTTTGTCAATGACATCAAGAGCACCATCTTGTCTTGCTTCTTCTACGCACCAGTCACGTAAAATATCATGAATCCTTATTTCGTCGATCCATCTATGTGCCCTGCTTTTGCTAACAACTTGGACCAAGCTTCTTTGAGCTAACTCAATTACATACTTACGTGCTGTTTCTTCCTGTTTGTGCGTTGTTGTATGTGGAATGAAGCACTCAGCTATCCATAAATCGATAAGATGTGACACTTGTATATCAAAATCCTCAGGGAAAGCAGCAAGATAGAGGAAACAAGATTTTATATAATGACTTGGCAAGTCATTGTACCTGCGAGCTAGGATCTCTCGTATCACCTGTCCATCTTCTGTTGATGTCCAACTCAAAAGCACATCCGACCATACTTCTATATTTAGATTCTTTGATAGATAGCCCCCTAGAACTGCAAGCGCAAGAGGTAAGCCATTACATTTCTTTGCAAGCTTTCTCCCCAGTTCTTCAAACTCATCCATATTACAAATCGCAAACCTTTGGTATGACGGCAAAGCTTTGCTACTAATTAAAGAGCTCCCAACTTTTCTCTTCATCCAAGAGCTTCAGAACATGAACATGGGTTGGCATTTGAATATGTTTCGCAACATCTTCCCTTCGTGTGGTTAACAGTACTCTACTACCATTATTTGTATCTGGAAAGACTTTAACCCATCTATTTATTTGGTTCCATGTATTTGTAGTCCACACATCATCAAGCACTACTAAGTATCTTTTGTGCAATAGAAATTCATGGATCTTCTTTCCCACATCATACTCCTGCATCTGATCAATTGCTCTTGACTCATCCTTGTCCCTCATTATTTGTTTCATAATATCCTTCAGTAAATCAATGCTCTTGAACTTTTGAGATACAGTCACCCAAGCAACTGTGTCAAACTGCTCTTTAATTCTAGATGAACTATAGACTTTTCTGACAAGTGTAGTTTTTCCCGCCCCACCCATGGCAACTATGGAGACAACACTAAGCTTGCTCTTTTGCTCAACTAACTTTTCCACTATTTCCTTGTACTTATCCTCAAAACCAACAATGACAACATCATCTTCAAAATTTCGATACGTATGATCAAAATCTTGCTGAGACTCATGCTCAACATGACCCATCCCTACTGCAGTATGACCCAAATCAACAAGACTTAGACAGATTGCGCCGTCAAATATCTCTCTGATCTTTCTTCTTATTCTCTGAATTTCAACACCAATTTTGTGTAGAACCATCAAATCACTTGGTATACGAGCATACCTCGCAACGGCACCCATGAAACCCTTCTCGAGCATGTTTCGCTTCTCTATGTACTCTGCAGCTTCAATAACATTCTCAGCGTCGTATGCAGCATCTCTGATCTGCGATACCCAGACGGCTATGCTGGAGTTTCCCGACCTCCGCTTGGCCACAGCATCGTTGACATAGCTCTGCAGCCGCTTGAGCTCATCCTTCAAGAACCCCACTTCACACATGACTCCACATAGAAACGAGGTCTCCTGGGCTGCAAGTTTGCTGACACTTGAAACTACGGCAGAGACAGCATCAGCCATGGCGCGGGCGCCCTTGTCTCTTCTCTCAGAGATGTTGTCAGAATGCAGCTGTGATGTGGAAGGTATGGTTTGGTTTGGGTTGCAATTAATGTTTGATTTTGTATTTGTTCTTGTTTGATTGATGCTAGTGCAAAGCAAAGCACATGTGATGGAAAATAATGGCATCGAGTCTACTCTGCATTTGAGGAGGCTTGGCACTTAACCTTTGTTGTAATGACAATAACATCACAGCAAGAAGATGCAAAGCAAAAGATGCCCCAACGATTAATACCTTCCTTCAGACAGGGTCTTAGCATCAGAGCTTTTTTTTGGACGAGCAAGGTGTCCTGCGTGGGTTTCATTCTTAAAATATATTTAATTAGTTTAGCTGCACATATATGATCGCATCAAAGAATTCAAATATTAGAATTTTTATAATATTATCAATTCGATTTAGTTCCAATATTTGTAGAATTGGTTTCATTTGTGATATTAATGTATAGCAATATATGTTAAAACAAAGAATAGTTGTTAGTCATTTATAGCTAGCTAGATGTTGTTTGTTGTCAAGCCATCATTGTCTTCTTTTATTTAAAAGGCATCTTTATTAAATTTCCAAATATGTGTGTTTTTAAGTCTTTAATTCATTAGGGCATCTCCAATAAGAGAGACTTTAATGTGCATTGTTTTTAAGATGGGCCCTTGAGAGCATAAAATAGCAACATAATACAACTTTGGTTCTTCTTTCCCCTTACATTGTTTTGGTTGGAAAGCCTTGCTACTTGCTAGTTAGTTGTACCTGTAACTGTCGAATTCAATAGTGACCAAATGAGCCAAGGGTACAGTATCTCAGGGTTGTTCAGATCTCCGAAGATTTCACTTCTGAACTATGTTCATGGAAAATCAAGAAGAACAAAATTCATGCACTAGTTGTAAGTACGTACCTCTTGTTGTACCGTGGCCTTGGCCTTGATAGAATAATGGTGCAGCGAAAGATTTCTGGTGAAAGTTGTGTTGAGAAAAGAGGACGAAATGCAGTATTGTTGCTTGGGTGTCGGCAGTAATAATTGATAGGACCCAGGCTCCACTGAGCGACCCTAAGGAGGAAGAACAATAATATGCTTTTCTTTCTTCACTTGGTATGATATGGCCTGCGAATTTGCTAATTGCCCATACTTTCGGCGCAACTAAAGTAATATTCGAGCCAAGCTAAACTTTGGCGATGTCGTTGGCCACTGACCGAGATGCTGCCAACGTGAAAATGGATTGGAGCGCAAAAGACAAGCAAGCGTATCAAAGCCAATCTGAAAGCTGCAAGGCAAATAAAAGCTGATACCGGACGCCAGTGCTAGTAGTTTTTTTTTTTCATACTAGTCCTCACCTCCCGTCGGGACGACCATACTTGTGCAGATTGGCCATAAGGAGATGCTAGGTATCGAGTTTGTTGCTTCGCAACAAAGAAGGTAGAGCATCAGGAAACAACTAGAAGCTCCATCAATTTTAGTCCTCCCTTGGGCTCCAAATGGGTTTAACAATAGAACTATAGATGGTATACACCAGTTGGTGAACTATAGCCTAAGCGATTATACTAAGCCAAAGTAATAAAGCTTCCCTCAATTTTAGTGCTGCTGTAACACCCCGGCCCTCCTCTGAGCCCGGGATGCTACCACTACATGCTAACCATCTCAATTGGGCGCTGCTACTAAAAGAAAATTTGGCAGCACCTCCCATATTTATACGTCTACAGACAAGAGACAATAAACATATAGATTAACAGCAATATGACAACGGATTCCACAACACACATGAACATGACCACTGAGTGCAAATCACAGATAAACATAACACAACTAAGGCTTAGGGCTCCACGCCCAAGAAGACTCGCAACCACGAGCTTGAGTTCATAATAAACAAAGTGATGAAACACATATGGATTTAGCACTAACGGGAGAGCCTCACTCTCCACTTTTAGGAAAAGAGGACTGATTGCAGCCCTGTTCTTTTCGGTTTTTCTACAATAACTAGCTTTTAAACGGAGTATCTTTTCAAGATAGGGTCTACTAGTTAATTGCAGTACATATTGTACTGACTTCATTTATATCGGCAAAAACCGCACGTGAGTTTCTGTTACTCTGTAATCTCTCGCACGAATAGCCCAAAAACCACAAGCCGTAGCCAAAAGCCATAAGCTCCAGCCAAAAAGAACAAGCCCTTTGCATCCTAGCAGACCTACAACATTCTCAAAAAAGCCTCGAACCAAGGTTTAACTAAATCAACTTAACAAAAATTTAAATATGAATGCGAATGATTGTCTAAGTGGTTATTTAACAAGTGTGGTGCAAAAGGGGTCCTACTCCCATCCCATGCATGCCATCAATCATTATCACCTCAAAAGGGCAACAAACAAGCGTGAGTCCAAGACTGAGCATGTACAAAGTAAAACAATAAATAACAGATACATGTATCATGCAATATCCATCATAGTCTCATTAACTCTCAATTTTCATCAACCATTCATTATGCATTTGCATCTTTTCTGTCATAATACAATTGTGTTTGCACATGCACATAACTCTCATCTCTTTAGCCTCTACCGGTATAGCGGAGTGAGCACCCATCGATGCTTACGGCCAAGCCCACCTTTTTTCATGCGGGGATCTCAATAGCCCGTTGTTGTGGCTACAGGTCAAACAGTAAAGAGGGGGACTCATAGAAGAGGAAGAGGAGAACCAGATCTGTGGGAGAGTTGGTAAGAATGAGAGGATCCCTCCCCTTTGCCCCTCCTGGGGGTTTATATATATGAGTGGGGTAGAATGGGAAATCCCCATTCTACCCCTTAGTACTTACAAAGGATGAGGGTACATTGGTATATTCCTCTACACTATTGGGCCTATTACATGTTGGACTAGTTGCACGGCCCAGTCACGGGGGGTTGGGCCACCCCTACAACAGTACTCCCTCGACAGCAAGCACTGAGGTCCCGATGGGCGAGCTGACGTGATCAACCACCCCAGCCCCCCGTTCCCCGACAACAAGCGCGAGGGTACCGAGTGGTGAGCCGATGTAACTGGTAGCTTGCAGACCCCAGAGGCAATGCCTACGAAGAAATCAGCGAACTCCGACGCTGAATCCCGCGCCATCCCGCTGAGGCGATGCCTACGAGGCGGACGGCGGAGTCGAGTGCCGAGGACGTGCCGTCCCGCCGAGGCGATGCCTATGAGGCGGACAGCGAAGTCGAGCGCTGACACATGCCGTCCCGCCGAGGTGATGCCTACGAGGCGAACGGTGAAGTCAGGCGCCCGGACGGTGAAGTCGAGCGCCGAGGACGTGCCGTCCCGCCGAGGCGATGCCTACGAGGCGGACGGCGAAGTCGCGTGCTGACGACGTGCCATTTCGCCGAGGCGATGCCTACGTGGCGGACGGCGAAGTCGAGCGCCGAGGGCGTGCCGTCCCGCCGAGGCGATGCCTACGAGACCGACGGCAAAGTTGAGCGCCGAGGATGTGCCGTCTCGCCGAGGCGATGCCTACGAGGCGGACGGCGAAGTCGAGCATTGAGGACGTGTCGTCCTGCCGAAGCGATGCCTACAAGGCGGACGGCGAAGTTGAGCACCGAGGACGTGCCATCTCGCCGAGGCGATGTCTACGAGGCGGACTGCGAAGTCGAGCGTTGAAGACGTGCTGTCCCGCCGAGGCGATATATACAAGGCGGACGGCGAAGTCTTGCGTCGAAGCCATACCGTCCCGCCGAGGCGATGCCTACGAGGTGGACAGTGGAGTCGAGCGCCGAGGACATGCCGTCCCGCCGAGGCGATGCCTACGAGGCGGACGACAAAGTCAAGCGCTGACGACGTGGCGTCCCGCTGAGGCGATGCCTACGAGGCGGACGGCGAAGTTCTGCGTCGGAGCCATGCCGTCCCGCCGAGGCGATGCCAACGAGGCAGACGGCGGAGTCGGGCGCCGAGGACGTGCCGTCCCGCCGAGGCGATGCCTACGAGGCGGACGGCGAAGTCCTGCGTCGGAGCCATGCCGTCCTGCCGAGGAGATGCCAACGAGGCAGACGGCGGAGTCGGGCGCCGAGGACGTGCTGTCCCGCCGAGGCGATGCCTACGAGGCGGACGGCGAAGTCCTGCGTCGGAGCCATGCCGTCCCGCCGAGGCGATGCCAACGAGGCAGACGGCGAAGTCGAGCGCCGAGGACGTGCCGTTTCGCTGAGGCGATGCCTACGAGGCGGACAGCGAAGTCGAGCGCTGATGACGTGCCGTCCTGCCGAGGCGATGCCTACAAGGCGGACGGCGAAGTCGAGCGCCGAGGGAGGCCGAGGGCACTACGCACGCTGAGGTAGGGAAGCAGGGCTGCCATTCCCCTACCTTCAAAAACAATGCCCGCGGAGAGCGGGCGCTTGCGGCGTAGGCCGAGGGCACTACACACGCCGAGGTACGGAGGCAGAACCGGCGTTCCCCTACCTTCAAAAATAGTGCCCGCAGAGAGCGGACGCTCGTGGCGTAGGCCGAGGGCACTACGCACGCGGAGGCAGGGAGGCGGGGCCACCGTTCCCCTGCCTTCAAAAATAGTGCCGCGGAGAGTGGGCGCTTGCGGCGTAGGCAGAGGGCACTACGCACGTCGATGTAGGGAGGCGGAGCCGTCGTTGCCCTACCTTAAAAAACAGTGCCTGCGGAGAGCGGGCGCTTGCGGCGTAAGCCGAGGGAACTACACACGCGGAGGCAGGGAGGCAGAGCCGCCATTCCCCTACCTTCAAAAATAGTGCCCGCGTAGTGCGGGCGCTTGCGGCGTAGGCTGAGGGCACTACGCACGCCGAGGTAAGGAGGCGGAGCCGCCGTTCCCCTACCTTCAAAAACAATGCCCGCGGAAAGTGGGCGCTTGCGGCGTAGGCCGAGGGCACTACGCATGCCGAGGTATGGAGGCGGAGCCGCCATTCCCCTACCTTCAAAAATAGTGCCCGCGTAGAGCGGACGCTTGCGGCGTAGGCCGAGGGCACTACGCACGCCGAGGTAGGGAGGCGGGGCCGCCGTTCCCCTACCTTCAAAAACAGTGCCCGTGGAGAGTGGGCGCTTGCGGCGTAGGCTGAGGGCACTACGCATGCAGAGGTAAGGAGGCGGAGCCGCCGTTCCCCTACCTTCAAAAACTTGGCGATGCACTCCCTGGTGCAACGCACGCGAGGGCGCGATATCCATGTGGTGCGCCGCCTAAAGCGAGGCACTCTCTGGTGTCTCGGCCATGTCGCAATTTTTATACTCTGTAGAGTGCGTGGGAACATCATCCACGTCTTATTTATACTCCGGAGAGTACGCATATGGACAACATTCATGCGTGTGCAGGATCCGCATCTTGTTTATACTCAGTAGAGTGCGCAGGGACAACATCCATGTCTTATTTATACTCCGTAGAGTGCGTGGGATCAACTTCCACGTCTTATTTATACTCCGGAGAGTGCGCATATGGACAACATCCATGCGTGCGCGGGATCCACGTCTTGTTTATACTCAGTAGAGTGCGCAGGGACAACATCCGCGTCTTATTTATACTCCGTAGAGTGCGTGCAGAGGCGGACCTCGACGCTACGTCTTATTTCTACTCCGTAGAGTGCACGCGGAGGTGTCCACCCGCTGTGTCTTATTTATACTCCGTAGAGTGCGTGCGGAGGCGGACCTCGACGCTACGTCTTATTTAGAGTCCATAGACTGCGCACGGAGGCAAGCCTTCGCGCGTTGCGGGCGGTGAGGGTGCGTGCGGAGGTGGACCTCAATGCTACGTCTTATTTATACTCCGTAGAGTGCGTGCAGAGGTGGACCTCAACGCTACATCTTATTTAGAGTCCGTAGACTACGCGCGGAGGCAAGCCTCCGCGCGTTGCGGGCGGTGAGGGTGCGTGCGGAGGCGGACCTCGACGCTACGTCTTATTTATACTCCGTAGAGTGCGTGTGAATATCATCCACGTCTTATTTATACTTTGGAGAGTACGTGCAGGGACAACATCCACGCGTGCGCGGAGCATCCGCGTCTTGTTTATACTCAGTAGAGTGCGCAGGGACAACATCCGCGTCTTATTTATACTCCGGAGAGTACGCCGAGGCACGGGGCCATTATGCGATTTTAAGGTAGAAGCCGATCAAACACCGCTGCATGAAAGAGGACGCAACAGCAATAAAAGAGTCCGAGGCCAGGCCAGTAAACACGCGACGATGGCAATGAAAGCAGGGGATAAGCCAGTCAAGTAAAAATTGCAAAAGCGAATCTTGACAGGACGTGTGCCACCATGAAATGATTTCAAGGCACAGTACCTCTCTTGCCCACCCGGACGGACTTGGTCGGCGTGGAAGCGAAGGCCACCACCTGGGCGGACCTCGTCGACGCGGACTTCGTCTGCACAGGGTCCGTGACCGAAGTCTTCAATGAAGCAGAGCCTGCGGCTGAAGTGAACTTTGCTGATCCGATGCATGCCTGTGTTAAGAAGCTCACGTAGAGTGCATGCATGTGTTGAGAATCTACGGAGACTTCGGAGCTGCCTGCGACGTTGGCGAAGACCCCAGGGGACTCGTTGGAGACTTCGGAGAGCTCGACGGAGACGTCAGAGCGGCTCGCGCGACGTTGGTGAAGACTCCAGGGGACTCGACGAAGACTTCGGAAAGCTCGATGGAGACTTCGGAGGCAAGGCTTCGGAGAGATCCTGGAGCTAGCGACGTATGCATGCAGAGTTAGTTGGTCGCTCACTGATCCGATGCCTGCATGTGCTGAGGCGTGGTTTTGAGGCAGAGCCGAGCACGCGGAGGCGGGGTCTGGAGCAGGTCTGGAGCGGAGCCGAGCGCGCGGAAGTGGGGTCCCAGAGCTCTGTCGCGGGGGCAAGGTCTTGAACGGAGTCGAGCGCGCGGAGGCGAGGTCCCAGAGCTCCGTTGCGAAGCCGGAGGCTCGGCGAAGAGCGGAGGCGACGCGAAGCCGGAGGCTCGACGGAGAGCAGAGGCAGACGACGGGCGAATCTGTACACGTAGGTTGAGCAGACGCCGTCGCCGGGCTAGAGAGGCTGCAACACGTTGGCCAGCCACCACCGCTGCTACTCCCTGGCAGCGTGCGCGTGCAGGCGTGTACGCATGCATGCGAGTGCCACCGCACGCGACCGCTGCCACCACCGGGCCAGCTGTCTCTGCTGCCGCCGGCTGGCCGCCGCCGGCTGCCACTGCCGGCCGCCGTAGCCGTCGGCCGGCGTTCCTGCGGTCGGCCGTCGTCGAGGCGTCGCGAGACCAGAGCTGCTTCGGCCATGTATATTCCGGAGACATGCATACGTGATGCTACGTGAATGGATGCATGCACAGGTGGCAGATGAATGTATACTCCAGAGACATGAATAGGTGATGCTTAACGTTCCTTGATGTTTGCAGCGCGGAGGTCGGAGCCCCTGCTTTGGCAGCGCAGAGTCCGCTGGGCGGAGGTCGGGGCGATGGACTGCTGCGCGGAGGCTCGACGTCGTGCGCATGCTCGTCGCGGAGGTTGCGAAGTGGAGACCGGTACGGAGACCCAATGCTGCGCTTCACCGGTGAAGTCGTCGCAGGGTCCATCATGGCGAAGTTAGCGGCGAAGGCTGACACCGCCAGGTCTGACGTCAAAGTTCAGAGTGAAAACAAATGATGTGGAGGCTTGTAGGAGCAGAGTGCCAATGCTGCGGCCGAGGAGTAGACGCCATGTACATGCATGCACTACATGTCCTGTAGCATGAAGCTTGGTGTACTCTCTTTGATGGGCGTCCCTCTCTCTATCGTAGTCGACGAGATGGACGTAGCTTCTCGTCGCTGCGCGGCATCGCTCGGTGCGGAAGTCAGGTGGCCGCACGCGGCTATGGAGGCCGGGCGGAGTCCCGTGTGGAGGCGCACGCGGCGACTAGTGAGCATCGTGCTTGAGGACGGCACGGAGCTCTTCATCGCACGGAGACGAGCGAGGACTCGACTGCGCACGAAGTCCACGATTGCGCGATGACGGCCCTACGCGGCACGACGGCGTGCTCGGCGACGTGTCCCTCGTGCGGAGTCTGGCGTGAGCGAGCCGAAAGCACGCAGACTGACCACGCAGGGGCCGAAGGCCGGTAGCCACGCACGTGCAGGCCGGTGCCATGGCGAAGCACGGTGAAATTGAGCTTGATGGCGTACCTCCCTCCCTGGCCAGAAGGATCGTGCCCCCACGTCATCCTAGGCATTATTTCCCTGCATGAACACCCCCAGCAGAGCGGAGGTAACAGGAACATAGAAACAGGTGATTCGATTAGATCTATTCACTACTGCACCTGTCAATGGGCGATTCGAGTAGATATACTCAGTATTTCACCTACAAACTGGCGATTCAAGTAGATCTACTCAGTATCTCACCTACAAACGGGCGATTCGAGTAGATCTACTCAGTATTTCACCTGCAAAACATGGCGAAATATACTTAAATTTTCAGTGAGCAAACTACTTATCTGTCGCTGATGGGGCTCCCAAGAACTGCTTCCAGCTCCTTAAGCGACCTTTCGTTCGATCCCCACGGACGGCGCCATCTGTTGTGGCTACATGCCAAACAGTAAAGAGGGGGGACTCATAGAAGAGGAAGATGAGAACCAGATCTGTGGGAGAGTTGGTAAGAATGAGAGGATCCCTCCCCTTTTCCCCTCCTGGGGGTTTATATATTTGAGTGGGGTAGAACGGGAAATCCCCATTCCACCCCTTAGTACTTACAAAGGATGAGGGTACATTGGTATATTTACACTGGTATATTCCTCTACACTATTGGGCCTATTACATGTTGGACTAGTTGCACGGCCCAGTCACGGGGGGTTGGGCCACCCCTACAACACGCGTCCTTTTTCATACGAAGACATCAATAGCCCATCCTTTTTCATAATGGGACCTCAGTCTCCACTCCTATAGAGTGTCCACACAAAGTGGACCATAGATGCCACATAGGCCACATATTTCTATGACATGGATGGATGCAATGCAACTTCTCCAATTAAGTATATCAACATGTCATGTTTTCAATAGCTATTATTCGGCAACATATCAGCATCAATAATCCATCTTATGTATCATTACTCATCATTCATCATTATATCAATATACAAACAAAAACAATCAACTCACGATGGCATGGTAGGTAGTGCATCAACATTCATCTAATAACAATCACTACTTGAATTTACCGCTTTACCATGCACTTGCTTGTTCAACCTTGTGGACGAAGTGTAGACGGCACGGATCCCGAACCTCCACCTAAGCAAGCATTATCTATTTCAATTCATCGCTAACGCAATACATACATATGCGAGCAAACGACATCAGTTGTATGCACAAACTCGACACGAATAGTCCCTCTCTCACCGGTCACCTTCCCACGGTCCTGGTGTTCAACCAATCATAGTATAAAGATTTCGTCATCTTTATTCACGGATCGAATGCTACACGCTTAACCTCTCTTTGCTCACTATCGGACCGAACAAACATACCATCTAACCTTTCTATTCTCTAATCACTACTACAAAAAAAGTCATTACAGACGGTTCAAAACTGTCATTACAGACGGTTTTTTGAACCGTCTGAATTTATGTGTCAGTGATAATCAGAGGTTATCATAGACGGTTTGTGAGCCGTCTGTGATAAATACATCACAGACGGTTTATAACTAGAACCGTTTGTAAAGAACACTATCATAGACGGTTCTAGCTACCAACCATCTGTGATACTCACACATCACGGATGGTTCTAACTACCAACCGTCTGTGATATGTGAGTATCACAGACGGTTGGTATATAGAACCGTCTATGATACTTTTCCAACACCGACGGTTTCTGGTTCGAGCCATATGTGATAATTCTTCACAGATGGTTTATACCACAAAGCTGTCTGTGATAGTTTATTCTATACCTAAATTTTTTCTATTTTTCGGCTAGCCTCAGGAAATGTTAACAATATCATCTAAAAACAACCAAATACAACAACAAAAATAGCAACATGTTCTATTTTCATTAAGATTAGAATCCATCATTACAACATCACAAGATATCGAATAGGTTACCTATAATACTGCATACACAAGAGGACACTTACAATTTTATAAAGATAAGCTTCACAACTACAAATTCAGAAAAATGCTTACACTACAAGAAACTTCAAGCTAATGCAAGCTAGACTTACACATCCTTCATTAAACTACAATCTAAAACAAATGATGCGAGAAAATTGTTAAGTAGCAGAAACAAAAAGGCAACGAACACCATTTTCAGCTTCTATGACAAAATTAACACCTTCTATGCCGGTGACTTAGAATAGTGCAGATTTGCCATTGCTTTCTTCCTTTCCATCTTGCTTCAAGCAAAATTTCAGTCGCTCTTGCAGAACCATTTCCAACCCTTGCCACACACAAATGAGTTGGAGTTATACTGGTGGTATTGGTTTTTCGAGTAGGGAGAGGGGGTTAATAAGGGGTGAGAAGTGGGGAGGAGAACGGTGCTTGCCATTTAATGCGGAGAGAATGGACGGGTGAGAATTGGATCCTGGGAGATATGCCGCGAATCGATCGATGACGTGGCGGGACATCATAGATGGTTCGGATTACAAACCGTCTATGATAGATACATCATAGACGGTTTGGATTACAAACTGTCTATGATAAATACATCATAGACGGCTCATAATAAAAACCGTCTATGATAACAGGAGATATCACAAACAGTTCATAACAAAAACAATCAGTGATAATGGTGTCACAAAGACAATATATCGGTACAATATAAATAGGTAGTCTCAAAAGATAAAATAGCAAAGTTCTATATGGCTTATATATATTCGTTCGAAAGGTTTCGATGAGATCTACAACTTTGCAGTTGAGGTGAACCCCAAATTTTGAACGGAGATCAAAAATTTTGGCAAAAATAAAAATTGAAAACTTGCAATGCAAATTTGAGGGTAAAGATGGCCAATTTTGGGGGGTCTTATAGGGTGATTGGCACAAGCCAGTCGTTTTTTAATCGGGCTCGTCGTTAGCTTTCCAACGAGTACAAGAACATTGAAAACAGACACCGTATGCAAAAGTTATGCCCGTTTTACTGAAGGTGTCTCAAAACGGAATCCTACTCGAACTCACGTGGGAGATTATAAAATTTTGGAGGATTACGAGGTGGGAAACATATCACAGATGGTTTTTAATACAAACTGTCTCTGATGTCTGCCATTATCACAGACGGTTCTTATCAAGAATCGTCTGTGATAATTTATAGACGGTTCTTGATAAGAACTGTATGTGATGTCTTGTATTATCACAAACAATTCGTACAAATAACCGTCTGTGAAAATACCATATACGGTTATTCGTATAAACCGTCTGTGATACTTACAGCACAGACGATTTCTAGAAACCGTCTATGATGTAAGTATCCAGTTTGGCCTCTTTTGTAGTAGTGAATCTCTTTTCGCTAGTCTCACTCACCCTTCTTCAATTAGTTATACTAACCAATCTTACATTACTTTATCATCTAATAATTAATTTATACCCAACCACCTTCATTAATTAACATATTCGGCTGTGCAACAACAGCCCTAACCTACTACTACTCTTTTCATTCACTCTCCCTTCCCCCTCCGCCCATGAATTAACAAGATCGACTGCCGCAGCACCAATTCATCATGCAAGCCTCCCTCTTAATAAATGATATTTTAATGGATACACGAATCAATCCTAGTAGTCAATATATTTATTTCTATAAGAATCAATGAATAAGTAAGAAAAAAGGTTGTTGAGACAATACTCTAGCTCCAAATAATTGAACCGGGACACTATCTTTCTTCTCTTGGCCGAATACGGGGAAGGCGAGGCGCAAGGGAAGGCACGGGGGAGCGGCGGCGCTGGTGGAAGGCGACGGCGGCGCGCGTGAGGGGCGGCGTCGGAGTCGCAGCAGCAAGGGGCCACGGGGGAGCTGCTAATGCCAACGAGAAGAAAAGGTTGGCTCATGACTGACAGTTTAACAACGGTCAATCACACAACACACAAGTTGGCCGACCGGACGAATATAATGTGACTAACAAGGGTGATGTTTCGGTGAAAAAGTATGTTTGCGTTCGATACAAGCTTAACAAACTTTCGCGATGTCGTTGCTCAGTGATGCTGCTGCAAACAAGAACACGGATTCGTTGCTCAATGTTACGCAGGTGTGGAATCAAGACTCGGCTTGGCTAACCACGCGGTAAGCGTGGAACAGAACACGGATTCGAGTGCCAAAAGGAGGCAGCAAGTAAAAACCTGTCTCAAAGCTCCAAGGCTAATTGAAGACGCCAAAGACGACCATACTTGTGCAACAAACCACAGGTTAAGCCCTTATTTGGAACAGAGGATTCCCACAAGAACTTCTGGGAAACACACATCCAGATCCAGCAAGAGACGCCATCCCAGCAAGTATGGATCGCCTAAGATGTGCAGCGACCAATCCATGTACCAGCTCCCGTCTGCAAGGCTGCTGGGGAAACTTGTTACCTGCAGTGCAGGCAGCAGTTCTGCCGTTCTGCGTGATTTCAGTTCAGTTGCAGATTGCTGTACTTCCTGCGAGGTTCTTGCTTGCCATCCAAGTACACACTGGTCCCGTTCTTACCCAACATGTAACAGCAATGTTCTTAGCAGATGAAATTAAGAGAACAAAATGTTACCTTTTCATATAGACTAGAAGTAACAGAACATATTGCAGTTCAAGTCCTTTTTGATATGTTGCATTACATCAAACAAATGCCAGAATAATACGGAAGCCTTCTAAATGGAACCCAGAAGCTACAGAGTGTAGAGTAAAAGATTGATCATTGCTCTATTTGCATAAAGAGGCAGTTGATGGATTCCATTCAACACAGAATAAAGCCAGACTGGCTTTTCCCTCTAGTATAGCAGAAACAAAGTTCTGACAAGTTTGGAACCAGCCACCCCATTGAAGCCTTATAAATGGAACTAAAAAACTAGAGAGTTCGGATTAATACATTGATCATCACTCCTATTTGCATAGAGAGGCAGCTGACGGCTTCCATTCCACAGAATAAAGTCAGACCTGTGGCCGTTCCCTCTAGTATTGCAGGAACAAAGTGCTGAGAAGTTTGGAACCAGTCACCGAATGAGATAACTTTGGATGTCCCGGTGTGGTACTACCGGGTTAGAAAAGAAACTGTCCAAACTTGATTCACTTCAGTGGTATCTGTATGAAGTCAGGACCTGCAAGCAACTCTAATCTCTGTAAATGAGTTAGGAAAAAGTCCTCTCGATTTACATTGTTCACGACATTGGACTGGAGAATTTGTAAATTCATCTGGTTGAAAAACGAATCTGTACTGGACAATATTTCAAGATAATAACATGTCAATGTCATTTATTGCATGTAACAGCAGACCGTTGTACACAAAGATACACATATTTACTTCTTGTCGGTTATAAGTATCAGTTTGCAGGTTCCCAAAATACAAAAACAAATGGTTTCAGTAAACTATTGCAGCTTCAAACATGGTAGAAAAGCGTTTGACTGAAAATTTGGCATTTTGGAATTAGATAGACATCACATGGCATATATTAAAGTACTACAGGATAAAACAAGGATGAGTACCCATAGGCCCAACATGGTTGCAAGAATCATTCATAAGCGAATTCCCTAATAATGAAGTCTGGCTAGGAAATTTGCTACTCATTCTAATGCAGTAAATAATCAGGTGATAGTGGCATGCTTCAGTACTTTGAGGAGGATGTGATACGAAGCAGCATTGGGCCCATTAGCAGATGGTGCAACTGGATTCTAGACGATGACACTCCATATCACCAAGATTTCCTTGAACAAAATATTGATAATGATCAGGCATACATGCATACAGCGGAGCCTGCTCTTTGCTCTGCTCCTCCCTGTCATCATATACCATCTCGTTCTCATAATATCTACTGAAATATGCTAAGGGATGGTTGGGAAGCAGACTGGCTGCATCCCTAATGGCTGCCTCCAACGCTGCCACCCCCGCTGCATCTGCTCCCTTGCAACTAATCCTGACATTGAGATGTTGCAGAGTAGAGAGGTGATGAATGCTGAGATCATAAGCGCGACATGTAGATTGTGCTCTGTGTGCTCTGAACGGAAGTTCAAGCCTTTCAATGTTCTGCATAGCTCCAGCTTCGAACATCAGCCCTGTCTCAATATCCTGACAGTACAAGTGGAACACCTTTAGACATTGGAACATACCTCTGCCAATTGTAAGTCCTATGGGAACCATCCTTTTTGTGGACAACTCAAGAAATAGCAGGGCAGGCAATCTCCCAAAGATGTCAAGAGCCTCCTGTTCCACTGGATTAATCTCAATTTCAATGTAGGCGAGGTTAGCCAGTGAGGCCATCCACCTTGGAATTTTGCAGACATAGCAGTTTGGGTACAAGGTCAATTCCTGAAGGCGTTGAGGAGGTGGGGACCAAGAATCAAATGTAAATTCACAGGAACCACCATCATATTCACTACGAACACTTAAAAAGCGAAGGTTGGATCTGCCAATTTTGCACAGGGACGAGACCAAATTGTCTGTGTATATTCTTTTGTCATTGTGAGAATTACTGATGCGCCAAAACAGACCAAGAAATCTCAGATTGGTCAAACTGCCCAACTCCAGCAAAGAAGTAAATGAACAACTATCATCAACATGTAATTGTGACAGTTTCTCGAGAGATCGCATGTTGCCAATTCCGGCAGGCAACTTTACCTCACGCACAAGTAAATGTTTCAACTTTTGCAACTGAACAATTCTTGCTGGCAGTTCTCTTATATCGGTTTCTTTTACATCCAATGTCTCCAAAAGTTGTAGCTGCCCAATCTTTTCCGGAAGCTCTGTAATAGATCCTGCTGAAAGTCGTAGGTATCTCAATTGTAGTAGTTCTCCAATATTCATCAGATAATCCCTGGTTAACAGGCCTTCTATGTCAAGCACTCTTAGAGCTCTGAAGTTCGAAAGAAGAGGTATCTGTTGAGAGTATCCAAAGATACTAAGGGATCGAGTTTGAGAAATAACCATGGATGATTTCTCCTCAAAAAACTTATCCATTGATGATATTGTAGTGCATTTTTGGTAACAATAGTCGAGCGAGAGTCGGCGAACCTTACATTTGGGTACCCTTACATCCTTTTGGTTGATCAAAGTGACAAAGTTTTCTTCCTTCGCCTTATATATAATAAGATCAAGAATCATATCATGGACTCGGCATGCCCTCACTTGACCATTGTACTTGATGCCAACTGGTTGGATCATACTTCTGTTTATAAGTTCATTAAAATAGCATTCTCCTTCTTCCTCTAAAGTTATCCCACCTACAGCTTTGATGAATCCTTCTGCTATCCACCTCTTTATTAATCGGTCCCTTTTAATCACATAGTCCTCTGGAAAAATGCTAAGGTACAACAAACAAGTCCTTAGATAGTAAGGAAGATCAACATAACTCAAAGATAATATCATGTTCATGTCTTCCACACTATGATGTTTCTCAAGTCCTAAACCAATAGAATCCCGAACAGTCATCCACTCTTCTCTTCTGTGTGATCTATTACTCAATAAACTGGCCATAGTAATGATTGCCAATGGTAGACCACCGCACCTTCTCACGATCTCAATGGAAACATCTTTAAGCTGAGGAGGACATCCATCTTCAGATTTAAAAGTTCTTTTAAAAAATAAACCTTCAGAATCTGCTTTGCTGAGCGGACTTATTTCGTGCACATGATCATGGCTATGGAGGCAGCATGACTGGGCAACACTAATAATTCTTGTTGTTGTCATTATTCTACTACTACAATTGCTATCAGGTAAAGCACATTTGATGTTCCTCCATGCTCGAGCATCCCATATGTCATCAATTACAACAAAGTACCTGTCGAATGAAAGAGGGTTAGGATCCAATTGGCCTAGGCCATTATCTTCAGCAGGTTGAATGTTCACAACAAAAATAATTGTGAAAAGCAATTCTTGTAGCTAGCAGATCAAATCTATCTCTGTACTAATAAATATGAACATTGATGAAACATGAATCTATGTAGATAATTTCAAGATAGTTAATTAAGAAATTTTAATTTTGGATTAGGTTATCTTCAACTATAGGTACCTCTTATCTTCAAGGAATTGCCTGAGTTCATTGATGAGCCGTGCCTCATCCCATGATTTGATGTCATCGCACTGTTGCTTCTTAATCTGAAAGAGTATGTTCTGTAATATTTTTGTCATATCAGGAATTCTGGACATTGACACAAAAGCCCGATGTTCAAAATGGCCGCTAAGGTTTTGGTACACTTGGTTAGCAAGAGTGGTCTTTCCTAATCCTCCAAGCCCAACAATGGACACCACCTTCAACTGCATCTCCCTATCATCAACCATTAACTTGATGAGTTTATCCCTTGGGCCGTCAATTCCAACAAGATTTGTGGCCTCTTCATAGAGGACATGCACCCGAGGATCGATGGGTACCACATTGGCACTACCAGCACTGACCACTTCATCAACCTTGTACCTCTCCCGTCGTTTGTTTGTCTCGGTGATGCGGACTTTTAGTTCTTCAATTTGGTCAGAAATCCCATGGCGAGCTCCCAGATTTTTCAATCTACTGACGCTCTCGTTGATGAAGCCCTTGATGCCACCTACTTTGTTCGGCTCGTGGTGGAGCATGCGCATGTAGTCATCCATGCAATCCTCGATGTCATAGGCCATCTCTCTCACCTGGTTCCTCCATTCCTTCATCTGCGGGTCAAGCTCCTCCCTGTCAGCCAGCTTCTGTAACAGAGCGTTCATGCTGCTCAGCTCGTCCTTCAGGAAGGTGATGTCGTGCTTCATGCCCTTCTGTAGCTTGTACTCCTCACCCAGTAGCATGGAGAGCTTGTCGAGGAGTGAGTTCATCACCCCCGTGGCAGCGCTCACCATGATTCCATCCATCCCTTGCTTTGTTCTTGCACGTGCCGCAACTTTTCAACCAGTTTGTTGCCTCGAGTGGAATGGGGCTTAGTAGAGATAGTACTTGGTAACACAGCAATGCCCCTTGTTTGATGTTAAGGATCGTCACCATTTACACAGTACAGCTCTCAACTGCGACATAGATACTACAAGCTCAGATTCCTGAAGATTGCAAAAACCCAGATGTGCCAAATGTTCATCAGAAATCAAGAAAGCAAAAAAAAAAATCACCTGCTGTTCCCTGGCAAATGTTCGCAGAGCTCCCAACCGGTCGCACTGCAGGAGCTGGTAGGTGTTGGAACATAATCTTTAAATTGGGAAACGGACTAAGGATTCTTGCTCTGCCGCTTTGGGGAAAGGAAACTGCAAGGGGAGAAGAAGAGGTGGGAAAGCGGTCACTTTTCCATTGCCTCCGTTCCACAACAAATCTTTATTGTTGGGAGACGTGTTTTATAGTATAACTTCATTGCAGATATTAAATGGGTAGTTATTGCAATATTTTTATTATATATTCATGCATTAATGATGAAAAATAAATAAATAGTTATATTATGTCATTTAATAGAGATATATTACATAGCCTAATGATATTGATTTTATATTAAATTCAATATCTCCTTGGTCCATGTGCATGATAAACTTTACTTATATTACAGGAGAGAGGAAGTATTGTAGTTTAGTGGTTGTTGAGGACAATAAAGGAGATTTATACATTGTTTTGGTTTGTTTGTTGGTTGTTGAGGACAATAAAGGGGATTCATATATGAGAGGGGTTTTCTTTGGTTTATGTGTAGGATGAACTTTACTTATACTATTGGGAGTACCGTGCTTTGGTTGGTTTGATAGTTATTGGGGATAATAAAGGAGATTTGTACATGGGAGAGAGTATTCTTGTGTCTATATGTACAGTGAATTTTACTTATATTAGAGGACTGAGGGAGCATTATATTTTTGATCTGTGTGTCATAATAAGAACCAGTTGGGTAGAACATATTTCCTTAGCTTTGAGGACTAAAAATTCCCAACTAGAAGAAACATGGAACGCAAAGAGGTATAGAAAGAGGATGTTCATCACGCATCCATGCTTCCGACCAATAGTGGGTAACAACGAATTATTTGGTTTGCCCCCTAGCACCATATTTTTGCAAATCTGGCTTCCATGCAAATTTTTTTTTGCATATCTAGATCTCTCCCAAAGCGCGGAAGAAGCAGGGTGCGATGCAAGCTCCTCCCATGCCCCTGGAGTGTGGAACGTGCCTCTCGTGCCACCGGGCCGTGGAACGCACATGCATGCAGACTAGAAATGAATGCGCACACGTGTGGCTGAATAAAAACTGGTGCGTGCACACGTGTTCCGTAGCCCGGTGGCACGAGAGGCACATTCTACGCTCGGGGGGCACGGGAGGAGCACGCTTTGCTCGCCGCTCTTCCGCACTCCGGGAGAAGACTAGATATGCAAAAAAAAAATAGCACGAGAGCCAGATTTGAAAAAACGTGACGCTAGTGGACAAAAAAATTAAATAATTTCCATATCAACGAGGAATCGATGAAACTTCGAGGCATGTATGCATATTGAACATAAAATATTCAAAAATATTATTTGTCAAAATAAAAGGTTTTTTAGATGGTGGGAACATGTGGCTAGTGAAATTAACTTAAGGCACACAACTATACAAGTCACGAGTTCAAATCCAAAAAAATCGTAATAAAAATTCTAAACCACAATTAGAGTGGATACCGTGTCCACACCGTCGCACACCGCCTCGTGCGTCCTCCTACCAACCAACCGCGTCACTGCTGCCACCCGTACCAGTCGTGTGCATCTCATGCATTCATCTTAGCAGACCTTGGCGACGATGATGCTGGACGGAATGCTCTACAGAGCAAAACGACGGAGTGGCATTTGGTTGAAATTCTTTGATTTTAGAAACGGTAAAATAGGAGTATTGTTAAGTCTCGTTTGCTCTTGATACACACCTCCTTTTAGGTGGTGATTAGTTGGGC
Organism: Dendrocalamus latiflorus; assembly: GCA_017311315.1. Classification (NCBI taxonomy): domain Eukaryota; kingdom Viridiplantae; phylum Streptophyta; class Magnoliopsida; order Poales; family Poaceae; genus Dendrocalamus; species Dendrocalamus latiflorus. Next base: position 46,142,895 of record CM029642.1, on the reverse strand, counting down.
TTAAAAGCTCATGGCTTATGACTGAAATTACTGTAGCTGGCTGAAAAAAACCCTGTAGCTGACAGAGACTTATTTAGCATAATTAAATTTAAAAAATTTAAAAATATAAAAAATATGTTAGTCCAATATGTATAATACAAACAAATACGGGAAAAAAAGAACCAGAAAAAAACTCAACAAAAAGCCAAAAGTTCAGAAAAAGACAAAATTTATGAATAGTGAAAAATAAGCCAGAAGCTCAAGTCGAACCGATCAGGACTACTAGTATAGTAGGGCTGTACATTTATGCTAAACAACCTTAATGCATGCTAACTACTACAGAAAAGGTCATCACAGAAAGTTCGAAAACGTCATCACAGACGGTTTTGTGAGCCGTCTGTATTTATGGGTCAGTGATCATCGAAGGTCATCACAGACGGTTTTCGAACCGTCTGTGATTATGGGCTATCACAGACGGTTTTTACTCAAAAACCGTCTGTGATAATTGATAATCACAGACGGTTTTGAGTTAAAAACCGTCTGTGATAGCTGGTAATCACAGACGGTTTTGAACTCAAAACCGTCTGTGATTATCAGCTATCACAGACGGTTTTTAACTCAAAACCGTCTGTGATATTCCCTTCAAACCCTAAATATATTTCTGTTTATTGGCTAGCCTCAGGAAATGCTAGCCACGCCCTCTGAAACAAGCAGATAATCACAGACATAAAACATATACAATTCACACATCTCATTTCATTTCAGATACATTTCACAGACATAAAACATCCAATTGACAACACACTTCATTTCACAAACATATATAAAGCATCCATTTCGCAAATCAATTCATTGAATTGAAATAAAATATCCATTAACAAATACACAAATACACAAATACACATTTCACAAACATATATAAATACACAATTGACACTGTATTTGCACTTAGAATTACAATAAAAAATCATTCTGGGCAGTGGAACTCTCCATCTGATCTTACGACTTTTGTCCACAAAAACCAAATGAGCTCCCCTCGAATTTTTGCAAAATCCGGCTGTGTCAATGCAGATGTAGAGATGGACGCAGCCTGTCGTCGAGTCACGTGTTTGTTGAACGTATGTGGCGAACGACCTTCGTTATTCGAAAAAGTTAGATTAGTTATTCGGAAGGAAAGAAAGAGTACAATGTACGTACCTATCGAGTATTTGGGTGATAGCTGTGTACTTGGATTTGTTCTTACTTAGAGAATCAAGGTATATAGCCTTGTTCCATCAAGTCATTCTTTTTCCCGCAAAATTCAAGTCAATTTTATTACAAAAGTGCAAAAAAAGACATTCCAGATTCTTCGGTGAGCAGCCGACATAGCCGACTTCTTCGGTGAGCGACTATCCATCTGCTTCCCACTCCTCTTCATCTCTGGTCTCTGGATCACGTACGCCAGTAGCGATGATTCATCTAACTGAATCATCGGATCACGTACGCCAGTAGCGATGATGCATCGCTACTGGCATACGTGATCCAGAGACCAGAGATGAAGAGGAGTGGGAAGAAGCAGATGGATAGTTGCTTACCGAAGAAGTCGGCTATGTCGGCTGATCACCAAAGAATCTGGGAATTTCTTTTTTTTTTTGAACTTCTGTACTAAAATTTCCTTGAATTTTATAATACTATTACTACAAGGTCTCTAAACAAAGTGCCTAGCACCTACTTTAGTTGCTAAAACTATAAACCAAATAGCAAAGTCCCTAAACAAAGGTCTATGAAGCAAATGACACAAACTAGTGTATCCGGTTCATTGAACGGGAACACTATAGTATGTCACTTGCTTCATTTGCTGTTTTTTGTCTAGATACAAGGAGCATTTGGGTGGAAAGATCAACTGTTTCGTCAGGCGTATGACTGCCAATTCGAAGAATAGCATAGCATCCGAGGCACATCCGAGGCCTGCTGCTGTGTCTTGAGGAATGCCAAGAGCTGGTATTCAGATGGGTTATGAGGAATGCCACATCTGAAGACCAGCTCTTGGCATTCCTCAAGACACAGCTGCAGGCCTTGGATGTGCCTCGGATGCTATGCTATGCTTCAAATTGGCAGTCATAAGCCTGACGACACAATGTATTTCTTTCCACCCAAATGGTCAATGTATCTTTTGCAATAATCGCAAGATTTCTTGCTTCATGCCCTTTGATCATATACTCTTCCTTGATTGGTTAATTTGTGCTCTCAAATTGTAGGGTTGCACATGATAAGATGATGAAGCAAGAAAAGTGATACATGATGCTCAATGTTAGGAAGAGAGGAGAGGAGTAGAGGGAAGGGGGAGAAGGGAGGGGGTGATGTGGACAGAGAGGGGTTATGTGCCTATACTATATACTATGTACTATGTACTATATACTATATACTAACACAACAAGCAATGTAATATGTACCAATGTAAACTAAGCAACTGCAGTAAACAATGTACCAATGTAGTATGTACCAAATAGCAAACTAATTAAGCTACTGCAGTAAACAATGTACTAATGTAATATGTACCAAATAGCAAACTAATTAAGCTACTGCAGTAAACAATGTACCAATGTAATATGTACCAAATAGCAAACTAATTAAGCTACTGCAGTAAACAATGTACCAATGTAATATGTACCAAGCATCAAGCATCAACCCTAAACACTAACAGTAAGCATGAAGCATCAACCCTAAATATGTACTAAGCAACTAACCATAACAGTATGAAGCATCAAGCATCAACCCTAAACACTAACAGTAAGCATGAAGCTCGGGGAGGGATTTGATGACCTTAGGGTTTTGGTGACCTTAGGGACGCAGGAGGAGGAGGCGGCGGCGACGGAGGAGGAGGAGGCGGCGACGACGACGGAGGAGGAGGAGGCGACGGGCTCGGGGAGGCGGCGACGGAGGAGGAGGCTGCGGCGACGTCTTCGTCCGGGGAGGCGGCCGGCGAGGGCTGGGGGAGGCAGCCGGCGAGGGCTCGGGGAGGCGGCGGCGACGACGGGCTCGGGATTTAGATCTAATCGAATAACTGCAGCGCACACGAAAAACCCTAGCGAGAGGGTATATGTAGGGAGATTATCACAGACGGTTCTAAACTAAAAACCGGCTGTGATAGTCGACACAACACAGACGGTTTTTAATAAACAACCGTCTGTGATAATCCCAGATTATCACAGACGGTTTTTAATAAAAACCGTCTGTGATATTCCAGTATCACAGACGGTTCAGCGGTAAGAACCGTCTGTGATACTCCTTTTTCCCGCCACAAATACCACAGACGGCCTTCAAATTAAAACCGTCTGTAATAGTTTACATTACAGACGGTTTCACAAAACCGTCTGTGATTTGTCGTCTACTATTAGGCTTTCTATAGTAGTGACCACTTGATAATAATCATGTCATTAGCTGGGTCTAGCTCACTCGTACGCTCAACATGAAAAAGAGAGATGATGCATCCATGAGCCAGGCTGAGCACTATGCGGGCAACCTATTGCCCTCTAAGAAATAGACGTCGGGTGAATCAGGATCCCTTATTCAATGGCATACGGATCAAACATGATTACGAATATTTCTAAAGCATTAACAGAACATGTTACACTCTAATATCCTTTCTTATATGTAGTAGCCTCTGAATAAGAGTTTATGAGATACAGCACGAGCATGCACGATATCAAAAAGAAAAAAAATGAATCTTGTAGACAGAACCAAAATAATAATGTTATAGCAACCATAACGAGAAAGAGAAATTTGACGAAACCGACCGCAAATTCTTTAAACACAGCCTCAAAGAAATATAAGGAATTGTCGCTCACTCACAACCCTCTCAAATCTTTTAGGACCTTCGAATCCTTACTTTATACAAAAATCTAGTGCTAAAGAATATCCTAACCTTTAATCCTCTTGTATGCTCTCTGCTATGGATGAGTAGGCTTGATTGCTTGGTTCCTTTCCATGGTTACCCTATAGTTTATATAGTCCGTCCTAGCCATTCTTTAATTTAGAGTAGCAATCATAATCCAAATAGTAGTAGAAGTTCTAGTCCTAAAAGGATTCATCTACGACTCTTTATATCACATCTTTTCAAATCCTAAAAGGCTGATATGAGTGCACTTAACTTAATAGTTTTCATCTTGACTCTTATCCGCTAGTCACTGTGCTACTCTAATAACCCGCACTAAATCGGCTCTACCTTTTTGTTGTTTTTACTTTTTTTTTGTGTTTTTCATCTCACCTTTGGAAGTATCCCCACCACAAGGGCTCATGCCCATCACCGCATGTGCGTGTCAGTGTCCATGCTAACCTGCCCGAACCCTTCACTTGGGAGCTACTTCATTGTGTAGTTTAGTTAACAACATCTTTTGTTCCTACTTCCTTTTATATCATATGTTTGTATCGTCTTCGAGCTCCACCTGCTCTATGATATCGCATGTTTGATCCCATTGCGTCTTTTTTCTTCCAACAATTTGCACCTTCATCATTCCATCTGCTTGATTTTACAACCATCTTTATTCTACCTCTCGTCAAGACGGCCATACTTGCGTGATATTTAACTATACCAGTATGTATAAACTGGGAACTGCGAAGAACAAAGGTCGCATTACTGCTATTTGTTTAGTATGGGCATCACTGCTGAGTGATCAATAAAGCGCCTTCCTGCCAAAGGAGTCGCTGCTAATCTGACTCAACTGCATGCATAATGGCGACTCCCACCACAAGTAATTCAGAAATGGTGCATACACACCAACCTTGTTTGGGTCAGTACATTTACCGAACAGCTCGCGAGCAGAATGAACACGCATCAGGAAACCAATACCAGACATATGCTCTTAAGTCATAACCCACAGGCAAGAGCTCTGATCTAGCATGTCGTGATTGAAATGCAGCACAGATTCTATAATCATGCAAACACCAAATCGCAAAATCTCTTCTGGTAAGTTCGTAGCGCTTACTTTGCTTGTCCCATGGTTCGTCGTCAGCATTGTCCTGGTTCTTGTACCGTCGTCTGATGGTCGACCGCCGGCCATTGTGAACACAATTTAATCTATCCGACAGATGTAGCGACTAATCATAGGGACAAGTACTATACATAGCGCTCGCATGTCCTGTTTCTGCTCTCTCGTGGTGGCGACGTCGCCAGTATCGGCCTCAGGGCGTCAGAAGTAAGGATTTTGGGTAAATACCAGGTAGAAACCACTCTTTCCATGTAAATTCCATGAAAAATTGGAAACCACGTGTAAATTTTTTTAAAAATTAAAAAAATATCATATGTAAGGAAGATGATATTAATTTTTTTAAAATTTTTGAAAAAAATATCATATGTAAGGAAGATGATATTTTAAAATCCTATACAATTTCAAGATTGAACTTAATTACGTTTGCAAGATATGGAAAAGATAATTTCAGCATGAATAGTGGTTTCACTGTTCATCACTATTCATTTAGCTTCTTGTCACTTTTATGTGTTGCAAATGCGATTGAGGTTAACCTTGAAATTTTACAGTGTTATATAATATCATTTGCCCTACCTTATTTTCTGAGAATTTTTTTTATAACTTTTACATGTGGTTTTTATGATGTTTACATGAAATAGATGGTTTCCACCTGATATTTGCATGGGGTGGAATCAGTCGTTAAACGACAACACGAAGAAGAGGGGAAGCCAGCGGACTGGCCAGCCCAAGAGCTGATGCCTTGCATGCTTGTCGAGCCAATTGCACGGAGCCTAATCAACTTCGGCCGAGCCCAAAAAGACAGAAAAAAATACACCGATGCAAATCCATGTTCTGAATGAACATGTTAAAGTATAAGTGAATTATCTTTTTGTTCATACAGGCATACTATTGAAAGGGAACAGATTAAATAAAACTTTTGAAGCTGGTACCCAAGATCATATTACAGTTTGAGTTTTCTGATACGTTGTCGTCACATCAAATCTCTGATACCCTTCCTTTTGCAGAAAAGACCATGTATTAGATATATTAAAAGATACGGCATGAATTTACACGATATCAAGAACGAAGTAAATGAATCTCATAGAGAGAATCAAAATAATGTTCATGACAAAAAGGAAAATATTTTTGGCAAAATTAATCGTGAATTTTTTAAGCACAACCTCTAAAATATTAAAAGGGATTGTTGTTCACTCACAACCCTCTCAGATTTTCAGATCCTTGCCGTATAAAAAAATCTTTTGCTAAATAATTAGCTACCCTCTAATCCTCTCAAGCACTCCTAATTGCTCCTACATTGTGTTGGATGGTTTTCTCTTAACTTGGATTGGGTTTGTTATGGCCACGATTCATGTTTTTATATAGTCCCATGTTCTACTCCAAGGGAAGTACGATTTTTTTATTTGAATAGGATTAGTATAGGAATGCTTTAGTCTCACCTCTCCGATTACCATAAGTGTTTCTCTTGGTAGAGTATGATCAGCCTTTCTCACACAATTTATGATATTTTGCTGTACAAATTAATTAGCAATATCAGAGGTGCGGTTGGGGTATGGCTCTGATGCGGCTGTCGTGCGGGGGGGGGGGGGGGGAGGAGAGTGTGTGTGTGTGAGGAACGCTGTGCGGCAACAAAGGCAAAGGGGGTGTTCGGCAGGGCACAAGCCGGGCGGCTTTTGGCAGCCGCTACAGTACCTAACTTTTAAACGGAGTATTTTCTCAAGACGGGGTCTACAAGTTAAACGTAGTACATGTTAAAAACCCAACATCTGTACTAGCCAAAATCGCAAGTGAGTATCAATCTCTCCGTAATCTGTATGGTAAACAGCCAAAATTCAAAATTTTCAGCCAAAAGCCATAAGCCGCAGCCAAAAAGAACAGGCCCAAAGACGAGGCAGGGCGGCGATGACGGTGCACATGAGGCAACTCGTGGACGGCACGACTGTGTCCTTCGGCAAAAGCAGAGGAAGCAGCTGACCTGTTTGGGTTGGGGAAGGAAGAAGAAATGAAGAAAGGAGGAGAAGAGGAGGGACTGGGCCGGGCTGGGCAAGAAAATAAGGGAGAAAGAAATGGGCGGACCCAACATGGGTTCTGGAATTTTTCTTTTTCATTTGTTATTTTTCTCTTCCATTATTTAATTTGAATTCAATTTGTGAATTCAAATTTTGGGACCATCTTTTCATTTTTTGAATTTTCTATTTTGATTTTGCTTTCTATTTTTCTTTTTTGATTTTAAATTCAATCAAAACTTAGCTGTTCAATTCAAATTTTCATTTAATTTGTTTTCCAATTGCATGGCTCTTAGTCCTAGGTTTTGATTTTATTTTTTTATTTATTTTGTTAATCCCAAAATCCAATCAAAATTCTTGAATGAAATCCAAAAAAATTAACTAACAATGAAACACATAAAAGGTTTTTTAAAATTTACACATTTTCACGCAATTGAATTTGCATTATGAAAATCAAGATGTAACAATTTGGGGCTTAAAGGCAAAGTACCTTCAAATTGGCTAGCTTTAGGTGGTGCTCGGTTGGGTTAAATTTTGGTGGTTTATGACTGAATTTTTACTGTAGCTAGCTGAAATTATACTGTAGCTGATGGTGACTTATTTGATATAATTAAATTTAAAAAATTTAAAAATAGAAAAAATGGGTTAGGATATCATCTATAATGCAAACGAATATAGAGAAAAAGAACCAAAAAAACAAAAAGTCAAAAAAAAGACGAAATTTAAGAATAGTAAAAAATAAACCAGAAGCCAGAAGCTAAGTCCAAACGAGCGGAGCGTTAAAGCAGCTTATCGAGAAAACCGAGTACAACGTATAATTAAAATTCAAAAACTGGTTAAGAGGTGCTTTCGTGACTGTTGCAGAAGGAAGAGGAGAGAATGCCACTAAAGTTCACCGTCCACCTCCTCTCTTTCCCTTCCAACGTCGACCGCAGTCATCATTGTCCCCAAGCGCTGCCCCACCGTCATTCGCGTCCCTAAGCACTGCCTCGACCTCCTCCCCAGCCCTCGGACCTCGTAGCTATCGGTGCTTACCACCTCGCTGCCTCCACCCTACCTCCCTAGCTTGACTCCGACTGACTGTCGCCGCCCTCGACCTCATCCCAGCCCCCTCCGACCTCGCCAGTGTAGGCCTTGACCTCGCTGCTGTCAATTCTGATCCTTGCTGCGTCGGGATCCAGATCTGGAAGCGCCATTGCCGACGGAAGCCAAGGGTAGCACGTCGGCACGGCTAGGCAGCCGCCGCCCGCGAGATCCAAATCTTGAAGGACGTCGCTGCCTCGACCTCCCCCCGACTCGTCAGACCTCGCCACCGTCTGCCCTAACCTCCTCGCCGCCTCCAACCCACCTCCTTGGCTCGACTCCGACCAACTACTGCTGCGCTCGACCTCATCCGCGCCCCCTTTGACCTCGCCACAGTCGGTCTCGATCTCCTTGACACCCCCTCCGACCTCACTTCTATCCACTCTGACCTCCTCGCAGCCCAGGGATCCAGATCTAGGAGCGCCGCCGACGACGGAGGCCGAGGGAAACATGCCAGCATAGCTAGGCGGTGTCCACCAGACCAGGGTTTTTTTACCAGTTTTTATTTTTAACCAGAGGAGACCGTAAGTCCCGGTTTAGCCAGTTTTCGATTTTTTTCGAAAAACTTCGGTACAAAAAATTAAAATAAAATTTAAATTCTTACCAGCCAGTTATCGGCAATAACCAGTCGAAAGTCGGTTGAAAATATCGGCCGAAAATTTTTAAACAATTTTTTTTCAAAAATTTCTTCTAAATTTGATAAAATTCATGCAAAATGAATTTTTTGGAGCCGGTTTGGATTTCTACGGGAGACTGGTAATACTAGTTACTGGCCAGCTTTCGGCCGGAAAAAAACCATGCACCAGACTGCTCTGCAATTCTATTTTTTATTTTTCTTTTCTTTTCCCATTTTCCCTGATTTTTAACAAGGGATTGATTACTTGTGTAATCATATTGGATTGGTGAATAATCTTGTTCATTTTATATTGCAGTTTTTCTCCCTCCCTATTGTGAAAATTTTCTAATTAGCAAAAGAATATTATAGATAATCTAGTAATCTGATTAAGCAGATTAGCAGAACTCATCATTTACATTAGGGGCATCTTGGACATTTCATAACGTAGAGCATCTACCCAACCTAACCGAAGAAACACTGTCAAACAACCTGTCATGATTCAACCAAAAAGCAAAAAAAAAAAGATTATGGTTGTCAACGCCTGGGCACCCCATGGGCCATGGCTCAAAGCACTCAGCCAGGACAGAGATCATGAATACAGATATGGAATGTGTTCTCATCGTATCCCGGTAAGATGGAAGGTACGTACGTGTGTGTATATATATATGAAGGCAAACTCGATACAATATATAGCATAATTCCTGGGGATTTCTTTGTTCTTGATTGTCCTCTACCTCTCAAATTACAGGAACAAAATGCTCACGCCAGTCAAACACACCCGATGTTCCAGTGTGGTACTGTGCGGCGTACATCAAAGAACCGTCCAAACTTAAATCACCAGCATTGTAATCTGAAACAAGTGAACAAGCCAATTTGATCTGAGGTCAACTAGCTAGCCTCCTCTCCTCACTGACAGTCTGATTCTGCAAGTGATCGAGATACGACATAAGAGCGAGTTTTCACCACCTCCAAGTCAGTAGAAATAACAAGGGAACTTTGCCAGAAAAAGGGAAAGGAAAATATGAGAAGAATGAATTAAAGTCGGGGCAAACAAGCACTATCCCAAAACATAACTAAATTCTAAGGAAATACAATTGATACTGTAGCTTAGAGGACTAATAGCCTTGCGCAACTGAGGACTAACTAGGAGCAGGTGCAGGTGCAGAACTGGGTTTGGCTTTTAAGTTAACCGTGGAGATCTCTTCTTGTTGCTTCGGGTCCTCCATCGTGTGGCTCTCTTTCTCCCTGCCTTCCTTTACCATCTCTGCTTCATTGCGTCGGAAAAAATATGGTGAGGGACGGTTGGGGAGTAGACTGGCTGCTTTTCCGATGGCAGCCTCCAACGCCTCCACTTCTTCAACCCTCGCACCTCCACAGTTTACGTGGACATCGATAGTCCTGAGAGCAGAGAGGTTGCCCATGCTGAGATCGGGAAGACCGCATACAGATTTCACCTCACGTGCTGTGACTGAAAATGATAGAGATACGAGCTTTGGCATGGCTCCAACTTCGAACCTCAGACCCATGATCCTATCCCGCAAACGTAAGCTCTGCAGGTATCGGAATTTACCGCAGCTTACAGTGAGCCTTTCTTTGGAGCCTGCTTCGTGGGAGTCTACCTTCAACTCCAGAAGTAGCAATGCGGGTATGTCCTCAAGTATCTGGAAGGTTTCCTGTGTCACTAGATTAACCCTGATGCTTAAGCAGGTGAGGTTGGTCAGTGAGGCCATCCACTCTGGAATCCCATGGAGGCAGAAAATTTGGATGCACAATTCCTGCAGGAAAAGAGGCGGTGGTGGGGACCAAGAATCCAATGAGACCTCAGGAGAATGAATAGCACCGTCCACATACAAAAATTGAAGGTTGGAACTACAGAGTTTGCCAAGCGACGAAACCAAGCTATCAGTGCATCTTGTCCTGTCATTGCATGAGTCGCTAACGCGCCAAACAAGAGAAAGCTTTCTCAGTTTTGTCAAACTGCCCAAACTCTGCAAAGAACTTATTGAACTTTCGTTGACCACAACTACATGCCCCAGGCCCTCTAGAGCTTGCATGTTCCCGACTCCATCGGGCAATTTCGTATGGTCAACAAGTAACCATTTCAACCGTCGCAGATTAACAATGCTTGCCGGCAATTTTCTTATACCAGTACGCTGTAGATCCAATGTTTCCAAAAATTGTAGCTCACCTATTTGTTCTGGAAGCCATGTAATGGTCCTTGGATTAATCCGTAGGTACCTCAATTGAGACAACTTCCCAATGTTTCTCAGATAACGATTTTCCAATTTCTCACACCGTTTGAGATTAACAACTCTCAGAGCCTGAAAGTCTGAAATAGGAGGCATTTGTTTAGAATATCCAAATATGCTAAGGGATCGAACATGAGAATTAGTCATTGATGACATCAACATCGCATTTTCTTGGCCACGGTAGTCAAGTGACAATCGGCGAACTTTATCTTGCGATACCAGCATATGTGTTTGATCACCCATAAAACTGATAAAACTTTCTTCAACTGCCTTGGATACAATGACCTCAAGAATCATATCATGAACACGACATGTTAGTGCTTGACCATCATAACTGAGATGTGCTGGTTGGATCATACTTCTATTTATAAGTTCATTAAAATAGCATTCCCCTTCCTCCCTTAAAATTTCTCCCTCCATCAACCTTGACGAAACCTTCTGCTATCCACCTCCTTACAATCTGAACCCTCCGGATCTCATAATCCTCTGGATACATGCTTAGATATAATAAGCATGTCTTTAAATGGCGAGGAAGATCGTTGTAACTAAGAGATAAAATTCCTTTCATTTCCTCCACATCAGAGTTTTTCTCAAGTCCTGAACCAATTGAATTCCAAATGCTAACCCACTCTTCACTCCTATTTGATTTTGTAGTCAATAAACTTGATATAGTAATTATTGCCAATGGTAAACCACCACACTTTTTAATGATTCCAATTGAAACTTCATTAAGGTGAGGAGGGCACCGGCCTTCAGAGCCAAAAATTCTTTTAAAGAATAAACTCTTAGAGTCAGCTTCACTTAGTGGCTTTAGTTCATACATAACATCATGGCGAGGGGAGCAACATGACTTGGCAACCGTAGCAATTCTTGATGTCACTATTATTCTGCTACCACAAGCATTCTCCAGCAAAGCGCATTTGATAATCTTCCATGCCTGAGTACTCCATATATCATCAATTACAATGAGGTACCTACCAAATGAAAGAGAACCACAGTTCAATTTGACTCAAGTTCTTTCTCTTTTCTTTTTCTTTTTGTACATATCCTTTTATCTTTAGTATAATATATACACAGTAGGGCACTCTCCTATTGTTTTCTTTCAAAAACAAATTAATCGTGTTGATGGCAAAAAGACATGACTTGATACGAAATGTAATTCACATATCTTGTAGCTTAACGTTGCAAGCCACTGTTCGTTCGCTGATAAATTTATATGTTAATTAATGGAAGAACAGAGTATTATGTGCTGATTTAACGAAAATTATATTTAAACTTAGATACCTCTTGTTCTTGAGGAAATCCCTTAGAGCATTTATGATCCACTCCTCATCCCCTGAGTTGGTGTTGTCATACTCTTGCTTCTTAAATTGAGAGAGAATGGTTTGTAAAATCTTCCTTACATCAGGTTTTTGGGACACGGATACAAAAGCCTGACAATCATATTGTTCACCAACTTTTTTATATATTTGGTTGGCGAGAGTAGTTTTGCCTAATCCTCCAAGCCCCACAATTGAGACCACCTTCAACTGCTCCTCCCCATCATTCACCAACTTGATGAGCTCCTCCCTCGGAACATCAATACCAACAAGGTCGGATGCCTCAGCATAGAGGGCAGGTAGCCGGGGATCGATGGGCACAACACCAGTGCTGCCAGAGTTGACGATGGGCACAACACCAGTACTATTGGAAGAGTCGAGGACTGCATCAATCTTGTACCTGTCACGTCGCTCGCTTGCCTCGACGATGCGAGTCTTTAGTTGTTTTATCTGCTCAGCGATCTCTTGACAAGCTCCCAGCTTCTTCACTTTCTTGATCATCTTGCGAAGCAACCCCTTGATACCACTGGATTCGCCCGGGTCCTGGTGGAGCCGACGCATATACTCATCGATACAGTCCTCGATATCATAGGCCATCTCACTCACTTGGTTCCTCCACTCCTTCTGCTGTGGGTCAAGCACCTCTGTCTCGGCCAGCTTCTCTAAGAGAGCGTTCATGTTGCTCAGCTCATCCTTCAGGAATGTGATGTCACGCTTCATGCCCTTTTGCACCTTGTACTCCTCACCCAGCAGCGTGGTGAGCTTGGTGAGGAGGGAGTTCATCACCCCCGTGGCAGCGCTCACCATGATTCCAGCCATCTCTTGCTCTGTTCCTGTGCGTGGCGAAGCTTGTAGACCAGCTCAGAACCTCAGGTTGGCTTGTGGCTGCATGAGTGAGGTATTAGAAGTTAGTTGCTGCTGCCAAGGACAGCTTAAATTCATGGAAAATCAAGAGCAAAATTCATGCCATAGTCGTAATGTACCTACTGTTGTTCCGTGGCCATGACCTTCCGCTTGCTAAATTGACCTCTGTCTGAAAGCTGGAAGGAAGATTAATGCTGAGCATACATATGTGCCAGCCGAATTGCCCGCTGCTTAGATAAGCAAGTGGAGACCGGCCATGCTGCTTGGTCGTCGCCGGTCGAAGCGGGGCAGAAATCATAAGTGAGAGGAGAGAAGCGGTAAACCGGTCGAATGATATGAATGGTCGACGCGCTCATTGGAGTGTAATGGGGGACCGTGATGGATAACTAACGATTGATCAGTCTGAACCTTCCTCGCTTGGGAGTTGGGACCCGTTTCTGCCCACTTTTTTCTCTAACGCGGCTCGAGTCCAGTTTTCCTTATCTGACGATCTAAACGTGTCGAAGTTGACATATTCCTTATTATCGAATGCCAAAGATTCTAGCCTGGGCCTACTTGGACTGAATTTGTTTTAGGAGGAAAGACAATGCATGACCTATTCCCTTGACTTCAGAATTCACATGTATGAACACGCCACACGGATCTCCCTGAGAATTTCCTGTGCACTAAGAAGAAGGAGAGAAGAGGACTCACCGGCCGCCGTGAGGAGCCGAGTCGCGGTCGCGTCTCCTCCTGCATCGCACGGAGCGCCGTCGCTCCATCTCCGCCACCGAGCAACGACGTAACAGAGAGCCGATACCAACGTGGGATGGACGGCGCTACTTTGACCGGCCCGTCAATTTGGTTTGCATGATACTCCATCAGCATGCGCGGATGTACCATTTGCACTTCGGAGATTACATTACACGCAGAATATCTAGAGGCATATGTTAGATTCACCGCTCCGCTCTAGTGTGTTTGCAATCTAGTCTTGTCAGTTGTTACCAACTGAACTCTGCACTGCCTTGTGAAATGACAATGAAAATTCCAAAAAAGAAAGAAAGAAGCTAATTGGCTGCATGAACAAAGAACCGTGCATACTTGCATAGTGCAGTTCAGAGTTATGGGATTTTGACGTAATTCAGTTAAAATTCACATGCATTGGATTGGAATCCCACCATTCAGAACCCATCCAAGCACAGCCCAAAATTTCTTGTAATACCACTAAATTGCAAAAGAGAGAATTAAGGAAAGAAAGTGCGGTTTTTGCCATCAGACCCATCGGCTTTTAGAATGCCGAACAAGCGACGCTCGTAGAGGTTCCCATGCCACTGAGGAACGGTCAGCACCGTCTAGAAAGCCGCATAAAAGTAGCGCTCTCAGAGGCTCCTAGACTGTCCAGGGGCAGTTGGCGCCGTCTCGCTTATTGGGTTTTCGTCATTCGGCAGGAAATTCTATTCTTACCTCTTACCGATTTATCTGCCGCAGTAGAAGAGCGCCAAATAGTATAAGGCCGCCATTGGACCAAAAAGCCCATAATGCCATAACCAGCCAAAGCAAAAAGGGGAAGGGCAAAAGCGCCATTTCACAGTGAGTGTGATAGCCATGCCTCTTAAGTAGACAAGACATCACACAACCCCTTTACCTGCTCCACTTTCTGTCACAGCCACAAAGCCACGCAACATCATTTCACTCCCCCCAGCCGAGAGAAAGAGAGGGAAGGCAAGAAGGAGGAGGGCAAGAAGAGAGGAGACCCGAAGGAACCCAGAAGGGCAAGCGCGAGAGGACGGCATCGACGACAGCAGAGGACGCCGGCGACCGCTGAACCCATGACAAGCCGACTCTTGAGTACGTCCACCACCCCCTCCACAACCCCATAGAGCAGCACCGAGCACCCTCGCACACGCAAGTAGAAGCTAAAACATAGTGAGAGTATGAGGGAAAGGGGGAGGACTGCCCTGATAGGAGTTTACTTGTGATGCTTGTCCTTTATTTCACGTGGTTGCATTACCTATTTTTACTCTGGTGTTACGACCGTTGTTGGATACTTGCTGAGATTTCCAAATCTCACGCTTGCTCTTTTCATTCTCAGGAAAAAAGCCAGTGGAGTGATAGCATCATGCATAAGTGGGAACACTCGAGTTTTCAGCACCGTAGCTTGCCACTATGGTTGTTTTACTTGTTCTTTATTTGGTTAGAAGTGGACCGGCCCCATATTTCAAATAGTTATTTCAGCTTCTGTTGATTCTCTATTAAATTACTTTTAAAGTTTTAATTTTCTTGTGATTTCTATTATTATTTTTATTATGATTCTTTACTTTGGCGATGACGTTCCATAGTAATATCTCATATCGATATGTGAAGTGCTACAAGAAATCCCATTGTGAGCTCCTAGATTTTTTATTCTTACTGACGCTCTCGAGGATGAAGCCCTTGATGCCACCTACTTTGTTCGGCTCGTGGTGGAGCCTGCGCATGTAGTCATCGATGCAATCCTCGATGTCATAGGCCATATCTCTCACCTGGTTCCTCCATTCCTTCATCTGCGGGTCAAGCTCCTCCTTCTCAGCCAGCTTCTCTAACAGAGCGTTCATGCTGCTCAACTCATCCTTCAGGAAGGTGATGTCACGCTTCATGCCCTTCTGCAGCTTGCACTCCTCATCCAACAGCTTGGAGAGCTTGGTGAGGAGGGAGTTCATCAGCCCCGTGGTAGCGCTCACCATGATTCCATCCATCCCTTGCTCTATTCTTGTACGTGCCGCAACTTCTCAACCAGTTTGTTGCCTCGAGTGGAATGGGGCTTGGTAGAGCTAGTACTTGGTAACACAGCAACGCCCCTTGTTTGATGCCAAGGATCTTCACCATTTACACAGTACGACTCTCAAGTGCAACATAGATACTTTAAGCTCAGATTCCTGAAGATTGCAAAAACCCAGATGTGCCAAATGTTCATCAAAATCAAGAAAGCAAAAAAAATCACCTATTGTTCCCTGGCAAATGTTCGTAGAGCTCTCCCAAGTCCCAGCCGGTTGCGCTGCTGCAGGAGCTGGTATGTGTTGGAATGTAATCTTTAAATTGGCAAAGGGTTTTGTTAAATATCATCCGGATATTTTCTTCCTAACTATCATCCAGATTTAGGACTGTTGGATTAGACATCCAATGGCTATGAATTCTCCCCTCCCCCTTGAATTCTACCCCCTCCCCCTTGAAAAAAATCTTCTCCCTTCAAAAACGAGAGCCCCTTGATCTCTAATCCAAGGGTCACAAATTTGGATGATAGGTAGGAAGAAAACATTCAGGTGATGCCTGGACACTCCCATTGGGAAATGTACTAATGGGGCTTCGCAGCGAAGGATTCTTGCTCTGCCGCTTTGGGGGAAGGAAACTGCAAGGGAGAAGAAGAGGTGGGAAAGCAGTCACTTTTCCACTACCTCCGTTCCGCAACATAATCATTATTATTGGAAAACGTGTTTTATAATATAAATCTATTGCAGATATTAAATGTATAGTTATTGTAATATTTTTATCATATATTTATCCTTTAATGTTGAAAAATAAATAAATAGTTATAGTATATCATTTAATAGAGATATACTACATAGTCTAATGATATTATTTTTTTATTAAATTTAGTATCTCCTTGATCCATATGCATGATAAACTTTACTTATTACAGGAGAGAGAGGAAATATTGTAGTTTGGTGGTTGTTGATGACAATAAAGGAGATTTATACATTGTTTTGGTTTGTTTGGTGGTTCTTAGGGACAATAAAGGGGATTTATATATGAGAGGGGGTTTTTTTGGTTTGTGTGTAGGATGAACTTTACTTTATACTATTGGGAGTATGGTGCTTTGGTTGGTTTGATAGTTGTTGGGGATAGTAAAGGAGATTTTTTCATAGAAGAGAGTATTCTTGTGTCTATACGTACAGTGAATTTTACTTACATTAGAGGACTGAAGGAACATTATATTTTTGATCTGTACACCATAATAAGAACCAGTTGGGTAGAACATATTTCCTTAGCTTTGAGAACTAAAAATTCCCAACTAGAAGAAACATGGAATGCAAAGAGGTATAGAAAGAAGATGTTCATCGCGCATTCATGCTTCGGACCAACAGTGGGTAACAATGTATTATTTGGTTTGGCCCCCTAGCACCATATTTTTGCAAATCTGGCTTCCATGCAATTTTTTTTGTATATCTAGCTCTCTCCTAGAGCGCGGAAGAAGTAGGGTGCGATGCAAGCTCCTCCCAAGCCCCTGGAGTGCGGAACGTACCTCTTGTGCCATCGGGCCATGGAACGCGTGTGCATGCAAACTAGAAACGAACGCGCACACGTGTGGTTGACTAGAAACGTGGCGGACTAGAAACTCGCGTGTGGCTGGCTAAAAACTGGTATGTGCACACGTGTTCCGCAACCCGGTGGCACGGGAGGCATGTTCCGTGCTTCGGGGGCACGGGAGGAGCACTCTTCTCTTGTCGCTTCTTTCGCTCTATGAGAGAAGACTAGATATGCAAAAAAATTAGCACAAGAGCCAAATTTGCAAAAACGTGCTGCTAGTGGGCCAAAAAAACCAAATAATTCCCATATCAACGAGGAATCGATGAAACTTTGAGGCATGTATGCATATTGATCATAAATATTCAAAAAATATTATTTGCCAAAATAAATTTTTTTTAGATGGTAGGAACATGTGTCTAGTGAAATTAACTTAGGGCACACAACTACACAAGTCACGATTTCAAATCCAAAAAAAATCGTAATAAAAATTCACACAAATGACATATAACCATAATGGTATGAGTTAAACTCTAGTCATCAATTAAAGAGACAATGTGCCTTACTGGTAGTCTATCCTACGGTTAGCCAAAATAAAATAGTTTGACTGTACTCTTCCCGTAGCAAGAAGAATTTGTGATCGAAAAGAGTAATAGTAGATACCCTTCAAATTATGTACTTATACGTAATCCATTATCATGTAAAAGGCATACCAATTAAAACATGAATATTTAAATTCTAAACCACAATTAGAGTGGATACCGGGGGAAAAAATGAATACTGCGCCTTCCACCGTCGCACACCGCCTCGTATGTCACTGCTGCCACACGTACCGGTCGTGTGCATCTTCTAATGTGCACCCCGCCAGAAAACATGTGTGTCGTCACCAACGCCACTGATCCCATTGCATCTTATGCATCCATCTTGCCTGACCTTGCCTAGGATGATGTTGGACGGAATGCTCTACAGAGCAAAACGATGGAGTGGCATTTGGTTGAAATTCTTTGATTTTAGAAATGGTAAAATAGGAGTATTGTGAAATCTCGTTTGCTCTTGATACACACCTCCTTTAGTATAGTAGGGTTGTACATTTATGCTAAAGAACCTTAATGCAGGCTAACCACTTGATAATAATCATGTCATTAGTTGGGTCTAGCCCGCTCGTACCCTCAACATTAAAAAGAGAGATGATGCATCCATGAGCCAGGCTGAGCGCCATGCAGGCAACCTATCACCCTCTAAGAAATAGATGTCGGGTGAATCAGGATCCCTTATTCAATGGCATACCGATCAAACATGATTACAAAAATTTATAAAGCAATAACAGAACATGTTACACTTTGATACTCTCTCTTATACATAGTAGCCATTGAATAAGAGTTTGTGAGATACAACACAAGCATGTATGGTACCAAAAAGAAAGAAGATGTATCTCATAGGGAGAACCAAAATAACGACATTGTAGCAACCATGATGAGAGAGAAAAACTTGATGAAGCCAACCGCAAATTCTTTAAACACAACATCAAAGGAGTATAACGGATTGTCGCTCACTTACAACCCTCTCAAATCTTTTAGGAACTTTGGATCCTTACCCTATACAAAAATCTAGTGTTAAAAAAATATCCTAGTCTATAATCCTCTTGTATACCCTCTGCTATGGATGAGTAGGCTTGA
This sequence comes from Dendrocalamus latiflorus, assembly GCA_017311315.1. Taxonomy (NCBI): domain Eukaryota; kingdom Viridiplantae; phylum Streptophyta; class Magnoliopsida; order Poales; family Poaceae; genus Dendrocalamus; species Dendrocalamus latiflorus. The sequence continues at coordinate 46,123,879 of CM029642.1, read as the reverse complement.
ATGCTTGCTTGCTTGGTTCCTTTCCATAGTCACCCTTATGGTTTACATAGTCCATCTTTGCCATTATCTAATTTAGAGTAGCAATCCTAATCTAAATAGTAGTAGAAGTTCTAATCTTAATAAAAGGATTAATCTACGACTCTTTATAGCACATCTTTTCAAATCTTAAAAGACTAATATGACTCACCCTAACTCAAAAATTTCCACCTTGACTCTTATCTGCTAGTCACTGTGCTGCTCCAAGAACTCGCACTAAATCGGCTCTAACTTTTTGTTATTTTTTACTTTTTGGTGTTTTTCATCCCACCTTTGAGAGTGCCCCCACCACAAGGCTCATGCACATGTGCGTGTCAGTATCCACGCTAGCCTGCCTGAACCCTCTACTTGAGAGTTACTTCATTGTGTAGTTTAGTTAACAATACCTTCTGTTTCTACATCCTTCTATACCATAGATTTGTACCGTCTTCGAGCTCCACTTGCTCCATGGTACCACATGTTTGGTTCCATCGTGTCTTCCTTCTTCTAACAGTTTACACCTTATCTTTCTATCTACTAGATTTTGCAACCATCTTTATTCTACCTCTCGTCAAGACGGCCATACTTGCGTGATATTTAACTAATCAAGTGTATACCAGTATGTATAAACTGGGAACCACGAAGAACAAAGGTCGCATGACTACTATTTTTTTAGATTGGGCATCACTGCTGATTGATCAATAGCGCGCCTTCCTGTCAAAGGAGTTGCTACTAATCCGACTCAGCTGCATGCATAATGGTGACCCCCACCACAAGTAATTCAGAAATGGTGCATACACACCAACCTTGTTTGGGTCAGGACATTTACCGAACAGCTTGTGGGTAGAATGAACACGCATCAAGAAACCAATACTATGCTCTTAAGTCATAACCCACAGGCAAGAGCTCTGATCTAGCATGTAGTGATTGAAATGCAGCACAGATTCTATAATCACGCAAACACCAAACCGCAGTTTCTTCTAGTAAGTTAGTAGCGCTTACTGTGCTTGTCCCATGGTTCGTCGTCAGCATTGTCCTGATTCTTGTACATCGTCTGATGGTCGCCTGCCAGCCATTGTGAACACAATTTAATCTATCCAACAAATAATACACTACTACAAAAAGCCTAATATTAGATGCTACATCACGGTTCAATAAAATCATCTGTATTAAGTACAATCACTGGTGGTTTTAGTTTAGAGACCGTTTGTATTACTGCCAGATCTACGCTGCGCTTTGAGATACAGGTGGTGCTTTGAGGTCATTTGGTGGAAGGAGATCGACTGTTTGGCAAGAGTAATTGTAGATCCACTAAGTTGTTGGCTAGCTATGGTTAGTAATTTATTCCTAATTGCATTATAATTTGGATCTAGCTTTTGGTGAAAGGATAATTGAAGATGGTTTAAATCTAGTTAAATTGATGTAGGGAGAAGATTATTTACATCTAACATGGTTTAGGGCTTAGGGTTTAGTTAATTTATAGTCTATTTGTACTTAATTCAATGTAATTAATTATCCTTCCTACATATAGCTACTTAATTTAGATTGTACATATATAGTATAGTAATTAATTAATTGAATATGTTATACTAAATTGTTATATGCGTAACGTAGAACCGAAACTGGATGTACATTGGGAATCGTGTGTGTGAAGAGTACATTAATGGTGTTTCTGATTTTACAAAAGCTTCCGAGGAGGATATGTTGAATAAGAGGGTGGAATATATGTACTGTCCATGCATTGATTGTGAGAATCTAAAGATATTTAAAAATCGAGCGCAAATTGAAGCGCACTTGATTCAAAGGGGTTTCAAAAAGGGGTATGCACGCTGGACTAGTCATGGTGGAGAGCAGATTACACAGGAAAGTAGTAATAATGACATCATCAATGAAATCAATGATATGTCGATTGTCATTCCGATTCAGATAGGCTGAATGATGGCAATCTAGATAAGATGCTTTGCGATGCAGAAAGGAACTGTAATGAGAAAGAGTATGTTAAATTCTGAGGCTTGATGGAGTACTCAAAGAAACCTTTGTTCACGTACTGCAAGTCAAAGTACACGAAGTTGTCAGCCGTGCTTGAACTACTGAAATTGAAGGCAAGCAACAGTTGGTCTGACAAGAGTTTCATGGTACTGTTAGGTTTTTTAGTAGACATGCATCCAGAGGAAAACGAGTTGCCCAAAACCACCTATAAAGCCAAGAAGTTTCTTTGTCCATTGGAAATAGAAATAGAAAAAATACATACATGTCTGAATAACTATATCCTCCACCATAAAGAGTATGCAAATATACTTGTATGTCCGATGTGCAATACATCCTGATACAAGCATAAGAATCAATCAAATGACGGCAAGGAAATAGAAGTGAAGAGAGAGCCTCCTGCTAAGGTGGTATGGTATCTTCCTATAATTTCCTGTTTGAAGCGATTTTTTGCGAACCCAAAGGTGCCAAAACTGCAAGATGATACTGAGAGTATGTGGCTGAAGCACTCGTGCAAAACCGTGTACATGCATCACCGTAGGTTCCTTAGGAGGGCTCACCCATACTGTAGGATGAAGAAACAATTTGACGGAGAGAACGTGGAAAGTTCAGCTCCTAGGCATTTAAGCAGAAAAGAGATCTATGATATGGTTAAGAATTTATATATTGTGCTCAAAAAGGGACGTAAATGAACGACCCGTGAGAAGAACGTCTCAAAAAATAGATTAATATTTTGGGACTTACCTTATTGGGAGCACAAAGAAGTTCGCCATTACATCAATGTCATGCACATAGAGAAGACTGTATGTAACAGCTTGATTGGTCTCTTCCTGAACATTCATGATGTGAAAGTTTAGGTTGATGTGGACATCAGGCCTGAGTTAGCACCGACAAAGACCAATAAAGGACGAACTTACCTTCCCCCTACTTGTTACACTTTTTTCCAAGGCCGAGAGAATTGAACTGTGCCAGTGTTTGCATGGTGTGAAAATTGCATCTAGTACTCTGCCAACATGAAGAAACTTGTTTCGATGGAAGATTTGAAGTTAATTGCATGAAGTCTCATGATTGTCATGTGTTGATGACACAAGTGCCCCCTATTGCAATTAGAAGTATTTTGCCGATCAAGATCCGAGAAATAATCATGAGGCTGTGTTATTTTTTAAGACAATTGCTCAGAAGGTCATCGATCCTGATGGACTAGATGCTCTGTAGGACGAAATGGTGATGACTCTATGCCATCTTGAGATGTATTTTCCTCCATCATTTTTCGATATCATGTTCCATCTCATTGTTCATATCGTGTGGGAGATAAAAATATGTGGGCCCGTATCCTACATAGCATGTACCCGTTCGAGAGGTTCATAGGAATTCTCAAGTCCTATGTACGGAATCGATCTCAGTCAAAGGGTAGTATCGTTGAAGGTTATGCAATCGAAGAGGTCATTGGGTTCTATGTCAATTACATGGCTCGGGTCAAATCGATAGGTGTGCCTCGATCTCACCATGAGGGGAGGCTCAAGGGTGTTGGGACCGTCGGAAGGAAAATAATCACGCCAGATATGGATGCATATGCTCAAGCTCATTTCACGATCTTGCAACACATGACTAAAGTGTCCCCGTATATCGACCAGCACAAGGGCGTGCTTTGGCAACATAATTCGAAGCAGCCAGATGTTTGGATCACGAGACAACACAACAACCGATTCAACCAATGGTTGAAGAAGCGACTCGCTAGAAGCTCGTCAAGTGATATGCTGATATGGTTGGCAAAAGGACCAACATTTATAGTTGTGACATGACAAGGATATGATATAAATGTGTATACATTCTATATGCAGGCTTAGGATGTAAAGAGCACTAATAAGAATAGCGGTGTCCATATAGATGCGTTCAGTAATGATGGGTTGAGGAACTCCTACTATAGGTTCATAGAAGAGATTCAGAAGCTCGACTACATGCTTTTTAAGATCCCCTTATTTCAGTGTCATTGGGTCCATCTCCCACAGGTGAAGGTCAACAAGTACGGTGTCACTAGCGTGAACCTCAAACGCATCGGATACAAAGATGAACCATTCGTACTCGCTAGCCAAGTTGTTCAAGTGTTCTATATAACCGACGAAGCAAATAAGAAGCGCCACGTAGTTCTTTATGAAAAAAGAAGGATTGTCGGAGTTGAGAATGTAGTGGACGAGAAAAAATACAATCAATTTGATGAGTTGCCTCCTTTCGGAAATGGCATAAGGGTAGAGGAAGAACATGATGAAAGTAGCTACATACGTGTTGATCATCATGAAGGGCTAATTTTTTTAAAAAAATAAGCAAGTGGAATGATGAATAAAATATTTATGTGTCATATGTTCTGTATTTGCATTTATATATGTATATGCGAATGTGTGATATATATGTGAATTTGCATATATGTATATAAGAATGTGTGATATATATGTGAATTTGCATTTATGTATTTCAGGATGTGTGATATATATGTGAATTTGCATTTATGTATATGAGAATGAGTCATATATATATGAATTTACATTTATGTGTATGAGATTGTGCGATATATATGTGAATTTGCATTTATGTATATGAGAATATGCCATATATATGTGAATGTAAGTAGGGAACATCACAGACTGATTTTAAAGTAAAATCGTCCGTGATATAAATATTCACAAATGGTTCTATATTAAAACTGTCTCTGATGTTTTGTTATTATAGATTGTTTTCAATAAGAACCGTTTGTGATCATAAATATTACAAACGGTTCTTAAATAGAACCGTCTATGATTATTCTCCTATATATATTGCGTACTAGAGTTTGTTCCCACTGTACTGCCCATTAACGCTGCCACCTCACCCCGAGCACATCACCCTCCTCATCCATAGCCCGTCGCCCTCCTCCTTTCCTCCTCTGACTCTAGGGGCACTCCTCGCCCGAGGCTGTCATCCTCCTCCTCCTAAGCCCGTCGCCGCCTCCCCCGACGCTGTCGCAGCCTCCCTTGACGTCGTCGCTGCCTCCCCTGAGCCCGTCGTCACCTCCCCTGACTTCGGTGGCCCTCCTCATAAGTGATAGCGTTGGAGGACTTTGCACAACAGAATATGGGCTTTGTGAATGCTCGATGAGGATAACTTGTCAGATTAAGATCACTATGACTAATGAGAGAGTATTATGCTAGTACTAATTTATCATTACTTGTTTCTTACTTTGGTTAAGTATAAATCACTACTTTTTTGGACTAAATATTGTTAGATTCAATTATTACTGCTATTACTGTCGTAGCACATCTCTGGTATTTGTTTCTGTTGTTGTCGTAGCACTATTGTTAACATTGCAATAGTTGTTCTTCATTCTGTCATGTGCTTAAAATTTGGCAGTTGATTCTATTACTTTATTGAGGTAACTTTTGAGTATCAAACTAGCAAAATACTAAGGAGTTAGTCCCTTTGATATATGATCTGTTGACAAGGGTGAGAAGGCCAGGTTTTAACTTGAACAACTCCTCAAACAAAGAGCAAAACTCACTTCTTAATCTGTGCATTATATTAATTACAAATGCTCATGCTTATGCTCAGTTTAGCATATTGTCCTTTGGTTTGATTACATTGTTCATGTTGAGAGATAATAGTTTGATCTCTATGTTATTATCACGTCTTGGATATATGATTTGCTGTATATGCGCTTGGTTTTCTAGATTGTTGTAATTAATGTGGTTTTAGCATGAATTTATATTTAATTCTAGTAAAATATTATTGTTTTAAACCATAATTCCTCTAGCATTTAAATAAAAAAATAAACCTAATTGGCTAACAAAAGGAGCATATATTCTAAATTTTAGAGAGCACAAAGCAAATATATCTAAGCACATTCGAAAGTAATTGACTGCAATACTAAAAATCAAAATGACAGCAAAAGCAATACTTTAGAGCTCAAGTTTGAATAATTCAATTTCAGTATATGACCATTCTCATCATTGAGCTATCAAATCGAGCCCACAAAATTCAATTTCAAGATAGTTTTGATATCTATCTCTAGTTCATTGTTAAGTTACTGTTGCTTGTTTTAGGATATTCGGTAAGGTAGTCTAGAGTTCAAGCTTGACTGATTAGAGAAATTGTCACATAAATACATGATCATATTCTAAATTCACCAAGAATTGCTCACTTCTATTATCTTTTGAAGATGTCGCCCACTCATTCTTCGACATTGTCACTAGATGCGTGTGATGCACCATCCTCTGAAAAATCCTGAAAAGGAAGAGGACTATCAAAAAAACCTGAGGGCTAATTTACCATCATCGATGTTGATGCATCTGGGACCCCTCTGAATTCTCGCTGAGCAGTGTCTGCATTCCAGAAAATAGTCAGAATAGTTGCACGAGAATGGATTGAGATCACGTTCATTTCGTGGAAGAAGGTGACCAACGATCGGAAAAGTCAGCTGCTGATAGAAGTTTTTCGATCGTTCGAGATCCCAGAAGAACACCAGGCCTCCGTGCGATGACATGCGTTGCTAGCGGTGTGCAAAGTGTGGAAGGACTTCAAGAGCCTGCTTGTCAAGTAATACGTGGAGAAGGATGTGACGCCCTTCTATAAGTATCCATTCCTGGAACCGCAATGGCAAGAGTTTGTGGCGAGGAAGATAACAGATAATTTTAGGAGTGAAAGTGTCACGCACAGGGCCCTCTAGGCATAAAACACGCACCCCCATAGACTCGGCACCACTGGGTATGCGGGTAAAATCCCACAATGGAGACAGGAGGATGAGCAAGCAATTCTGCAGGAGACCTTCCTGCCATTTGCCGGGATCCCTGATGAGCGCACCCAAAACTAGATAAGGGTGAGATCATCTACCATGTCGTCGGGGGCCATCTTCTTTACAAACCCCGCAGACGAGGAAGTGTCCCACCACCTGCAAGTGTTGAGTGTAGAATCTTTCCAAGGCTCATTCGAGGTAGTTAGGGAGAGAGATTTACTCTTCACTGCCCTAGAAAACAATGAGCACCCAGGTCGCACGAGAGGCCTTGGTCTTTATGTTCCTTGGAAATATGGCTTCCCAAAGGACTATAAAGCTTACCGTAGTAGGAAGAGAACCAAAGCCGAGCATGAGGCACAGCTACGAGAGGACATGATGGCAAAAATCAAAGATGAGTTACAAATGTTGGTCAGAAATGAGACGCAAAGGTATAGGGAAAATCAGCAGGAAGCCCCCTTCACTCCTGTGCTAGGCAGCTCCCCAACTGTCGAAGTAGCTGCACGTCCAACCTTATATCAAAAAACGTCCACCGATTTCCTATTGATGATATCCTAGTAATAATTATTATCTCTGGCATGCTCGATCCATTGATAGGCCTGTTTGAGTAGCTAATTTTGTATCGTTATGTAGATAGCTATGAAGTGCAAGCTCCAACTGAGATATACCGCATTTGCCTTGTGCGCTGCTTGGGGCTAGGCGTATCCATTTGGGCCCGAGGCCTTGGTGCACGTTGTATCTCTAGTGCTAGGTTTTGCAAAAGTGAATGTAGATGGTGTTCATGCCAATTTCGAGGTCGTCCTGCTATAGATGCCCCCCAACGACAAGGTCATGACTCTAGGGTAAGCCATTGGAACATTCATCGAGTGGCCTAAGAGCGACACTGCTTGGAGGCTCCTGCACATGTGCAAGTCCACGAGAGCCATCTATACCGGTGCCAAGTCCACGAGAGCCATCTGTACCGGTGCCAAGTCCACAAGAGCCATCTGTACCGGTGCCAAGTCCACTCAAGCAATATGCACCGGTGCCAAATCCATGAGAGACATCTACACTGGTGCCAAGTCCACTTGAGCTACTTGCACCGGTGCCAAGTCCACAGGATCTATCTGCATTGGTGTCAATTCCACAGGTGCGATCTATACCAACGCTACCTGCACATACATAGCAAGGGCGCGGTGCATCTACATCTCATGCCCGGTCGACTACTGTGAAGTCAACCTACAACCGAGGCGGCAAGGACAAACCGAAGAAGACAGATGATGAGATCCCCTACTTGCCATTGGCTCAAAAATTCATGCTAAGCGAGCCGTTGGTCGTCCTGGAAGAGCACCTCCTAACTCTAGGACTATCTTGCTAGAGATTGTATATGTATTACATAGAACAGGCCAACAAGCCAGAGGAACAACAGCGCTCGGGTATCAACATCAAGTTCATGACGCATCATCTATAGCATAATATTCATGACTATATCTTCATGGTGACCTTTGAGGACTTATTCTTTCTCCTCGCACTTGACGCCCTCGACGCCTCACTCATTCGATACTGGATACTGTAAGTGTGTACAATCATGATCTACATTTATGTAATGCCAATAAATGTCATATATAACTCATTACTTTTATGTGTGTGTGTGTATACATGGTAACTGGAGCCAGATTAAGGAAACCACTGGTTGGTTTTTTGACCCATACTTGGTCTCCATAGATATCATCAAAAAGGATGCATCCTTCATCGAGAATTACATGATGAAGGCATTGAAGGCTCACTACGATAAAGGATTCATACTTATACCTTACAACCAGAGGTAAGTGCTGCACTAGTGGCTATACTTGTTGATTGTACTTTATAAGCAACACAAACTTAAGTTTAATGACCATAACATACCTATGTAGATTTCACTAGATTCTAATTGTAATTATACCAAAAATGGAACAGGGTAATATATCTTGATTCCCTAAAGAAGAACAAAACTGACTACACAGTTGTCCAACAAGTAATCAGTTATCCAACAAGTAATCGACAAGTAAACACATTTCCTCTATAGATAACTCTATTGTAGTCTTTCCTTCCTTCGCGATGACTAAAGCTAACTTTTTAGAATCATGTAGGTCATTCACCACGTACGTTGCAAAGGTATGGAAATCCAAGAGAGGGATCGATGCCCTATGACACATTCTAGATTTTCTAGTATTCATTAGTACACATTAATCCTATATAACACTTTGTAGAAATGCCTCTCGAGCTGAATTCAGTCGGGTTATGATTTTAGTTGGGTAATTGTAGATCGATTGACCAAAGTTGTTCACTTCATTCTAGTGAAGTCCACCTACACTAAAGATCGCTTGACAAAGTTGTATATGTCAAGAATAGTCATGCATTGAGTGCCAAAGAAGATTGTATCAGATAAAGAAACTCTGTTTACATCATAATTTTGGTGGAGTCTGCATGAAACCATGGGCACTCATCTAAACTTCAGTACTTCTTATCACCCCCAGACCGATGGATAGACCAAAAAAATAAACCAAATTTTAGAAGATATATTGAGAGCTTGTGCTTTAGCTCATAGCACCAGTTGGGGCAAGTGTTTGCCCTATGCAAAATTTTCTTACAACACCAGTTATTAGGCGAGTCTGCATATGTCACTGTTTGAAGCTTTGTATGGACAATCATGCAGAACCCCTCTTAATTGGAAGGAAACTAGAGAAAACCATTTGTTTGGACCTGATGTTATCCAGGAAGCTGAAGACCAAGTGTCTATTATCAGAGAGAGAGGCTAAAAATAGCTCAATCTAGATAGAAGAACTATGCAGACAATCGTCGATGAGAGTTAAATTTTGAGTACAAGGATTATATGTATCTTAGGAAAACACCACTTAAGGGTGTCAAAAGGTTCCAGTCTAAAGGAAAGCTTGCTCCCAAATATGTTGGACCATTCAAGATTTTGCAGTGATGTGCAGATGTTGCTTATCAGTTGGTGTTGCCAGATTCCATGGCAGAAGTACACAATGTGTTTCATGTTTCTCAGCTTAAGAAGTATCTTCGAGTGCCAACAGAGAAGACATCATCGGTGGCCGTTGAACTTCAGGAGGATCTCACTTATAAGGAGCAGCCCAATAAGATTTTGGATGAGGTAGAGTGCTTAACCAGGAGGAAGGCCGTCCATTTTTGCTAAGTTCAATGGAGCCATCACTCCAAGAGTGAAGCAACCTGGGAGGGAGAAGAGGACTTGAAGGCCGAGTTCCCTAACCATTTGTCTAGTTAGTCCGAATCTTGGGGTCAAGATTCCCTTTTAGGGGGAGGTTCATAACATCTCAAATTTTGAGTGTTCCTAGTTTTTGGCTTAAGAAAAGTTTTCAAAATTTAATCTTATTTATTTGAATTAATTAAAGCTTAATTGGGAATTTTAGAAATTGAAAATGATTTAGTATGAATAAAATAAATATCAAATTAACTCCAAGCTTTTATTTAAGTTTCTGGTGTGAGAATCTATTTTCTAGAATTTTCTTAAAATTTTGTAAGTTCATTTTTTATTTTCCATAGCTTATTCGACTTTCCTGCTATTTTCTAAAAAGAAAACCTAAATAAAATTATTGGAAATCCTTTAGGTTAAATTCTTGCTAGCCAAGCCCAACTAGTTGCTTGCACCACGCTTGCGTGCACCACGCTTCCCAATCACCACACTGTCGCTGACAACTTGGCCCTACCTGTCAGCGTCATCGTTTCTAACCTAGACTCATTTCTGCCGTTGTGCCAACCTTGGAATCCACCTTCGTACAGCCTTCCCTACGTATAAATAGCACCATGCAACCCTTGACTTCCACAATCCAAGCCACCGCGCACCCAAAACCCTAAGCTGCCACCCGGATTTTATGCCGATTCACTGGATTCGAGCTCAAGCCTCGTCGTTGTCACCATCAACTGACCATACCGTTGTGATCGCCTCACCGAGACCTTCTTTCTTGCCATGCCTCGGACATCATCAGAGTAGCTCACCGTTAAAAATCCTAGATCCACCACTACTTTTTCCTTCTTATTGGTCTGCCCGATGACCATCGTTTCCAATGCGTATCTCGCTACATTCGCTGTCGCATGCTCCACCAAATCTAGTAGCTAGTGTCGCATGAAACCCCTCTATTCGCCGTTGGGCCCCTCACCAAAGCTAGCACTGGAGATCGCTGGAACCCTAAGTTCCCGAGTGCCACCGCCATTACCGTGTCCACATAAGTAGTTGAGTCAGCCACCACCTCAGGGGTAGCCACGTCAATAGCCATGTTAGCATCCAGTCAGCGTCCACACAAGCCACCGTGTCATCATTGCTTGCTTGTGTGTCAGCCATGTGTCTATC